>JASDDO010000018.1:35285181-35886983 GCA_030015575.1 Agapanthus africanus | reverse complement strand
TAATAATAATTAGGAAAATTATGATGGTTAGTTGATTTGACCATTATCATTTCACATTAAATGCTAATGCAAGCTTCAAGAAGCATCTTTGCAAAAGAAATCATGATGGTTAACAAAAGTCAACAAGTCAAATGGTCAACCCAACCATAACCATGGCACAATTATCCTTAATTAATATTATTAATCATATTTCTCATTCTCATTAGGGTTTAGAAAAAGTCAACGGTCAAAAACCCTAATGAGGTTCCCCTGCCTCTGTCAACTGTGCATACACACCCGCATCCGTGTTCCGAGGAACATGAATACAATGAGACAAAACCAATCCCGAAACAAATACTAGGATCTGGTTTAAACCAAAGCCCGCTAGTAATAACTGCCCGGACACCAAACGTGCGCAAGTGCGCGTATGTGAACGAACCCCGTCGCAAAACCATGCGACCTCTACTCTGTTTTGCCCAAAGGTGAACAACCCTCTGTGTGGGACTCTAAAGACTCGACACTACGCTGGCAGTGGGTTTAACCACAGGCCGCAAGCGGTACTAGCTGTACGTAACGGTCCCCAGGTAGATACCGATAAGAAGACCGATGAGGTAAACCCATCCGAACTCCTGCTGAGCCTGAATGTGACAATCTCCGTACAGTCCGGTCTGTTCGTCTGAGAGTATCGCATGTCGGGCCTAGGGAAGGTAAACGTCGGTCCCCTAATAGTGGTACAAGTCGTGTCGGAGTGTAGCCCAGAACACCCTGAGAAACTACTGGAAACACTACCAGCAAATCTCGCTTGCCCTGGCCAGGGACTTTGTGTAATGGCTCTCCTAGACACAGCGCGATATCAACTCCCAATACCGGGAGAGACGAATCCTGTCTAACCGTCACTGCCTCCAAGTGCTTCGGGACTGCACCCAACTACTACCTGTTTGCATGACTCATTTGAGCCATGGTAGGGTAGTAATCTAAGAACAGTGGGAACACACTCGAGGCGAAGTGACAGTGTCAAGTCAACGGACTAAGCTGTACTCATGTCACCTGGGAACTGATAACTGACGATAGGTATAATACCAACCAACAGTTCCCAGCGAGTCCTGTCCAGTGTACTCGTAACCTAACGAGCACCCGCATACTATCTTCAGTACGACGTACTAATGGCTGTGGGACGGACCATCTCCCCTGCTGGGATGAGAAGCGTATGCGCTAGTCTACTCCGGAGTATCGATGCCCCGTCTCGATAATTCTACGACTAGAGACCTGTATAAGGATGTGCTTGTAGATTACCCAGCCCCACTAGTGTGACTGCCATCACAACGCTGGTAATCAAGCAAAGATCCTAAGGGCTCCACTAATATGTATAGGCGATATGCTAAAAGAAACACATGCACATATTAAAGTAGAAACAAACCAAGTAGCATACTACCATTTTGAGAAATATTGTCTATACAACTGTGAATATCCCAAGCTTCCATTAAATAATATACAAACTAATATGATACAGTAATGGCCTCTAGGGCATATACACTAACACATATATCCCTAACCAGTATCCCGATTGAGTTAAAACAAATTTTACTGTTTAGATTAATGAGTCGACTTTATACGTCCTTTATATTGTTTCGCCTGATTCTGAATGTATAAATTATGGTGAATTTTCCAACATGAATGACGTTGACTGTTTTTTTTTTTTGAAGTGTATTTATTGCATTTCTATCATGTCGTATGACTGCTTTACACTCAGTGATTAGTAACTATTCACACTGATACTCTAGCAACTGTTTTGGATTGTCAAGTGATAATAGGTATCGATTGGATTGTGACAAGTATGTTAATGAAAATGATTAAAAACGAAAGTGATATAAGTGAAAGCGTGATTGAACAGTGAAAGTGATGCGTACTCATGCACAACCAATCTGATACTTGAACATATATTATAACCTGGGGAAAATGCGGAAATCGATGGTGGAATCGAACTCGCATTTAGCGAAGTCTAGCGATTTAGAAGATGATCATTCGATATCAGTGATATATATATATATATATATATATATATATATATATATATATATATATATCTGTGTGTGTGTGTGTGTGTGTGTGTGTGTAGCGTCATAGATGCAGGGTTAAGTCCCGGGCAACTGCAGACCGTGGTCTCGGGTATGAACGAGACCCTGTTAAACATGACAACTCTTTTTCACCGATTGATTTCAATTGACTTAAAGACTGTTAGATTTAGTGACATGGACATTGCAGTAATTACTAATCTGACACACATGCTGTACTGTTTACATGTGCCTATTATTTCACTCACTTGTCATTTTTTCCATGCCTGCTATTTCACGTTTATTATTATTGCATATATTATACATTGTTATATTGTATTGCCCTGACGACCTGACTATGCATGCTCAGAGGACGAAGTGGACCCGGTTCAAGAACAAGTCTTGCCTTACAAGATCACGAAGATTTAGACAGTGATATTAGTATTATCGTCTCTTGCTTTAAATAAAGGACTTTGTTATTTTGGTTAGTAGTTTCGCTTGTTAATAAACTCTTTGTATCTGTTCTCATTTGGTTAAATAACCAACTGTAATAAACTAGTGATTGTGATTTCCTTTATTTTGTGATGTGTTTATTGATTACCATGTAATGCTAGAACCCGAAGTGTGACTACGGCAGGTTTATTTTTTGACCGTAGGAGAATGGCCGGTCTAGTCACCTTTATATTCCGTATTTTGAGAAGCGGGACGTGACAAAGGACACACATGCATGCACAACTTTTTTTTATCTCACTGAATGTTTTAAAGAACGTGTATGCAAATAAGTAAAATAATGGACATGACATAAAATGTGAATAGAAATAGCAGCGAAATGAAATGAAACACATCTGCCTCTACACTTTTTTCAAACACACATATCCTATATTGAGTTCACATGATTCGCACGACCCGTCAATCGGAGGTTCTCTCATTTCGGAGCGAGGGGTAATTAGCGGTAGCTTAGTCCGTGATTGCCGGAGATTAGAATCCCCACAATCAATAAACCCCAGCATACCCTGAGCAGGAGGAATCTGTAATGGCCTGACAAGCAAGCACGTTTCTATCTCAACATGGTGGAGAAAAACACTCTACAGTAAGATTATATATATAGTTGTCCCTGCATCTTATATTTTATGGTTTTGCCATATCGCATCGTATCGTATCAGTGTCCCTGAATCCTTGTCCATACAATCTTGGTTAAAGTTAACATCTATGAAGTTGCCTGTAACATGTAGGCGATTTAAGTACATGTTACACGCAACTGCTTACAAATTACAGGCAACATTATAGATGTTACATGCCACTTTTACAGAAGTTACAGGGAACTACTTAGATGGTGCCTGTAACATCTTACCAACAACAAATAAAAATAAGTACTTGCTTGTAACATTTATGAAGTTGCATGTAACTGGTAAATAATTGCCTGACATGTAGGCAACTTTGGTACATATTACAAACAACTTTGGTAGATGTTACAGGCAACATTATAGATGTTACACGAAACATTATAGATGTTCACAATTTTTTTTTTTTGAGAAGAAACAACTTCAATTTGCTATGTAAGATTAACAGAGAGGGTATGAATTTTATCTAATTTGTATCTCGGCAGGTGTTGATTCCTCGGTGGCTATCGACGTCGTTAACTCCAATTTTGAAGCCACTGACTTAGCCGACGTCTCTTTCGCCAATTTTAAGGTTTTATCCTTTGATTCAGATGCCATTCTGTAGGGATTAGAGTTTTCGACGACTTTGGAAGGCGAGATTGCGATAAGGCAAGACTGTGACGAGGTAGACGGCAACGACCAGAGGCGTGGAAGGAGCTCAAGCAACGGTGTGACAGTACAAGTGTGAGAGAAAAAGATAATTTTGAAGTTGGAGGTATTTTCTTCCCTACACCAAATTAAAATACACAGGCCTTGGGCCAATTGTTTTTCGACCAGGTTTTTGAACTTCAGACCCTTTCTTCCTATTTCGAAAATACCGAGGACTTTTTGATCCTTTTTCTTGGGTTGGAGGCTTTTCAATAATTTACCCTTTATTTATTTATATTATTTTATAAAATTTTTGGAAATTAGGGTTAAAAAGGAGTATGTTAAAGGATTTTATACTAAAGGAGTATGTTAAAGGATTTTATGCTGACATGACAACTTGACAACTTGACAACTTGATTGACGTGAAGGTGAAGATGCTGATATATCACGGTTAAATTTGGTAGTTTTCTTATCATTTCAAAGGTAATGGTAGTTTTTTTTTATTCTGGCTCAAAGCTGCCTGAAGTTTCCAATATATATATATATATATATATATATAGAGAGAGAGAGAGAGAGAAGAGGAAAGATGCCATAGAACGGAATTTCCTCCTATAGCGTCAGAAAAATACGCCCTCCCTCGTTTTTTCCGACGATCGGCACCTATCATCTTATCGTTATCATCTAAGACGTGGGTACACCAAATTTCATGTGATTCTACAATTTTTTCACCGTTGATTTAGTGGTTTCAAGATTAACGGTTTACCTACAACATAACTTTCTGTTTTGCTAAATCTACGGTGAAAAAGTTGTAGAATCACATGAAAATTGGTGTACCCATATCTTAGATAATAACGATGAAGATGATAGATGCCGATTGTCGAAAAAAATAAGAAATGATGTAATTTTTCGACGCCATAGGAGGAAATTCCCTCCTATGGCCTTTTTCCTCCACATCTCTCTCTCTATCTCTCCGTGTGTGTGTTCTCTCTCTCCACACACACACTCTCAAACTACATAAGCAAAGTTCTACCACGCTATACAATTAAGCATAAAATTATTTATCAGCTCTGTAGGGAAAATTGATTGCTCTCTGGGTTAAGAACCCAAAACAATGAAATGTAACAGAATGGATATAATTATTTATCAGGCTCTGTAGGGAAAATTGATTGCTCTCTGGGCCAAATAAAAACCCAAAACAATGGAAAGTAACAGAATGGGGAGAATGAACTGTACAAATTGAGAATTGAATCCACCCCACATAAGAATTTTGAATGAAGTCTTGAGTAACCTAATTGTATATAGATCGTGGTTCGTACACACGGGCAATTATCCAGAGTGGAGAGACGAAGGATGGCTACCTCTTTCTTCGGCGACTACTACAGGGACCAGAGTTTCGTCTCGTGATGGTACTTTAAGCCACGATTTCATCGTATCATACGCTGTAAACCCAATTGCAACTGATGGAACGACCTGGGCAAAGTTCAATTCATTCATTAAATGATGATATTTCAGATAATTAATAGCAAGGATGCCCTTTGTAATACAAAAGTAAAATTCTTCCTGTTATGACCTCTTAGAATATAAAAATCTCTATCAACCCTAAGAAGAACTATAAGTTTTAGTGCAGCGCAAGCAACATTTAAAAACAACCCATATACAAATCCAACTTGTGGGTATTTAATGCGAATTGATTAAAATAATACCCCTGTGCAAAACTACGTTAAAAAGGACGCTCAACCTGTGGAGCGTGTTAGAATATACAAGTACATCTTCAAACCCTCATTAAAACTTTGAAGTTATAGTGTAGCGGCCGAGACATTTAAGATGGGCGATGGTTAAAATCAATAGATATTATTTAGTTATAGACGGGCAACATAAAAAATCATACGTATACGATCGTTCAGGACTTTCTGGTGTGTAACCTACAAATATCACATTCTGTCCATTTAAGAGGTAAGACAATCTTCAGGGGCATAAAGAGTTCTAAATATTTGACAATTAAGTTTGATATAATCAACGGCGATGCAATGACTTTTTATCTGCCGGGGAGTTTCTTTTGGCCCTAATTGAGATACATGTTTTCACATCATTATATATGCACCATTGATAAGCTTGGTTTAGCAGTGATAATCGAAAACTCAAAGATAGAAATGGATTTTGGAAGAGTGGGAAATCCCCTTGCTCTCTTTGTTTGCTTCATCATATTGAATTTCGCTAGGAGATGATGATTACAATGTTGGACAATGTTTTCCTTCTTCATTCTCTCTTTCTTACTATTCTAGATAAAACAATGGCAGTTACAAACATTTCATGTTTGACTGGGTTTTGCCCTCGGGCTCTCTAGATTTCATTTTCCCTAGAGCCAAAAGATTTCGGTTTTGAGAAAGAATTGAAAACTTGTTGGCTAGACTAATGCATGGTATAAGCATCTTACAATTCCAAGAAAGTATGGATGCTGATATTGAACCCAAAGTCAAGCTTGTGAGCTCAAATAGTATAAAAAGGTACCACAGAAAAAAAAACATACTATAAATTGATCGAGATGCATGCATGCTGTTTTCATTTATGTCAGTAGCAAAGCATCATGCTCACCTTCAAGTAATTGATGCTTAACCCTGAAAAAAGCTGTCTCCACCCTTGATTTCGAATGATCATTACGAGGCTTTCAAATGTTCCCTTTGCCACGTCAGAATTTGAGAGTGCTTGTACCTGAAGATCTTTTTTCCGTCATTCCTCACTCCTTTATTTAAAGCAGAAAAAAAAGAATTACATCAAAAAATAAATACTAGAAGAGCATTTACCTGCAGTTGTCGCCTAACGACATCAAGGGGATAGGTAATAGTCTGGCCTAGCAAACCAGCAACCGACCCACATGCAAGCTTCATGATTACATCATTCTTGTGCTCCTCATGGACATGGGTCTTCATCTCCTCATAGAAGTAAAACTTTAGACCAGAATATGGGAAGATCCCATATAAAGTTGGACCTGATCAAATTGACAAAAGAAGAATAAGAAATAGCATGACAGTTATAGTGATGATTTTGAGGGAAAATTTTCATGCTCTCCGCACTCCCCTATAGGTCAAGCATTCTTTTTGGGGGCAGAAACTTGGGGTTTTTTTGCACAAAAATTAATCTAAATTATGTGTGCTCAGTGGGATTTGAACCTAGCTGGCTCTAATACCATCTTATGACCCTGCCACGCAATAAAACTCTAAGGTTGTCCTGAGGGTTGAGGGAAATAATTTCATATATCATAACCACTTTTTGTATGTAAAGAATCTTAGTCAATGATATTTATGAAGGATTGCTTCTTAGTAGCATGAGTTTCGATTTATGCCAATCCCTATCTTGTCCGTAGTGCTTTGTACAGGAATATGAATTTGGTATATGTGCTCTAGGGGTTGAAGTTAGATTGATAGCCAGTTGTAAATTCGATCAATCATGGAGCTTTTTGCTTCATAATGCTTTAGATAATACTTGCCATGATGGCATCAGGAATATCTTTATTTTATACCCTGCCTTTTAATATATGATGTGTTCCAGGAAAGATGAAAATGATAAAAAAAATTATGATGCACTGCACAAAATATCAGTAAGAATTTGAGAAAAAGTAATTCATGCGCTTTTTAGGGAGTCGGCATTCAGTATGTGGCATTTTTGTGGGTTGGACAGGTTGTTCCAGATGGATACCATCGAGAATTCTTTGAATATTGCATGGGAACAGATTCATTTTAGAAGCATCTTTCCTTTCCAATATTTTTCTATAGGAGCTTCTCTCATTCCTTTGATCAAACCTAACAACATGAATCAGGCTTTAGAGAGAAAACAAAAGAGATGAGAGGATACATACCAACACCTCGATATAGGCCCCTGAGGCCATTTCTTTTATAGATTTTTGATATACAATCTGATATCCCTTCATAAAATTGCTCGGGTTGAGCGAGTCCACTAAACTTCAACCTTGATGACCCAACAACCTACAAGGAAAGTTCACATTAGCTCATTTGTAGAAACTAAATATATCTAATTTTACTTTTGGAAGTAAATCAGGTGAAAGCTGAATCTGACACTTTGGGATAACTTTGATTTGATGGTGAAAACTGATGATTATAAACAGAACCGGTTCAAGCTTTTTTTTAAAATAAAAAATCATATAAATGAAATTTATGAAGAGGGTAACTAAGGGATTGTTTGGTAGCTAGGAAATGGAGATTCATGCGGCATTTGTTGCAAATAAATCTTCATTTTCTATATTTGGTTAGCAACAATCTTGAGTTGGAAATGGAAATGGAGATGCAAAAAGCAACAAATTCTTGCAACATTTGTTGCACTCATTTTGGTTGTAACAAAGTTGCAAATTTGGGGATGGTGAGCATAGTGATTATTATGGGTGCCACATAAGATTAAATGTACCACATAGACAAATCTGCTACATATATTGCACATTCTCTTGTTTTTTATTCTACCAAACACAAGAAAGTTGTTTGGATTGGAAATCCAGTTCCAAATGTTGAATTTAACCAAAGAAGGGATTTGAGGCTTTTCATTTGCAACATTTGTTGAATGCAGCAAATGTTGCTTGAAACAAATAATGCGTTTTTTCTTGTTGCTAATCAAACAGCCCTTAAATATTGTTAGAATTCAAAAATCCTGACCTGATAAGCTAATTTGGTTCGAACCAAATCAAGAGGATAGGTGCAAATGACTGCAGTTCCTCCAGCGATTGACCCAGCCACTAGATCAAGAACAGGGCCTCTTCCAACATCAGGGAAACCAAGAATAATGTAGCGGCGGTATTGCTCATATGCCATATAATGCAAAGCTGCATAAGGTACTATTCGAGCAACACTAGCTCCATTTCCCCTAAAAAGAAATGGCCAATCAACACTCTAGAAAACATTATGGACTAAGTATCAACAAAAATAGAGTTTGATTGCACAAAAGCCCAGGACTTATACCCCTCAACTGATTTATCAGCGCAAACACTCCTTTTCACCGTCCAAACCCCTCAAAAACACTATAATTCAACTATGAACAACACACGTTCTAGAGTAAATTACCCAATTATTTAAGTTATTTACAGTCGTACATGCATGTTTTCAAGAGTTTCAGGTGATGAGTAGAACGGGTGTTTGCGCTGTTAAATCAATTGAGAGGGTACAAGTACTATACACAGTAAACTACAGAAGAGGTTTGTGCAAATAATCTCAAAAAAAATGGGGACCGAATTAGAAAGAGGTCATACCTGTAAAACCCCAACAAACCTTCGGTCTGGACAATCTTTCTAAAAGATCCAAATAACCCAATACTCTGAAATTCCGCTTTTCTGGTCTGTAAATGGACAGGCAAAGAAATACATCAAGGTATTACAGAAGTAATTTCACAAGAAAATGGAAGAAGATCAAGAAATTATGTCCATGATGGGACTACACAAGTGACAAGTCTCATTCTGTGTGAGTTACATTTGTAAAAATATTTACTCCTCGAAGTTTTTGATAGTTTGTGTAAAACGATAAACGAGAAAAGATTTAGATACTTTATTATGTGACCAATGAACTCTTTATATATGGATTACAATTACTTAATATCCAAGTATTATGGTACGGTATACCTAATAACAATATATTCTAAACTATTTCAATACTCCCCTCAAGCTGGAGCATAGATATCAGTGATACATCGCTTGGACAATAGATGAACGAACGCGGGTCTTAGAAGAGATTTCGTCAAAATATATGCATCTGTGCATGAGTAAAAATATGCTGGAGATTGACTTTCTTTTCAACAACTTTCTCCCATATAAAGTAGTAATCCACTTTAATGTGTTTTGTGCATTCGTGAAATATTGGATTCTCTGAAATATAAATTGCAATTTTATTAGCACAAAACAAGGATGCTGGTGTTGTAGAATTATACGTCAATTCTGAGACGGCATGGACCATAACCCTATATTCAGCCTCGGTTGAAGAGCGTGCAACATGTTGCTTTTTGTTGCGCTAAGAAACTAGGTTCCCCGCAAAGAAAACACAAAATCCACTCATGGAGCAACGGTCATCCATAGATCTGGTAAAATCGGCATCAACATAGGCTATAAGAGAGATTAAAACTGGGTTTATAGAGAAGGCCTTGCCTAAGTACACGGTTCAAATAGCGAATGCACTCAACGGTCCGAAAATGGGAAACTAAGGATGCCTGCATAAACTGGCTCACTATGCTGACTGCAAAAGATATGCCTGGACGAATAACCGTGAGATAAATCAGCTTTCCAACTAACCGTCGATACCGACCTGGATCGAAAAGTGGTTGATGATCAGGTGAGCTAATGCAAGAAAACTTTATTGTTGTATCCATGAAGTATCAGCAGGATGACAACCAAGAAACTCCATTTCTTTAAAAAGATTGAGAGTATATTTCCGCTGTGAGAGAAATAATGATATCTTATTTCGAGATATCTCTATACCAAGAAAGTACCATAAATGACCAAGATCTTTGGTATGAAAATGTGAGGCCAAATAAATTTTGACCTTAAATATACCCTCAGAATCATCTCCAGTGATGTTTATGTCATCAACATAACTAAGGAGAATAATCATTCCATATTTTTGTATATATAAATAAGAGTTAGATCTGCTGAGATTTTTGTGAAATTTATCTTTTTTGGAACCATACTAAATTTATCGAATCATATCCGAAGAGTTTGTTTTATGCCATAGATAGATTTTTTTAAGATGACATAGAAGAGACTTCCTCACACTTAAAGTCAGGAGGCTGCTGCATATAAACCGTTTCGGAAAGATCGCCATTGAGGAAGGCATTCTTGTCGTCTAGCTGATGTAGAGACCAATCACGGGTAACCGCAAGAGAGATTAAGATATACAAACAATAGTGAGTTTGGCCATTGAAAAAAAAGTATCAGTATAGTCGATACCATATTGTTGAGTATAACCTTTGGCAACAAGACGTGCTTTCAAACGAGATACACTGCCATCAGGATTATGTTTGATAGCAAATACCCACCGGCAACCAACCACTTTTTCTGTGAAGGGAGGCTGATTAGATCCTAAGTATGATTAGATCTCAGCGCCTGCAACTTTTCCATCATAACCCTATGCCAACCTGGATGACACATAACTTGTTGAACAGAGTTAGAAAGAGAAACAACAGACAAGGAAGAGATAAATTGACATAGAGCTGGAGTAAGACAATGATATGAAATAAATGAAGCAAGAAAATGAGAAGTAGTGCATGTTCATTTATTTTTGCGAAGAGCAGTTGATAAGTCGTCGTTCAAACCATCAGAAGGAGGAAGAAGTAAAGGCTCGTCAGTTTCTGGCTATATACATGGAGGAGGAGGTCCGGTATTTGCTGTTGAATCTATCACTGCTCTCGGCAGCCATCTATAGATCTACGTAACTGGAGGAGGATGAGAAATTTCGACAGTAGTAGATTTGGTTTGAATTAGTTAGCCATATGAAAGTATATGAAATGGTGGCGGTGGCAGGACATGAGGACTTTCCGCCGAAGGGGCATGATAAGTAGCAACGAGAATACTATTCAGGATAGACGTACCGTCCTGAGAGAGAAGAAAGGAGCAAACTCTATCTAAGTAAGGCTTCAACTTAACCAAATAAAGAGTCCCAATAAGAGTCTCACGCTGACTCTTGGTAACGGCTGGATCAGAAAAGATGGATTGAGACATGTTCTATTCTTCTAGAAACCCCTCGGAACCGTGCCCCAAAAGCATGTAGATCGTCTGGAGTAGCGGTAGTGAGTTTATGGAAGTTATCATAGAGCCGCTGAAAGCTATTTTCTAACGAGTAAAGAGATTTGAGATGGAACCACATCTATTTCACAGTAGAGAGATACATAATAACCTGATAACATCTGGACTCTATAAAGTTTGTAAGCCAAATGCTGACTTTGTTGTCATTTTGAAATCATGATGAATACTGCGCATCGGAGGTTGGTGGAGCTTTTTAAGAGAGATGGTGATGAAGGCACCTGCTTTTGAGGGCCCATTCAATGGCGTGCGCCCATTCCAAAAAATTATTAGAGCCAGAGAAAGTCAAGGTAGTTAGATAGAGATCCGTTTTGTAATCAGAAACAGGAGGATCAATTTTGTTGTCTGTCATATTGAACGCCGCACGCAAAAAAAGTAAGTAATAGAAAGTGCAGATCTTATCTCAGATCAAATCATCACGGGATTTTGATATCCAGCAAGACGAGTGGCATTGGGGGTTGGAGTTGTCAAGGGCTAGAGGATCTAGATGCGAGATGATCTGGGTGCGGAGAAGCGATCTGGGGGCGTCGAGGCGAGGGCGATCTAGGAGAGAATGAGGGTCTGGGCGTGAGGGCAAGGAGGGAGAGAGGCGGCGGCATGTTTTATTTTATTTTATTATTTTTTTTAGGATTAGGGTTTAGAAGGCCCACTCTGATACCATGTTAAACAATAAAAGAGAAAATTTAGATACTTTATTATGTGACCAATGGTCTCTTTATATAGAAATTACAATTACTTGATACCCAGATATCATGGTACGATGTACCCTAATAACAATATATTCTTATCTATTCCAACATTGAGCAACATCATCCAACAAAATGTTGGATCTAATATTTAAATGTTTAGTTGGATGTATTTTTTGGCACAAAAACCATACAATTACATAAATTACTTAAGAACTAATTTCAAGATATTCCAATTCATATTTCTGCAACCCCCCCCCCCCTCTCTCCCATGGATATCAAGTATGCGCAACTTAATCTTTAAATTTAGGGTTGTGAAGAAATTTGTCAAATGGAACTCTTCTATTGAAGAATCCTAGCAGACAATAACTCCTGCACGGTGTCTGTCATTATAAAAAAAATCGGCTCTTGTCAAATGAAACTCTTCTATAGAAGAATCCTGGCAGACGATAACTCCAGCACGGTGTCTATCATAATCAGTAATTGGCTTGTTCATTGATAGCACTTGGGGACAATGTTTACCATAGATCAATACTAAGATATTTTTCCTTGGCTCAATATCCAAAATAGCACACACCTTATTAGTCATATATGAATACATAACTTCCTCATTAATCGGAAACTGCTTCTTTCACCTTCAAGGGATTGAGTTCGTGCTACCTCCCACAGCAATACATGAACAATAACCAGAAGAATTCTCTAGCTGCTTGATCTTTTAATTTCCTCAGACACATCTGAGTCAAAAGAGACCACTCCAAATAACAGCAGCTTACTGCATAAAGAATGTCTGAAAACAGAATATGCACTCCAAAAAAGATTTCGCGGTTCAGATGACTGTGACTAGTATAAGATGGTAATGGCACTTTAGAGGTGTCAGCTTCAAGTAAGAAAGTTCCAATTTGAAGTAATTTTAATTTTTCTAGCACTTCTGCAGTAATTTTGATCTTGCAGGAATATTGATCTATAAGAAATTTTGTTTCTTCTTTATACTAGATCGGGCCGACTAAGGTTTCATGGAAGGGAAGATGGCCAGCTCGAACCTGTAGAGTTAGATATTTGGACTTTATGAGTTTTCCTTCAAGATTTTCACGGTTCATTCATATCATTTCTAAAGTTCCTTCTCCTAGAAGAACTAGGGTTTATGTTGGCACTAAGAAATGAGGGGCACAAAAAAAAATTTAGGGATTTGAAAATTATGAGGTAGTTTAAACAATTTCTAGAGCTCATCATGTATATCTTCATCTTGCGCTCATCACTCAACAGGTTATTAGCAGATAAAACCTATAGGGCTAGTTTCAAATGACTTAAAAGAGGAAGTTTTGATGGAATGTTGCCTAACTTGGGGGTTGAACGAGCTAATGAACCATTTGAGGGGTTAAAAGTGCTAGATGAAGTTAAGATTAGGGGCATAATATGCAATTAAAACTTTTATCTTTTAGATGGAGATATGACTAAGAAAGTTTAAAAAGAACTAAAAGGATAGGAATGAGACGGGCAGAAATATTGGAGAGGATCCAAAATAAAAAATAAAAAGACTTGAATTAAGGTTCCTATTCTACGATAATTTTACGAGGCAATGAACAGCATTTTTCATCATTTTCTCGATGCCCCCAATGGCTTGTCGACTGCTCGGATCAGGATCTCATATAATAACTATGATCAAGGTTTTTAATTTCGGATGTCAGGTCTATATTGGTTTAGCATATATCGGACATATATATGAAAAATATAAGTCACCAACGAATGTCCATATACTTCATGCATACATATATTTCAAACCTTCGGCGGTTGTAATGTAGAGATGTCATTTATCATATGAAATTATTATAAGTTACATGAGAAGATAGTCAAAGACAATATATATTTACACCATGCAACAAATAGCAGACAATTAATTAACTAATATTAGCATGAAAATTGTACTTGTCGGTTGTCACTTACTTGAATTTGGTTCTCAAACATCCATAAGATACAAACAACTAGTCAAGTTTACTTTTAGTTCATTTAGCAAATATATTACTTAGTTCAATATAATAATTTCCTAAGAAAATTGTTCATAATTACAATCATTGTTTGTCTGTAGAAGGCCTCAAACCCAAATTGTTCATAATTACAACTTTACATATAACATAAGTACAAGTTAAGCGACAAATGAACCAATAAATCACCACGAGCATGACATAATAAACCATCGGCCAAGTGGCTTAATTAGTCTTCTTAGCGCTTACGGAAGAGTATATACCAGATATGGACGTTAAGGGCACAAAATAGTAGCTAACGGGGTGTTGACCAAATCAGCAAATCTAAATCTACCCTAGACTCACCATTGCGGGGATTCACATTGTAGACATGTAACACTCAAGTGAATCGTTGATTTGGTGTGGAATCGGCTAATATTAAAACACGCAAGGATGGTGATGGTGAGGAGTCACGCATAAACGAGGGATTCATGATCTACTCCGTCAAGAGGCTACCGACAACACCGGGGGACAATAGAATTGGTCTCATCCGTGGATCCCAATCACCCTATCTCGTGACATATAAGCGCAAGGATCCGCATTGTACGCCAATTTGTCAAAAACGAAGTAACCACTGATATGTTGCTGCATGAAATGTCAACACAAGATTCACACTGTACACTGCTCCGTTGGACGATGTCATTGCCTTTTGTGTGGGGTATTGGGTAGTTCTTGAGCATAGCAGGGGTTGCTTGTCACCGACGGATTTGCACTCTACTCTGGCAACATGCCCTTGGGGTTACGTACTCGACAAAGGATTCACGCTCTATGCTGGCAGAGCCCTGATGACACGGGCTACTAATTACCGCTAACATAAAATATACATATGTAGATTGTAGAGATAAATTTGATTGATTAATTGAAGGTCCTTTCTCTCCATTGCCACCTGTGATCTATAAGCTTTTAGGGACTATGTCACTAACTGATGAGGAAATGCTCCACATTCCCATGCTCCATGATTTGGTGGTTTGATGAAACCATAAATTGCAACCTCTCTTCTTAGTATAAACCCATACTTGCACCATATTTCATGTACCAACATATCTTTGCACATATTTCTTTATGCATGTATGTTGCAACCTCATTCCAACTCACCCCCGGATGCACCATGACTTATGTCACGTCCTCATGCACTGGTCCACTTCCAACAATTACCATATGTGCACTCTTAGCCAATCCTTAGACCCTACACTTCAGACTTTCATCAACAACATGCTAATGAGCTTGCTTTAATGGCCAAGATTTCTCACACCAACCGAGGCTTGCGCACTCGGCTATGTTCGACCGCCTTAGTTTCTTTAATTGCTTCATAACAACCGATTATAAATCATTTAACCAAGCAATCATAACCCAAGATGACATTGCCACCGGCTTCAACACCAAGACACAGTCCAAGAGCAATATTGCACTTGATGAACTTGAAAACAAGGTGCCAAAGGAGACTAATCGAAGCCCTCTATTGCCTGATAGTCCTTCTCCTTTCTTTATCCCGTTTCTTAGCCGAGAGAAATGTGCTAAATTTTGGTGCAAACAATAACAAATTGACACTCAAAATTGGTTTCTTGAAAGGAGAAAAAACATTAGCTCCAATCAATTCCGACACAAGATAAATCCCAAGATTCAAGTCATCCCAAATCAAATTCTAAGAGGATGTTTGGTTGCAAGATTATGAAATTTGGATTCCGAAATAGTACGGTTGAAAATTTCTGGATTTGGTAATTTGTTGTTTGGTTGGCTTTATATTCATAGTATTGGATTTGTAGATCCTTATAATCTTTGTTTGGTTGGTGAGAAAAATGGGATTTGGAATTGAGGATTTTAGAGATAGATAGATTGAGAGATGATTATTAAATAAATAAAGTACCATGGATCCCATCTAAAAGTATAATGAACAGTATCAAATCCTCGAAAATCCTTAAAAAAATTTAGGATTCAGAAATCCAAGTTTTGTGTGGGCCCTCCGTAAAAAACAAAGGAATCTTAGAAATGCTGATACTCCAACAAACACAAAATTATGGAATTCCAGGATTCAACAATCCAAATCGTAACAAATCCTACATCCAAACAGGCCCTAAGCAAGACCCAGATAGCAAAATCTCGGCTTTAGACCAAAACTGTACCTGAAAGAGGATCTTGACCCTCTCGAGCGGAGCAACGGCGGTCTTCGCGACGCCTCCGGCGACTCCGCCGGCGATGAGCTCCTTGACGATTGTGGGAACCGAGCTCTCGATCCCATCGATCACCCCTCTACTCTTCTTCATCTCATCAGCCATCGTTGATGAGAAGAAAAGGAGGGAGAGAGAAGACAAGTAAGATTCGGTTGATGAGAAGTAATAAGAATCGTAAGGAATTGGAACAGCAAAACCAAAATGGAAGAAGGTTCCAAAGTAAGAATTTGGTACCAAAATGGAAGAAGGTTCCAAAGTAAGAATTTGGTACCAAAATGTAGCTGAACTTGGTAGACCAAGAGATGAAGGGGTATTTTAGGAAAGACACAGAGAGAGAGAGAGAGAGAGAAGAAAATGAGAAGACGCAAGCACAGGGGAGAGAGAAAGAGAGAAGATTCGGTTGCAATACAAAAGAAATACTTGTTAGCACCTCTAACTTCATACATTATTGTATTAAGCTCCTTTAAAGTATGCAACACCCTATATGGCTAACATACACCAGTGTTTTTGGTAACTGCGATTATACATAATTATAAAAAAATTTATGATAAATTTTTTTATTAATTTATCTACGTGCATCATACTTATAAAATAATAATTACATTACAATTTGATTACGCGCATCACAGTTATAAATTAATAATGGCACGGCATTTAATTAATTGCACATATACCAACACAAATCAATGATGTTTTTTGGTTCTAAAATAAGCAGCACACTTCCACTAACCTTTTTTTATTTCTTTTATGCAATGGTCATGTTGGTTTTGTCTACAAATATGAGAATAAACTTGGTTGGCATCCTAATATTGGAAGATAAATACCACCGGCATCTTAATCAAGATGTGGAAAAAAAATTATTAATCTTTTGAAATATGGATGTTCTGGAATTTGATCCACTCACCATATCAAATGCACAAAATAACATAATGACACCAAAGAAGAAGAGCATCTAATTTAAGCGTGGTTCAATCTCGGCCTACATGCACATCTCAACTCTCTCTCTCTCTCTCTCTCATCCCTCTTGCATCGCAAGAGAGGGAAGGTATAGCTTTCATGCTCACAATTCTACATCTTTCTTGCTTGGCAAATTTTCAATGAGGAAAACACCTTTCTATTTATAACATAAAATAATTCTTCTTTTTCTTCTCCAAACTAAATTAGGAATCCTGTTTATTTAAATTTAATTTTTTTTCAAGATTTAAATAAGAATATTTTCTTATTCTATCTATAACAATTAACAATTTAAATTTAAACTAATATCGCAAAACAATTCAACTTAGTTTAAATTTCAATTTGTTCCTTAATTTTGTTCTCATCTTCTCAATCATTAGTAAGCTATACCAACATATTACTTCAACCCGGCACAAAAAGCCTATAGATACGATACGCAAACACATATGAGACACAACCCCAACAATCTCTATCTTTGATTGAATCTGTTAAGCCCAACACCCTAAAGATACACCGTTGTTCTCTCCATCCGCTCTACAGACACATACCCGTACACACACCATGCTCTACCTACTGAGAACAACTCTTACTTGTAAGTAAATGGTACTAGGGTCGTAATACTTTCGAACCGCGGATGAAATATAGAACAAAAATTTCTAAATATTACACAACAAACTCAAAACCAAGATCATCCAAGCACCAGTAATTGTAAAACATCAAGAGAGCAACACTAAGCCATACTGGGGTTTTGGAGGCAACGACCTTTGATGCGTGTTCTCTACTAGACAGAAAGACCCAAGGTTTGTCTCCCGGAGCAAAGATTGAGCTTGATCACAAACCTTCTCCCCGAAAATGATCTACTTCGAAAGCATCCCAACCCAAGCTTCAATTCCACCAAAGAACATTTCTTTGTGAAGCAACTTGCTGTCACAAATCGCTAGAATGAGAAAGGAAGAAGATGCAGAAGAAACTTTCATTCTTTCTCTCTTTTTTTTCTTCTCTTTTTGTCACGCCCTACTTCCCAAAAGAAGGTGAAGAGGTAACGTGGTATGGTCCGCAACCTAACTGTATTAAAGGTGGTCTATTCAATACAGTTACGTTGAGCGTATAAATATCTATAATATGCAGGATATGTACCAAAATAAAATAATAAAAGTGGAAGACATTTATTTCCATTAACCAAATTTTATTACATCCCAAAAGAATAAGTAAAATAAACTAAATAGTTTAATTATATCGAAAAAAGAAGCAAAAGCCCTAAAATATAACTAGCTAATCTTATGTCGTCAAGTCCACATAATTTTCATTAGTAGGCTCCACACCTTGATCCTTGTTACAATCCTAAATTTTCTGTACAATTTTTTTTTCAAAGTATAGAAAGGAACACCTAAGTCTGAGCACAAGTTATAAATTTAATTTACTTTTGAACAGTAAGAAATAGCTTGTAGCTCATTAGTAAAGTCTTGCACTGCTGTGACGTAGCCTCTGTGTTCAAATCCCCCCCCCGCCACATATATTTTTGTTGATTTTTCTTTTAAACTTTTAGAAGCTCAAAAATTTACACGTGCAAAACACGTATAATGAAAAGTCACACAGAAATCAAACATGTGCATTAGGCTAGTTGAAGCAACTAGGACACGTGGCGGAGATCCGAGCCCATATCACCGGAATTCGACCGGCGAGATTTTGCTATGGGCCGGCGCCCCCGGGCCCCCTGAAGGTAATGCTCAATTTTTTTTGTTGGCCTAACCCCTTGGCCTCCCCCCTTAATCCCAGTACTGTTTGTTTTTACTGAAAATAAACAGAGAATTTAAAATCACTATTAAACCAAATTTTAATGCACATTCTAATTCTTTTTTCATTACCATAAACCCTAATTCTATCCTATAAATACCCCATACCCTTTAGGCCTCTTCATTCTGAAAATTATCACAAAAACTCTCTAAAATTTCTGAGTCCAAAGTTGTACAAGTGAAGTTAGCAAAGGTCGAAGTTCCAGTGACGTTTCGGGAAGAATCCGGCGACGAAACGACTCCCCAATGATTCCAAAACCTTCCTCCATCTCCCCTCATTATTTTCAATCAGTAAGTCCCCTCTCTCCTCTCAATCTCTAGTCTAAAACTTTCACAATTCAAAACTCATCGGAAGCGGAGTTATTCCGACCTCCGATTCTAATTTCATCAAAAATGCAATTTTCTTAATAACAAATTTACCATCATTTTATATAGTGTTTATTAACCATTAAATAACACATTAGAACAAGTTTCATCTCAAAATAATATGTATAAAAAGTTCTATTCCATTTTTACGGTAAAATACCATCATGTTTACATACGACATTGCTTATTCATTTTACCCATATTACCTTTAGAAAACTCATGAGATAATGACCTACCTCATCACAACACACATTCTTGACATGGCACGATGACTTGTGGAATATTAGTTTGTGGGAAAATACGAGTTTACATTTAAATACCATAAACATTCAAAAACCGTTTTCTTTAAAAATGTATTATTTAATTCCTTACAAATGCGCCTCTACAATCCATTTTGGGAAACCCCGATCGGGATGGTGCAGGTTATTGCACGTCCTCGGGCCTAATAGAGTGAGATGCAAACCCCCGCAAGAAGCATTCGATCTCAATGGAATTTTTAATGCAATTTTTAAGAAAAATGTGATTTCTATTTAATAAATAAGTTCTATTATATATATATATATATATATATATATATATATATATTATAAAAATATCTACTTTAAGAATACAGTCTATATATTCCATGTTTTCTAAATCAAAAGAATCACAAATTTCATGAAACTACCATTACAAATCGATACAAGTCCAGTATTACACTAAAATATCATTTACAATGTAATCTAGGTTCTATTCATTAGAAAACATTTTTTTTTAAAATATACATTCATGAAAACCCCAAATACGATAATTAAATACTTGAAGTATTTTGAAAATATATCAAAATTATTTTTCATAAAACCCCTTCAAGTTATATTAATTTATAATAAGAACCCTAGTAAACATAGGTTTAAGCGGGACCGGTTCTCTTGAGCCTCACGGAGCCGGAGAATATGGGTGCTTGTCTATCTAAGGTAGACAATCTCAAAAACGGTGTTACAAATACAGTAATTGTCTTGGAAAAAGACACGAATCATGTCGTCCATATGCAGCAGTTACCGATAACATCATAACCAATTCAGGACTTTAATTTCTTCTAAGGTGTCTGACTCAGACAGAGTCTCAGTCTAATATGAAATCAATCCGACTTGAATTCAATTCAAGTATAACTACAATACAACATGAATCAATGAATGCCAGAATTCAATCTATATCAACATGACTCGACTGAACCGAACCATGTATATACTCTGTTTACATGACTATCTATTTACATCAATTCCGTTTACATGATATCATGGTTTCGGCAAGTCGTATACAAACATTCATTACATTACATCAATACAATAAGACATTATGGGGTATTTAAGAGGTAAACTGGTACGGAACATGTTAAAGGTGGCACGAGATGGTCACTAAAAGACGTAACTATACATCCATGCCATTGTTCCATGGTTTTATCGACGAAGCCTTGTACTACGGGTTACCAAAGTTCATGGTGTAAGTTGGACTCCTCTCGTATACACTGGTATCTTCTGTACCAACCTACAAACAACTACATTAACATAATAATCAAGCATCATAACAATTATATTCTCCCACCTGTCTATTCTATTTCTTTCTTTCTTTGGGACTTACTGAGCGATTGTTTGCTGACGACATTCCTATTTCTCTTCTTTCTTTGGAATGTTGTCAGGAGGACTCGACTCCGAGGAATTCGAGACCAGCCAGGAGCACTTGGAGCAGACCGCTGAGAAGCACGGCCATTAGACTTTACTTGTACTTACTTTTCATTCAGTTCATACCATTGTTTAGGCATTGCTTTCCATTCCTGTATTTACATTTTCAGTTGTACTTGTAAAGAAATATTTAATAAATAAAAGTTGTTGTTCATTTACATTCATGTCTGTTGTGTATATTTATATTATATTGCTTATATACGCTTAGCTTGTTTACTTCTGAGTAAATACGTAGCGGGCCTCATCGCGTCTCCTTACCGTACACTGGGAAGCAGGGCGTGACAGGTTTTGTTGGCGGCCCATGCAAGTCAGTGCTGCATGGAACCCTACCATGCAGGTCAGTTCTGCATGAACATGAAGGTCAATTCTGCATGAAGTCCTAAGCAATATAACATAAGAATCAGCAACTAAAAACATTATTTACATTTTATATTCCTTGAATCTTACAATTTCATATACTTTAAATCTATCTTAACCCTATTTTTTCTTTCAAGGTTATGGATTCTCCAAATAATACCAGCACCAACTTCAACAACACACCATCATCTCTACCGCTTACACCTACCATTGCTACTCCGATCAATGAGCAGACGGTACTGCTTGAAGCAATCTGAAGCCTATTAGAAGGACAGCAGCAGCAGACTGCTATATTATTGAACCGTCCAGAAGCGGAAGCGCCCAGAGTAAAGTAATTCCGGGCATTGCCTCCAAAGTAATTTTCGGGGAAAGAGAGCCCTTTAGAAGCGGAAGAATGGGCTCAGAGCATTGAGGATGATCTGGAGGCAGCACAAGTGCCAGAGATCGCTTGGGTACGAGTTGCAAAGCTGCAACTCACCGACAACGCCCGACTTTGGTGGAAGGCGGAAGAAAGCCATCTTGACCAGCCGATCGAATGGAGGACTTTTCGTGACATGTTCGACGCAAAATACTTTCCGGAGACTGCCCGATTTGACATGGAGCAGCAATTTATTCACTTACAACCGGATTCGATGTGGACCAAATCTGTGGATGAGTATTATACTGAGTTTACTATGCTCAGTAGGTTCGCGGCACACTTGATACCGACTGCTGAGATCAGGTCCAGACGATTTCAGCAAGGGTTAGATCTGGAGATCCAAGTTGCCTTAGCTACAGAGGATTTCCCAACCCATGACCTGGTTTTGAAAGCTGCCCGTCGATATGAGGCAGTGGTGAAAATGAAGGGCAGATCCTAATTTGCCGGAGTGAAGCGCCCTGCCACTCAGATGGCAGGAGGAGCCTCTTCAAGACCAACTTTTGAACCCAGGAGACCGGAAGAAACAAATAACTGGCAAAGTCTAGATTTTTGCTTCTACTGCAAGAAGGATGGACACCTGTGGAAGGACTGTAGGTGCGCAAATAAACTGTGCTTAGTTTGTGGCACATCCAATCATGGAATTGGAATATGTCCTTATAGACTCAACCCAACTCCAACACACAGCAACTATCCGCAGTGGCCAGCTATCCAGGCTCCTGCACCTCGTCTTGCTCTCCCAGCTCCACCTCCACGTGGACCTCCTGCACAGCTTAATTGCCAATTCCATCAAGCACTGAGGAACATGCCTCGAGGGCAGAGAAACATGCCCCAAGGACAGAGGAATGTGCCTCCAGTTAGGAGGAATGTATCCCGGCAACAGGCTTTCACATTAGCGGCCGTAGAAGCCGAGACTGTAGACCAAGGTAACCCTGGTAATTCTCTTACATCTTTGCAAAACCTTTGCATTCTTTCGTTCTTCTAAATATTTTTCATGCACTATCAATAGTTCTATTATTATCACTATCACCAAATTGCTTTGAATCTGTTACACTTTTCTTCTACAAATTTAGAGGACGAAATTTTTATAAGGAGGGTAGAATGTAACAACCTTAAATTTTCTGTACAATTTTTTTTTTCAAAGTACAGAAATGAACACCTAAGCCTGAGCATAAGCTATAAATTTAATTTTGTTTTGAACAGCAAGAAATAGCTTGTAGCTCATTGGTAAAACCTTGCACTGCTTTGACGTAGCCCCTATGTTCGAATTCCCCCAGCCACATATATTTTTGTTAATTTTTCTTTTAAACTTTTAGAAGCGCAAAATTTCACACGTGGAAAACAAGTAAAATGAAAAGTCACACTGAAATCAAACATATGCATTAGGCTAGTTGAAGCGACTAGGACACGTGGCGGAGATCTGAGCCCATATCACCGTAATTCGACTGACGAGATTTTTCCATGAGCTGGCGCCGCCGGGCCTCCCGAAGGTAATGCTCAGTTTTTTGTTGCCCTAACCCCTTGACCTCCCCCTTAACCCCAGTACTGTTTGATTTTACTGAAAATAAACAGAGAATTTAAAATCACTATTAAACCAAATTTTAGT
Organism: Agapanthus africanus; assembly: GCA_030015575.1. NCBI lineage: Eukaryota > Viridiplantae > Streptophyta > Magnoliopsida > Asparagales > Amaryllidaceae > Agapanthus > Agapanthus africanus. The sequence goes on along the minus strand of JASDDO010000018.1, from coordinate 35,863,341 downwards.
GCACATTTTAATTCTTTCTTCATTACTCTAAACCCTAATTCTATCCTATAAATACCCCCTACTTTTTAGGCCTCATCATTCTGAAAATTATCACAAAAACTCACTAAAATTTCCAAGTCCAAAGGTGTACAAGTGGAGTTAGCAAAGGTCGAAGTTCCGGCGACGTTTCAGGAAGAACCCGGCGAAGAAACGACTCCCCGATTCCAAAAGCTTACTCCATCTCCCCCTCTTTATTTTCAATCAGTAAGTCCCCTCTCCCCTTCTCAATCTCTAGTCTAAAACTTTCACAATTCAAAACTCGTCGGAAGCGAAGTTATTCCAACTTCCAATTCTAATTTCATCAAAAATGCAATTTTCTTAATAACAAATTTACCATCTATTTATATAATGTTTATTAACTATTAAATAACACATTAGAACAAATTCCATCTCAAAATAATATGTATAACAACTTCTATTCCATTTTTACGGTAAAATACCATCATATTTACATACGACATTGCTTATTCATTTTACCCATATTACCTTTAGAAAACTAATGATGTAATGACCTACCTCATCACAACACACATTCTTGACATAGCACGATGACTTTTGGAACATTAGTTTATGGGAAAATACGAGTTTACATTTAAATATCATAAACATTCAAAAACCGTTTTCTTTAAAAGTGTATTATTTAATTTCTTGCAAATGCGCCTCTACAACCCATTTTGGGGAACCCCGATCGGGATGGTGTGGGTTATCACACGTCTTCGGGTATAGTAGAGCGAGATGCAGAGCTCCGCAAGGAGCATTCGATCTCGATGGAATTTTTAATGCAATTTTTAAAAAAAATATGATTTCTATTTAATAAATAAGTTATATATATATATTATCAAAATATCTACTTTAAGTATACAATCTATATATTCCATGTTTTCTAAATCAAAGAAATCACAAATTTCATGAAACTACCATTACAAATCGATACAAGTCCAATATTACACTAAAATATCATATACAATGTAATCTAGGTTTTATTCTCTAGAAAACATTATATTTTAAAATATACATCCATAAAAATCCTAAAAACGATAATTAAATACTTGAGGTATTTTGAAAATATATCAAAACTATTTTTCATAAAACCCTCTCAAGTTATATTAATTTACAATAAGGACCCTAGTAAATATAGGTTTAAGCGGGACCAGTACTCTTGAGCCTCAGGGAGCCGGAGAATATGGGTGCTTGCCTATCTAAGGTATACGACCTCAAAAACAGTGTTATCAATACGGTAATTGTCTTGGAAAAAGACATAAATCATGTCGTCCATGTGCAGCAGTTACCGATAACTTCAAAACCAATTTAGGACTTCAATTTCTTCTAAAGTGTCTGACGCCGACAGAGTCTCAGTCTAATATGAAATCAGTCTGACTTGAATTCAATTCAAGTATAACTATAATACAACATGAATCCATGAATGCCAGAATTCAATCTATATTAACATGACTCGACTGCACTGAACCATGGATATACTCTGTTTACATGACTATCCATTTACATCTATTCCGTTTACATGATATCATGGTTTCAGCAAGTCGTATACAAGCATTCATTACAATACATCAATGCAATAAGACATTACGGGGTATTTATGGGGTAGACTGGTACGGAACATGTTAAAGGTGGCACGAGGTGGTCACTAAAAGACGTAACTATACATCCATGCCGTTGTTCTGTGGTTTTATCGATGGAGCCTTGTACTAAGGGTTACCAAAATCTACGGTGTAAGTTGGACTCCTCTCGTATATACTGGCATCTTCTGTACCAAGTTACAAACAACTGCGTTAACATAATAATCAAGCATCATAACAGTTATATTCTCCCACATGTCTTATTTTATTTCTTTCTTTCTTTGGGACTTACCAAGCGATTGTTTGCTGACGACATTCTTATTTCTCTTATTTCTTTGGAATGTTGTTAGGAGGACCCGACTCCAAGGAATTCGAGACTAGCCAGGAGCACTTGGAGCAGACCACTGAGCAGCACGGCCATTAGACTTTACTTGTACTTACTTTTCATTCAGTTCATAACATTGTTTAGGCATTGCTTTCCATTCCTGTATTTACATTTTCAGTCGTACTTGTAAAGAAATGTTTAATAAATAAAAGTTGTTGTTCATTTACATTCATGTCTGTTGTGTATATTTATATTATACTGCTTAGATACACTTAGCGTGTTTATTTTTGAGTAAATACGTAGCGGGCATCGTCGCGTCTCCTTACCGTATACTGGGAAGTGGGACTTGGCAATCCTCATCATAATACTCATCATCATCAAACGGACATTCTCAAGATAGAGAAAAGAGAAAAGGAAAGTCTGTCAGCGAGTTACACTTGAGTAGGATTGCCTCATAAGAAAGTAAAGGTACAAAAGCGAGCAAATGTATATAGGTATGATGTGTGTGTACAGATATGATGTATATGGGTATGAGGATATAAGGTGTATAAAAATAAGGGCATGCTGAATGAGATATATGTGAATAAGAGTATATTGTATAAGTATGTGAATAAGAGTATGTGAATAATAGTATATTGTATGAGGTATATGTGAATAAGAGTATGTTGTATGAGGTATTTGTTAGGCAAAAGTTCGTACTAGTTTGTTAAATAAGGGTCCGGATACTTGCGATTATTCCGTTATGGCCAGAGAACAACAACTGGGGAAGTGAAATGTACCGTTTCACTTTCCGGGATCATGATCGAGTGGTAGGAGAATCCGAGTTCCGTATCTCCTTACTTAATCAAACTACCCATCCCCATTATTTAATATACAAATTTTGACGAATTAGAGATAGTACGTATATCATTTAGGCATGGAATTTCCATATTGTATGTCATCCACATATTGGATTATTTGCCCTCAAAGTAGGGTTAGTATTCGCCCGAATATCGGGTTAGTATTCACCCGAAGACCGGATTAGTATTCACCCGAAGACCGGGTTAGTATTCGCCCGAATAGTGGGTTAGTAGTCGTCCATGTTTACCCCAATCAGAGCAAAGCTTTGTTCAAATTCCAAGACGGGAAACGAAGCAACGCTTCTGTTTCCCCCAATCAGAGCAAAGCTCTGCTTTGAAAATTAAAGTAAAAATTAAAAGTTGAAATAAATGAAGCAACGCTTCAAATTCCTTGCGCTGCGCGCAACGCGCCACATGTCAAAATCAGACACGCCAGTGCAAGGAGCACAGCACCCAAGGCAGCACGCCCAATCAGAGCAAGGCTCTATTTAAAACAAAAATTAAAGGAAGCAACACTTCAGACGACTTGCGCTCTGCGCCGTGCGACACGTGGCAGCGCAGTTGGGCTAGCGCAGTTGCGCTGCGCTCTGCTCTGCGCGCCACGTGGCAGCGCAGTTGCGCTGCGCTCTGCGCTGCGCGCCACGTGTCAGCGCAGTTGCGCTGCGCTGTGCGCTGCTTGACACGTGTCAAGCGCTGGTGCATCTGCGCCAAACAAAATTAAATTCCAGAAAGATCTTTCTGTTCTTTGTTAAAACAAGAAGATTGTCTTCTGTAAAACAGAAGCCCTTGGATCAAAGATCGAACGGTAGGGAAAATTCCCCAAATCACTCAGAGAAAGATCTCTTTAACAAATTTAACTAATTTATGGGCACTATATAAAGGACCCTAGACCTCAATTCAAAATCATCAACATCATTATTGAGAACTCTGAAGAATTGAAGAGAATTTCTCAAGAACAAAAAAGGTAAAAACCTTTAGAAAAAAGAGAAAATTCTCTCATGAACAGATCATTGATCTTCAAAGAAAAAAATAATAATAATAATAATAGTGCTTTGCACTTTCTTATGAACCATTGGTTCTGGAATCTTAAGGATTCTATTCTTTGATCCAAAATTGGATCAAGGTAATTAACAGTGCCTTGCACTTGCAAATCTGCACTGTTGCGCTCCTGGGTTGGCGCAAGCCACCAGAGAGCGCCACGTGTCGGCCTCAGAATAACTTGCGCTATGCGCTTTTTTTTATAGATAGAGCATCGCTCTCTGAAATTGGCGCAACTCACCAGAGCGCGCCACGTGTCGGCCTCAGAACAAACTGCGCTATGCGCTTTTAAAACAGAGCATTGCTCTCTTAAATTGGCGCACTGCACCAGAGCGCGCCACGTGTCAACAGCGCAACAGCGCAGCGCACTGGCGCAGCGCACTGCGCTTGCGCTCATCAGAGCGTGACACGTGTCACCCCCACATGAGTTTGCGCTTTGCGCTCCTCAATTGGCGCAAAGCGCCTGACAAGTCACGTGGGGCGCTGTCAGAACATTAAATGCAATGCATTATTGAAGGGCAGAGCCCAATTAAGAGGTCCAATGGACCAAAACAAATACTCTGCATTATTAAAGAAAAGGGGCAGAACCCAAACAAAGGCCTTATAGGCCGAATGCAAATGAAAGGTTAAACATTTTCAACTTGACTTAACCCAATCATGGCCGTAAGTCCTCAAATTAAATTGACTGAGCAAAATTGCTTTTCTAAATCAATTTACCTCCGGTTCGAGGGTACATCTCTGAACTCCTCTGACGCCTATCGTTGTAATCCTTTAACGACGTCAGAGAGGTGACAGGTCCCGACTACCACACATCAATACGGACTGCGGGGTCCTTAAACTCGTGGACCGAAACGTCCTTAAACTAATATCGGACCGAGACGTCCTTAAACTAATATCGGACCGAGACGTCCTTAAACTAATAATGGACCACCACGTCCCTAAACTGGCGATGGACCACCACGTCCCTAAACTGGAACAGTAGAGCCTCCAAATGCTCTTTTGCCTGATCTAAACGATCCCGTTTAAGTTGATCTTAGCCCCAAACACGGCTAACGTATCCTTAAACATTCAAATGGACTATAAAACTCCAAATCAACTTTGGTTCAAGGGTACATCTCCGAACTCCTCTGACACATGTCGTTGTAATCCTTCAACGTCATCAGAGAGGTGACGGGTCCCGACGGCCATATATTAAATGGACCACTACGTCCTTAAACTGAAAATGGATCTAGACGATCCCGTTAAGTTGATCTTAGTCTCAAATCAGACTAACGTATCCTTAACGAACGTTTAAGTTGATCTTAGTCTCAAATGCGGCTAAGGTATCCTTAAACTAAAAACACCAAACACAAATCTAAGTAAATACGGATTTGGACTAATCCACGTCCTATGGGCGACGGCATTACTCAGTCTCCGTATACAATCCACGGGCAACCACAAACAAAACAAACACCCACGACACGAAGTGAAATTCTGGAGAAAGAGAAAGTTGTTACCGCGATGCGGTAGCGTAATTAACTGCAGGGGCTTGCGCCTACAGGGAAGAGCGTCCCCACAATCAAAAACCCCTCAAGCGAGGGGGAATCTGACGAAGTCTGCTATATCGGCCGCATCCGTCTAAACCTCCGATACACGGTGCCATAAATCAACTTGGTATCTTCGGAGAGGTGGACGGATAAAACCATATAGCATCTGCCCCGAATCTCAGGCTAGACGTCCTCACGTCGCCGCCGTCTTTCGGAGGGGAACAGATTCTGGCACGCCCGGTGGGACCTTTTTCTCTTTCCACTCCATACTTCCTGTGTCGTATTCACGAACGAATCGCGGTTTGTTAATGGTTGCCTTCGGATTTTAAGTTACTAAGATTTGGTCTTTTGCCTGACGCAGAAATCATGGCCTCTACCTGTTCGAAGTGCTCCAACTGCAGCTGCAGCTCGCGTCCGGCCTCAACTGGGGGCATAACCTACGGGCCCTAAGTGGCCTCTTTGTTCACCATGCCCGTGGAGCAGATTACTCAAGCCACCACGGGGTTGTTTTTCGGAACTATGCTTCCGCCAACAAGCTTCAGCACCCCCGTGCCCGTAGAAGAAGCTCCTAAGAAGTCGGTCTTCGATCGACTTTCAGTTACTGCGGCCCCTCTCAACGGGTCGCCCAACACCAGTGCCTCGGTCTTCTCCAGACTGGGCCAAAACTCTTGCAGGCCCACAATGAAGCTTGCAGTCCCAGAAAAGGTTATTCCAAAAAGAGTAGCCAAACCTGCTCCTGAAGTCGTCAAAGCGGATTCTCCTGCTAAGAGATCGGTCTTTACAAGATTGATCGTCCCAACTCCCACTCCTGTTCTTGCTGCTCAAAAGACATCAGTCTTCAATAGGCTGACGCCGACAATAGCCCCATACCTGAACAGGGGGCAAGAAGAAGCTGTTTCTGTCTCTGAGCCAATACCGACGACTCGTCGCGCCCGACGTCGCCATTGGCGACGAGTAAGGAAGGCAGGGGGCAACTCCCCCTCAGGGCTAACTCCACCTGCTCCGATGGTGGAGGTCAACGCTGCTGTTTCAACTGGGAACAGCTTTGAACTGTTGAGGAAGGTACGTAAGAACTCTCCAACCGCTACATTGAAAAGATCTCCTCCGCCCGCGGAGAGAGTTCCGGAAACGAAGCAAGAACAACCCCCTCAATGGCTGTCCTAAAAAATTTACAAGGTTTGGCGGAGGGTTCAAGACTCCGTGATTGACCCAGATCACTCTCGTCAACAGAAAAAGGCGAAATTGCAAGAAGAAAAGGATCGTCCTCTCAAACAGCAAAGGACGACAATCACCAGGGTGCCCACTGCAACGGCCCTCTCCACTTCAACGACCCACAAAAGAAGAAGGCCGGAGAAAATCCCCGCGCCCGCGGCAAATGCCAAAGGTGGTGAACCTAAACGCCCTAAGTCCGGGGACATAAGAGTTCATACAGTATACATGGCGTCGGGAAAGGAGGACAGCCGTGCATCCACAGGTCATAGACCACTTACACGGTCAGTGACCAAGGCTCAGGAGCAACAGCAAAAGCTCCAGGAGATGATGACCGTGATGGCCGCACTCACTGGGCCAAAAGAAACCCCTGAAACGTCCTCGGATGAACGTCAGGAATAAGAAACTGACGCCGAATTCCTTCGTCGCATACTGGAGAAGAAGGATAAAGAAGCTGCGGAACTGGCAGCCAGCATAAAGAAAATGGCCTTCCTGTTCCAGGACATGGTGGGCATGATGATTCAACAGGATCCACCTGCTGAAGATCCCCCGATCATCCTTGAAGACGATAGGGGAGAAACGTCGAATCCTCCACCGGCTCTGTCAACAGCCAAGGAGGAGGCGATCTCCAAAGCCGACCTGGACGAATATATAGCTCAGCAGATCCGGGTTCATCAAGCGACTGAAGCAGCAGGTCAGGTCGTAAAAACGGGGCGACCGTATCCTGGTTGGTACGACCAGATCAAATACCCGCCAGGTTATACGATACCAAAATTCCATGTGTATAAGGGGACTGGCAATCCCCACCAGCATGTTGCCCAGTTCAGGGCGCTTTGCGGCAACACTGGCGGTGATGATAAATTGCTGCTCCGCCAGTTCGTTGGAAGCTTGTCAGATACGGCGTTCGAGTGGTATTCCGAGCTCCCGAATGACTCTATCAAAACCTTTGCTGAAATGGAACTGCTGTTTACCCAACGTTTCACGAGAGCCGGCGAGCGTACCCCGATAACGGCATTGATTAATGCCAGGGTGAAGCCGGGCGAAACATGGGTCCAATATGCTATACGGTGGCGAAATCTATGGTCAAAATGCGAGCAGCGTATAGAAGAAGCTCCCGCAGTGGGAATGTTCGTGGGCACTCTCGATCTTCAAGCGACCATCTCCCAATTCATGATGTTTTTCAGGCCGACCACTTTCCAGGCCTTGATCGACAAATTAGCCCAAATGGACCAAATGGGCCATGGACCATCTCCTCCAAAACTCGACTCTCGAAATGAGAAGAAAGGAAAAGCGATCGTTGTTGCCAATACTCAACAACAGCCAAGCAAATCAAAGCCGATTGTTCGCCAAAATAACGTGCGTCCACGCCCATCCCTCGAGGAGAGACTGGAACGGCCTTACTCGTTTCCTCAGAATAAAACGAGAAGACTGTTCGAGCTAGCAGTGCGCAACAGACTCATCAATCTACCGAGTCCAAAACATCTGTCGCAGCCAGGCGATCTCAATAATCCCAATTATTGCCCTTACCACCAAACGGTAAGTCACCCAATCGAGAATTGTTTCGTCTTTAGGGATGGATCGAGGATCAGTACTTACAAGGCAAGTTCGCGCTGTCTGAAAACTGGAAGGTAAACCCACCGCAGCCACACCCTCCAAAGCAGACGGACACGCCAGGGGCAACTTGTTCTTTTGTCGAGGACGAAAACGAGGGAGAAGACTCGTCGGGTGAATCCAAAGACTGCATAATGACTTGTCATGTGATCTCTCACTCATCGGCGGATGATGAAGAGGCTCCTTTCGCCGAGAAACCGAGGGCGAACCCTGAACCAGAAATTCCGCAGCCGTCAGACGAGTTGATCGATGCCTTCCTGAATGAGATTCGTCTGAAAGTTAAAGCCAATCAAGAGCGTAAGGAAGCCATACCGGAAGAAGCCAAACACCGACTACCAGACCAAAGAGTCGAGGCACTTCCGTCAAATCAAAATACATCCACTACGGATAAAAACAAATTCAAGACGGGGAAAAGGTTCGCTAAAACCCTATCAGTGGGAATGAAGCTACCATCCTTTAAAGAAAATACTCTCAGTGGAGTAGAGACGCATCCTAACTTCTGCTTATATCATCAGAAGATCATACATCCTACCGAAGATTGCGACTCCTTTAAGTGTTGGTGGCAAGGGTATGTCGCTCAAAAGCAACACTTCAACAGGACAAAGCGTGAAGCTCCTAGACATCAGAAAAATGCGATAGATGAGCGCAAAAGAGCCGGCGACGACTGTCATATAGCCGACTCCAAAGGATCAAAAATTATTACCCTTAGAAGTGACTTTGACGAAGAAGCTGCCCTCGACCCTCTCCTCAAGGAATCCATTTCAAAGATGAAAGAATTGAGGAGTTGCGAGGACGTTCAGCTGTGCAATTGCACGCTACTCGAAAAAAAATTCGGCCACGCAAACAAAGGATCGAGCAAAAGGGATAAAGGGAAGGAAAAAAACAGCCCTCATAGCCAGTACTCAACAGCAATCGAGTAGCCCTAGACCAGTTGTTTGCCGAAACAACAAGCAGCAACCCCTCCAGGAAAAGTTGAAACGTCCTTACTCGTTTCTGCAAGGTAAAACAAGGGGACTGTTCGAGCTGGCAGTACACGACAGACTCATCAGTCTGCCGAGTCCAAAACGTCCGTTGTGGCCAAGCGATGTTAATAATCCTAATTATTGCCCTTATCACCAAACAGTGGGTCACATGATCGAGAATTGCTACGTCTTCAAAAACTGGGTTGAAGACCAATACCAACGGGGCAAGTTCGCATTGTCTGAAAACTGGAAGGTGAGCCCGCCACAACCACACGCTCCAAGAAAGATGGATACGCCAGAGGTATCATGCTCAGTCATAGAGAAAACCCCATAGACCGAAAAGTCAGTAAACTAGAGATTCGCCTCAAATACGGCGATGACGGACCGAAACGTCTTTAAACTAATGACGGACCGAAACGTCCTTAAACTAATGGCGGACCGAAGCGTCCTTAAACTAGTGGCGGACCGAAACGTCCTTAAACTAATGATGGACCGCAATGTCCTAAAACTTGCAAATGACCAAAACGTCTTTTAAACTACTACCACAACATCCTTAGGCTGACGAGATGATGATGATGGAAAAAAAACGGTACGTCCATAAGAAAAATGGGCACGGATGAAAACCCGACAGGGCTCCGCGAGTAAAAACAGCAGGACTACCGGCGAGTGTTCGTGAAAACCTGAAAAGGCGCGACCTCGTAAAATAAAAAGAATAAAAAAGAAACGGTACGTCCATAAGCAAAATGGGCACGGATGAAAACCCGAAAGGGCTCCGTGAGTAAAAACAGCAGGACTACCGGCGAGTGTTTGTGAAAACCCAAAAGGGCGCAACCTCGTTAAAGGACACTTACAAGGTCCTCTTGACCTTGTAAGGAGAAATCACCCATGTGAGATCCTTACGACTCGCAGGGAAGTAACACACTTAGGGATCCTCACGATTCCTAAGGAGAAAATACGCTCGCGAGATCCTCACGACTCGTAAGGAGAACTCTCGTATGGGACCCTCACGGCTCATAAGATTTGATAGTCTTAAGTTACAGAGACCTGAACCTGTTCTTAAGCAACGCCCACAACCTTCCACTATTGCCCTACAAGTGGCTCAATACTGACCCTTGTATACAATCCACGGGCGCGAACAAACATTTCCCTAACCAAGTCACACCCGTGACTAGGGATATGTCCAAATGGTGAACAACCCTTGTAAGTCCTCTCGACTTATAAGGAGAAAACCTTTTGTAAGATCCTTATGACTTACAGAGGGACATGCACTTAGGAATCCTCACGATCCCTAAGGAGAAAACACACCTACGAGATCCACATGACTTGTAGGGAGAAATACCTTTGTGAGACCCTTATGGCTCATGAAGTCAAAAGCCTTAGTCGACGGAATCCTAATCCTGTTTACTAAGCCACCTTTGTTCGACATCGACGAAGGCAAATGATGATTCGCTCCTGGCAACATTCCAGTTGTGGCAACATTCCAGTTGTAGCAATCCTGATGCCTAAAACGGTATCAAATTTCGAGCCCTTTCATGGCAAATGATGATTCGCTCCTGGCAATATTCCAGTTGTAGCGATGCTGATGCTGAGATTGGCACCGGATTCCAAGTTCCACACTCACGATAAAAAAAAAGACAGCGAGCCATACGTGCATACGAAATAGCCGAAATGATGGGGCAACTTGCAAAAAAAAACAGCCGAAATGATTGGGCAACTCGCAATAAAAAGCAGCGAGTTGAAAGAAAATAGCCGAAATGATTGGGCACCGCGAAAAATATCCGAAATGATTGGGCAATCGCGACCTTCGCGATATAAAAAGCTGAAATGATAGAGCATCGCGGAAAGAATAAAAAAAATGAATGATGAAAGAATGAAACTTTTTGACAACCCTACAGGCGATAGCACAGCAATCCCTGTATATAATCCAGGGGCACAAACAAAGAAGGAGGCACCCTTTCCCCCGCAATGCTCCATCAGAAAACGGAGCCAAATCTTAACGGCAATATCTACGGCCTAAGAATGAACAACGGCGTTCCTTCGCAGTCCATCAAGATGCAGATACAACGCCAACAAAAGGCCTCGCGGTCGAAATAAACGGAGCTGTGGCAAAATCCCAGCTCCACCTCGGCATTCGTCTCGATACAGCAGACGAGATGTCAATCCAGCGTTCTTCCTCTAGCAGGGTCCAGACACGACAATCAAACGAATAGAGCCACGGAAAAATCCCAGCTCCACCCCGGCATTCGTCTTGATACAGCAGACAAGATGTCACCCCGGCGTTCTTCTTCCAGCAAGGATCAGGCGCAACAATCAAAACAATTGGAGCTACGGCAAAATCCCAGCTCCACCTCGGCATTCGTCTCGATACAGCAGACGAGATGTCAACCCGGCGTTCTTCCTCTAGCAGGGTCCAGACGCGACAATTAAACAAACGGAGCTGTTCCCCTCCGAAAGACGGCGCACAAGACTGCGGTGTCTTGGCACTGAGATTCGGGGCAGATGCTAATTGGTGCTATCCGTTCACCTCTCCGAAGATGCCAAGTTGATTTATGGCACCATGTATCGAAGGTTTAAACGGATGCGTCCGATGTAGCAGACTTCGTCAGATTCCCCCTCGCTTGAGGGGTTTTTGATTGTGGGGACGCTCTTCCCTGCAGGCGCAAGCCCCTGCAGTTAATTACGCTACCGCATTGCGGTAACAACTTTCTCCTTCTCCAGCTGGTCACTTCGTGTCGTGGGTGTTTGTTTTGTGTTTTGTTGCCCGTGGATTGTTTACGGAGACTGAGTTATGTCGTCGCCCGTAGGGCGTGGACTAGTCCAAATCCGCATTATCTTAGATTTGGGTTTGGGGGTTTGGTTTGAGGATACGTCAGCCATACTTGAGGCTAAGATCAACTCAAACGTTTGTTAAGGATACGTTAGTCCAGTTTGAGACTAAGATCAACTTAACGGGATCGTTTAGATCCGACAAAAGAGCAATTGGCTCTAATGTTCCAGTTTAGGGACCTAGTGGTCTATTGAATGTATGGCCGTCGGGACCCGTCACCTCTCTAACGACGTTGAAGGATTACAACGACAGATGTCAGAGGAGTTCAGAGATGTACCCTTGAACCAAAGTTGATTGGGGGGATTTATAGTCCACTCTGTTTGAAGGTTTAAGGATACGTTAGTCATCTTTGAGGCTAAGATCAACTTAAACGGGACCGTTTAGATCCGACAAAAGAGCATGCGGGGCTCTATTGTTCTAGTTTAAGGACATTGCGGTCCATGGGTAGTTTAAGGACGTTGCGGTCCGTGAGTAGTTTAAGGACATTGCGGTCCATGGGTAGTTTAAGGACATTGCGGTCCATGGGTAGTTTAAGGACATTGCGGTCCATGGGTAGTTTAAGGACATTGCGGTCCATGGGTAGTTTAAGGACATTGCGGTCCGTGGGTAGTTTAGGGACATTGCGGTCCATGGGTAGTTTAAGGACATTGCGGTCCATGGGTAGTTTAAAGACATTGCGGTCCGTGGGTAGTTTAAGGACGTTGCGGTCCATATTTGCTCTGGATGCTTCACACGGGTTCACTGCCGTGCTTGGCGAGGACCAGGCTCCGCTCTGGACGTTTTCCACGGGGTCAAAGAGTGACGTTATCCGCGCTCCACGTAACCAGGAAGTTTGCACTAGATGCTTCACACGGGTTCGCTGCCGCGTTAGGCGAGGACTAGGCTCCGCTCTGGATGCTTCGCACGGGTTCACTGCCATGCTCTGCGAGGACCAGGATCCGCTCTGGACGTTTTCCACGGGGTCAAAGAGTGACGTTATCCGCGTTCCACGTAACCAGGAAGTTTGCATTAGGCATGGGTTTAAGGACCCCACAGTCCATATCATGAGTGGCCGTCGGGACCCGTCACCTCTTTGAAGACATTGAGGGATTACAATGCCAAGTTTCAAAGGAGTGAAGAGATGTACCCTAGAACCGGAATGGATTTAATAGTCCCTGACCCAATTTGGGGTCGAGACTGATTAATTATGTTATGAGCCCATTAGCCCAGTTAATCACAAATTGAGGACTTATGGCCAGCTTGGGCTAAGTCCAGTCGGGTCTGAAACATTGACTTTTTGCTGATCCATTGAAGGAGAGGCTTTGCCTCTATCCATTTAGCCAATTGGGCCAAAGCCTAGTGTTAAACACTATAGAGCAATCAGTGTTGAACACTGGGAATGCGGTTAACAAGTTAGTGTTTAACACTAAGAAATAATTGGTGTTAAACACCAGCAATAAGGCTTCTCAAATTAGTGTTAAACACTAAAACAGATCAGTGTTGAACACTGCAAATGAAGATCTCAGATTAGTATTTAAACACTAAGGTAATCAGTGTTGAACACTGCAGATAAAGCTTTTTAATTAGTGTTGAACACTAAGGCCCAACAATATTTTAACACTGAGTGCGAGAGTTTCAATTTAGTGTTAAACACTAAGACAAGAGGGGTCACGTGGCAGCACGTGAGAGCGCCCTTCCTCCATTTGTTCTGCTGAAATTACTGCATCTTTTGATAGCATCACGTGTCAGCACGTGATGGGCATTCAAATGCCTATGCGTTAAGGCTTCTGCTGAAAGTCACGTGGGTCACGTGGGGTGCTGCCTCAAGGGGGTTTTCTGTAGGGCTTTTGAGGGGGGGTCACGTGGTGACACGTGACCCTGCCTTAATGTGGTTTTTTCCAGAGGATTTGTTACTCCTTTTTTCAGGAATTAAATTCCGGAGACTTTTTAATTTCAGAGGAATTAAATCCTTCTTTCTTTTGAAGACTTGTATTCTGGGATAGAGTTTAACTCTGAATTTTCTGCGGGAGTTAAATTCCCCGTTTATGTGAAGGGCTGAATAGGGTTGAACCCTAATAAAATTTTTGAGGAAATGATGATCGTTGTTTCAACAGAACTAAGTTCTTTAATTAGGGTTAAACCCTGTTTCTCCTTTTTTTTGTTTTGAAGGAATTAAATTCCCATGATATAGGGTCTAGCCCCACTTTTATTTTGGAGGAATTAAATTCCTATAGTTCTGTGAGAATTAAATTCTCAAGTTTGCACTCCTTCTCTATGTTTTGGATCTGCATGGCAGGATCTCAACCCATTGAGAATTAAATTCTCAACCTTAAGGGGAGATGTGCACTTTGCAGATCCTCTATCAAAGAGAGAAGAAATAAGTTCTTCTGCTTTTATATTATCAGAGTTAAACTCTGTTGAGAATTAAATTCTGCTTCTTTCAAAATGCCTTCCCTTTCTTACCTAGGGCTTTTTGCAGAAGATCTGAGTCTTTTCGAAGTATCAAAGCTCTTCTCCTTTTCTCTTTTCTTCTCTGCGCATGTATCTCTTTTTTTTTTGTCTCTTGGCTCCTATTTATAGGAGAGGCAGCCGCATCAATCAGTTTTTTGACGAATCTTCATTGGGAGATTTGATTTGCATCCATAATTCATTTTGGGCCTTTGGATTATTAGGTGAATTTTATTCACCATTGGATCTTGAATTCAGAGATTCTCCTTTGATATTTTGGTTAGATTTAAGGGGGAAATCTTTCCCAAAGCCGAGATTTTCCATAGATAGATGATCTTTAATCATCTCTGAATCTTTAATTTGATTAGTCCCAAATAATTACTTTCCTTTGGAAAGATTCGAATTTCCTTCAGAATTTAATTCTGTCGTCAAAAATGGGCTTTGAAAGTCGGTCACGTGTGACCACGTGACCCATGGTCACGTGTGAGCACGTGACCCCCTTTGGAACGAGCTTTCTGCGCTGTGTCTTCTGATTGCTGCTTAAACATCACGTGCTACCACGTGACCCCTGGTCACGTGTGAGCACGTGACCCTTTGTTTGAGCTCTCTTTCCTTGGTTGTTCTGGAGACGCGCTTGCTGCCTTGAACGTCACGTGCCGACACGTGACCCTGGTCACGTGGGAGCACGTGACTTCTTCTGAAGCCTTTTTCTTGACTTGGTCAGTTACCCGACGTGCCTTTGACGCTTGTATTTAAACGTCACGTGCCAACACGTGACCCTGGTCACGTGGGAGCACGCGACTCTCCTTGAAGCTTTTCTTCTCCTTCTTCGCAGTCAGGGAATTGAACTTGCCTTAACGACGTTTTTAGGTGTCACGTGCCAACACGTGACCACTAGTCACGTGTGAGCACGTGACCCCCTTTTGAAGCTTTCCATAGAAGCTTTCCACAGAAGCTTTCCTGATTTTAAATCAGGAAACAAATGCCCCCACAGCGTTGGTCTCACGTGTCAGCACGTGAGTGCAACGCTGTCATCTCTTGCGACCGTTGGATTCATCTAGGGATCTGGGGAGACGAAGCGTTTCCACTGTTTTCTATAAATACCGCTGTCTCTTCATAGGAGCCTTCACTCTGCTCATCTTCTTCTCCTGAGAACTTTTCCTTGAGAATTTAATCCTCTTCTTCCAGAGCTTAGTTCTCTGTTTTAAGATTTTCCAGAGTTTAACTCTGTTCGAAAAGGGCCCTTTTTCCTCAGGTAATGGTAGTCGAAGCACCTTTGTTTTGACAGACCTCTCTGGATTTAAAATCCAGATCGAGGGTTTCCCGAAGAACTCATTTTTCTCCAAGTAATTTAACCAAAATATGAGACCACTTGACTTCCCGTAGTAGATCACTTAGGGTTCAGATGATCCCTTAAGGAGACGGTGATGGTGGTTCAAACCCATGGAATTTAATTCCATTCAAAATGTTTCTGGGAATTTAATTCCCTTTCCTTAATAAGGAATTAAATTCCAATGAAGAACTCGATTTCTTCACACAGAGCATCTCTGGGGTCTCTCGGCTCGAGGCGATTCTTCTGCCATTAATGCAATGGGGATTTTGTAATAATTCTCGTGACTTTTATTTCAGGTATTATGGATGCCCATCTGTATCGTCTTGACGAGATCATCTCGTACGGGAATATTCGTGCGCTGGGCCGCAGTCAGAACCAGGAGTTCACTAATGCTCAATGTGCCGAGATCATGGGCCGCTTCGACGAGTACAATCATCGGCTACTTCCCCGTCGCTCTTCTCTTCTGAGGCTGATCGTGCTGGCGATCCGGGAGGCACTTCCTCTCTTTTGTGCCGGCATACCGCTCGGGGACTTGGACATTGCTGAGGATAAGGTGCATTCGGTGTACCTTATGGGCTTGATTTCCAAGAGAAGGCGGGATGATCTCATTGATCTCCTTCATCAAATTTTTCAGCAATCAGCTATACTGGGCGCCTACCGGAGGGAAGAGGACATCCGCGGAGACCCCGATGCCTGTGACCGTGAGAGAAAGCATACTCGGGAGGTCCGAAATGCTTGGAAGATCTTGAATAAAGTCAATTCCGAGTTTCTCAACCCGTGCCCCGTGTCTGAAGCCTTACCATTGTAAAAGTTTTTCTTTTATTTTGTATCGCCTTCTTGCAGTCTGGATGATAAGCTTTGTTATGTCTCTGTGTGTTCGCATACTCTTCCTCTGAAATCTTATTATTCTGTCACTATTGTCGTTTGTACTTTAATATGCAGGGTATCACTCCATATTCTTTCCTTTAAACGCACATTAGGTTTGGGTCTCACGTGTTCTACACGTGAGATCTTCTGATGGGACTGTTCACAAAACTTTCCATGCCGCATTTTTAGCGCGCATTATCAGATGCATAAAAGGAGCCTTGGAAATAGTTATTTCTCCTTGATTTTCGATGCCTTTCCCTTTTTGGGCCTTGGAAACATCTTTCGCATGCAAGATTTTCCGCGCATAGCACTTAATGCACTTCTTTATATTCTTGAGGTCATAGCCCATTTTCTCTTCACAGAGAAACTCATTCCCATATCGACGTGATTTAACTTGAGGAGTATCTGAACGCTATGGCCTGTAACCGCCCACACGCTCGTCGACAGCCATGGGAAGTGCCTGTCGAGGAGATGATCCCTCGCTTTGCCGCTCGGTTGGTGGATCCCCTCCTTACCGACAACGAATGCGACTCAGCCATACATGAACTCTCGATCCGTAGGGGGTCTCCTCTCCCGATGGGTTCTCTCTGGCTCCGGATGATCCTCACGGCCGTGCTTGCCGACATCCCCCCTCACCCAGCAGAGATGACCCTGGCGATGCTTGACGCGGCGGAAGAGAAGCTCGAGGGTTTTCATGAAGCGTGCCTGATCACTCAGGCTTTGAAGGATTGCTCAATCCATCTGCTGGGCCAGATCAAGGCCCGGCGAGCTATTATGTCCGCTTTCGCGGACGAACACGGCGCCAATCGATGGGGAGCGACTCCTCGTGAGAACCGTCGCTTCGATGTGCTGAAGGAAGCGGAGAGAGAGATGGAGAATTTTGTCTTTTGCTTCACTAACCCTTGTGCCATTGATCCTGTGTTTGGCGATCTTTTCCGTTAGAGTAGGACATTCCCCCCTTTTTTTATAACTTGGTCTCCCCTTTTTGCATGCTTTATTTTGAACTTCTATGTAGGCTTGGTACTCGTGTGTATGTTTCCGCTTGCATGAATAAACTTTGTGTTCCTTTTTGTGAAAACTTTCTTCAATTACCAATACTGTTGTCATATTGTGTGCGAATCAACGCCTTGAATTTTATCTCTCAGGTGATATGAACTTGTTTCAGACCGATTAGTGCTGGCAACGGAAAGCTCATTCATATGATGAGCCAATCTCACAGCCAGGGCCAATATGAGTTGTGGCGGGTGCTTCAGGAGTCTATCAAAGAGGTGGTGGCTCTTGATAAAGCCGCCACGTTTACTCGCGAGAGAGTTGAGGCTCACAAGGCCACTGAAAAGGAGCTTGAAGCCCGGCTCGCTTCATATCAGGCCCAGCAAGCTCAGGCGGAGTCGCGTCTTATGGAGATCTTGCGTCACGAAGCCATAGCTCAACAACAGAATGACGAGCTGGTGAAATTATTGCACCACCCGCCGGCTTAAAGACTTGTATCTTTTCTCCTTCTTGTACATACTCGTGGATGAGAGTATTTTTTTGTTTTGAAATGTACTTTGTATCCATTTTGGTTTATGAATAAAAGATACAATTTTCCTCTTGATGATGTGTCCCTTTTTCATTGAATGCATTCTGCGGATATTCTATCTTAATCTTCTTGTAGGACGGCCGTGGCTTAGGATTCAGGGTTAGGATCTGTTTCCTAAGGCTTTTGCTTTTTACGAGCCACAAGGGTCTCATAAAGAGTTTTTCTCCCTACAGGTCGAGAGGATCCCATAGGTGTGAGTTCTTCTTAAGAATCGTGAGGATTCTTAAAAGGGTTTTCCCTTGAGAGTCGTAAGGATCCCACAAGAGGGTTTTTCTTCCTTACAGGTCGTGAGGGCCTGCAAGTGTTGGATGTGATCATCCTTATCCGCGTTTCACGGAGTCAGGGATCTTTCGAGGTATCGTAGTTTAAAGACGTCGCGGTCAAGGTTAAGGACCTCATAGTCCGTGGATTTAAGGACTCCACAGTCCGATGTTAGTTTTAAGACATCACGGTCAAGGTTAAGGACCTCATAGTCCGTGGATTTAGGGACTCCACAGTCCGGTGTTTGGTTGCAGGGACCCGCCACCTCTTTGAAGACGTTGAGGAATTACAACGCCAGGTATCAAAGGAGTGAAGAGATGTACCCTTAAACCAAGGCGAAATCCGTAGGGAATCGGGGGGATTGATCGTTAGTTTTAAGACATCACGGTCGAGGTTAAGGACGTCATAGTCCGTGGATTTTAAGGATTCCACAGTCCGGTGTTTGCTCTGGATGCTTCACACGGGTTCACTGCCGTGCTTGGCGAGGACCAGGCTCCGCTCTGGACGTTTTCCACGGGGTCAAAGAATGACGTTATCCGCGTTCCACGTAACCAGGAATTTTGCACTAGATGCTTCACACGGGTTCACTGCCGCGTTAGGCGAGGACTAGGCTCCGCTCTGGATGCTTCGCACGGGTTCACTGCCATGCTCTGCGAGGACCAGGATCCGCTCTGGACGTTTTCCACGGGGTCAAAGAGTGACGTTATCCGCGTTCCACGTAACCAGGAAGTTTGCACTAGATGCTTCACACGGGTTCACTGCCGCGTTAGGCGAGGACTAGGCTCCGCTCTGGATGCTTCGCACGGGTTCACTGCCATGCTCTGCGAGGACCAGGATCCGCTCTGGACGTTTTCCACGGGGTCAAAGAGTGACGTTATCCGCGTTCCACGTAACCAGGAAGTTTGCACTAGATGCTTCACACGGGTTCACTGCCGCGTTAGGCGAGGACTAGGCTCCGCTCTGGATGCTTCGCATGGGTTCACTGCCATGCTCTGCGAGGACCAGGATCCGCTCTGGACGTTTTCCACGGGGTCAAAGAGTGACGTTATCCGCGTTCCACGTAACCAGGAAGTTTGCACTAGATGCTTCACGCGGGTTCACTGCCGCGTTAGGCGAGGACTAGGCTCCGCTCTGGATGCTTCGCACGGGTTCACTGCCATGCTCTGCAAGGACCAGGATCCGCTCTGGACGTTTTCCACGGGGTCAAAGAGTGACGTTATCCGCGTTCCACGTAACCAGGAAGTTTGCACTAGATGCTTCACACGGGTTCACTGCCGCGTTAGGCGAGGACTAGGCTCCGCTCTGGATGCTTCGCATGGGTTCACTGCCATGCTCTGCGAGGACCAGGATCCGCTCTGGACGTTTTCCACGGGGTCAAAGAGTGACGTTATCCGCGTTCCACGTAATCAGGAAGTTTGCACTAGATGCTTCACACGGGTTCACTGCCGCGTTAGGCGAGGACTAGGCTCCGCTCTGGATGCTTCGCATGGGTTCACTGCCATGCTCTGCGAGGACCAGGATCCGCTCTGGACGTTTTCCACGGGGTCAAAGAGTGACGTTATCCGCGTTCCACGTAACCAGGAATTTTATCGATTGTATCCGCATTTCACGGAATGGAGGTTTGACTGTTGGCGATATGCATACCACCGAGCCATGGAATTGGGAGCTGCCGCTGCTCTGCTTTGTTTGAAGTCATGTCCGTTGTTACGAGACGAGTGTTTGGATGATCTCTAGGTCGCTTGTGGCCCGTCGAGACCTGGCTTCTTCTTTTTTGGTGAAACCTGGGGGAAGGAGTACGACTCTTTCTTTGTTTGCGCCCCTAGATTGTGTACAGGGATTGTTGTAGTATCACCTGTAGGGCAAAAAGGTTTCATTTTTCCATCATTTCTTTTATTCTTTCCGCGATGCTCTATCATTTCAGCTTTTATATCGCGAAAGTCGCGATTGCCCAATCATTTCGGCTATTTTTCGCGGTGCCCGATCATTTCGGCTATTTATTTATTTTCTGCTCGCTGCTCTTTATTGCGAGTTGCCCCATCATTTCGGCTATTTTTCATGCCTTCATTTCTACTTGCTGCTTTTTATTGCAAGTTGCCCCATCATTTCGGCTATTTCGTAGGCATGTGTGGCTTGCTAGCTTTTTCGCCGCAAGCTCGGCTTTGGGACACCGATTTCGGCATCAGCATCGCTGCAACTGGGATGTTGCCAGGAGCGAATCATCATTTGCCTTTGTCGATAATGAACAAAGGTGGCTCAGCAAACAGGGTTAAGGGTCCTGTTAACCAAGGCTTTTGACTTCATGAGCCGTAAGGGTCTCACAAAGGTATTTCTCCCTACAAGTCGTGAGGATCTTGCAGGTGTATTTTCTCCTTAGGGATCGTGAGGATTCCTAAGTGTATGTTCCTCTGTAAGTCGTAAGGATCCTACAAGAGGGTTTTCTCCTTATGGGTCGAGGGGACCTACAAGGGTTGGACTTTGCTGGGGAAATGTTTATTCGCGCCCGTGGATTGTATACAAGGGTCAGTATTGAGCCTCTTGTAGGGCAATATCGGAGGTTGTGGGGGATTTGCTTAAGAACAGGTTCAGGTTTCTGTAACTTAAGACTTTCAAATCTCATGAGCCATGAGGGTCCCATAAGAGAATTCTCCTTACGAGTCGTGAGGATCTCGTAAGTGTATTTTCTCCTCAGGAATCGTGAGGATCCCTAAGTGTGCTGCTCCTTTGTGAGTCGTAAGGATCTCACGCAGGTGGTTTCTCCTTACAGGGTCGAGAGGACTCTGTAAGTGTCCTTTAACGAGGTTGCGCCCTTTCGGGTTTTCACAAACACTCGCCGGTAGTCCTGCTGTTTTTACTCACGGAGCCCTTTCGGGTTTTCATCCGTGCCCATTTTGCTTATGGACATACCGTTTTTTTTTTATTTATATCATTTTTACTCTTCTCTTTTTTTTTTACAAGGTCGCGCCCTTTCGGGTTTTCACGAACACTTGCCGGCAGCCCTGCTGTTTTTACTCACGGAGCCCTTTTCGGGTTTTCATCCGTGCCCATTTTGCTTATGGACATACCGTTTTTTTTTTTTTTTTTTTTTTTTTTTTTTTTTTTTTTTTATCCATCTCGTCAACCTAAGGACGTTGCGGTGGTAGTTTAGGGACGTTTCGGTCCGTCGATAGTTTAAAGACGTTTCGGTCCGCTGTTAGTTTAAGGACGTTTCGGTCCGTTGTTAGTTTAAGGACGTTTCGGTCCGGCATTAGTTTAGGGACGTTTCGGTCCGCTGTTAGTTTAAGGACGTTTCGGTCCGACGATAGTTTAAGGACGTTTCGGTCCGACGATAGTTTAAGGACGTTTCGGTCCGACGATAGTTTAAGGACGTTTCGGTCCGACGATAGTTTAAGGACGTTTCGGTCCGTCGATATAGGAAGGCCGGCTGCTGCTTGTAAAGTCTGAGCTTAGGAAGATAGCGAGCGGACATAGTCGTCGTCATCCATCATTGACCTAGGCTGCAGTTTATTAAGCATGGTATTTCTTCAAGAAGCGGCCGTTTACTGGCCTGAAAGGCCTTTCACCGTGCATGTCCATGAGTAGGTAGGCTCCACCCTGGTAGACCTTGTCTATGATGTACGGGCCTTCATAGTTTGGCTCAAATTTTCCCCGCTTGGCACGATTGGGAATCATCGGTCTTTTGACCACTAGCACGAGTTCGCCTTGGCGGAATGTCCTCGGCCTGGTCAATCTTTCGTACGAGCGCGTCATCTTTGCTTTGTAGGCTTCTAGATATTGTTGCGCTATGAGCCGGGTTTCATCGAGGGCGTCAAGCTCCTCAAGCCGAAGGTGAGCATTTTCTTCGTTCGTCAGCTCGTGGTGGACTGCTACTCGTAGAGAGGGTAACTCTATCTCGAGGGGGAGAACTGCTTCCGTCCCAAATACCAACGCGTACGGCGTTGTGTTCGTGGCCGTCTTGAATGTAGTTCGATAAGCCCAGAGGGCTTCTTGCAGCCTTTCGTGCCAGTCTCTCTTATTCCTGGAGACGGTCTTTTTCATGATCTTCGTCAAGGTCTTATTGAAAGCCTCGGCCAGACCGTTAGCTCGTGGGTTGTAAACTGAAGAATATCTCCAGTCTATATTGTGCTGCTGTGCGAAGCGGCTAATCTTATGGCTTCGGTAGGCCGGCCCATTATCGGAGATAATCCGTCGCGGGGTTCCGAACCGATAGATGACGTGTGTTTTGAAGAAATGAAGAATGTTCTCCGTCTTCACTTCCCTCAGTGGTACCGCTTCTGCCCATTTGGAGAAGTAATCAGTTGTCGCCAGGATAAAACGATGTCCCCGGGCTGATGCCGGCTCTATGGGGCCGACTATGTCAGTCCCCCACATTTCGAATGACCAGCTGGCCACCGTTGGGTGTAGTGGATTCGGATGTTGGTGGATGAAGTCTCCATGGATCTGGCATGAGTGACATTGCTTTGCATACTCGAGGCAGTCCTGGATCATCGTGGGCCAGTAGTAACCCATCCGTTTAATTTTTAACTTCATCTTCGGGCCTGCTTGGTGAGAACCGCAAAGTCCGTCGTGAACTTCTCGAACGACTCGTTCCGCTTCGTCAGGTCCCAAGCATCTCAGCCATAGAAAATCAAACGATCTCTTGTACAGGGTATCGTTGACGAAAGCGAAGGATAGAGCTCGTTTCATAAGCTGATGCCTTGAGGACGCCTCTTCGGGCATTCGGTGGGACTTAAAGTAGTCTATGAGGACTTCCCTCCAGTCCTCAGCCTTCTCACGGTCTTTTATTTGTAGGGTCGCTTGCTGAATCGCTCCCTTTTCTTTATATAATTCCGGAGGTATTTCTGCCGGGGCGAGCACTCGACGGCTTTGTACCACGATTCTGACGTCATCGAGGTTCTCGTCAGCCAGTTCTTTAGCGAGTTTGGCCAACGCGTCTGCTTTGCTGTTTTCCGCGCGCGGTATGTTCTCTAGAATATAGGAGGGGATCTGGGCCAACAGTTGTCGCACTTTTACGCCGTATTTCACCAATTCTGGTTTGCATGTTTGGTAGTCACCATTTATTTGGCTAACGACCAGCTGAGAATCCCCGTATATGTGGAGGTCTTCGATTCCCATGTTGATGGCGATTTCGAGGCCTGCTATCAGAGCTTCGTATTCGGCTTCATTGTTTGTCCTTGACTCTGTTAAGGAGAAGGCGAAGCGCATTATCCCTCCTTGTGGAGTTACAAAGATAAGGCCTATCCCCGATTTGATGATCGGGTTACCCTGTTTCTGTTTCTTTGTGGAGGACGCTCCATCGAAATAGAGTTCCCATCGTGTGCTTCCACCGCCAATTGCATCAAATGCATGCTCGTCCGGCAAATCACAGTTTAGAGGAGAGTCGGCCGGTATCGGGTGCTCAGCGAGGAAGTCGGCAATGGCCTGGCCCTTTATTGCCTTGAGGGGTTGATATGTTATCGAAAACTCCATCAAGAGTAGGGCCCATTTAGCGAGTCGTCCCGTCAATATAGCCTTTGACATCAGGTATTTAAGGGGATCCACCTTTGAAATGAGACGGACTTCATGCGCCAACGCATAGTGCCTGAGCTTCGTTACTGCAAAGATTAATGCCAAGCAATGCTTTTCAATGGGCGAGTAATTGCTTTCTGCCCCCAGTAGCACTCGACTTAAGTAGTAAAGTGCTCTTTCTTTCCCCTGGTCATTCTCTTGTGCCCATAATGCGCCCAAGGAACCTTCGAGGGCGGTTGTATAAAGAATGAGGGGTTTTCCCTTGACCGGCGCAGCTAATACCGGCGGGTTCTGCAGGTACTGCTTGATCTCGTCTAGTGCGCCTTGGCATTTTTGATCCCAGACGAATGGGGTTCCCTTCTTCATCAGGTGACTGTAGGGGCGGCATTTGCCTGAAAGATTTGCGATAAATCGCCGGATGTATGCGAGCTTCCCTTGGAGAGACCGCAACTGTTTGAGGGTTCTTGGCGGGGGCATTTCCATAATCGCTTTAATCTTTGACGGATCTATTTCAATACCTCGGTGTCGAACGATGAATCCCAGGAATTTACCCGAGGAGACTCCAAACGCGCATTTGAGGGGATTCATTTTCAAATTGTATTGCCGAAGGCGTTGAAATACGGTTTCGAGATGCTTTAAATGCTCTTCGTATGACATGCTCTTCACTACGAGGTCATCGATATAGCATTCGACGATGTCGTGTATGAGATCGTCGAAGATTTTTGTCATGGCCCTTTGGTAGGTGGCGCCAGCGTTCTTTAGGCCAAAGGGCATAACCCTGTAGCAGAATACACCCAAAGGGGTCCGGAAAGCGGTGTGCTTCTGGTCTTCGGGATGCATTTTTATCTGATTGTATCCTGAAGAACCATCCATAAAGGAGAAGATCTCGTGAGTAGACGTGTTATCTATCATTAGCTCGGTTACCGGCACCGGGAAATCGTCCTTTGGGCATGCTTTATTGAGATCCCTGAAATCCACGCATATGCGCACCGTTCCATTCTTCTTCATTACTGGGACGATATTGGCGATCCAATCGGGGTATTGGACTTCTTGGATAAATCCGGAATCGATCAACTTCTTGACTTCGGCGTTGATGCTCATCTCCAGCTCAAGTCGCATCCTCCTTGGCGCCTGCTTGACTGGCTTGATATCCGGGGATATTGCTAATCTATGCACTGCAATCTCCGGATCCAATCCGGGCATCTCGGAGTAGTTCCACGCGAAGCAGTCTTTATGCCGTAGGAGCACGTTCTTTAACGCGGCCACCTTTTCCTCGGATAACAGCTCGCTGACAAATGTCGGCCGCGGGTCGTCTGCCGATCCCAGCTCGATCTTCTTGAGGTTATCTGCGGTAGTATGTATACCGTCTTCCAGTTCTTTCGGAGCGGGCGGAAATTCCGAGATCAACTCGTCATCGCTGTTCTCGAAGCACCGGGGAAGGTCATCTTCGTTCTCGGGCTCTTCTTTTAATATCGTAATCATATAACAGGTGCGAACTCGCTCCCAAGACTGAGGCGGATCCGGTTCTGCTCTTGTGGCTTTAGGCTCGTGCCTTTGCGGCGGCGTTACTTTCCAACCGTCGGATAAAGCGAATCTGCCCCGTCGGTACTGGTCCTCGACCCAGTTCTTGAAGGTGAAGCAATCTTCGGTCGGATGTCCTATGGCTCGGTGATAAGAGCAATAACCCGGATGAGAGACCCTACTAGCCTGCTCAGGATGCCTAGACTCTGGAAGCGTGATCATCTGATGTTTTAGGGCGAGCTTGAGTAACCGTTCCGTCTTGTCTCGAGGGAAGGAGTATGCTCGACTCATCTTTTCCATGAGGGACGAGTCCGAGCCGCGCAATTCCCGTAACCCTCTAATCCTGCGTCGTTGTTGTCGGCTTCTTTTTTCGCTTCTTAATTTATTCCCGTCCCTGCGTCGAGCCTTTCGTATGACGGGTTGACGATGGTGAACATCTTTATCTTTTGCAGCCTGTGCAGTTTGTTGGAATAGACGTCGCGTCCTGGCTTTCTCATAGATGGCCACTTCGTGGTTGTGATCTTCCCGAATTTTCTGATCCGCTTTCGTGGTAGGCTTGCCCATTCGTCTTTTAAACAACGGGTTTGGCTCTTCGATCGCGGGGTTTAGTTTTGATGAGGGATTGGTCTCTCCTGACGTGGCGCCTTCTTCTTCATCAAAGGTATATATGGCGTAGCTGCCGTGGGCTCGCTCCTGTTTTCCCGTTCTCGCGTACCCAAGCCCAAGTGTTTCTATTTTTCCGTTGGGCAATTTGCGTTGGGTCCCAGGGACATCCCAAATCCTGTTGTAGAACCGAGCCTGCCGCACAGTCTGTTTTAAGGGTACTCCTTGGCGCTTCAATAACTTCTTCAATCCATTTGTATAGTATCTAGGCAGACGAATGGGTTGGAGCCTGTCAAGTGTAACATCCACGCCGTGCCAGATCTCTTTCTCCACCTTCGACTCTGAGGATTGATAGAATAGGATCACTTTTTCACCCCTTCGCTTGGGAGGGACGTAAAATGTTTGCAGGTCCTGCACGCTGTGGGTTTGAAGCGCGTCGAGATCCTTATAGTGTTCTTGCGGTACCATGGTGATTTGCAGACTATGGTCATCGCAAAGGGGTGCCTGTATTGACAGCCGATTGGAGAACACGACGTTAACCTCGTCCTCCGAATCACTCCCGAAGACCGGTACGGGGGTGGGTGCCCCCAGGTTGTTGCGTTGGGATGGCCCCGTATACACTATTTCCTCCTCTTCTTCGGTATCGCTCCCAAAAACGGGAATGGTGGCGGCGGTTTTGTTCTTCGGGTCGCGACACCTTTCTGTATCCTCGAAATCTGGCAAAAAGTATTTCGCATCTTCGTATTTGCGGACTTCGTTCACAGAAAACGGGTTTAACTCGCCTGTTACAGTGTACTCGAAACCATCCTTGAAGTATTTCATACACTGATGTTGTGTAGAAGGGATGATGTTGTACTCGTGTAGCCAGGGACGGCCGAGCAAGGCGTTGTAGCAGGTCTTGGCGTCAATGACATGGAATTTGATGTCTGTGACGAGAAGTCCGAAGCGTAACGTCAGTATTACAGATCCGAGAGTCCGTGACGATTGAGAGTCGAAACCGGAGATAGTAATTTTGTCACGAGCGAGGTGTTGCACACTCATGCAGATTTCCTTCAACACCCGAACATTAAGGAGGTTGACGGAGGATCCATTATCCACTAAGATCTTACCTATCTTGATGTCATGGCAGTATCCAGAGACATATAGGGGACGGTTGTGGTCGCACGTCCCGAGGAGAAGGTCTTCATCACCGAAAGTGACATCGGCTGTATGCACTTCCTCCAGTTCATCCTTCATCCTTTCAGTGGCGAGAACGGCCTGGAATTGTTCAGGTTCTTGCAACGCTTTAATGAGTGAGTCTCGCGCTTCTTTTGATAATAGAAGGGCATCAAGAATGCTAAGCTGAGAGGGTAGTTTCCTTAAGTGCGCGAGGATGTTATAGTCCACCTTACCCTTTTTGGGAGGGTCTTTGTTAGTTAGCTCTTTTATGACCCGGTCATCTAAAGTGATGTCTTCAATGACCTTTTCCTTTCCCTTATCTTTTCGGCCGACGGGACCGAGATTCTTCTCCGGGAGCGTGCGGTTGCGCAGCTGGATGTTCTCGCAGGCCTCTGATTCCTCCTTTTTTCCTAGAACGGATTCTGTAAAGAGAGGGCCCAGAGCCATTTCTTCATCAGAGTCGCTCCCGAAGGTGAGAACTTGTGACCCTCTGGCGTCAACCATGTAACAGTTGCCAGTAGTCTTGTTATGTCCTCCGACAGTACCTCTTCGCTCCTGACGGCTCTTGCGTTTCATGCGCTTAAAATGTTGCTGACGAACAACATATCCTTGCCACCATATCTTAAAGGCGTCGCACTCCTCCGTGGGATGTGAGATTTTCCGATGATATGTGCAATAGTCAGGGTGCGTCTCTACCCCATCGTGTGTGTTTCCTTCCGAGGGTGGTAGCTTCATCCCCATTGACACGGCTTTGGCAAACCTTTTTCTCGTCTTGAATATCTTCTTGTCTACCTCGGATACTTTTCGCTCTGGAGGAGGTAGTTCAACTCTTCCGTTCGGTCGTCCGTATTTGGCTCTTTCCGGCGTGGTCATTTCACGCTCCTGGTCCGCTTTACATTTTAGACGAATCTTGTCTAGAAAAGCGTCGATCATTTCGTCCGTTGGCCATGGACACTCTGGTACAGGCTCTGCCTCCATCTTCTTAGTGCCGGGAGTTTTCCCATCATCGGTAAACGAGTGGGAGATTACGTTACAACTCGCCACATATCCTTCGGATTCATCCGACGAGCTCTCCCCCTCATCTTCCTCTTGAAAGATATGGTTGAGGAACTCTTGCAGTGTGACAGGAGTTCGCGCCTTTTGATTGTATTCTTCCAGCGCGTCTATTTGCTTCTGTAAGTTCGTGTGCTCGTTTCCAAGCTTCACGGACTTCTTGGATTTCTTCTTCTTTTTCTTCGAAGATTTTGACGGTTGGACGTGAGTATTTCGGCTCTTATCGTTAGTCTTTATAATTGGGCGGGGTTTCAACATCCCTTCGATAATTTGAGGTTCAAGAGGGTCCTTCCATTCGATCGCAGGGCATGCATGGAGGTCTCTCAGCATTCTTTTGGTCTTCGTTGATAGCACGACCTCCCATGGAGCTTCTTCGATAAAGGAGCAGGTTGCCCCCGGTGTATCGGCCTTCTTAGGAGTATGTGGTTGTGGTGGGTTCACCTTCCACTTTTCGGACAGTACAAACTTCCCCTGGAGGTATTGGTCTTCAATCCATCCTTTGAAGACGAGGCAATCTTCAATCGGATGGCCTACCGTTTGATGGTAAGGGCAGTAGTTGGAGTTATTCACCTCGGTGGGGTGTGGTGGTCGCCTTGGATTTGGTAGGTTTATAAGTCTGTTGCGTATTGCCAACTCGAATAACCGCTTCGTCTTTTCTCGTGGGAACGAGTAGGGACGCTTCATTTTCTCATTATAGTACCGGCGTCTTTCCTCCAGTTGATCCGTCGATTTCGGGGCGTTAGGTTGCTGTTGGGCATTCGCGACAAAGGTTGCCCTTCCTTTACCCTTGTCATTCCGAGGTTCCGACTTCGGTGTAGGTGGTCTATGACCCATCTGGTCCATCTGAGCTAACTTGTCGATCAGAGCCTGGAATGTGGTTGGCTTAAAGAACATCATAAACTGGGAGATAGTTGCGTGAGGGTCTAGAGTTCCCACGAACATGCCCACCGCAGGTGCTTCCTCGATGCGCTGCTCACATCTCGACCACAAGTTCCGCCAGCGTATAGCGTACTGGACCCAGGTTTCACCCGGTTTTACCCTGGCGTTAATAAGTGCAGTTATTGGAGTGCGTTCGCTGGCACTTGCAAATCGCTGAGTGAACAACAACTCCATTTCAGCGAACGTTTTGATGGAATCGTTCGGGAGTTCTGAATACCATTCGAACGCTGTTTCTGACAAGCTGCCCACGAATTGGCGAAGCAACAATTTATCGTCACCGCCGGTGTTACCGCATAGGGCCCGAAACTGGGCGACATGTTGATGGGGATTGCCGGTCCCCTTATACACATGGAATTTCGGTATCGTATAGCCTTGCGGGTATTTGATTTGATCGTACCAGCTCGGATACGGCCGCCCGGTTTTCACGGTCTGACCAGCTGCCTCAGTTGCGCGATGAACTCGGATTTGCTGGGCTATGTAGTCAGCCAAGTCAGCCTTAGAGATCGTTTCTTCCTTGGCCGTCGAGAGGGCTGGAGGTGGATTTGACGTCTCTCCTCGGTCGTCCTCCAGAATAATCGGAGGATCTTCAGCTGGCAAGTCTTGCTGGATCATCATTCCTATCACATCTTGAAAGAGAAGGCCCATCCGTTGTATGTTGGCCGCTTGTTCAGCCGCCTCTTTGTCCCTTTTCTCCAGTGTTCGGCGAAGGAATTCAGCGTCGGTTTCTTCCTCCCGGCGTGCGTCTGAGGACGCTTCTGGGCTTTCCTTTGGCCCGGTGAGCGCGGCCATAGCATTCATCATTTCTTGGAGCTTTTGTTGCTGCTCCTGGGATTTTGTTACGGATCGGGTTAGTGGTCGATGGCCTGTAGAAGTGCGGCTCTCCTCCTTTCCAGAGGCCATGTATATAGTGTGGACCATCATGCCCCCAGACTTAGGGCGTCTAGGCCTAGTGTTTTTAGCCGTCGTTGCATGCTGTGGGGTCCTCTCTGGCCTCCTCCTTTTATGAGTCAGTTGATCAACAGCCTTTTGGGGTTTAGCCTGGTGACCAGCTTCAGGTTGGATTTTCAGTTTCTTGTGCTGGCGGGAGAAGTTTGGATCGATGATCGAATCTCGGGCTTGTCGCCAAACCTTATAAATTTTGGAAGACAGCCGTTGAGGAGATCGAGGCTGTTCGGGTTTTGTTTCCACCACCTTTTTTAGTAAGGGAGGAGATTTCTTCAGTACTGCCGTAGGGGAATTCCTTCGCACCTTATTTAGCATTTCAAAACTGTTCCCAGTCGGAACAGCGGCATTAACTTCGGCCACCGGGGCTGGTGGGGTCAATCCGGAGGGAGAGTTGCCCCCAGCCTTCCTCACTCGGCGCCAATGGCGACGTCGAGAGTGTCGAGCGGACGGTGCAGGGTCAGCGGTAAGAATGGTTTCTTCATGCCCCCTGTGTGGATGGGGGGTTGTTGTTGGCGTTAACCTATCGAAGACCGATGTCCTCTGGGAAGCGGGAGCAAAGGCCGGAGCCGTCAATCTTGTAAAGACCGACTTTTTGGCTGGAGAGGTTGCCTTGGCGATTTCGGGTATGGGAGCGTTCACTTTCTTAGAAGCAGTCTTCTTTGAGATTGTAGGCCCCGTAATGAGCTCGCATGATTTCTGGCCCAGTCTAGAGAAGACCGAGGCGTTGACGTTGGGTGACTCGTTGAGAGGAGCCGCGGTAGGGGTAAGACGATCAAAGACCGACTTCTTGAGAGTTTCCTTCGCCAGCACTGGAACGGTAAAGTTTGTCGGCGGGATCATGGTCCCAAAAAACAATCCTGTGGTGGCGCGGGTGACCTGTTCCATCGGCATTGTGAACAGCGAAGCAGCTTGGGGTCCATAGGCTATACCTCCTGGCGAGGCAGAGCGTCGGCTGCAGTTGCCGTCTGAGCAGTTGGAGGATTTCGCAGGGATGAAAGCCATCGATCCTTTGCTTTCTGCAATAAGCAAGATGCCAATTCTCAGTACCTTGAGACCCAAGGGCAACTATTAGCGAACCGCGATTGGTTCGCGAATCACGACACACGAAGTGTGGAGTGGAAAGAGGAAAAGGTCCCACCGGGCGTGCCAGAATCTGTTCCCCTCCGAAAGACGGCGCACAAGACTGCGGTGTCTTGGCACTGAGATTCGGGGCAGATGCTAATTGGTGCTATCCGTTCACCTCTCCGAAGATGCCAAGTTGATTTATGGCACCATGTATCGAAGGTTTAAACGGATGCGTCCGATGTAGCAGACTTCGTCAGATTCCCCCTCGCTTGAGGGGTTTTTGATTGTGGGGACGCTCTTCCCTGCAGGCGCAAGCCCCTGCAGTTAATTACGCTACCGCATTGCGGTAACAACTTTCTCCTTCTCCAGCTGGTCACTTCGTGTCGTGGGTGTTTGTTTTGTGTTTTGTTGCCCGTGGATTGTTTACGGAGACTGAGTTATGTCGTCGCCCGTAGGGCGTGGACTAGTCCAAATCCGCATTATCTTAGATTTGGGTTTGGGGGTTTGGTTTGAGGATACGTCAGCCATACTTGAGGCTAAGATCAACTCAAACGTTTGTTAAGGATACGTTAGTCCAGTTTGAGACTAAGATCAACTTAACGGGATCGTTTAGATCCGACAAAAGAGCAATTGGCTCTAATGTTCCAGTTTAGGGACCTAGTGGTCTATTGAATGTATGGCCGTCGGGACCCGTCACCTCTCTAACGACGTTGAAGGATTACAACGACAGATGTCAGAGGAGTTCAGAGATGTACCCTTGAACCAAAGTTGATTGGGGGGATTTATAGTCCACTCTGTTTGAAGGTTTAAGGATACGTTAGTCATCTTTGAGGCTAAGATCAACTTAAACGGGACCGTTTAGATCCGACAAAAGAGCATGCGGGGCTCTATTGTTCTAGTTTAAGGACATTGCGGTCCATGGGTAGTTTAAGGACGTTGCGGTCCGTGAGTAGTTTAAGGACATTGCGGTCCATGGGTAGTTTAAGGACATTGCGGTCCATGGGTAGTTTAAGGACATTGCGGTCCATGGGTAGTTTAAGGACATTGCGGTCCATGGGTAGTTTAAGGACATTGCGGTCCGTGGGTAGTTTAGGGACATTGCGGTCCATGGGTAGTTTAAGGACATTGCGGTCCATGGGTAGTTTAAAGACATTGCGGTCCGTGGGTAGTTTAAGGACGTTGCGGTCCATATTTGCTCTGGATGCTTCACACGGGTTCACTGCCGTGCTTGGCGAGGACCAGGCTCCGCTCTGGACGTTTTCCACGGGGTCAAAGAGTGACGTTATCCGCGCTCCACGTAACCAGGAAGTTTGCACTAGATGCTTCACACGGGTTCGCTGCCGCGTTAGGCGAGGACTAGGCTCCGCTCTGGATGCTTCGCACGGGTTCACTGCCATGCTCTGCGAGGACCAGGATCCGCTCTGGACGTTTTCCACGGGGTCAAAGAGTGACGTTATCCGCGTTCCACGTAACCAGGAAGTTTGCATTAGGCATGGGTTTAAGGACCCCACAGTCCATATCATGAGTGGCCGTCGGGACCCGTCACCTCTTTGAAGACATTGAGGGATTACAATGCCAAGTTTCAAAGGAGTGAAGAGATGTACCCTAGAACCGGAATGGATTTAATAGTCCCTGACCCAATTTGGGGTCGAGACTGATTAATTATGTTATGAGCCCATTAGCCCAGTTAATCACAAATTGAGGACTTATGGCCAGCTTGGGCTAAGTCCAGTCGGGTCTGAAACATTGACTTTTTGCTGATCCATTGAAGGAGAGGCTTTGCCTCTATCCATTTAGCCAATTGGGCCAAAGCCTAGTGTTAAACACTATAGAGCAATCAGTGTTGAACACTGGGAATGCGGTTAACAAGTTAGTGTTTAACACTAAGAAATAATTGGTGTTAAACACCAGCAATAAGGCTTCTCAAATTAGTGTTAAACACTAAAACAGATCAGTGTTGAACACTGCAAATGAAGATCTCAGATTAGTATTTAAACACTAAGGTAATCAGTGTTGAACACTGCAGATAAAGCTTTTTAATTAGTGTTGAACACTAAGGCCCAACAATATTTTAACACTGAGTGCGAGAGTTTCAATTTAGTGTTAAACACTAAGACAAGAGGGGTCACGTGGCAGCACGTGAGAGCGCCCTTCCTCCATTTGTTCTGCTGAAATTACTGCATCTTTTGATAGCATCACGTGTCAGCACGTGATGGGCATTCAAATGCCTATGCGTTAAGGCTTCTGCTGAAAGTCACGTGGGTCACGTGGGGTGCTGCCTCAAGGGGGTTTTCTGTAGGGCTTTTGAGGGGGGGTCACGTGGTGACACGTGACCCTGCCTTAATGTGGTTTTTTCCAGAGGATTTGTTACTCCTTTTTTCAGGAATTAAATTCCGGAGACTTTTTAATTTCAGAGGAATTAAATCCTTCTTTCTTTTGAAGACTTGTATTCTGGGATAGAGTTTAACTCTGAATTTTCTGCGGGAGTTAAATTCCCCGTTTATGTGAAGGGCTGAATAGGGTTGAACCCTAATAAAATTTTTGAGGAAATGATGATCGTTGTTTCAACAGAACTAAGTTCTTTAATTAGGGTTAAACCCTGTTTCTCCTTTTTTTTGTTTTGAAGGAATTAAATTCCCATGATATAGGGTCTAGCCCCACTTTTATTTTGGAGGAATTAAATTCCTATAGTTCTGTGAGAATTAAATTCTCAAGTTTGCACTCCTTCTCTATGTTTTGGATCTGCATGGCAGGATCTCAACCCATTGAGAATTAAATTCTCAACCTTAAGGGGAGATGTGCACTTTGCAGATCCTCTATCAAAGAGAGAAGAAATAAGTTCTTCTGCTTTTATATTATCAGAGTTAAACTCTGTTGAGAATTAAATTCTGCTTCTTTCAAAATGCCTTCCCTTTCTTACCTAGGGCTTTTTGCAGAAGATCTGAGTCTTTTCGAAGTATCAAAGCTCTTCTCCTTTTCTCTTTTCTTCTCTGCGCATGTATCTCTTTTTTTTTTGTCTCTTGGCTCCTATTTATAGGAGAGGCAGCCGCATCAATCAGTTTTTTGACGAATCTTCATTGGGAGATTTGATTTGCATCCATAATTCATTTTGGGCCTTTGGATTATTAGGTGAATTTTATTCACCATTGGATCTTGAATTCAGAGATTCTCCTTTGATATTTTGGTTAGATTTAAGGGGGAAATCTTTCCCAAAGCCGAGATTTTCCATAGATAGATGATCTTTAATCATCTCTGAATCTTTAATTTGATTAGTCCCAAATAATTACTTTCCTTTGGAAAGATTCGAATTTCCTTCAGAATTTAATTCTGTCGTCAAAAATGGGCTTTGAAAGTCGGTCACGTGTGACCACGTGACCCATGGTCACGTGTGAGCACGTGACCCCCTTTGGAACGAGCTTTCTGCGCTGTGTCTTCTGATTGCTGCTTAAACATCACGTGCTACCACGTGACCCCTGGTCACGTGTGAGCACGTGACCCTTTGTTTGAGCTCTCTTTCCTTGGTTGTTCTGGAGACGCGCTTGCTGCCTTGAACGTCACGTGCCGACACGTGACCCTGGTCACGTGGGAGCACGTGACTTCTTCTGAAGCCTTTTTCTTGACTTGGTCAGTTACCCGACGTGCCTTTGACGCTTGTATTTAAACGTCACGTGCCAACACGTGACCCTGGTCACGTGGGAGCACGCGACTCTCCTTGAAGCTTTTCTTCTCCTTCTTCGCAGTCAGGGAATTGAACTTGCCTTAACGACGTTTTTAGGTGTCACGTGCCAACACGTGACCACTAGTCACGTGTGAGCACGTGACCCCCTTTTGAAGCTTTCCATAGAAGCTTTCCACAGAAGCTTTCCTGATTTTAAATCAGGAAACAGGAGCCACGGCAAAATCCCAGCTCCACCTCGGCATTTTGTTTCGATACAGCAGACAAGATGTCAACCCAGCGTTCTTCCTCCAGCCGGGATCAGACACGACAATCAAACAAACGGAGCCACGGCAAAATCCCTAGTTCCAAACCTCAATGGTTCACCAGCAACCTAGATACAACCGCGACATTCGTCTCGATACAGCAGACGCGATGCCGGCAAAACGAAGCAAAGGCCAAATTCCTAGCTTCAGGGTCTTGACGGCAACTCACATAAAACCTGAAAGACTATCGGAGATCATCCCACACTAGCGCGGAGTGGTTATGACTCATCGGGGCTCGCCAAAATGAGCCTAACCTCAAGTAAAAAGCGACATGGCAAATTCCTAACGCTTGCTTTTCCGACGGTCAAACTGCCTAAAAAGATTACTTGAAGACGTCTTGTCCAGCCCCCGAAGGGATCAGAGACACGGCAGTCGCAGGGCTACTCAAACAGCACGATTGCCTATCGAGGAATATATCAGCTTATGCGACGGTACAATGGCCAAAACCCTAAGTACCACAGACCCTAACGGACTTCTGTCGTAAAGAGCAGAGGTTAACTGTGACGTTAGGATGGTCTTGCGAGAAATGTTCGATTCGTCTCGACTTGTGAGGAAATTGATGTCTTTGCGAGAACTTCTCGATGCGGCTCGACTCGTAAGATAAAGTCTTAGGCAGTAAGGATTAAAAAACTTGCTTCCTAAGCACTGGGACCCTGTAAGTTGGCTCAAAACGGTCTCTTGCATACTATCCACGGGTCTCACTCTCCAAACTCGAATCTTGACAAGAAGGGAAACAACCGCTTACGGGTCCTCTCGACTCGTAAGAAGGGATAATTCTCTTATAAGATCCTTACGACTTGTAAGAGGAAAACACACTTAGGGATCCTCACGATCCCTAGGGAGAAAATCCACCTACGAGATCCTCTCGATCCGTAGGGAGAAAATCTCTATGAGTCCTTCATGGCTCATAGAATTGAAAAGTCTTAGGCGGCAGATCTGAACCTGCGACCTAAGCCATCGCTATCTCTTGGAGAAATCTAGATGCTCGCTCTATCATCTGTCAACCATGTTCACTAAGGTAACATGCGGATAATAAAAGAAAGAAGAAAGTGACAGAAAGAACATCTGATTGGCATTGGATTAAACATTCGAGACACACTCATTCACGCACGTGCAAAAGACTCAGAACGAAAAATAAGACAAGCTGGGATAAAACTTTTCCATTAATATTGCCAAAAATTCTTACAATCATAAAGCAATAAACGAGAAATATTATTACAATGGAATAACCTCAGATCCAGGACACGGATTGAGGAAGTCAAAAGTAAGGCCATCCAGAGTTCTTCTGGCCTTTCTGATTATTCTTGTGCACAGCCTCTCGCGCTCCTGTGTGTCAAGATCCTCGGCAAGCCCCCCCAGCCTTCGATAAGCAGCGACTATCGTCGTCTGCTGGAAAATTTGGTGCAGGATGTCGATGAGGCTATCCCGCCGTTTCTTCGAGATCAGCTCCGACAGGTACACTGAATGCACCTTGTCTTCGGCATCATCCAGTGCATTGAGCGGTAGGGCCTCGTGGAATCCCGGGAGTGCTCTCCAAATTGCTCCCAGCACGACTTTCAAGAGAGCAGAGCGGCGGGGGAGCAGCCAACCAGCACGTGCGTTCAAACGACCCATGACCTCCGCACACTGGGCGTCCGTAAACTCCTGGTCTTGTTGACGGCCCTGTACACGGATATCCTCATAGGTGATGAATTCATGCAGACTGTACAGACGCACTGCCATAATGCCTAAAGGAAATATCCTTGGAAGATTAGCAATGATAAAAAGGGAGTTAAAACTCCTCGAGAGCAATGCTCTGCAGACAGGAGTGACACCTGTCAAATTCAGTAATGACGAGAATTTGAGGAATATCCCCTAAAAACATCGAGAGCTTTGCTCTGCAAAGGTGATATAATAATAATAATAATGTAAAATGCCATCTTTAACTTCCAAGATCCATGAAGAATTCTTAAGAGTTCTGCTATATAATTTAAAAGGAGCAAAGCTCCATTAATGAATCAAGAAATTATAAATGAAAGCAGAGCTCTATTAATGGAACCATATTAGGGTTCTCCTTAGTCCTCTTTAGACCCCTTTAGAGCAAACCTCTGCTAAATGAAACCCTAAATGGGTCTTCTTTAAATCAGGGATCTATTGAGAGCAAGGCTCTTAAAATTGATTTAATTTAATCCAAATTAATTTTTTACCTAAAATTCTCTAAAGTTTGAACTTTTAAAAGTGTTAAACAAGAGAGCAAGGCTCTGAGATTCTGAAAATAAAATTCTTGGAGATGATGATCATCTGTGGAGGGCCAAAGGTCCTATTTATAGGCGTCAAGTGCCCTTTCAACTTCCAAAAGTTGCCGCGACGGTTGGAATTCTGCCATCGCTGCGCTCACGTTTGGAGCGCCACGTAAGCGCGATGGTGGGGGGGCATTTGTTTATCCCAATCAGAGCAAAGCTCTGTTCAAATTCCAAGACGGGAAATGAAGCAACGCTTCTGTTTCCCCCAATCAGAGCAAAGCTCTGCTTTGAAAATTAAAGTTGAAATAAATGAAGCAACGCTTCAGATTCCTTGCGCTGCGCGCAACGCGCCACGTGTCAAAATCAGACACGCCAGTACAAGGAGCGCAGCACCCAAGACAGCGCGCCCAATCAGAGCAAGGCTCTATTAAAAACAAAAATTAAAGGAAGCAACGCTTCAGACGACTTGCGCTCTGCGCCGCGCGACACATGGCAACGCAGTTGCGCAAGCACAGTTGTGTTGCGCTGTGCGCTGCGCAACACGTGTCAGCGTAGTTGCCCAAGCGCAGTTGCGCTGTGCTGTGCGCTGCTTGACACGTGTCAAGCGCTGGTGCATCTGCACCAAATAGAATGAAATTCCAAAAAGATCTTTCTGTTCTTTGTTAAAACAAAAAAATTGTCTTTTGTAAAACAGAAGCCCTTGGATCAAAGATCCAACGGTAAGGAAAATTCCCCAAATCACTCAGAGAAAGATCTCTTTAACAAATTTAACTAATTTATGGGAACTATATAAAGGATCCTAGACCTCAATTCAAAATCATCAACATCATTATTGAGAACTCTGAAGAATTGAAGAGAATTCCTCAAGAACAAAAAAGGTAAAAATCTTTAGAAAAAAGAGAAAATTCTCTCATGAACAGATCATTGACCTTCAAAGAAAAAATAATAATAATAATAATAGTGCTTTGCACTTTCTTATGAACCATTGGTTCTGGAATCTAAAGGATTCTATTCTTTGATCCAAAATTGGATCAAGGTAATTAACAGTGTCTTGCACTTGCAAATCTGCACTGTTGCGCTCCTGGGTTGGCGCAAGCCACCAGAGAGCGCCACGTGTCGGCCTCAGAATAACTTGCGCTATGCGCTTTTTTTTTAGATAGAGCATCGCTCTCTGAAATTGGCGCAACTCACCAGAGCGCGCCACGTGTCGGCCTCAGAACAAACTGCGCTATGCGCTTTTAAAACAGAGCATTGCTCTCTTAAATTGGCGCACTGCACCAGAGCGCGCCACGTGTCAACAGCGCAACGGCGCAGCGCACTGCGCTTGTGCTCATCAGAGCGTGACACATGTCACCCCCACATGAGTTTGCGCTTTGCGCTCCTCAATTGGCCCAAAGCGCCCGACAAGCTACGTGGAGCGCTGTCAGAACATTAAATGCAATGCATTATTAAAGGGCAGAGCCCAATTAAGAGGTCCAATAGACCAAAACAAATGCTCTGCATTATTAAAGAAAAGGGGCAGAGCCCAAACAAAGGCCTAATAGGCCGAATGCAAATGAAAGGTTAAACATTTTCAACTGGACTTAACCCAATCATGGCCGTAAGTCCTCAAATTAAATTGACTGAGCAAAATTGCTCTCCTAAATCAATTTACCTCCGGTTCGAGAGTACATCTCTGAACTCCTCTGACGCCTATCGTTGTAATCCTTCAACGACGTCAGAGAGGTGACGGGTCCCGATGACCACACATCAATACGGACTGCGGGGCCCTTAAACTCGTGGACCGAAACGTCCTTAAACTAATATTGGACCGAGACGTCCTTAAACTAATATTGGACCGAGACGTCCTTAAACTAATATCGGATCGAAACGTCCTTAAACTAATAATGGACCACCACGTCCCTAAACTGGCGATGGACCACCACGTCCCTAAACTGGAACAGTAGAGCCTCCAAATGCTCTTTTGCCGGATCTAAACGATCCCGTTTAAGTTGATCTTAGCCCCAAACACGGCTAACGTATCCTTAAACATTCAAATGGACTATAAAACTCCAAATCAACTTTGGTTCAAGGGTACATCTCCGAACTCCTCTGACACATGTCGTTGTAATACTTCAACGTCGTCAGAGAGGTGACGGGTCCCGATAGCCATATATTAAATGGACCACTACGTCCTTAAACTGGAAATGGATCTAGACGATCCCGTTAAGTTGATCTTAGTCTCAAATCAGACTAACGTATCCTTAACGAACGTTTAAGTTGATCTTAGTCTCAAATGCGGCTAACGTATTCTTAAACTAAAAACACTAAACCCAAATCTAAGTAAATACGGATTTGGACTAATCCATGTCCTACGGGCGACGGCATTACTCAGTCTCCATATACAATCCACGGGCAACCACAAACAAAACAAACACCCACGACACGAAGTGAAATTTTGGAGAAGGAGAAAGTTGTTACCACGATGCGGTAGCGTAATTAACTGCAGAGGCTTGTGCCTGCAGGGAAGAGCGTCCCCACAATCAAAAAACCCTCAAGCGAGGGGGAATCTGACGAAGTTTGCTACATCGGCCGCATCCGTCTAAACCTCTGATACACGGTGCCATAAATCAACTTGGTATCTTTGGAGAGGTGGACGGATAAAACCATATAGCATCTGCCCTGAATCTCAGGCTAGACGTCCTCATGTCGCCGCCGTCTTTCGGAGGGGAATAGTCCACATATTGGAATGTTCACCCTGCCTGCAGAGATCTTCATTTATAAAGTATTCCATACCTAGGTCCGCGCTTTCTAATCCTAACCGTATCATGTGTCAGTTATGTCATAAGTTCGTATTCAAATAGTTGATCTCATTTAATATGATCTTCCACAACCACTCATTTTATCTTGTTACCTTTTAAAGTCTGCAAGGTGTATCATAATATTTTATAGAACTCTTAGTTAATAAAGATCATTGCATTTAATGGTAGTGAAGGGTTGCCTAGCACGGCAGCAAGGTTTCGGGAGGCATCGTCCATGCCAAATTCAAAAATTTGTCGTTCTAGCTAACCCTAACCATGAATCATTTACTAAAAATAATACGGAAAACATATGCAAACACTTTGCAAGTTATAGTGAGCAAGGAATACAAACTTTGTAGACCGGTCCTTCACTTCAAATAGCTCCATGTAGTAGTTCCCTTCGCTGCGATTGCAAACTCGGGACTCTAGAGAGGATCCCTTAAAGAAACGAACGTGCTTGCTTCGATATCTTCGAGGCCGAAGATGATCTACGTCGAGGAGACACTAACCCAAGTTATTTCTTCACTAATCATATAATTAGTGAAGCAAACACACTCTACTAAATGGCAAGTAGTAGAGGATGATGAAATAGAAAGTGGGCTCACTTTAGATTTCATTTTCTCTCACTTTTTCTCAAAACTCCATTGAAGCTAGAAGCTTTTGATGAAGAAGAAGAAGATGAAGAAGAAAATATCTCATCAATTATTCATCCAAATGAATTATTGCAACCATGGGTGAGTTAAAGCCATCATGCTTAACTCGTGTAGAGAATAAACCACACACTATGGTTAAGGGTTGGGTTTGATAAATATCTTTAACTAGACAAAAGACTTGACTTTGTCAAAGCTTATCCAAAAGCTTTTGTCCAAGCTTTACCATGACAAACTCAATCTCTTTTGAATTAGCTTAACATAAATAGAAACCCTAACTTAACCCTAGCATGGTATTAATCTCATACACCCATCTTGTATGTATCATCAAACATGACACAATACATGTACACAAATATACATATCACATATATACAATGTGCACATCTAGTGAGAAAAGAAATCATAAGTGGGCTTAATATTAGTTAATGTAATATAATATATCAAATATATAATTATACATTAAATTATCAAATCAACTCTTGATTTAATAATCCGGCTATATCATATACAACCGACTAATACTATATGAATCAACTTATCGAATCAACACTTGATCCAATAACCCGGCTATATCATATATAACCGACCGATATCACATATCGAGAGAATAGAATATGGTATCTCATATCGTATCAACCTCGATCCCGCACATATCACATATGTGCTCCTACTCCATTTCGCTTGAGCCAGGAAACCTCTGTGTAGGACTCTAAATACTCGTCAATACACCGGTAGTAAGTGATGATCATATCAAACACCCACAAGCCGCAAGCGGTCTGCTAAACGTAACGGCCACCCGGGTATTGAGCGATCAGAAGATCAACAAGCAAGCCTGCTCGTAGTCCTGCGAATCCAATCAGTAACACTACCGTACAGTCCGGTCTCTTCGTCTGATATGTCGCATATCACAGCCTGGAGGTGGTATAACGTCAGACCCCAATAGCCTGATAAGTCATTCCGATATAAGGTCCATAACGGTTCGAGAAACTACTGATAACACTTACTAGTAGATCTCAGCAACCCTGACCAGGGATTTCCTGTTATGGCCAATCGAGCATAGCGTAACATCAACTCCCTATACCGGGAGAGACGAAACCCCTCATATCGCTCATTGCCTCCATGTGACTCGGGACTGTACCCAAAAGCCACCGTTTTGCACGTTCTCTTAAACGTGGTAAGGTGGAAATCAAAGCACGGTGGAAATCAAAGCACAGTGGGAATCACACAAGACTCTATGACGATCTCGGGTCTACAGATTAACCTGTACCAATGTCACCAGAGAACTGCTATCCGACGATAGGTACATGTTGAAGTCAAAATTTACACCCCGGTTGACCAAGTCAAAGTCAAGGTCAACCCCAAGCCAGGTGGGCCCAAGCCCAAGCAAGTGGGCCAATGCCCAGGTCGAGCCCGAACACGAAGCGTCCAGCCTTCCGCCATACCAAAATAAAAATCATGTAACAAATAATTTTGATGTAATTTTTGCGCATGAATGTATGCAAAATGGGTATAAAGCCAATTTTTTGTAAGCCCATGACTTATGTGCAAAAAGAAATGGCACATGAGCCATGGGATGGACAAAATGCCATTTTGAAAAGCCCAGGGGGCTATATATAAATATGTAAGCCTATAAGAGGCAACATGATGAAAATATCTAATACAATTTTCATTCCCCCAAAAAGCTAGGGTTCTTTGTGCCTCCTGCTCCTTCTCCAAGGTTCTAAATCTTCTCATTTTTTTTGAATTAAATCAAGAGTTTTACTCTTTCTTTTCCAAAACTAAGTAGTTTTCCACCACAAAACCCACAAAGGGGCACTCAGATCTCCCATCAGATCTCAAAAAGAAGAGATCTTTAAAATCTCATACTTCTTGTTCTTCAAGACCCAGCCAATAGAGGAGGAAGGAGGAGACCCATCTCCAAAAATCTCATCTGGGGAAGATCCGGAGCCAAAAGGAGAAACAAAGTAGCCCCCTTTGATCACTTCTAAAACCTTTTAGGAGTTTAACTCCACAAATCGGGAGCACAGCTCCCAGTGCAGGGACCAAAGTCCCCTCTCTGTTTGACGTCCAGCGCCTAGAGCGCTTGCGCCCACGTGCCGAGCACGTGGTGCGCCCAACGCCCAGGGCGCTTGCGTCCACGTGCCGACACATGGTGCGCCCAGCGCCCAGTGCGCTTGCGCGCATGTGCCGACACGTGGTGCGCCCAGCGCATAGGGTGCTTGCGCCTGTTCCCCTCCGAATGACGGCGCGACGAAGAGACGTCTTGCCTGAGATTCGGGGCAGATGCTATTTGGTGCTATCCGTCCACCTCTCCGAAGATGCCAAGTTGATTTATGGCACCGTGTATCGGAGGTTTAGACGGATGCGGCCGATATAGCAGACTTCGTCAGATTCCCCCTCGTTCGAGGGGTTTTTGATTGTAGAGACACTCTTCCCTGCAGGCGCAAGCCCCTGCAGTTAATTACGCTACCGCATCGCGGTAACAACTTTCTCCTTCTCCAGCTGGTCACTTCGTGTCGTGGGTGTTTGTTTAGTTTGTGGTTGTCCGTGGATTGTATACGGAGACTAATTTATGTTGTCGCTCGTAGGACGTGGATTAGTCCAAATCCGTATCTTCTTAGATTTGGGTTTGAGGTTTTGGTTTAAGGATACGTTAGCCATATTTGAGGCTGAGATCAACTTAAACGTTTGTTAAGGATACGTTAGCCTAATTTTAAACTAAGATCAACTTAACGGGATCGTTTAGATCCAACAAAAGAGCATTTGGGGGCTCGATTTCCAGTTTAAGGACATGGTGGTCCAACATTCCCATTTTGGGGACGAATATTGGTTTAAGGACACGTTAGCCATATTTGAGGCTAAGATCAGCTTAAACGTTTGTTAAGGATACGTTAGTCTAATTTGAGACTAAGATCAGCTTAACAGAATCGTTTGGATCCGACAAAAGAGCATTTGGGCTCTATTGTTCTAGTTTAGGGACATAGTGGTCTATTGCCAGTTCAGGGACATAGTGGTCCATTTCCAGTTTAGGGACATGATGGTCCATAGAATGTATGGCCGTCGGGACCCGTCAACTCTCTGACGACGTTGAAGGGTTACAACGACAAATATCAGAGGAGTTCAGAGATGTACCCTTGAACCAAAGTTGGTTGGGAGATCTATAGTCCAATTTGGGACTAAAGTCTGTTTAAAGGTTTTGGTTTAAGGATACGTTAGTCATATTTGAGGCTAAGATCAACTTAAACGTTTGTTAAGGATACGTTAGTCTAATTTGAGACTAAGATCGACGTAACAGGATCATTTAGATCCGACAAAAGAGCATTTGGGCTCTATTGTTCTAGTTTAGGGACATAGTGGTCCATTGCCAGTTTAGGGACATGGTGGTCCAACATTCCCATTTTGGGGACGAATATTGGTTTAAGGACGCATTAGTCCATGAGTTTAAGGACCCCACAGTCCGTAGCAATGTGTGGTTGTCGGGACCCGTCACCTCTCTGACGACATTGAAGGATTACAATGACAAATATCAGAGTAGTTCCGAGATGTACCATTGAACCGGGTATAAATTGATTTGAGAGAGCAATTATGCTCGGTTCAATTTAATTTGAGGACTTACGGCCAAAATTGGGTTAAGTCCATTTAAAAATGTTTAACATTTTGTTCATGATTGGCCTGTTTAGGCCTTTACTTGGGCTCTGCCCTTTTTTAAAATAATGCACAGCATTGGGCTTTTTAATTAAATGCACATCATTTAGATTAGGCCTGTTAGGCCTTTTAATTGGGCTCTGCCCCTTTTTAATAATGCATAGCCTTTGTTTTGGTCTGTTAGACCTTTTAATTGGGCTCTGCCCCTTTTTAATAATGCAGAGCATTTATTTCTCTGACAGTGCGCCATGTGGCTTGTCAGGCGCTTTGCGCCAATTAATGAGTGCAAGGCGCCAGCGC
Source organism: Agapanthus africanus (assembly GCA_030015575.1). Taxonomy (NCBI): domain Eukaryota; kingdom Viridiplantae; phylum Streptophyta; class Magnoliopsida; order Asparagales; family Amaryllidaceae; genus Agapanthus; species Agapanthus africanus. The sequence goes on along the minus strand of JASDDO010000018.1, from coordinate 35,818,551 downwards.
ATGCGGAAGTGACACGTGTCACATTCTGGTGAGCGCAAGTCTGTTAGCGCAGTGCGCTGCTGACACGTGGCGCGCTCTGGTGCAGTGCGCCAATCCAAGAGCGCAACAGCGTAAATTATTCTGGGGTTGACACGTGGCGTGTTCTGGTGACTTGCGCCAACCCAAGAGCGCAGAGGCTCATTTCAGAAGTGCAAGGCACTGTTCCATAGCGCAGAGCGCATCTTGATCAAATTTAGATCAAAGAAAACAAGTTTTTCTTGTTCCAAAGATTTCAAGAACCAATGGTTCTGATTCTTATCAAAAGGCAATGCCTTTATATAGATCAAAGGATCTAGAAATGAAGTAAATTACTTCTTTAATTTTTGTGATGGGATCTTTATGATCTTTTTTTTATTATTAAAGATCTTGATCTTGTTCTTAGATCATTGATCTTTTTAGAAGAAATTCTTCTTTTTTTCAAGGGTTTACCTTTTCTCTCTTTGAGTTCTTCTCAAAGTTTTTAGAAGAGCTCTCTGTATATCTGAGACTTGGGGTCTAGGGGCCTTTATATAGGGCCAATTGATTTGTTAAATCAGTTAAAGAGATCTTTCTCTGAGTGATTTAGGGATGTTTCCCCACCGTTGGATCTTTGATCCTAGGACTTCTGTTTTACAGAAGGTAATTTTCTTATTTTTAACAAGATTGGAAAGATCTTTCCAGAATTTTAATTCTGATTTAGTGCTGGCACAGTTGGCGCAAGCGCGCCTGCGCTTGACACGTGTCGCGCAGCGCAGCTGCGCTGACACGTGTCGCGCAGCGCAGCTGCGCTGAAACATGTCGCGCAGCGCAGAGCGCAAGTCATCTGAAGCGTTGCTTCCTTTATTATTATTTGAATTTTTAACACAGAGCTTTGCTCTGATTGGGGGAAACAGAAGCGTTGCTTCATTTCCCGCTTTGGAATTTGAACAGAGCTTTGCTCTGATTGGGGGAAACAAATGCCCCCCCCACCGTTGCACTTACGTGGCCCCAGACGTGAGTGCAGCGGTGGCAAAATTCCAACCGTTGGGAAGTTGAAACGGTTTTCAATGCCTATAAATAGGACCTTTGGTCCCTTAGATGATTTTCATCTCTTCATAAGAATTTTTATTCAGAGCCTTGCTCTTTTGTTTAAGCACTTTTAAGAGTTAAAACTCTAGAAAATTTTTAGGTAAAAATTAAATTAGATTAAATTAAATTAATTTTAAGAGCCTTGCTCTCAATAGATCCCTGATCTAAAGAAAACCCATTTAGGCCTTCACTTAGCAGAGCTTTGCTCTATAGGTCTAAAGGGATCTAAAAATAACTGAAGAGGACCCTATTAGGGTTCCATTAATAGAGCTCTGCTCTCTAAAAGATTTTTCTTGTATTTTCTTAATTCATTAATGGAGGTTTACTCCTCCCAAATCATATAGAAGAACTCTTAAGAGTTTTTCATGGAACTTGGAGTTTAAAGATGGCATTTTATTTTTTGATGAGTTATGTAACCTTGCTTAATCAGCCTGTCTGCTAATTTTGCTGATTTTCTTTTACAGGAGTAATGGACGCCCACATGTACGATCTCGATGAGATTATCTCTTACGGGGACATCCGCCGACTCGGCCGCTCTCAGAATCGAGAATTCACAAATGCTGAGTGTGCTGAAATCATGAGTCGCTTCGACGCATACAATGGTCAACTGCTTCCTCGACGCTCTCCTCTCTTGAAGCTTATTGTGGGAGCAATTTGGGAGGCGCTTCCCCTATTCTTTACCGGTGTGCTGCTTAGGGCGTTGGATGCCACCGAGGATAAGGTGCACTCAGTGTACCTGATGAACCTAATCTCGAAAAGACGGCGAGACAATCTTGTCGATCTCCTGCACCAGGCCTTCTAACAGTCCGCCATACTCGCTGCCTATCGGAGGGTGGAGGACATCAGTGGAGATCCCGATGCTCGTGCTCGCGAAAGAAAGCACACTAGGATGGTTCGCCAGGCTTGGAAAGTCCTGGACAAGGTCACTTTCGAGTTCCTCAACCCATGTCCCGGATTTGAGGTTTTGCCATTGTAATAGCATTCCAACAATGCTGTTTTTGTTTATTGTCTTTATTGATGTAAGAATTTTCCAAGTATAAATGACAAATCTTTTGCCTCCTTACTTTCATTTTCTGCTTTGTTATTGGCATATTCCTTAAGTAAGCGTAGCCTGTAGGTGATATAGAACATTCCGTCTTGAATACTTCGAGGAGTAGTGATGGCTTAGGAAGCAGGTTCAGATCTGCTGCCTAAGGCTTTTCAACTTTATGAGCCATGAGGGTCTCACAAAGACTTTTCTCCCTACGGATCGAGAGGATCTCGTAGGTGTATTTTCTCTTTAGGAATCGTGAGGATTTCTAAGTGTGTTTTCTCTTATAATAAGGATCTTATAAGAGAATTTTCCCTCTTACGAGTCGAGAGGACCCGTAAGCGGTTGTTTCCCTCTTGTCGAGATTCGACTTCGGAGAGTGTGACCCGTGAATAATATGCAAAAGTCCATTTCTCACAAAGACACTAATTTCCTCACGAGTCCCAGTGTTTAGGAAAGAGGTTTTTTAATCCCTGCCGCCTAAGGCTTTTCCTCACGAGTCAAGACGAATCGAGCATTTCTCACAAAGACACTAATTTCTTCACGAGTCGAGACGAATCGAGCATTTCTCGCAAGAATATCCTAACATCACAGTTATCCTCTGCTCTTTACGACAGAGGTCCGTTAGGGTCTGTGGTACTTAGGGTTTTGTCCGTCGTACCGTCGCGTTGGCTGATGTATTCCTCGATAAGCAATCTTGCTGTTCGAGTAGCCTTGCGACTGTCGTGTCTCTGATCCCTTCGGGGGCTGGACAAGACGTCTTTAAGCAATCCTCCTAGGCAGTTTGACCGTCGGAAGAGCAAGCGTTAGGAATTTTGCCATACCGCTTTTTACTTGAGGTTAGGCTCATTTTAGAGAGCCCCGATGAGTCATAACCACTCCGTGCTGGTGTTGGATGATCTCCGATAGTCTTTCAGGCTTTATATGACTTGCCGTTAAGACCCTGAAGCTAGGAATTTGGCCTTTGCTTTGTTTGCTGGCATTGCGTCTGTTGTATCGAGACAAATGTCGCGGTTGTCTCTAGGTTGCTGGTGAACCGTGGAGGTTTGGAACTAGGGATTTTGCCGTGGCTCCTTTTGGTGATGTTGCGTCTGCTGTGTCGAGGCGAACGTTGAGGTGGTGACCACTTCGCACTGGTGCGAGATGATCTCCGATTGTCTTTCAGGCTTTATATGACTTGCCGTTAAGATCCTGAAGCTAGGAATTTGGCCTTCGCTTCGTTTGCTGGCATTGCGTCTGCTGTATTGAGACGAATGTCGAGGTGGTGACCACTCTGCACTGGTGCGAGATGATCTCCAATTGTCTTTCAGGCTTTATATGACTTGCCGTTAAGACCCTGAAGCTAGGAATTTGGCCTTTGCTTCGTTTGCTGGCATTGCGTCTGTTGTATCGAGACGAATGTCGAAGTGAAGCTGGGATTTTGTCGTCGCTTCGCTTTGTTTCGACCGTGGGGTCTTTCTTCGGCGTTGTATCTGCATCCTGCTGGACTGCGAAGGAACGCTGTTGTTGACATCTCGTCTGCTGTATCGAGACGAATGTGGAGGTGAAGCTGGGATTTTGCCGTCGCTTCGTTTTGTTTCGACCGTGGGGTCTTTTGTTGACGTTGCATCTACATCCTGCGGGACTGCGAAGGAATGCCATTGTTCACTTGCGTCTGCTGTATCGAGACGAATGCTGAGGTGAAGCTAGTATTTTGACGTCGCTTCGCTCTGTTTCGACCGTAAGGTCTTTTGTTGGCGTTGTATCTGCATCCTGTTGGACTGCGGAGGAACACCGTTGTTGGCATCTCGTCTGCTGTATCGAGACGAATGCTGAAGAGAAGCTGGGATTTTGCCGTCACTCCGCTTTGCTGACCATTGTTGGAGTTAGTGCCCTCAGAGTCAATTATTGGATCACAGGCACGTGATTGCAATGATTGAGGGAGGACCTATCCCGGTAGGACAGTCTTACTCGAGATGATAGTATGCTATCTGGTTTATCTTTATCATCGTGTACTGCTTTAGGTGACCTGACATGTCGCTATTACACGTTGATAGAGCCCCTAGGATTCTTGCTTGACTACCAGCAGTATGATGGCGATCATATACGTGGGAGCTGGTGGTCTATAAGCACATCCTTAAAAGGTCCCTAGTCGTAGGAGTTTCGAGACAGGGCATCGATACTCCGTTAGTAGACTAGTGTATACAGTCGAGACCCCGACGAGGGGCGGTGGCCGGTCTCACAAGCCACTGGTGTCAGTTGGTTCACCTAAGATGTATACAGGTGCTCATTGGGTTATGAGTACACCGGACAGGACTCGCCGGGAACCTGCTAGTTGGTCTTATACCAGATGTCAGATAGCAGTTCCCTGGTGACATGTGTACAGGTTAGTTCATCGACCTGAGATCGTCATTTGTCTCGTGTGAGTTCCCACTGTGCTTTGATTACTACCCTACCACGGCTCAAAGGAGTCGTGCAAACAGGTTTTAGTTGGGTACAGTCCCGAGCCACATGGAGGCAGTGAGCGGATCTGCAGGGGTTCGTCTCTCCCGGTATTGGGGGTGAGGTCGCGCTGTGTCTAGGAGAGCCATTACGCAAAGCCCTCGGCCGAGGCAGGAGATTTACTGGTAGGTATTCCAGTAGTATCTCAGGGCGTTCTGGGCTACGCTCCGACACGACTTGTACCGCTTTTGGGGGTCTGACTTTAACCAACCCCCTAGGCCCGCCATGCGATACTCATAGACGAACGGACCGGACTGTACGGATATTGTCACTGACAGGCTCAGTTGGGTGTCGGGGTGAGCTTCCTCATCGACGTCCCATTTGGTCAATACCTGGTGGCCCGTCACGTATTGGCTTATACCTCTGACGTGCTAGTGGTTAAATCCACAGCCAAGGTATTGACGAGTCTTTAGAGTCCACCACACTCAGTTTCAGTTACTCAAGTTTCGGGCGAAACGCTGTAGAGGCCGTATGGAGATATGGCAGGGTTCGATCAGATACGTGCGGTATTGCACGGATCGTGATCGGACGGTTTTTACTAGCCGGCTTTGGCTTAAGCCGGATTCTAGTATTAGATAGTGTAGTTTTGTCTCTTTGCATTTGTGTTCAGTGGGAATACAAATGCGGGCATGTATTTGCAGCAGTGGGGTTTTCCTGTAATTTATTACGGGATCGGTTTTCTGAAGTTGCCAGTTTGCATTCCATTCCGGCCGGTTTTCCTTCATTCCTTCTCGGTCGGACTTTCTTGGTGGAGGGTGTTAATTGCAAGTTCGCAATTAACATTTAGTGGAGGGTTTTCTTGCATATGTTGCATTATGATGAGACTTGGTTCATGATGAGATTCTTTTTTAATCTCATCACTTGCTTTTTTTGTGATAGGTTGTGAAGGGATTGAAATGAGAAATGAGTTTGACCATTTTCCATATTGTTGATATATTCTTTCTTTCTTGTATTTTTCTCTCTCCAATCTCATTCTTTTGGGGGGGGGGCCGGCCACTTCAAGAGAGAGGGAGAGAGGGTATTTTTTTTGGTGTGGCATTTTCTCATCTCATTCCATGGTTGTAAAATTAGCTTCAAAGCTCAATTCCTTCTCTCCTTCTCTTCTTCATTCCTCCACATCAAGGCAACCTCATAACCCCAAGAGACAAGTTCACTACACTATTCTATAGCAAGCCTTGGACGCGTCGGCTAGCCAACTTCGCGCCCGAGTTGCCTCGGTCAAGATGCGGGAGCCCGTAAAAGATTCCGGCTACGTGGTGCCCTTTCCGACGAGCGAGGAGGTGACGGAGAGTCCGCAAGAGATCGGAGGGGAGATGAAGACTGAAGGACACGGATCGCTTGGTATAACTTCTCACCCTATCTCTCTAGTTAGCTAGTATAGGTTAATGGTTTCGATCCGGGTAATTGTCCGCGGTAGCGCCGGTTTCCGAGCAAGGGAAAAAAATTTTATTCCGCATTTTGGCCTCGAGAAAGAGGCCGGGGCGCTGCCGTGGCGCAACATGGTATCAGAGCCACGCCATTAACCTTACCTAGCTTGTTCTAATGTGTTTTGCTTATCCGATCGACCGAAATTCCAAAAACCACATATTCCTTCACATCAGTTTTCTGTTGGATTTTTTTGGTCTCTAAAAATTTTTCAGGTGATCTCAGAAAGATGTGCAGAGAGTTATAAGAACACTGAAAAAAAACGAGACAGTGATCCCCTATAACGACCGCGGAAGGGCGGCCAAAACCTCCTTTTGGCCGCGCTTCCGCCGCAACTTAGTGGGTTCATTGCCTCATCTTTTTTCAGTGGGCTTCTGGACTTATTTTGTGGGTTTTGGGATATTAAATTTGGGCCCAGGTTTTCTGTAACTGCTACAGTATTGGTTGGGGGCCCACTAGTTAATTTTTGGTCAATCGGAAAATTTTAAACACATTATTTCACAGTATTTACATTATATCTGCGACCGTGAATGTCACTCGATCGGTAAATCCGGTCTAACTGCTATAGCCCGGTTAGACGGATTTGCGAACGTGACTTTCACGTTGATGGTTTTTTGTTTATGCTGTGTTGTTGCGGATCGGTCGTGGGGGATAGCCTGGATGCAATGCTAGTGCAGTTTTTGTTGTTTTATGTACATTTGATATTGCGGGACGAGCGTCCGACATGTGGACTGCCGTCACTGCCTGTTTGTATTATTCTTTTGGGGCACGACCTGGTTGCGGTCGATGTACCCGGTGTATGTATATTTTACTTTCTGTACTAGGATTACCCCAGGAGGGGTGCACGGATAGCCGGGTTCTAGAGGGCAACGAGCCCGCATCTCATGGCATTGAGACGGAGGGGGCTTCAGTCCAGGATTGGCGGGCTATTCGCCGCACTCGTAGGGGGTATAGGTTGACCCAGGAGGGGTGCCCAAGTTGCCGAATTCCGTGGAGTGCTGGGTGGTCCATTCACGGAGCTGAAGGGGGCTGCCTCGCTTCAGGTTTTGGCGGGTGACTTGCCGCGCCCGTAGGGGTCTAGGTTTTTCATTGCACAGGCTATCCACACGACCAGGGGAACGTCGGGTTTCAGCAGCGGCTCTGTGAAACCCGGGGTTTCCAGATATCTGTATTGTTCTGTGATGCTGTACATTTCTGTGATGTTGCATTTTATTCACGCCTTGAGCGAAATACTATATATTGGTATATATATATTAGTAGATGTTGTATATGTTTTACATCCGCGCTAGTCCAGTCCCCGCTCTGTCGTTAGTAAGCTAACCTAACGAGTGATGACGGGACCCAGTGGCGAATGCGGATGGCATATACGTACGTCAGTATATTTTCGTTCTTTTTGGTGTGATCAATTGATGGGAATGCATTGATTCGGATCAATGCAAGATAAACAAACCTAATCTGATGTTGTTGGAACATTTTTCAAAAAGCTGTTATTGCAAGGACGTTCACTTTTGTTTTGCATCGTGGTATTCATTTGGAATATCCTGCTCCTCAGTCGACGAGGCAAGGGCCGAGATCCCTTCACCGGGAGTGACCCCTTGGACAGAAGTTTGCGTCAGGGCATTAACTTCACTATAGCCGATTACTTTTGCTTTGCATCGTGGTATTCAGTTGGAATATCCTGCACCTCATTCTACGGGGAAAGAGCCGAGATCCCTTCACCGGGAGTGACCTCTTTAGTAAAGGTTTTCGTCACTATATTTTTATAAAAGTTATCCAGTTCCTTCAACGATATCAAGTTCATTACGTTAAAGGTTTTCGCCAGAAACCATTCGTAGCCCTCCGTCATTTCGGATTAGTATTGCATAGTATTCGCGCTACGTTTGTCGTTGCTATTCGCCGAGACGTAGTGTGCGGTAGCTCTGTAATGCTTTCTGTCGCATGGATATGTGGATTGGTTAGGACAGTCGTGCGACTTTGTTGATTATTCGTCAAGGGTCGTGCGGGTGGGTTTAACGCAATCAAGATAATGACGGGTTGAACTTGACTAGGACCTTTTGATTTGTTGATTATTCGTCAAGGTCACTTGGGTCCTAGGGGTAAAAATCACATCGGGAGTTTCAAAAGAACTGAAACTTGCCAGGCATGCGCATACCTTCTGGAGTGTGGTGACGTGAGTGGATTCCGTCATGTTATCATGCGATGATAGTTGGATCCCGATTCCCACTGATGAGTTGGTTTACTCCTCGGGTGATCCCGACTAATTCTTCTTTCAGGTTTGGAGGAGAATTTGAGATACAGTGGGAGGTTTCCAGATTAGACAAAGTGATAACCATTCTGATCTAGGTTAGAGTGCACGCTGAGTGTTTCTTTTCTCTCTCTCTGGCAGCGACCATTGACCCGACCCTGGACTATGACTTAGTGACCAAGTTGACCGAACCTTCTTAACACTGGCTTTTGGATTGTCTGAGTTGCAGACCTCATTGCCACTCCTACTTTTACCCTTTTCTCCAGGACACCCCGTATTACTACGAACGTCCACTTCCATTGGACAAAACCATCGTATGGTTATATACGAACTCGAAGGACTTCGAGGATGGTTTCTGGTTCTGGAGAAAACGGATAGGATTATTCAGTTGTCTTTTCTTTTCACCTTCTCTCAGGTTGCGAGTACTCCTTAGTTTAGGAGTAGTACACCTATTACGCAAATTGGATAGTCTTCTTCCAAACCATAGGCTGGTGCTGACCGGTAGGGAATGAAGAAAACCAGTTAGCCTAAAACGGTGTACAGAAGGTATTAAGTTCAGACAAAGAAAGGGATTAGTAAAAGGGCAAAGTAAATTGCGACTGATATTCACGACCAAACCAAGTATTTCTTCGCCAATCCTAAATCACCTTTGTATTTCTCCAGGACACTCCGTATCACTACGAAGATCCCATTTTATTGGATAATCCATCGTATGGTTATATACGAACTCGAAAGGAACTTGTTCCAGTTCGGGGATGGATCCTAGTTCAGGAGAAATAGGAATAAAGTACATTCAGGTGTCTTTTATCTTCACCTTCTCTCGCATTGCAAGTGTTCCTAGGATTAGGACAGTACACCCTTTATGCCTTTTGGATAGTCTTCTTCCAAACCATAGGCTGGTGCCGAACGGTAGGGAAGGAAGAAAACCATTTGGCCTAAAGGGGTGTACAGAAGGTAATGACTAAAGACACATAAAGGGATTTGGAGAGGTGGCAAAGAATTATACGGTTACAGTTGTGAATCTGGATAATGGAAGAGGCATTACTAGGAATACCACGATACCCCAACGAAACATTTCAATGTTTCAGTTTCACTGTGTACTGTTAATGGAAAACTGATTTCCCGATTAGACACTTACTCCAGGGTATGTATTTACCAGGTATGATTCTCACATCTGTATGGTTTTACAGATGATGAGTGGGAGTAAGTTATTGGGAATTGGGTGATCATCCTCATTATATCGGGATTCGTTGTAATCGGTGATATTTGAGGAGATCACCTGGGCTGTTTGCCGGTCGGCAAATATTTGGTTTTGAATATCCGCGGTTATGCACCAATTTCAAATTGATATATCTGTACGTCTATTTTCATAGAGTGAGATATACCTTTTGATATTATGTCGATGACATTTACCTATATCAGTGGATGGTTAGGTAAGGAGCATTAAACAGCGGTGTAATTCTTCTTAACCATAAGTACAGTTTTCAACCTACGACACACAGTGAAAGAGTTGTTAGACTCAGCGGACTTATACAGAGTATTGTATGTTGTCCAGTGTCCATTAGGACAGAGGGGTTGGTCCTCGTACTATATTCTGTTTACTTTTAACTTCTCTAGTTCTTAGACATGTGTTTCGTGGAAACACAGGGTCTAAGTTTTGAGGAGTTATAGGTATTTGAATAGAGTAGAGAACCAGGTGTCGCAAGTATCGGGATTCTTCAAAGAGATCGAAGATGTAGATACTTGTGTATGGTATTCAGTTAATAGTAATGATGAAGACAGATAGCTTCTCTTTCAGGTTACTCATAATTGGAAGCATTCCTAAGTTGAGTAACGCTGATCGGCCTCCTTCCATTTAGTTTACATGCACTGGAGATAGCTGCATGATTTGAATCTGGTTCAATTGAATCAGTGCCTCTGGTTCTATATTGGATATAGAACAGTTCATATCTTAACGATGTTAAGGTACGGGGAGTTGTCCGGCTTATGCTTAAAACCAGACACTGGACAACTCAAGGCACGTTTCTGTAATGGCTGTTTGTGGGTTGACCCAGGCTATGACGAGGGTTGATTTTCTACCATCTGACAGATCAATAGAAATATTGTTCTAGACTCGCCACAGTTTTATTAAAAATGGATTTTTCAAAAACAGCAGTGGGAGTATGGTAGAACTGGAAGTGATTCCAGAACCGCAAACGATTACTGAAGATTTAATAAGGAACCTAAAGATTCAATCTGATTTGACATTCCATTGGCCACTCCGCAGATAAGGTGGGTAACTTCAGGCACCCGAGAGGTACTACGGTAGCCTCAAGGACGGTGACAGGGAAGTTCTTGTTTACCCACACTTGCCATTGCTGTTGTTCCAGGCTGCGAGACCCGGTGAGAGGATGAGTATAGCGTCGTTCTAAACTAGCTTTAGAAGTGCGCGTCTATATGACTCCACCAGATGGTTGTCGTAGTCAGTGGGAGCAGCGGAAGCATTGGTGGACATCAGGCTTATGTCTATTTATAGACTAAAGCAGATGTAGCGGAGATAGATCATCTGTTTCTGATGTGACAGTCATGGGTTTGACGTCATCAGAATAGGGGATGGATCTGTTGAGAAGGTAGTAGGAAGTGATATTCCTATACTACGATCGGTTATACTTTGGTCGTCACACAGTGTTTTCTCCACATGGGACTTGGACATTATATCAGACATATTGGTTACTAGATCTATGGTTTTAGATCTAGATTTGGGTGGTTTCCCAATCAGGGTACTTTGACAGCATTCTAAGAGTATTTAGAATGGACGACTCCTGGCATGGTAGTGTACCTGCAGGTAATGGAGTCACCCTCTCTAAAGGTGTCTTACAGACTAAAGGGGAGAGGGATACGCATGATTGACAGATCACTTGCTTAGGCAATTGAGTCAATCATGAGATGTCAAGTACCACACCAGATGTTGTTCTTGCAGTAGGTGCAATAAGTTGATATTGATCCAATCCTGGAGGAACAGTCGGAAGCAGTTTTAGAACATAAGTGGATGTTCTAGGGATATGATAACGACAGCCTCATTTGGGAGACAGTTATCATTCCAGGCTTCCAAAATGACATGGACGACAGGGAGGTTGTCAGAGTTATAGTTTTCCTTCCGACGAGGGGCAGTATTTTGGACAGGTGGTCCAAGGCAATACTGAGGGAGGCTTGGCGCAGGATACTGATTAAGTTCGGTTGACGATACAGTCTAAGAAGTTTGGATTTGGAGTTCATTTATGAGCTGGGTCCCATCAGACATCCAGACATTCTAAGACAGGTATTGCTCATTTCGGGAGATGGCTTTCTCCGCGAACTTGAGATATAGAGAGACATAGAAAGAAACTTCTCTGCGGATCCACTCACTGAGGCTATTCCTCGAACGCAATAGTTTCGCAAACGGGTTTTGTGAGACTGACTAGTAGAGGAGTTGGGTGTTCGGTATCATACGGGCTGTGAGTATGCGACATCGCAATAATTAGCCTTGAGTGCAAGTGGGAGATTGTTGGAGTTAGTGCCCTCAGAGTCAATTATTGGATCACAGGCACGTGATTGCAATGATTGAGGGAGGACCTATCCCGGTAGGACAGTCTTACTCGAGATGATAGTATGCTATCTGGTTTATCTTTATCATCGTGTACTGCTTTAGGTGACCTGACATGTCGCTATTACACGTTGATAGAGCCCCTAGGATTCTTGCTTGACTACCAGCAGTATGATGGCGATCATATACGTGGGAGCTGGTGGTCTATAAGCACATCCTTAAAAGGTCCCTAGTCGTAGGAGTTTCGAGACAGGGCATCGATACTCCGTTAGTAGACTAGTGTATACAGTCGAGACCCCGACGAGGGGCGGTGGCCAGTCTCACAAGCCACTGGTGTCAGTTGGTTCACCTAAGATGTATACAGGTGCTCATTGGGTTATGAGTACACCGGACAGGACTCGCCGGGAACCTGCTAGTTGGTCTTATACCAGATGTCAGATAGCAGTTCCCTGGTGACATGTGTACAGGTTAGTTCATCGACCTGAGATCGTCATTTGTCTCGTGTGAGTTCCCACTGTGCTTTGATTACTACCCTACCACGGCTCAAAGGAGTCGTGCAAACAGGTTTTAGTTGGGTACAGTCCCGAGCCACATGGAGGCAGTGAGCGGATCTGCAGGGGTTCGTCTCTCCCGGTATTGGGGGTGAGGTCGCGCTGTGTCTAGGAGAGCCATTACGCAAAGCCCTCGGCCGAGGCAGGAGATTTACTGGTAGGTATTCCAGTAGTATCTCAGGGCGTTCTGGGCTACGCTCCGACACGACTTGTACCGCTTTTGGGGGTCTGACTTTTACCAACCCCCTAGGCCCGCCATGCGATACTCATAGACGAACGGACCGGACTGTACGGATATTGTCACTGACAGGCTCAGTTGGGTGTCGGGGTGAGCTTCCTCATCGACGTCCCATTTGGTCAATACCTGGTGGCCCGTCACGTATTGGCTTATACCTCTGACGTGCTAGTGGTTAAATCCACAGCCAAGGTATTGACGAGTCTTTAGAGTCCACCACACTCAGTTTCAGTTACTCAAGTTTCGGGCGAAACGCTGTAGAGGCCGTATGGAGATATGGCAGGGTTCGATCAGATACGTGCGGTATTGCACGGATCGTGATCGGACGGTTTTTACTAGCCGGCTTTGGCTTAAGCCGGATTCTAGTATTAGATAGTGTAGTTTTGTCTCTTTGCATTTGTGTTCAGTGGGAATACAAATGCGGGCATGTATTTGCAGCAGTGGGGTTTTCCTGTAATTTATTACGGGATCGGTTTTCTGAAGTTGCCAGTTTGCATTCCATTCCGGCCGGTTTTCCTTCATTCCTTCTCGGTCGGACTTTCTTGGTGGAGGGTGTTAATTGCAAGTTCGCAATTAACATTTAGTGGAGGGTTTTCTTGCATATGTTGCATTATGATGAGACTTGGTTCATGATGAGATTCTTTTTTAATCTCATCACTTGCTTTTTTTGTGATAGGTTGTGAAGGGATTGAAATGAGAAATGAGTTTGACCATTTTCCATATTGTTGATATATTCTTTCTTTCTTGTATTTTTCTCTCTCCAATCTCATTCTTTTTGGGGGGGGCCGGCCACTTCAAGAGAGAGGGAGAGAGGGTATTTTTTTTGGTGTGGCATTTTCTCATCTCATTCCATGGTTGTAAAATTAGCTTCAAAGCTCAATTCCTTCTCTCCTTCTCTTCTTCATTCCTCCACATCAAGGCAACCTCATAACCCCAAGAGACAAGTTCACTACACTATTCTATAGCAAGCCTTGGACGCGTCGGCTAGCCAACTTCGCGCCCGAGTTGCCTCGGTCAAGATGCGGGAGCCCGTAAAAGATTCCGGCTACGTGGTGCCCTTTCCGACGAGCGAGGAGGTGACGGAGAGTCCGCAAGAGATCGGAGGGGAGATGAAGACTGAAGGACACGGATCGCTTGGTATAACTTCTCACCCTATCTCTCTAGTTAGCTAGTATAGGTTAATGGTTTCGATCCGGGTAATTGTCCGCGGTAGCGCCGGTTTCCGAGCAAGGGAAAAAATTTTTATTCCGCATTTTGGCCTCGAGAAAGAGGCCGGGGCGCTGCCGTGGCGCAACAACCATTGGGTCTTTCGTTGACGTTGCATCTACATCCTGCTGGACTGCGAAGGAATGCCGTTGTTGATATCTCGTCTGCTGTATCGAGACGAATGTTGAGGTGGAGCTGGGATTTTGCCGTCACTCCGCTTTGCTGACCGTGAGGTCTTTTGTCGGCGTTGTATCCGTATCCCGCTGGACTGAGAAGGAACGCCATTGCTGATTCTTAGGCTGTAGATATTGCCGTTAATATTTGGAACTAGGGACTATACCATGGCTCCGTTTCATCTCGACTATGAGGTCTTTTGTCGGCGTTGTATCCGTATCCTACCGGACTGAGGAGGAACGCCGTTGGTGATCTCTAAGTTGTCGATATCGACGTCGAGACCCTGAAGCTAGGGATCTTCTTTTGCCTCGTTTGTTGATATTGTGTCTCCAATATTGCGACAAATGTCAAGGTTGTCTCTAGGTTGTCTATGAACCGTCGAGATTCGGCTTCGCTTTCTGGTGGAGCCTGTTGGGAAGGTATGATTCCCTCTTTGTTTGTGCCCCTGGATCGTATACAGGGATCAATGTGATCTCACCTGTAGGGCATAAATTTTATTATATATATTTTTTATTTTATTTCTTTCCGCGATACTCTATCATTTCAGCTTTTATATCGCGAAGGTCACGATTGTCCAATCATTTCGGCTGTTTTTCGCGGTGCCCAATCATTTCGGGTATTTATTTTATTTTTACTCGCTGCTTTTTATTGCGAGTTGCCCAATCATTTCGGCTGTTTTTGTATGCATACATTTTTACTTGCTGATTTTGTTGCAAGTTGCCCCATCATTTCGGCTATTTCATATGCATTTTTGGCTCGCTGATTTTTTATCGCGAGTGTGGAACTTGGAATCTGATGCCAATCTTAGCATCAGCATCGCTATGACTGGAATATTGCCAGGAGCGAATCATCATTTGCCATGAAAGGACTTGGAATTTGATACTGATTTAGGCATCAGCATCGCTACAACTGGGATACTGCTAGGAGCGAATCATCATTTGCCTCTGTCGATGTCGAACAAAGGTGGCTTAGTAAACAGGGTTAGGATCCCGTCGACTAAGGCTTTTGACTTCATGAGCCATAAGGGTCTCACAAAGGTATTTCTCCCTGCGAGTCGTGAGGATCTCATAGGTGTGTTTTCTCTTTAGGAATCGTGAGGATTCCTAAGTGTATATTCCCCCGTAAGTCGTAAGGATCTTACTAAAGGGTTTTCTCCTTATAAGTCGAGAGGACTTACAAGGGTCGTTCACCATATGGATATATCCCTAGTCACGGGTAGGACTTGGTTAGGGAAATGTTTATTCGTGCCCGTGGATTGTATACAAGGGTCGGTATTAAGCCTCTTGTAGGGCAATATCGAAGGTTGCGGGGGTTGCTTAAGAACAGGTTCAGCTCTCTGTAACTTAAGACTTTCAAATCTTATGAGCCGTGAGGGTCCCATAAGAGAGTTCTCCGTACGAGTCGTGAGGATCCCGCAAGTGTAATTTCTCCTTAGGAATCGTGAGGATCCCTAAGTGTGTTGCTCCCTTATGAGTCGTAAGAATCTCACGCGGGTGGTTTCTCTTTACAAGGTCGAGAGGACCCTGTAAGTGTCTTTTAACGAGATTGCGCCCTTTCGGGTTTTCACAAACACTCGCTGGTAGCCCTGCTGTTTTTACTCACGAAGCCCTTTCGGGTTTTCATCTGTGCCCATTTTGCTTATAGACATACCGTCTTCTTTTTTTTTTATTCTCTTTTTTTTTCTAACGAGGTTGCGCCCTTTCAGGTTTTCACAAGACTCGCCGGTAGCCCAGCTGTTTTTACACACGGAGCCCTTTCGGGTTTTCATCCGTGCCCATTTTGCTTATGGACATACCGTTTTTATTATTTTTTTATTATTTTTTTTATCACGTCAGCCTGAGGATGCTGCGGTAGTAGTTTAAAGACGTTTTGGTTATAGGTCAACGTACGATTACGCAGCTAAATTTTGCCGCAAATCTTCACATGTTTTGTGCCGGAGGTAGATTCCTTGAAGAGAGGGCTGATAGCGACTTCTTCGTCAGCGTCGCTTCCAAACGTGATAACTTGCAATCCCTTGGTGTCGGCTATGCGACAGTTTCTAACAGCTCTTTCGCGCTCATCTGTCGTGCTTTTCCGTTCCCGACGAGCCTTGCGTTTCACTCATTGAACGTGTCGTCGATGGGCAACATATCCCTACCACCAGTTTTTAAA
Source organism: Agapanthus africanus (assembly GCA_030015575.1). Taxonomy (NCBI): domain Eukaryota; kingdom Viridiplantae; phylum Streptophyta; class Magnoliopsida; order Asparagales; family Amaryllidaceae; genus Agapanthus; species Agapanthus africanus. The sequence continues at coordinate 35,802,405 of JASDDO010000018.1, read as the reverse complement.
GGCTATGCACTCCTCGGTGGGGTGTGCAATCCTCTGATGGTATAGGCAGAAGTTAGGATGTATGTCTGCTTCATCAAGACGTATATTGCCAGGAGAATTTCCTTTGAGAGAGGGCAACTTCATTCCTATTGCCAGGGCCCTAGCGAATTGATTCCTTACTTTAAGCTTGCTTTTGATGGCGATAGGGACGCTTTGCTCCATTCGGGGCATCTCGACCTTTTCCCCCAGTCGTTGGCGTTTGGCTTTTTCAAATATAGCCAGTTCACGCTCTCGATTGGCTTTGCTTTTCTGACGGGCTTCGTTTAGGAATGCATCAATCATTTCGTCTGATGGTCCTAGAAGTTCTGGTTCGGGACCTGTCCCCAGTTTCCCTGCGTTAGGAGTCTTTTCATCGTCTGTAAACGAGTGAGAGATCACATGACAACTTGCTACGTAACCCTCAGATTCATCCAACAAGCTATCTCCATCATCTTCCTCCTGAAAGATGTGGCTGAGGAACTCTTGGAGCGTGATGGGAGTCCACGCCTTCTGATTATATTCCTCCAGCGTGTCGATCTATTTTTGCAGGCTCGTGCGCTTGTCACCAGGCTTCACGGCCTTTTTGGACTTCTTCTTCTTTTTCGAAGATTTCAACGGTTGGGTGTGCGAGCTTTGGCTATCACCACTGATCTTTGGAGTTGGACATGGTTTCAACATCCCTTCGATGATCTGGGGTTCTAGCGGGTTCTTCCACCTGATCGCCGGACATGTTTGGAGATCATTCAGCATCTTTTTGGTTTTGGCGGAAAGCACGACCTCCCATGGAGCTTCTTCAACAAAAGAACAAGTTGCCCCCGGCATGCCCGTCTTTTTTGGAGTGTGCGGCTGTGGTGGGTTTACTTTCCACTTTTCAGATAGCGCAAACTTGCCTTGTAGGTACTGATCCTCGATCCATCCCTTAAAGACGAAGCAATCCTCGATCGGGTGACTTACCGTTTGGTGGTAAGGGCAATAATTGGGATTATTCACCTCGCTGGGTTGCGGTGGTCTCCTTGGATTCGGGAGATTGATAAGCCTATTGCGCATCGCCAGCTCGAACAGCCTCTTCGTTTTATCCCGCGGGAATGAGTAAGGGCGCTTCATTTTCTCATTATAATACCGCCGTCTCTCTTCCAGTTGATCCGCTAGCTTTGGGGCACTGGGCTGCTGTTGGGTGTTCGCAACGAAGGTCGCCTTCCCTTTACCCTTGTCGTTTCGGGGTTCTGGCTTTGGAGGAGATGGTCTGTGACCCATTTGATCCATCTGGGCTAGCTTGTCGATCAAGGCCTGGAAAGTAGTTGGCTTGAAGAACATCATGAATTGCGAGATGGTCGCTTGCGGATCAAGAGTGCCTACGAACATGCCTACCGCAGGTGCTTCTTTGATCCGCTGTTCGCATTTTGATCACAGATTCCACCATCGTATTGCGTATTGAACCCACGTTTCGCCTGGCCTTACCCTGGCATTGATCAATGCTGTTATCGGGGTACGTTCACTAGCACTCGCGAATCTTTGTGTAAACAGTAGCTCCATCTCTGCAAATGTTTTGACAGAGTCGTTAGGTAGCTCCGAATACCATTCAAAGGCCGTTTCTGTTAAGCTGCCGACGAATTGGCGAAGCAACAGTTTGTCATCGCTTCCAGTGTTGCCACATAAGGCCCTGAATTGAGCGACATGCTGATGTGGATTCCCTGTCCCTTTGTATACATGAAATTTAGGGATCGTATATCCCGGCGGATACTTTATTTGATCATACCAGCCCGGGTAGGGTCGCCCAGTTTTAACGACTTGGCCAGCCGCTTCATTTTCCTGGTGAGCTCGTATTTGCTGAGCAATATAATCATCTAGGGTAGCTTTAGAGATTGTTTCCTCTTTGGCTGCTGAAAGAGTTGGAGGAGGGTTGGACGTTTCTCCTCTGTCGTCTTCGAGGATAATCGGAGGATCTTCAGCTAGAGGGTCCAGCTGTAACATCATTCCTACCATGTCTTGGAAGAGAAGTGCCATTTGTTTTAAGTGGGCAGCTTGTTCTACTGCTTCTCTGTCTTTCTTTTCGAGGATTCTCCGAAGAAACTCGGCATCAGTTTCCTGCTCACGGAGCTGCTCTGATGACGCCTCCAGGCTTTCTTTTGGCCCGGTGAGTGTGGCCATTTGCGTCAGCATCTCCTTAAGCTTCTGTTGCTGCTCCTGAGCTTTTGTCACGGATCGGGTGAGCGGTCGGTGACCCATCGAAGCGCGGCTATCCTCTTTCCCGGATGCCATATAAACAGTATGCACCACTATGCCCCCAGACTTGGGGCGTTTGTGCTCAGCGCTTTTACGGTTCGCCATGTTCACAGGGGCTTTTTGCGGCCTCCTTTTCTTTTGAGTGATTGACGTTGAGGGAGCCGTTGCAGTGGGCACCCAGCCAGCTGTTGCTCTTTCCTACTTGACAGAGTAGTCCTTCTCCTGCCGAACCTTCATCTTTTTCTGTCGGCGAAGATAGTCTTGATCCATCACGGAGTCTTGGACTTGACACCAGACCTTGTAAATTTTAGAGGGCAGCCGTTGAGGGGACTGCTCTGGTTTGGCTTCCATAACATTCTCCACCGGAGGAGGAGATCTTTTTAGTACGGCAATTGGCGAGTTTTTGCGCACCCTTCTTAGCGGTTCAAAGCTATTCCTGGTCGGAACAGCAACATTGATTTCCACCCTTGGAGCTAGCGGAGTTAGCCCAGAGGGGGAGTTGCCCCCAGCCTTCCTTACTCGGCGCCAGTGGCGACGTCGAGCGTGTCATGCGGATGGAGTTGTTTCAGCTATAAGGGTGACTTCATTATGCCCCCTGTGTTGGTGACAAATCGCTGGTATCAGCCTTTTAAAGACCGACGTCCGTTGAATGGGGACGGCCAACCCATCAAAAGCAGACTTCCAAGTAGGGGAAGCAACCTTGGTGATTTCTCCTGGAACGGGAGCAGGGATTGTTATCCGCTTTGGGATAACGCCTTCTGGTATTACAGGCTTCTTCATAGGCCCGTTGGAGCTCTGGCATAGTCTGTTAAAAACTGAGGCATTGGAGTTGGGCGACCTGGTAAGAAGGGCCGTGGTAGTTGTAAGCCGATCAAAGACCGACTTCTTTGGAGCTTCTTGCGATGTCATTGGGGCATTGAAGCTCATCGGTGGGAGCATGGTCCCGAAGAATAGTCCAGTGGTGGCTTGAGTTACCTGCTTCACTAGCATCTTGAAAAGGGAGGCCGCTCTGGGCCCGTAAGTCACTCCTCCAGCAAGGACGGAATGAGAGTTGCGGTTGCAGTGAGTGCAGTTTGAAGCCATTGATCTTCTGTTTTCTGCACGGAGCAAGACACCAAATCTAAGTACCTCGAATCCACAGGCAACCACAGCAAACCGCGATTCGTTCGCGACCACGACACACGAAGTGTGGAGTGGAAAGAGGAAGAGGTCCCATCGGGCATGCCAGAATCCGTTCCCCTCCGAATGACGGCGCGACGAAGAGACGCCTTGCCTGAGATTCGGGACAGATGTTATTTGGTGCTATCCGTCCACCTTTCCGAAGATACCAAGTTGATTTATGGCACCGTGTATCGGAGTTTTAGACGGATGCGGCCGATGTAGCAGACTTCGTCAGATTCCCCCTCGTTCGAGGGGTTTTTGATTGTGGGGATGCTCTTCCCTGCAGGTGCAAGCCCCTGCAGTTAATTACGCTACAGCATCGCGGTAACAACTTTCTCCTTCTCCAGCTGGTCACTTCGTGTCGTGGGTGTTTGTTTAGTTTGTGGTTGCCCGTGGATTGTATACGGAGACTAATTTATATTGTCGCCCGTAGGACGTGGATTAGTCCAAATCCGTATCTTCTTAGATTTGGGTTTGGGGTTTTGGTTTAAGGTTAGGTTAGCCATATTTGAGACTAAGATCAACTTAAACGTTTGTTAAGGATACGTTAGCCTAATTTTAGACTAAGATCAACTTAACGGGATCGTTTAGATCCAACAAAAGAGCATTTGGGGGCTCGATTTCCAGTTTAAGGGCATGGTGGTCCAACATTCCCATTTTGAGGACGAATATTGGTTTAAGGACACGTTAGCCATATTTGAGGCTAAGATCAGCTTAAAAGTTTGTTAAGGATATGTTAGTATAATTTGAGACTAAGATCAGCTTAACAGGATCGTTTGGATCCGACAAAAGAGCATTTGGGCTCTATTGTTCTAGTTTAGGGACATAGTGGTCCATTACCAGTTTAGGGACATAGTGGTCCATTTCCAGTTTAGGGACATGGTGGTCCATGGAATGTATGGCCGTCGGGACCCGTCACCTCTCTGACGATGTTGAAGGATTACAACGACAGATATCAGAGGAGTTCAGAGATGTACCCTTGAACCAAAGTTGGTTGGGAGATCTATAGTCCAATTTGGGACTAAAGTCTGTTTGAAGGTTTTGGTTTAAGGATACGTTAGCCATATTTGAGGCTAAGATCAACTTAAACGTTTGTTAAGAATACGTTAGTCTAATTTGAGACTAAGATCGACTTAACAGGATCATTTACATCCGACAAAAGAGCATTTGGGCTCTATTGTTCTAGTTTAGGGATATAGTGGTCCATTGCCAGTTTAGGGACATGGTGGTCCAACATTCCCATTTTGGGGACGAATATTGGTTTAAGGACGCATTAGTCCTTGAGTTTAAGGACCCCACAGTCCGTAGTAATGTGTGGTTGTCGGGACCCGTCACCTCTCTGACGACGTTGAAGGATTACAACGACAAATATCAAAGGAGTTTCGAGATGTACCATTGAACCGGGTATAAATTGATTTGAGAGAACAATTGTGCTCGGTTCAATTTAATTTGAGGACTTACGGCCAAAATTGGGTTAAGTCCATTTGAAAATGTTTAACATTTTGTTCATGATTGGCCTGTTTAGGCCTTTGCTTGGGCTCTGCCCTTTTTTAAAATAATGCACAGCATTGGGCTTTTTAATTAAATGCACAGCATTTAGATTAGGCCTGTTAGGCCTTTTAATTGGGCTCTGCCCCTTTTTAATAATGCATAGCATTTGTTTTGGTCTGTTAGACCTTTTAATTGGGCTCTGCCCCTTTTTAATAATGCAGAGCATTTATTTCTCTGACTATGCGCCATGTGGCTTGTCAAGCGCTTTGCGCCAATTAATGAGCGCAAGGCGCCAGCGCATGTAGAAATGACACGTGTCACACTCTGGTGAGCGCAAGTCTGTTAACGCAGTGCGCTGCGCTAGAGCGCTGCTGACACGTGGCGCGCTCTGGTGCAGTGCGCCAATCTAAGAGCGCAACAGCGCAAATTATTCTGGGGTTGACACGTGGCATGTTCTGGTGACTTGCACCAACCCAAGAGCGCAGAGGCTCATTTCAGAAGCGCAAGGCACTGTTCCATAGCGCAGAGCGCATCTTGATCAAATTTAGATCAAAGAAAACAAGTTTTTCTTGTTCTAAAGATTTCAAGAACCAATGGTTCTGATTCTTATCAAAAGGCAATGCCTTTATATAGATCAAAGGATCTAGAAATGAAGTAAATTACTTCTTTAATTTTTGTGGTGGGATCTTTATGATCTTTTTTTTTAATTATTAAAGATTTTGATCTTGTTCTTAGATCATTGATCTTTTTAGAAGAAATTCTTCTTTTTTTCAAGGGTTTATCTTTTCTCTCTTTGAGTTCTTCTCAAAGTTTTTAGAAGAGCTCTCTGTATATCTGAGACTTGGGGTCTAGGGGCCTTTATATAGGGCCAATTGATTTGTTAAATCGGTTAAAGAGATCTTTCTCTGAGTGATTTAGGGATGTTTCCCCACCGTTGGATCTTTGATCCTAGGGCTTCTGTTTTACAGAAGGTAATCTTCTTATTTTTAACAAGATTGGAAAGATCTTTCCAGAACTTTAATTCTGATTTAGTGCTGGCACAGTTGGCGCAAGCGCGCCTGCGCTTGACACGTGTCGCGCAGCGCAGAGCGCAGCGCAACTGCGCAATCACATCTGCGCCGACACTTGTCGCGCAACGCAGAGTGCAAGTCATCTGAAGCGTTGCTTCCTTTATTATTATTTGAATTTTTAACACAGAGCTTTGCTCTGATTGGGGGAAACAAGCGTTGCTTCATTTCCCGCCTTGGAATTTGAACAGAGATTTGCTTTGATTGGGGGAAACAGCGCCCACGTGCCGAGCATGTGGAGCGCCCAGCGCCCAGGTCGCTTGAGCCCACGTACCGAGCACACGGCGCGCCCAGCGCCTAGTGCGCTAGCACCCAGCGCCTGCGTGCCCTGCACGCGAGGCACTGGCCCCCCCACGCATCCTTTGGATGCCCTTTCCCTTTACACACACACACACACACACACACATACTCTACAACACCATCCCCCTCCAAAAAAATTTGGGCCGGGGCGCTGCCCCGCTCCCCGCAAAGGGGCTGCTAGCCCCTTGACCCCCAGCCTGCTATCCGGGTAGCGGGACCCCCGTAAAAACTCTGCGAGGCCCCTGATATATCCAAAACCCCTTCAAAACACAGCACTGCACATTGAGTTCGCATGACCAGTTTAACCTGTCAATCGGAGGTTCCCTCGCTCCAAAGGCGAGGGGTAATTAACGAGAGCTTAGTCCGCGGCTGCCGGAGATTCGGATCCCCACAATCAATAAACCCCAGCCTACCCTAGGCAGGGGGAATCTGTAATGCGCCTGATAAGCGTGCGCATATTCCTATCTCAATGGGGTGACGAAAAACACCCTACAGATTCTATCACGCCCGGTGGGACCATCTCTCCTCCTATATCTCGGGTTAAACATTCATGCGAACTCAATGAATAGACATATCTATATTTATACTAAAATAATGCTCTTTCATGCAGGTTTTCAAGCAATCACTTCTCAACAATGTCTCCAAGGACAAGCTCGGCTCTCGACACAGCTCCCATCTCCTATACGATGAAGATGGACGCCAGGACGGTCCTTCCGGCCAGTCTCGGGCAGCAATGGGAAGAGCCGCCGCTACCATTCGGCTCTATCCTGTTCGTGTCAGCTAACGCCATCCCAGCTCCTCAATCCCCGGTAACAGACAAACCGGTTTCGAAAGGCAAGAGGCCAAATGTCGTGGTCTCGAAGATGCCCCAAATCAAACGTTTGAACGACTTTCCTTGGCCCCAGTTGGGGGCAAGGCCATCAACACCAGCAAAGCAACAAGGCATCTCGGGCAAGCTCCAGCGGCGCCTCTGACAATTGCTCGATTGGGTTTCTTCTCAAGCCTCCCCATCACTCAGCCTATGGCGGCTTCCCGAAGAGCAGAATCTTGCCAAGCGCTCAAGGTAGAGAAGCTGAAGCAGAAGCGGCTCAGATACAGAGCCAACAAAAGGGCTAGAGCTCTGGCCATGTTAAAATTTATGAATTTCCAAAGCCCAGACCGCTCCGCGAAATCAGCCGCCAAAGATAAAGAGATGGCTGGGTATGTGGTTCGCACTGTCTACATGGTCGGACATGAAGAAACGAATCCTTCTCTTCTTCACAGCCATGGTGATGATATGATTGACGCTACCCAGCATCGGCTCGATCTATGTGATGAAGAGCTCACTCAGGCCGATAAGCCAGAGGAGCCCGTGGTTCCTGCGGAATTAAGCTCAGGCAATAAAGATGACCCGGTTGTCATAGCTGGAACTACAGAACAAGCGTTATTCCGATGGCTTCAGAGGCAGCTTCAGGACAGGGACGAAAAGTTAGCCAAGGTACAGTCCAAGGTCGACGAATTGGCAAACGTCGCGGCAGATCTCGCGACCCAAGTCGGTCGATTGCAATTACAGCAGAATCAAATTTTGGTTCATGAGCCAGAGATTGATACCCGAAGGCAGCCAACTGATACCCCCTTCAACCTAAGAGCGGAGCGCCTTTGCGAAAAACGGTCGCAATCAGCCTCCGGTCCCTCCGATACATACACCAGAGGGAAATCATCTCTAAAAGAGAAACTGGATAAGGTTTATTCCTTCAAAAGGGAAAAAGTCCACAAGATATTCAGGGACGCCCTAAGAAACGGTCTACAACTGCCAGAATCAAAGAGACCGCAAGAAGCGAATATGACCGACGACCCAAAATATTGCCCCTATCATAAGGTGATAGGTCATGCCATTGAGGACTGCTTCGTCTTCAAAGATTAGGTCGAAAGGCAATACAAGACGGGAGAGATAGAACTGTCTAAAGGCGTGTTAGCAAACAGTCAAGCTGCGACCGCCGATTTCATACAAATGGAGACCGAAGCCTTTCGGGAACATAATCCTCCCAGACATGCGCCATTATCTGAAAAGGGCGAACTAAAGACTGATCGGCCTCAAGGACCAGCATCAGTAAGGGCACCTACTCTAATGGAGAGAAAGAAGAAGGTGTACTCCTTCAGGAGGGATGAGGTCCGCAATATATTCGAGGAAGCCTTGAACAACGGTTTGCAATTGCCTATTCCGAAGAGGCCACATGAAATGAATAAGACCGGCAATCCCATATACTGCCCATATCATAGAATGGTGAGTCATACCATTGAAGACTGCTATATTTTTAAATATTGGGTGGAGAACCAATACAAACTCGGAAATGTCTCACAGTCGTTAGATGCACCGACAAGCCACAGAGCTACGATCATCAACATAGCCCCGCCAAGGTCAAAGTTCGAGGAGCTGGGATAAGCAAACCACAGACCACCAAGTCTTTAAACTGGGAATAAATGACCACTACGTCGTTAAACTGGGAACAATCGACCTCTAAGTCGTTAAACTAGGAATGTAAAAAAAAATTGTGTAAATAAAAAAAAGGGAATGTGTAAATAAATAAATAAAAGATAAAGCCGAAATGATGGGGCAACCGCGAATAAATAGCTGAAATGATAGGGCAATCGCGACCTTCGTGATAAGAAAAGCTGAAATGATAGAGCAATCGCGGTAAAAAAAAACCAAACAAAACAAAGGCGAATGATGAGTCGCTCCTGGTACCATATTCCAGTGCAGCGATGCAGACGCCAACAAAAATTCAAATTTCCAAAATTCTCCCGGCCCTATGGTTAGTCCCTAAATTGACTACCGCATACAATCCACGAGCTCAAATAATTCTCATTACACTCATGCCCCACTGCAACCACCAGTCCAGCGGTTGATCCCCGCCCTTGGAATTATGGTCCATTGGAAAGACCCACTCATGTGTCCTCACGATGCATGAGGAGAACAAACCTTCTTGGGATCCTTACGACTCACAAAGGAGAAACACACTTGGGAGTCCTCACGACTCCTAAGGAGAAAATACACCTATGGGATCCTTACGACCCGTAGGGAGAAAATGCTTTTATGGGACCCTCACGGCCCATAAAATTGAAAAGCCTTAGGTGATAGGGATCCAAACCTGTCTCCTAAGCCATCGCTCCCCAATCCCCAAGTGGTGAATGATGAGTCGCTCCTGGTACCATATTCCAGTGCAGCGATGTAGACGCCAACCAAATTCCAAATTCCAATCCCTAAATGGCGAATGATGAGTCGCTCCTGGTACCATATTCCAGTGCAGCGATGCAGACGCCAGCCAAGTTCCAAATCCCATACCCCAATGGCGAATGATGAGTCGCTCCTGGTACCATATTCCAGTGTAGCGATGCAGACGCTAACCAAATTCCAAATCCCATACTACAACAGCGAATAATGAGTCGCTCCTGGTACCATATTCCAGTGCAGCGATGCAGACGCCGGCAAAGTCCCGAAATTTTTCCGGCCCTACGGTCTGGATCATACATCCTGCAAAACCGTATACAATCCACGGGCATAAAACAATCCCAATCTCTCCCGAGTCCTACCGGTGAGACCACATTCAAAGTCCAAAAAAATAATAATAATAAAAAAAAAATTGTATGTCCACAAGCAAAAGGGGCACGGATGAAAACCCGAAAGGGCTCCGTGAGTAAAAACAGCAGGACTGCCGGCGAGTTTGTAAAAACCCGAAATGGTGCAAACTCGTAAAAAAGAAATGAAATGCACTCACAGAGTCCTCTCGACTTTGTGAGGAGAAAATTCCCCCGTGAGATCTTTATAACTCACAAAAGAGCAACACACTTAGGAGTCCCCACGACTCCTAAGGATAAAAAAAACACCTACGAGATCTTTTCGACTCGTAGGGAGAAAATTCTCTGTGAGACCCTTACGGCTCACAAAATTGAAAAGTCTTAGGTGATAGGGACCTAAAACCTGTCTCCTAAGCCATCGCTTCCTAATAAGCAAACGCAAATGATGATTCGCTCCTGGTACCATATTCCAGTGTAGCGATACTGATGCCAAGCAAAAACCAATTCCCAAATCCTCCCGGGACAAATGATGAGTTGCTCCTGGCATTATTCCAGTGCAGTAATGCAGATGCCGACAAAAAAAAAAACCAATCCCAAAATCCTCTCAAAGACAGATGATGATTCGCTCCTGGTACCATATTCTAGTATAGCGATGCTGATGTCAACCCAAATCACAATCAACAAGTCAACTTCAACTCCGACACCGCTGAAAGCGGAGCAAGTCAGAATCCAATCTCGACACCGTAAGAAGTGGAGCAAGTCAAGTTCACCCCTGACATTGCAGGAAGCAGAGCAAGTCAAATAGAGCGTCGACCGTCCATGTCGCAAAACGGGCAGTGCAGGCTTCCCACAAATCGGGAACCAAATCACTCCGGATCAGAGCGTCGACCGTCCATGTCGCAAAACGGGCAGTGCAGGCTTCCCATAAATCGGGAACCAAATCGCTCCGGATCAGAGCGTCGATCGTCCATGTCGTAAAACGGGCAGTGCAGGCTTCCCATAAATCGGGAAACAAATCGCTCCGGATCAGAGCGTCGACCGTCCATGTCGCAAAACGGGCAGTGCGGGCTTCCCACAAATCGGGAACCAAATCGCTCCGGATTAGAGCGTCGACCGTCCATGTCGTAAAAAGGGCAGTGCAGGCTTCCTACAAAGCAAGAACTAGATCGCTCCGGACCAGGGAAAAGTCTACAACGGACACTTCGACTCGGAGACGCGTCAAGCGTCGACCGTCCATGTCGTAAAAAGGGCAGTGCAGGCTTCCTACAAAGCAGGAACCAGATCACTCCGGGCCAGGGAAACGTCTACCACGAACACTCCGTCTCGGAGACGCGTTAAGCGTCGACCGTCCATGTCGTAAAAAGGGCAGTGCAGGCTTCACACAAATCGGGAACCAAATCGCACTGGATCAGAGCGTCGACCGTCCATGTCGCAAAACGGGCAGTGCAGGCTTCCCATAAATTGGGAACCAAATCGGTCTGGATCAGAGCGTCAACCGTCCATGTCGCAAAATGGGCAGTGCAGGCTTCCCACAAATCGGGAACCAAATCGCTCCGAATCAGAGCGTCGACCGTCCATGTCGCAAAAAGGGCAGTGCAGGCTTCTTACAATGCAGGAACCAGATCACTCCGGGCCAGAGAAACGTCTACCACAGACACTCCGTCTCGGAGACGCGTCAAGCGTCGACCGTCCATGTCGTAAAAAGGGCAGTGCGTCCCAAAAAGTGGGAACCAAAGCAAGTCACCTCCACGCGAAAGAAGATCCATCAATTTCATGCACACGACTCACACAGTGTGGTGTGCATTTATTGATGGGGGCACTTTGTTGAAGTCAAAATTTGCACCACGGTTGACCAAGTCAAAGTCCAGGTCAACCCCAAGCCAGGTGGGCCCAAGCCCAAGCAAGTGGGCCAATGCCCAGGTCGAGCCCGAACACGAAGCGTCCGGCCTTCCGCCATACCAAAATAAAAATCATGTAACAAATAATTTTGATGTAATTTTTGTACATGAATGTATGCAAAATGGGCAAAAAGCCAATTTTTTGTAAGCCCATGGCTTATGTGCAAAAAGCAATGGCACATGAGCCATGGGATAGGCAAAATGCCATTTTGAAAAGCCCAAGGGGCTATATATAAATATATAAGCCTATAAGAGGCAACATGATGAAAATATCTAATACAATTTTCATTCCCCCAACAAGCTAGGGTTCTTTGTGCCTCCTGCTCCTTCTCCAAGGTTCTAAACCTTCTCATTTTTTTTGAATTAAATCAAGAGTTTTACTTTTTTTTTCCCAAAACTGAGTAGTTTTCCACCACAAAACCAACAAAGGGGCACTCAGATCTCCCATCAGATCTCAAAAAGAAGAGATCATTAAAATCTCATACTTCTTGTTCTTCAAGACCCAGCCAATAGAGGAGGAAGGAGGAGACCCATCTCCAAAAATCTCGTCTGGGGAAGATCCGGAGCCAAAAGGAGAAACAAAGCAGCCCCCTTTGATCACTTCTAAAACCTTTTAGGAGTTTAACTCCAGAAATCGGGAGCACAGCTCCCAGTGCAGGGACCAAAGTCCCTTCTCTGTTTGACGTCCAGCGCCTAGAGCGCTTGCGCCCACGTGCTGAGCACGTGGTGTGCCCAGCGCCCAGGGCGCTTGCGCCCACGTGCCGACACGTGGTGTGCCCAGCACCCAGTGCGCTTGCGCGCACGTGCCGACACGTGGTGCGCCCAGCGCCCACGTGCTGACACGTGGTGCGCCCAGCACCCAGGGCGCTTGCGTGCACGTGCCGACACGTGGTGCGCCCAACACCCAGGGTGCTTGCGCCTACGTGCCGACACGTGGTGCGCCCAGCACCCAGGGCGCTTGCGTCTATGTGCTGAGCACGTGGAGCGCCTAGCGCCCAGGGCGCTTGCACCCATGTGCCGAGCACGTGGCGCGCCCAGCGCCTAGAGCGCTTGCGCCTAGCGCCTAGTGCGCTAGCGCCCAGCGCCTGCGTGTCCTGCACGCGAGGCACTGGTCCCCCCACGCATCATTTGGATGCCCTTTCCCTTTATACACACACACACACATACTCTACAACATCATCCCCCTCAAAAAAAATTTGGGCCGGGGCGCTGCCCCGCACCCCGCAAAGGGGATGCTAGCCCTCTTGACCCCCAGCCCACTATCCGGATAGCGGGACCCCCGTAAAAACTTTGCGGGACCCCCGTAAAAACTTTGCGGGGCCCCCGATATATCCAAAACCCATTCAAAACACAGCAATGCAGATTGAGTTCGCATGACCAGTTTAACCTGTCAATCGGAGGTTCTCTCGCTCCAAAGGCGAGGGGTAATTAACGGCAGCTTAGTCCGCGGCTGCCGGAGATTTGGATCCCCACAATCAATAAACCCTAGCCTACCCTAGGCAGGGGGAATCTGTAATGTGCCTGATAAGCGTGCGCGTATTTCCATCTCAATGAGGTGACGAAAAACACCCTATAGTACAATACCATCTAGGAGTTCTCGGCGAGTCCGTCCAGTGTACCCAGTCTCCACTGAGCACCCGCATACCTTCTCTGATGTCAAACACCAATGGATATGGGATCATCCATCGCCTATCATATGGGTCGAGAAGCGTATACGCTAGTCTATTCTGGTATATCGATGCCCTATCTCGATATACCCTCGACTATGAACATTTGAAGGATGTACTTAATGACTACTCTGTCCCCACCAGTATGATCTGCATCATAGTTCTGGTAGTCAAGTACTCATCCTAAGGGCTTTATCAACATGTATTATAGAGACAATCAGTGTACATGTTAAGATAAAGAGCAACCTGATAGCATACTATCATGTCGAGCAAGAAAGTCCTCCCTATATATGTCCAAGCATCCACTACAATATACATCGTATGTACAGTAATGGTCTCTAGGGCATACATATTACTAATAATCTCCCACTTGCACTAGGGCCATCTGTTGTAGTATCTCATACCTAACAATCAGCAGTGGTTGAAGTATCTCATACTCAACCATCCCATAAAAGTCTTTCCTGGGAATGGACCTTTGTGAGTGGATCCGCCGTGTTTTCCTCTGTGTCTACTCTCCAAAACCTGGATCTCCCTAAAGTTCAACCATCTCCATGATCAGGTGATACTGCCTTAGAATATGTCTGGATCACTGATGGGACGGGGGTCCTTGTCCAAAGCCATAACTCCATTGTCACACACTGGTAGGAACAAAATTCATCTCATGAACTAATGTACATACAGACTACCTCTTTGGTAGCATCCTTGGTAGCAATGTATCCAGCCTTTATCGTCTAGTATGTCACGGTATCTAGCTTGGAACTCTTCCAACATACCATCCCCCCACTGAGGGTAAAGACAATGCCTGTGACTGACATTCAGTCGACCTTATCACCCTGGAAGCTATCCAGTGATTCTCCCCAGGATCGATTGATACCATCTCACTACACCTAGTAAGAATCCTAACATCCACTTAGATCTATCTCATAGATCCAAAACCAGGATTTAGGAGGTATCACCTTGATCCTATATGGAGAATTCTTGTGATAAGAGGAGATTGATCGAGTGTAGCATAGGAAACTCCTTTCCTATCAAGAGTATGTCATCTACGTACAATACGAGAATCACCACCATACTTCCTACTACCTTTTTGTATATACAAGATTCATCTATCATTTTGATGAAGTCAAACGCTTTGACTACCACATCAAAACAGATGTTCCAACTCCGCGATGCCTGCTTTAACTCATAAAGCAACTTGCACACGTTTCCGCTGCTCCCACTGTCTACGAAGCCCTCTGGCTGTGTACTTATTGACGCTATCTTCTAAATCACTATTTAGAAAAGCAGTCATGACACCCAACCGCCAGATATCGTAGTTATGGTATGTAGCAATGGCAAGTAGGATCTGGATGGACTTAAGCATAGCTTTAAAAGTCTCAACTTTTCCATGTACACCAAGTAATCTTCTCAAGATATACTTGCTCCTGATGGGGATTTAACCCTTCAGATAAAGCAACCAAAGTCCATACTTTGTTGGTGTATATGGATTCCATCTCAGACCACTTAGCATCCAGCCATTCTTACAGGGTCCCCATTCCTGATGGCCAGCTCGAAACTAGTTGGGTCATCATCTAATGATACAATCCTCGCTCCCACTGTCATAGAGAAAACCGAAGTATCTCTCAGGTGGATGAGGAACCCTACTAGATCGGCGGAGAGGCTGAGATTCGTTGAGAACTATTGAATCCTGCAGTTCTACCAAATCGTCAGCTGTAGTTTGTATAGCTGTAACTTCTTCCAGTTCTACCTCATGACCATTAATTTCTTCACAAGAAAATCCTTTTCTAAAAAGGTGCCATGCTGAGAAACAAAACACCTTTTGTTCCTCGGTGTGGTAGAAAATATTCCCTTGCGAATGCTTGGGATATCCAACAAACTTCCACAGAACTGACCTTGCCTCAAGCTTGTCCGGATTTTGCTTTTGACATAGGCCGGACAACCTAAAATCTTAACTTACTTAAGAGATGGGCTCTTCCCATACTATATCGCATATAGAGTGGTAGGCACCTGATTTGGTTGGAACTCAATTCAATAGGTATGCAGCTTCTCAAGTGCATAACCCCTAAAGGAAATAGGCAACTCAGTAGTACTCATCATAGAGCGCACCTTATCTCATAGGGTGCGATTGCTCCGCCCTGATATACCAACGTGCTGTGGTGTATACGGAGGAGTAATGCTGAGAGAGAATCTCATTCTCCTTTAGAATAGTCCAGGAATTCTGTGCTCAAGTATTCTCCTCCCTGATCTCATCATAGGACATAATACTTATACATGTTTTTGGTTCTCTATTTCTAACTTATATTCTTTGAATTTCTCAAAAGATTCAGACTTGTGTTTCAACAGGAACATATGTCCGAATCTTAAGAGATGATCAGTGAATGTAATGAAGTACAAAGAACCAGTTCTGGCATGTGTAGACATGGGACTTTCATACATCAGCATGTATCAATCCCAAGAGTTCAGTAACTCTTTCTCTGTTTCCAATAAACGGAGCTAGGGTCATCTTATCTTTGAGACATGACTGGCAAGTTTCACAAGATGTAAATTCAAACTGATTTAAATATGCATCTTTATGTAACTTAACTAGTCGGGTCACATTAATATGACCTAGTCTACAATGCTTCAAGAAGGATTCATTCATTTCTGAACTCTTCCTCTCGTGTGTATTCTGTACGTTAAGAACTGTGGTTTGATTTAGAACATATATGCTTTTAGATAACGTGCCTGAACCGATCAACTCTTGATATAGGAAATGTTCAAAACATTATCCAACAATACAAAATTATATCCTTCTTTACTAAATAAAGAAATTGATATGATGTTGTATATCAGGTTCGGTATCTAATAACATTCGTTCAGAATCAATGTATTTGGCAATACAGGATGATAATTGCCAACTGCTTGGCTTGCAACAATTGCACCGTTTCCAACTCTTAAAACTTATCACCCGTTCTCAGTTCTCTACCTATCTGTAGCCCATGTAACATATTACATATGTGGGATCCTGATCTGGTATCACCATACCCAGGACATAAAGGATACTGAGAAAACAGTTCTCTGTAATGAACACACCCGAAGAAGATTTATCAACATGTACTTTTTCGTTTGGGCGGTACGGAAATCCTGGTAATCCCCTATTTCCTGCTCGGTCTTATAACAATTATAAGTTGGAGCGGGACCAACGTTTCCCCAGCTCAGTATAACAAGCGGGTTTAGTCAATACATCCATATTATTATCTTGATTAAGGCGTGACATGGTCGCTACCTGAAGAGAGAGAGAGAAAGAAGAAAACATTCAGCGTATACTCTTATAAGATTAGATTGGTTATTAATATATCTAATCAGGATGGCTCCCACTGTTTTAGTCAAATCTTCCTTCAAACTCTAAAAGGAAAGACTAGCCGGGATTAATTACACCCTACAAGTTCGCCAATCTTTCAGCCAGGCCAGTGCCGATACTTTGAGGGAGGTTCCCCGTGCTTTCGCACGGACCTAATTAAAATAAACCTCATTTTCCCAGGGGCGTAACCCCGTTAACACCTTTCTGGACACCTACTTGATCGGCTAATTGTAATATGTAAAACTCTCCCAGGAGTAACTCTTACTCACAGTGGGTATCGGGATCCAACTATCTCTTAAAAGGTATGCAATCTCATGGCAAATTTCAACACTTGAAATTCCCGATAATTGTTTTACCCCTAGTGACTTATGACCTTAACTATGGTCAACAAATCATAAGCACTAGTTAAGTTCTACCCGTTCATTTTGTGATTAATTAGACCCACCCACATGACCCTTAACTATGGTCAACAAAGTCATATGACTGTCCTAATTAATCGCATCATATACTATGTAGGAAGACATCACTTAGCTACTGCACACTGCGCCTTAACTAAGGTCAACAAACGCAGCACGAATACTAAGTACTCTATTTCCTAAAATGACGGAGGGCTACAACAGGTTTTTAAGAAAACCTTTTGCGTAATGAACTTGATATCGTCGTAGAATCGAGGGATTTTGAAGTGGAGTGTTTTTTAGGCTTTTACTGGTTTTGCTAAAGAGGTCACTCCCGGTGAAGGGATCTCAGCTCTTTGCTTATCGAATAAGGTGCAGGATATTTCACAAATACCACTATACAAAGTAAAAACTATAAAAGCAATCAAAAGACAAACCGAGTTTGTAGCATCTGCTAGTTTCACTAAAGAGGTCACTCCCGGTGAAGAGATCTCGGCTCTTTCCTTATCGAATAAGGTGCTGGATATTCTTCAAGAAATACCGCTATGCAAAGCAAGAACTAGAGCTACCAGTATTCGAGACAAGTTTCTACAACATCTTCAGGTTTCTTTTATTTCATTAATCTCATTAATGAAGTCCCATTTATTATGCTTCACAAGCATCACACATGAAACGAAATCAACAATATATAATATATATCATATATATGATATAAGCATTCGTCTCATGCAGTAATATGATCTCATCACAGAACATTGCAGCAGAAGAATATATATGAAATATTGGATATACTAGGATTTCTGGGTTTTAAATTAAGCCTATATAAAACACGGATTCCACGTTCGCGATGAATAGCCAACCCACATCTCTAAACCCCTACGAGAGCGGCAAGCAACCCTGCCAATTCTAGAGTTAGGAGACCCGGCCTCAACTCCTTGAGATGGTCTCCCACTGGACCTTAGAACCCGGTTACTTGTGCTCCCCGCCTTGGGTCTATCCTAATGCGGAAAAGTAAATAATATACAATGGTGACATCATCCTCAACCCGGAAGTGCCCCAATAATAGAATATTACATACAATGAATTTTACATGAATGAAAAAGAAAAACTCTCATCTCACATAAAACCCCCGGCTATTCAATCACGACGATCCAATATAACATATCCCAGCAACACATAACATCACATGTCATCAACGTAAGTAAATATGCTTATACCAATTGTCGTTGACATATAACACCGAAACCGGCGATACACCACATATTACACTTACGGTCGCAGAAAAGAAAGTGAAAAACTACAACAGTTGGAATCCGCAACTATCTTAAACATCACATGCCTAACAAAATGAATTCCTTAGACATCACATGCCTAACAATTATAAACCCTACATTTTAGTCTCGATACCGAAAATACTTTTCAATAACAAGTCGGGCAATTCAACAAGATTCCTGACATCCTGATTAAATGCTCATCGGAAACTTTAGTAAACGGCCGCACCCCTCGATGCTGTCGATGAAGTGCACTAAGGCGGAACACCGCTGCCGCGAGCACCCGAACGGATGCTTTTGGCGACGGGGTTCTCCTACAGTCACTTGGTCGGGGCTATGAGGCGTGGCTATCTATTAAGTTTACCCGGCGAGTATCCGCGTACGCTACATGATTGCGAAGGACTTTTGATCTCATCAAAATTCCATGGCAACCGATCAAATGAGACTGAACTGCTAGATTTATAACATTCAAACTAGTTATCTCATAACTACTTGTGGATTCCAAATATTGTATCCCATCACATGATACCCAGAAAAACGTTAAACTTTTCGATCGATTCATGTATATGCTTTCTTCTAAATCACCATTTAGAAAAGCGGTCTTGACGTCCATCTGCCAGATTTCGTAGTCATGGTATGCAGCGATAGCAAGTAGGATCCTGATGGACTTAAGCATAGCGACAGGAGAAAAGGTTTCATCATAGTCGACACCTGGTCATTGACGAAAACCTTTTGTTACAATTCTAGTTTTGAAAGTCTCAACTTTTCCATCTACACCAATTTTCTTCTTAAAGATCCACTTATTTCCAATGGGTTTTACCCCTTCAGGAGCAACTTCCAAAGTCCATATTTTGTTGGTGTACATGGATTCCATCTCAGATCGCATAGCATTCAACTATTTCACAGAGTCTCCACTTGTGATGACCTGGTCAAAACTAGTTGGGTCATCATCTTCCATGATGTCATCCAGGCTCCCACCGTCTATGAGAAAACCGTAGTATCTTTCAGGTGGATGAGGAACCCAACTAGATCTGCGGAGTGGCTGGGGTTCATCGGGGACTATTGAATCCTCCGGTTCTATCAAATTGTCAGTTATAGTTTGTGTAGCTGGAACTTCTTCCAGTTCTACCTCATTGCCACTAATTTCATTCACAAGAAATTCCTTTTCTAAAAAGGTGGCATGTTGAGCAACAAACACTTTTTGTTCCTCAGTGTGGTAGAAGATATGTCCTCACAAATTTTTGGGATATCCTACAAACTTGCACAGAACTAATCTTGCATCGAGCTTGTCCGGATTTTTCTATTTGAAATAAGCCAGACAACCCTATATCTTAATGTAATTAAGACATGGTCTCTTCGCCTCCCATATCTCATATGGAGTGGTAGGTACTGATTTGGTTGAACCCCTATTCAATAGGTATGCAGCTTCCTCAAGTGCATAACCTCAAAAGGAAATCGGTAACTCAGCAACACTCATCATAGAGCGCTCCATATCTAATAGGGTGCGCTTTCTCTGCTCCGATACACCGTTGTGCTGTGCTGTATACGGAGGAGTAAGCTGAGAGAGAATCCCATTCTTTTTTAAATAATTATGGAATTCTGTGCTTAAGTATTCTCCTTCCCGATCAGATCGAAGGATTTTAATACTTTTACCCGTTTGGTTCTCGACTTCACACTTATATTCCTTGAATTTCTCTAAAGCCTCAGACTTGTGTTTCAACAGGAACACATGTCCGAATCTTGAGATATCATCGGTGAATGTAATGAAGTACGAGGAACCATTCCTGACATGAGTAGACATAGGACCGCATACATCACTATGTATCAGTCCCAAGAGTTCAGTAGCTTTTTCTCTGTGTCCAGTAAACGGAGTCTTGGTCATCTTGCCTTTGAGACACGACTGGAAAATTTCATAAGATGTAAATTCAAACTGATTCAAAAATCTATTTTTATGCAACTTAGCTAGTCGTGTCGCATTGATATGACCTAGTCTACAATACCATAAGAAGGTTTCGTTCATTTCTGAAATTTTCTTCTTGTGTGTGTTTTGTATATTTAGAACTGTGGTTTGATTCAGAATGTATATACCGTTACACAACATAACAAAGCCAATCAACACTTGATTTTGGAAAATATTCATAACATTATCCTCTAATGTGAAATTATATTCTTCTTTAGTTAGCAAAGAAACTGATATAATATTGCACATCATTTTTAATACGTAGTAACAGTCGTTCAGAATCAATGTATTACCATTTGGTAACACTAGGTGATATTCGCCAACTGCTTTGTATTGGGTTACCTACAATGGCAACAAAGTTTCGGGAGGAATCATCCATGCCAAGTTAAATTTTTTGCCATTTTAGATAACCCTAACCCTAGATCTTTAACTAGAGAATCAAACACAAACAATATGTTAACTTAACATCTAAGAATTAGGGATTATAACCTTTGTAGTCCGTTCCTTCGCTTCATAAGCTCCGAGTTGAGGTCCCTTCGCTGCGATCATCAAGTACCCGGACTCTAGAGAGGCTCCATGAGGTGAATGAGACATCCTTACTTGAAGACTTCACTAATCCAAGATGATCTACCTTGAGGAATCACAAACCCAAGGTTACACTTCACTAATGAAGTATTAGTGAAGTAAACACCCTAATCTAAGTGGTTAGAATAGATGAGGATAATGAAGTAGGAATTTTGCTCTCTTTTATTTTCTATTTCTCACAAACAATCATCACAAACTAAAATGCAAGAAAGCTTTTGGAGTGAGGAAGAAGAAGATCAAGTTGTGATGAATGAATTATTGAGGTTAGAAATACAACCAAGGTTAAGTATGTGTCATGGCTAACTCATGTAGAGAATAAACCATAGGCTAGGGTTAAAGTTAGATTAACAAATATCAAGGATAAAACAAAGAGGGTGGATTTTATCAAAGGATCATGAAGCTTCATCAAAGCTCATCCAAAACTTAATCCATCCAAAAAGAATTAACCAAAAAGAAAATGTTAACCCAAGTTTAAACCTTAGTATGGTTTTAACCCTAGTTGCATTTGTAACCCTAACATGTTACAATATTATATATCACATATACAATATTTTGTAACAAAAGAAAATAATACAATTAATATATATCACATATATATCAATGTATCATCAAGTGAGAAAAAGAATCTTTAAGTGAGCTTATATTAGTTAATGTAATGTAATATATAAAATATATAATTATACATTAAATTATCGAATCAACACTTGATCCGATAATCCGGCTATTTTGCAAATAACCGACTAATATAATCTGTATCAGTTCATCGAATCAACACTTGATCCGATGACCCGGCTATATCACATATACCCGGCCGATATCACATATCGTGAGAATCGAATACGGTATCACATACACATATTATTCTCGGTCCCGCACATATCACATATGTGCTCCTACTCCGTTTTGCCTGAGCCAGGAAACCTCTGTGTAGGACTCCAAAGAATCGTCAATACGCCGGCAGTAGGTGATGATCATATCAAACACCCACAAGCTGCAAGCGGTCAGCTAAACGTAATACCACCCCGGTATTGAGCGATCAGAAGATCAACAAGCAAGCCTGTACATACTCCTGTGAATCCAATCAGTAACACTCCCGTACAGTCCGGTCTCTTCGTCTGATATGTCGCATATCCAGTCTAGGGGTGGTAAACGTCAGACCCCAGTAACCGATAAGTCGTGTCGATGTGAGGCTCATAACGGGTCGAGAAACTACTGATAACACTTACCAGTAGCACTCCATATCAGCCCTGGCCAGGGACATCCAGTTATAGCCAATCGAACACAGCGTAATATCAACCCCCAATACCGGGAGAGAAGAAACCCCTCCTATCGCTCATTGCCTCCATGTGATTCGGGACTGTACCCAAAAGCCACCGTTTTGCACGTTCTCGTAAACGTGGTAAGGTGGAAATCAAAGCACAGTGGGAATCACACAAGACTTTATGACGATCTCGGGTCTACAGACTAACCTGTACCAGTGTCACCAGAGAACTGCTATCTGACGATAGGTATAATACCATCTAGGAGTTCTCGGCGAGTCCGTTCAGTGTACCCAGTCTCCACTGAGCACCCGTATACCTTCTCTAATGTCAAACACCAATGGATATGGGATCATCCATCGCCCATCATATGGGTCGAGAAGCATATACGCTAGTCTACTCTGGAGTATCGATGCCCTATCTCGATACTCTCTCGACTAGAAACAGTTATAGGATGTACTCTTGGACTACCCTGGCCCCACTAGTATGATCTGCATCATAGTCCTAGTAGTCGAGTACGTATCCTAAGAGCTTTATCAACATGTGAGAGCAAGACAATAAACCAATACAAGTCAACATGTTTAGACAAAGTGAAACCAAATAGCATATTATCATGTCGAGCAAGAAAGTCCTCTCTAAATATCCAAGCATCCACTATAATATACATCATATGTACAACAGTGGCCTCTAGGGCATATATATAACTAACACTTTGGCTGCAACAATTGCTCCATTCCCTACTGTTAGAGACATATCACCTTTCCCCGGTTCTCTACCTCTCTTTAGCCCATGTAACAAATTACATACGTGGGATCCTGATCCGGTATCCAATATCTAGGACGTAGAGCAAACTGAAAAACAGTTCTCGGTTACGAACACGCCCGAAGAAAATTCATCATCATGCTCTTTCTTCGCTCGGGTGGCGTGGGAATCCTGATATTTTACTATCCCTTGCTCGGACTTATGACAATCATAAGATAGAGCGGAACCAACGTTCCCCGGCTCGGTATAATAAGCGGGTTCGGTCAATACATCCATATTATTATCTTGGTTAAGGCGTGTCATTGGTCACTGCCTGGAGAGAGAGAGAAGGAAACGCATTAGCGTGCGCTCTTTGCAAGATTAGATTGGTTATTATCTTATCTAATCAGGATGGCTCCCACTGTTTTTATCAAATCTTCCTTCAAACCATAAAAGGTAAGGTTAGCCGGGATTAATTACACCCTACAAGTTCACCGATCGTTCAGCCAGGCAGGTATTGGTACTCTGAGGGAGTCTCCCCATAGTTTCGCATGGAACTAATTAAATAACCTCGTTTCCGCATGGGCATAACCCCGTTAACACCTTTCTTAGACACCTACTTGATCAGCTAATTGTAAAGTGGAAAACTCTCCCAGGAGTAACTCTTACTCGTAGTGGGTATCGGGATCCAACTATCATATAGAAGGTATGCAATCTCATTGCAAATTTCAACACTTGAAATTCCCGATAATTGTGTTTACCCCTAGTATCCTATGACCTTGACGGAGGTCAATAAACCATAGGCCGCTAGTCAAGTTCAATCCGTTCATTTCGTGATTGAATTAAACCTACCCGCACGATCCTTGACGGAGATCAACAAGACCGTACGACTACCTTAATCCAATCGTATCACATGGGGTAAATAAACACTAATCAGGTACCGCACACTATACCTTGACGGAGATCAATAAACGCAGCACGAATACTAAATAGTACTTATCTGAAATGACAGAGGGCTACTGCTGGTTTTTAAGAAAACCTTTAACGTAATAAACTTGATATCGTTGTAGAATCTAATGATTTGAAAAGGAGTGTTTTTTATAGCTTTTGCTAGTTTCGCTAAAGAGGTCATTCCCGGTGAAGGGATCTCGGCTCTTTCCTCATCGAATGATGTGCGGGATATTCATCAAGGAATACCACTATGCAAAGCAAGAACTAGAGAAGCTATAAAATCAAAACCGAGTGTGTTGTAGCATTTGCTAGTTTTGCTAAAGAGGTCACTCCCAGTAAAGGGATCTCGGCTCTTTCCTCATCGAATGAGGTGCTGAATATTCATCAAGGAATACCACTATGCAAAGCAAAAACTAGAGCTATCTTTTTAAAATTTCGATTCTTCAACATCTTTAGGTTTCTTTTCTTTTCATTAATCTCATTAATGAAGTCTCATCATTTATGTTTCCCTAAACATCACAAAAAAGAAACGAAAATAGAACGTACACTTATACCATCCGCATTCGCCACGGGGCCCCGTCATGCACCGTTAGGTTACTTAACTAATGGCAGAGCGGAGGCTGGACTAGCGCGGGTGCAAAACATAAGCAACGTTTATTGTATATCATATATATAATAGCATTCGTCTCACACGGTTATATGATCATATCACAGAACCAAGCAGTAGAAGTTAACATATGAAATATTGGATATAGTAGGAGTTCTATGTTTTAAATTCAGCTAGTAATGAAAAACACGGATTCCATAGTCGTGATGAATAGCTAAACCCACATCCATAGACCCCTACGAGAGTGATAAGTGAACCTGCCAATTCTAGAGTTAGGAGACCCGGTCTCGACTCCTCGAGATGGTCTCCTACTGGACTCTAGAACCCGATTACTTTTGCTCCCCGCCTTGGGTCTATCCTAATGCGGAAAAGTAAATAATATATATCAATAGTGACATCATCCTCAACCCGGAAGTGTCCCAATAAAAAAATATTATATACATTTTTACATGAATGAAAATTGAAAATCTCTTATCTCACATAAAAAAAACCCGGCTATTCAATCACGACGATCTAATATAACATATCACCGCAACACATAACATCACATGTCATCAACGTAAGTAAATATGCGTATCCCAAATTCTTTTGACATATAGCAACGAGGTCAGGGATACACCACATATTACACTTACGGTCGCAGAAAAGAAATGAAAAACTGTAATATTTAGAATCTGTATTTTCCTTAGACATTATAAACCCGGAATATCTCATATTCTGAATTTCATGCCTAACTTATAAACCTTGCATTTCAGTCTCAAATTGAAAACACTTTTCAATAACTTAGTCGGGCAATTCAACAAAATTCCCGACTACTTGATCGAATGCTCGTCGAGAACTTTAGTAGATAGCCACACCCCTGATGCCGTCGACAAAGTGCACTTAGGCGGAACACCGTGGCTGCGAGCACCCAAGTGGGTGCTTTTGGCAACGAGCTTCTCCTACAGTCACTTGGTCGGGGCTGTGAGGCGTGGCTATCTAGTGATGTTATCCAGCGAGTATCCGCGTACTATACGCGATTGCGACGGAGTTTTGATCCGAATCAAAACTCCGTAGCAATCGATTAACCGAGACTAAAACGCTAGATTTACAAAATACTAACTAGTTTTCACAAAACTAATTATTTGGATTCTAAAAATTGTATCACATATCATCATAATCTACACGACGCTAAACATTTCGATCGATTTAACAAACACCCACAAAACACAGAGACCTCAACAACTTGAGTCTCATTAAAAACATCCAGAAAGTGCCAAATATGATACTGGAGCAGCACAAGAAATACAAGGCCATAATGCCACAAAAGTGCGGCGGAACCGCGGCTAAATATGGGTTTGGGTCGCGGTTCCGCGGCGCTTTGGTAGAATTGGCCACTCAAATTTCTTGAGGCTCCATATAATACCCTGCACGATTTTCTGTATATTTTTAATCTCGAAAATTTCAACTTTTGGAAATCGACAGAAACTTGAATAATTTTGCGGTTTCGAAAACCAATCGAACACTTTAACGTTGTAAAGACTTACCCTAATGTTCTAGCTTGGCTCTGATATCATGAAAGTCAGGCAGCCACCCCATCCAATGGGATTACCGTGGCACCTACAGGTCCCTCAGCAGCTACTTTTTATACATGCCCCATCGCGAGGACTACAGCCCGTCGGAACACCTTCAGGTCTCGGGACACCCTGGGGGTAAGAGCCTATGCTTCGCCACACTGTCACACAGTGAGAACCCCCCATAGGTCGACATCCAATGCCTAGTAGCTCTGATACCATGTAAGTCAGGTAGCCACCCATCTAATAGGGTTGCCGTGGCACCTACAGGTCCCTCAGCAACTACTTTTTATGCATACCCCCTCGCGAGGACTACAACCCACCAGAACACCTTCCGGTCTCGGAACACCCTAGGGGTAAGAGCCTATGCTTCGCCACACTTTCATACAGTGAGAACCCCCCATAGGTCGACATCCAATGCCTAGTAGCTCAACCATCGCCCCATACAGGGTCAAGAAATATACACACTAGTCTACTCTGGAATATCGATGCCCTGTCTCGATATACCCTCGACTAAGAACAATTAAAGGATGTGCTTGTGGACTACCCAGGTCCCAGTAGTATGATCCGCATCATAGTCCTGGTAGTCAAGCTAACATCCTAAGGGCTTTATCAACATGTATCTGAGAGACAGTATAATAATACTAAGTGTACATGTTAAGATAAAGAGTAACCAGATAGCATACTATCATGTCGAGTAAGAAAGTCCTCTATATATATGTCCAAATATCCACTATAATATACATCAATGTACAATAATGGCCTCTAGGGCATACATATCCCTAACAGTTGGAACCAATTTTTGAAAACTGTTATTACAGACGTTTCTTTTTTCTTTGCACAGTGGTATTTGGTTATGAATATCCAGCACCTCATTCGATGAGGCAAGAGCCGAGATCCCTTTATCAGTAGTGGCCTCTTGGGCAAAAGTTTACGTCATTGTAATAACTTCACTATAGTCGATTCTTTTGCTTTGCATCGTAGTATTCAGTTAGGAATATCTTGCACCTCATTCGATGAGGAAAGAGCCGAGATCCCTTCACAGGGAGTGATCTTTTTAGCAAAAGTTTGCGTCACTATATATTTGTAAAACCACTCGAGTTCTTTCAACGATATCAAGTTTATTATGTTAAAGGTTTTTCGCCAAAAACCATCCGTAGCCCTCCGTCGTTTTGAATAAGTAGCACATAGTATTTATGTGGTGTTTGTTGGCCAAAGTTAAGGTATCATGAATGGTAGCCGTGTGTTGCTTATCCGTTGTATAGATAAATGCATTGGTTTAGGACAGTCGTACCACTTTGTTGGCTAAAGTCAAGGGTGTGTGCGGGTGAGTCTAAATCAATCTGGATAATGACGGGTAGAACTTGACTTGTGTGTTATGATTTGTTGGCCAAGGTCATAAGCGCTTGGGGCAAAAACCATATCGGGAGTTTCAAACATACAGTAAACTTGCCAGGCATGCGCATACCTACTGTAGTGTGATGACTTGAGTGGCTTCCATCAAGTTATCACGCGATGATAGTTAGATCCCGATTCCCACTGATGAGTAGATGTTACTCCTCGGGTGATTTTAGATTATCCCGACTAATTCTCCTTTTAGGGTTTGAGGGAGAATTCGAGGAAACGGTGGGAGCCATTCTGATTAGATAAAGTGATTAACCAATCCAATCAAGGTTAGAGTGCACGCTGAGTGTTTCTTTTCTCTCTCTCTCTTTGGCAGCGACCATGGCCTGACCTTAAAAGCTCATGGACCAAGTTAACCGAATCTTCTTAAAATGCTTTAGCTTTTGGATTGTCATTAATTCGCATATATCATTGCCACTCCTACATCCCCTTTGCATTTCTCCAGAACACTCCGTATCACTACGAAAATCCACATTTTTTTTTGGATATTCCATCGTATAGTTACATACAAACTCGAAGAAACTTGTTTCAGTTCGAGGAGGGACTCCGGTTCTGAAGAAATTGAATAGGATTACTCGGTTGTGTTTTCTCTTTACCATCTCTCAGGTTGCGAGGGCTCCTAGTATCAGGAGATTACACCTATTGCGTTTACTGGATAGTCTTCTTCCAAACCATAGGCAGGTGCCGAAACGTAGGGAAGGAAGAAAACCAATTAGTCTGAGTGTGGTGTACAGAAGGTAATAAGTAAAGACATAGAAAGGGATTAGGGTAAGGGCAAAGGAAATGGCGACTATTATCATTCACGACGAAGCCGCGTATACCCATTCCATTCCTACTTACCCTTTGCATTTCTCTAGAACACTCTGTATCACTACGAAGATCCATATTGATTGGATATGCCATCGTATAGTTACATACGAACTCGAAGGAACTTGTTCCAGTTCGAGGATGGATTCCGGTTCTGGAGAAATTGAATAGGATTATTCGGTTGTCTTTTATCTTTACCTTCTCTCAGGTTGTGAAGGCTTCTAGCATTAGGAAGTACACCTGTTGCGCTTATTGGATAGTCTTCTTCCAAACCATAGGCAGGTGCCAAAAGGTAGGAAAGGAAGAAAACCAATTAGCCTAAGTGTGGTATACAGAAGATAAGAAGTAAAGACATATGAAGAGATTAGAGTGAGGGCAAGGAAATATACAGTTACTGTCATGAATCTGGATAGTGGAAGAGGTATTATAAGGAATACCCGGCTACCCCTTCAAAACATTTTCATGTTTCAGTTTTACTGTACGGTGTTAATTGAAAATTGTTTTCCCAATTAAATTCTGACTCCATGGTGTGTATT
This sequence comes from Agapanthus africanus, assembly GCA_030015575.1. Lineage (NCBI taxonomy): Eukaryota > Viridiplantae > Streptophyta > Magnoliopsida > Asparagales > Amaryllidaceae > Agapanthus > Agapanthus africanus. The sequence continues at coordinate 35,773,616 of JASDDO010000018.1, read as the reverse complement.
TACCAGACTTGATTCTCATATCTGTATAGCGTTACAGATGGTGAGTGGGAGTAAGATATTGGGAATTGGGTGATTAGATCGTCATCATATCGGAATTCTTTGTAATTGGTGATATTTGAGGAAATCACCTGGGTTTTACCTGACGACAAATATTTGGTTTTGAATATCCGTCGTTATGCACCAATTTCAAACTGATATATCTGTACGTTTATTTTATAAAGTGAGATATAACTTTTTGAAATTATGTCTATGACATTTACCTATATCAGTTCATGTTTAGGTAAGGAGCATTCAATAGCGGTGTAATTCTTCTAAACTATAGCACAGTTTTCAACCTACGACACACAGAGTTTGAGTTATTAAACTCAGTGGACTTATATAGAGTATTGTATGTTGTCCGATGTCCATTAGGACAAAGTGATTGGTACTCATGCTATATTATGTTTACTCATGACTTCTCTAGTTCTAGACAAGTATTTCGTTGAAATACAAGGTCCAGATTTTGAGAAGATATAGGTATAAGAATAAATTAGAGAACCATATGTTGCAAGTATCAGGATTATTCAAGATGATCGAAGATGTAGATACTTGTGTTTGGTATTCCATTGTAAGTAATAGTTTTGAGAACTTGCTTCTCTTTCAGGTTACTCATGCGTGGGTGCATTCCTTGATGAGTAATGCTGCTTGGTCTTCTTCTATTTATTTGATATGCACTGGAAATGGATACATGTATTTTGAATCTGGTTCTAATTAAATTAGTGTCTTTGTTTCTATATTGGATATAGAATGGATTCATATCTTAACGATGTTAAGGTATATGGAGTTGTCCGGCTTATGCTTAAAACCAGAATCCGGATAAACTCTAGGCACGTTTCAGTAATGGCAATTTATAGGTTATCCCGGGCTTTAACGAAGGTTAACATTCTACCATCTGAAAGATCAATAGTTATATTGTTCTTGACTCGCCACAGTTTTAGTAAAATTGATTCTTTTCAGAAAACATTAGTGGGAGTATAGTAGAACTGGAAGTGATTCCAGAACCACAAACGATTACTGAAAATTTAATAGAACCTAAAGATTCAATTGGTTTCGACAATCCATTAGCTACTCCGCAGATTTGGTAGGTTACCTCAGGCACCCGAGAGGTACTTCGGTCTCCTCAAAGACGATGATAGGGAGGTTTTTGATTATCCAAAATTGACACTACTATTGTTCTAGACTATGAGATCTGGCAGGAGGATGAGTATAACGTCGTTCTAAATTAGCTTTAGAAGTGCACGTGTATATGACTCTGCCAAAGGATTATTGTAGTCAGTAGGACCAGCGGAAGCATAGTGGGCAAGTAGCTTATGTCTATTTATAGACTAAAGCAAGTATAGCGGAGATAGATCGTCTAGTTTTGATGTGACAGTCATAGAGTTTGACTTCATCGGAACAAAAGATGGACCAGGTTAGAAAGTAGTATGGAGTGATGTCTTAGTATTTGAATGACATGCTCTTGATAGGAAGTGATTTTCCTATACTACGATGGTTATATTTTGGTTGTCATAAGATATTTCTCCACATAGGATCTAGATTAAATATCAGGATTTCTGGTCACTAGATCTATGGTTTTAGATCTAGATTTCGGAAGTGACCCAATTTGGGTACTTGACACTATTCTAAAGTGTTTTAGAATGGACGACTCCTGGCGTGGTGGTGTACCCGCAGGTGATGGAGTCACCCTCTCTATAGAGATGTCTTCTAGACTGATGAGCAGAGAGATTTACATGATTGGCATATCTCTTGCTTAGGCAATTGAATCAATCATGAGTTTTCAAGTACCACACCAGATATTGATTTTGTACTGGCTGCAATAAGCATATATTAATCCAATTCTGGAGAAACGTAAGGAAGCGGTTATGAACATAAGTGGATGTTCTTGGTATATGATAACGGCAGCCTTCTTCAGGAGGCAGTTATCATTTCAGGCTTCTAAGGTGACCTGGATGATAGGTGGTTATCAGAGTTATAGTTTTCCCTCTTTTGAGGGGCAGTATGTTGGACAGGTGGTCCAAGCGGATACTGTGGAAGGCATGGCACAGGATACTGATTAAATTCAATAAATGATATAGTCTAAGAAGTTTGTTGGATTTGGAGTTCATTTGTGAACTGGGTCCCATCAGATATCCAGACAAATTCTAAGACGGGTATTGCTCATTTCGAAAGACAGTCTTTCTCCGTGAAGTTGAGATATAGAGAGATAAAGATAGAAATATTGGAGCGGATCCACTCACTGAAGCTATTTCTCAAACATAATAGTTTCACAAACGGGCTTTGCGAGACTGATTGGTAGAGAAGTTGGGTGTTCGATATCACACGGGCTATGAGTATGCGACATCGTAATAATTAGCCTTAAGTGAAAGTGGGAGATTGTTGGCTATAGTGCCCTCAAGTCAATTATTGTGATCCCAGGCATGCTATTGTGATGATTGAAGGAGGACCTATAAGAGTAGAACAGTCTTACTCAAAATGATAGTATGCTATCTGGTTTGCCTTTATCATCATGTATATACTTTATGTGGTATTACAGATCACTATTACATGTTGATAGAGCCTATAGGATTCTTACTTGACTACCAGCATTATGATGGCGATCATATACGTGGGAGCTGGGTGGTCTATAAGCACATCCTTAAATGTCCCTAGTCGAGAGAGTATTGAGACTGGGTATCGATACTCCGGAGTAGACTAGTGTATATTTATCGAGACCCCGATAAGGGGCAGTGGCCGGTCTCACAAGCCATTAGTGTCAGTCAGTCACCTAAGATAGTATACGGGTGCTCATTGGGTTATGAGTACATTGGACGGACTCGCCGAAAACATGCTAGTTGGTATTCTACCTATTGTCAGATAGCATTTCCTATGTGACATGGGTACAGATTAGTCTGTCGACCTGAGATCGTCATTTATCTCGTGTGAGTTCCACTGTGCTTTGATTACTATCCTACCACGGCTCAAAAGTGTTGTGCAAATAAGTTTTAGTTGGGTACAATCCCGAGCCATATGGAAACAGTGAGCGGATCGTCGAGGATTCTTCTCTCCCAGTATTGGGGGTTGATGTCGCGAGGTGCACGGGTGGCAATCACCAGAAATCCTTGGCCAAGATAGATGAGAATTACTGATTTGGATCAGTAGTTTCTTAGTGGGTGATGGGGTTCATGCCGACACGAAATATCGCGTTATTAGGGGTATGACTTTATCCACCCCCTAGACTCGATATGCAATACTCTTAGTGTCACGCCCCGCTTTCCGGTATGCGGCGAAGGGGACGCGACTGGTCCGCTACGTATTTACTGTGAAGTAAATACGCTAAGTGTATCTAAGCAATATAAAAGTAAATACACAAGAGACAAGATATATAAACTGAACAACAACTTTATTTATTAACATTCTTTTGTACAATGCATGAAAAGTAAATACAACTGAAATAAAAACGATGCCTAAACAATGGCATAACATGAATGTAAAGTACTGAAAGGAAATGTGTACAATAAAACTAAAGCTCTGGGTCTTCAGCAAACTGATCCAAGTCTTCAGCAGTAGGCTCGATCTCTGACGTATCCAAATCACCTGACGACATTCAAAGAAGAAAGAAAGAGAATGTCGTCAGCGAACAAATCGTTCGGTAAGTCCTAAAGATAAGAGAGAAAGAGAATAGACAGAAAGAGAGAGAGTGTAGATTTTAAAGTTGTATTATTTTGTTATAATGTTGTATTTAGTGTTAACGCTGTTGTTTGTAGCTTAGTACAGAAGATACCAGTGTATACGAGAGGAGTCCCACTTACACCGGGGACTTTGGTAACCCGTAGTACAAGACTCCATCGATAATACCACGGAACAACGGCATGGATATAATTACGTCTTAAGTGACCACCTCGTGCCATCTTTAACATATTCCGTACCAGTCTACCCCTTAAACCCCGTAGTGTTATCTTGATTGTATTGTTGTATTGTATTATCTGGTATTGTAAACTGTATAGATTGTATAATTGGATGACTGACCGAAACCATGATATCAGTAAACGGATGTAACCGTAGAATCATGTAAATGGAATAACTGGAGAACCGTGTAAATGGAATGTATATCCATAGTTCGGTTCAGTCAAGTTGTATAGCTTGATAATTGGATGGATTCATGTTAAATTGTAATATTGTAAATTGTAGATTGTAGATTGTAGATTGTAGATTGTAGATTGTAAATTTTACATTGTGATATTTATAGTGAAAATATCCTAATTTCATAATAAATGGTATTTATTTATAATATTGGTTTTGCATGGAATTCATGGTATTTTAGTGTAAAATTGATTATTGTGATACTATAGAAAAGGTGGAATATTTATAATACTTCAAAAATAGATATGTTTATGTTACATATACATATATTTATATGAAAATAATTTTAGTATATATATAATATTCTAAAAATCTCGTTTTCTTAAGATATCGTATTTTAAATCTTTCGAGACCGAATGCACCTTGCGGAGGTTTGCATCTCGCACTACTAAGCCCTAGGATGTGCGATAATCCACACCATCCCGAACGGGTTCCCCAAATGGGTTGTAGCGGCGCTTTGCAAAGATTTGTATAAATACTAATCATTAAGGAAAACGGTTTTATTAAATATGGTATTTAAATGAAAAGGTGTCGTTTTCCCGTATTCTATGTTCTAGGGTCTCCTAAGTCAACTAGACTGCTCCTAACTGGTCCAAAGCGACAAGTTGTGAGATACCTCAAATCGCCTCTTCACCGCCAATTGTGTCCAGGTAAGTACAAGTGAAGAAATGAGGGATCCGCTCACGAATCACCGTGAGACGGGCCTTTTAAAGTTACCTTTCTCACTTGTCTAGCCTAGACACCACAAAATCTGGTTTAGATAAACGACTGAATGCCCGCAACCTTTCTCTGTCCTAATGAGTGCGACAGTTCTTAATTGGCTGAGTCTAGATATTTTTATTATTAGCTCAAAGGTTATATTTTTGTAAAGATGTATCAATACTAAATGTTTTAGAAATGGTTTTATTAAGTAAAGGGTATGTAAATAAAAAATGTTTGTTTTCCCGTATCCTAAGTTCTCAAGGGTATCGTGTTATGTTGCATATGAGTGTGTGAGGAGGTAGGTCGTTACCTCGTGATCTACTTAAATGTATAGCAAGTTTAATAGAGTTAAATGTAGAATTGAAACAGTGTGGTATTTAAGTGAAAAATACGATAAATTGAAATAGCCATCATTTTATAAAATGAAACTTGATCAATTTGGTTGATTAGTGTTTAATAGTCAACATGAGAGAGTTTAAGCATAATTGTATTAACGAGAAGTGGAGTTTTATGAAGAAACCGAATCGGAAATCGAATTTGTTCCGATTTCGTCGGGTTTTGTAATTCCGTATTTTTAGAATAGAAAAGAGAGATAGAAAATCGGAATTACGGGTTTTGGACAACTAGAAGAGGGAGATTAAACGGGAGGAGTCGCCGGTGCGTCGTTTCGTCGCCGGGAGCTCCTAGGATTATCGCCGGAAGTTCGCCGGAAATTTCGTCGTAGTTTCGCTTCGTGCTCGTTTTCAAAGTACACAAGTTTTCTTAAGAATTTTAGAGAGTTGGCTCAGAGTTTTGGGATGAGAGGGTAGAGCTTAGGGGTGTATTTATAGGGTTAGGCTAGGGTTAGGGTAGATGAAGAGTTTTAATTTTAAAAAATGTAAAAATGTAGGAAAAAAGTATTAAAAATGGAGTAAATGAGTGTTAATGGGCTCTCTGGAAACGATCTCAATATTTAAAGTATGCAGGGGGTATGAGAAGAGGAAAAGTCACATTTTCCCTGTTGGGGAGTCGGCCGGTCCGCCGTTCGAGTCGACCGAGTCGGGCCGAGTCAGAGGTCAGGGAGGTGGGGGGTCGTTTGGTGTAACCTTTGGTATATTTAGTTTTTCATGTGTAGTGGAAAATTTGGAAGTTAAAACAAATAAATATTAAAAATAATATGGGGTATGGGATTTGAACTCCGGTGGCTTGGTTCAGCAGTGCAAGGTATTACCAATGAGCTACAAGCTCCTTCTTGTAATTATGGAGCTATTTAATTACTTAAAGTAGTCACCGAAAATGTAAATACTCCAAGTATACATTATTTTTTTAAGCAAATTTTGTACACTAAAAATGGAGTTGTTACATTCTTTTAACTTGTAATTAAAAAGCAAAATAATTACTTATATCTTGTGCTCAGGCTAAAATACCCCTTTATGGATTTTTGAAATTTTGTTTTTGTAAAAACTTATATAGGAAATTTAGGGTTGTTACACTTAGACGAATAAACCGGACTGTACGGAGATTATCAGTGACAGGCTCGGTAGGGGTTCGGATGAGTTTGCTCATCGGCCTTTCTTTCGCTCAATACCTGAGTAGCCATTACGTACAGCTAGTGTCGCTGACGTGCTTGTGGTTAAACCCACTGCCAGCGTATCGACGAGTCTTTAGAGTCCCACACAGAGGGTTTTCACGGTTCAGGCGATATGATGTAGATGACATATATTGGTACATACAGGTGTCCGATTAAATATGTGTACAGGCTACACAGACTTTTATCGGACGGTTGATAATACTAGCGGCTTAGGATTGAGCTGGATTATTAAATCAAGTTTTGATTTAATAATTTATATACATATATGTGTGTGTGTGTGTGTGTATTCTAGTATTATTATTCACTATTCATTTTTTCTCTTGGCTATTCGTATTTTTATACGAATAAGCGTATATGTATTTCGATACGTATACAGGATTTTATTCCGTATTTATACGAAATATCTTTTAGAAGATGGACACCTCATTATATGATTTTCTTTTTAGAAAATCATTTGGAAATGAGGTAGAGGGTGAGGTGGCATGAGCATGGTTGGAGGTATGTAGAGAGGTATGGCTAGTGATTGTTTATTGTAGAATGGATGGGATATTTTCTTGCATGGTTCATAAAGACTTATCCATTCTATCTACATGCTTCACACACACTTGCATTCATTCTTCATACTCTTTAGAAACTTAGCCATTTTCTTGTGTTGCTCATGCTCATGGCTTTCCTCACCTCCTCCTTCTTCTTCTTTGATTGCTCACTTGAGAATGAGACATGAGAGAAAAAGATAGTGAGATATTCCTACACACCCCACTCTCCATTGCTAGCAACCTTAGAGCGTCGGTTGCTTCGCTAGGCGAAGATGGAGCCTGCATCGTTTCCCTCGAGTGGATCATCTTTGACGGAGGAAGACCGGGGGCCAAGCTCGATCCAGGACGCCTCAAGGAGCTTATGAAGATGTAGAAGACTGAAGGACATGGTTCGTTCGGTATAACCATTTCTAACTCTTCAGCTTGTATGCATTTTGTAGCTAGTATAGGTTTATGGTTTGATCTTGACGGGTTCTTTAGTGCAAGAGTTTTTTAAATGCCATTTTTGTTCCGCATCGACCATGGTAGATGGCCAGGGCACTATCGTAACCCAACAAGAAGAAAATCCGTAGAGGCAAGTTTGTCCTTGAAAAGAATAAATTATCAATTAACAAAGTTAGATTTGAAGATACCCAAGTTTGAGTTGTATTCTGTGTATGTGTGTTTCAATTTATAATTTCACTTAGGTGTAGGGTTGTTAGTGTGTATATGCTTTGTGTATGCGTTTGTTGTGTATTCATGTTGTATGTATGTGTTTCGGCTGTCGGGGGTAAGGTTTCTATCCCATTAAGAATGTATAGAGCAAACACCCGTTCGTTTGGGCTTTCATGCGTTTCAAGTAAATTTCGGCAGCATCTCCCCGTTGTTCTCCGACCACACTGTAATAGAATAGATAATCATTTCAATGCTGTGAAACAATGTTGAAATGAACATCAAATCTATCTTTGTACACGGAGAACCAGCGGAAAAGTACCGACAAAATAACTCGAAACGAATGAAAACATAAGTGAATACAGGTGTTTGCTTTATCCATTCCTAACTTATCCACATTGGACAAATCTATCGGCTATCATACAATTGAATCTTCTCGTCATATAGACTACACGACGGTTGTTAATACCGAATGATACCGTCTGATGTTTAACAATTTTCGTGTAGTTTTATGTCACGACGAGTATCGAACGTATGTTAACCGATAGACGGGGACTAAGTCACGCTTTAATTTTCATATATGATTATCAATGAGAATATGAAAATTCTATATTATCATCGAATATCATACATACACTTAGTGTAAGATTTAACTTAAATTGGTTTTATGTTTATTTTCAATTACAATGGTTCGAAGTTTTTAGTTTAGGGTAAAGTTTTGTAAAGTTAAGGGTTTTCTTAATCAAATTTAAGATTTTTCAATTTATTGGGGTTAGGATGGGATTTGATAAGAGTTCAATATAGAGGAGAATGATGATGAATTAAGGTTTGGCCTTATTTGTATGTGTGTATGTGTCTGCATGTGCGTGTGCGTGTACACACACAAACACACACACACACACATGCATACACATACACACATATACACACAATTCGCTAAAGTACCCTTAACTATTGTTGGTTTACTAAATTACACAAAAATACCTTTACTCTAACCTTAACCATAACCACAACCCTAAACCTAACCTTAATCCCAACCCTAATCATTAACCCCAACGTTAACCATAACCACAACCCTAAACCTAACCCTAACTATTAACACTGACCTTAATCATTAACCCTAACCCTAACCACAGCCTTAACCCTAACCAGTAATCCTAACCCTAATTAACCCCAACCCGACCCTAATTAACCCCCAAACCATTAACCATAATCATAACCCTAACCCTAATTAACCCAACCCGGCCTTAAACCAGCCCTGACCTTAACAACAAAATTATAATAATTTTTAATAATTATTATAAATCAACAACACCGCCAAAAAATTATTAAAAATTAACAATTAAATCCCTGAAATTGAAGAAATTAACAACAAAATTTTAGGAAAATTAAAACTAAAATTGCTGAAACTAACCGGCAAATCGAACAAGGAGGGAGGCTACGGTGACAAGGAGGAGGTTGGATGTTGCAGCGACGAGGAGGATGAGGGTGGCTACTGCGGCGAAGACGAGGAGGCCGGAAAGGAGGATCGACGACGGAAGGTCAGGGAAGGAGGAGGGCAGCTGTGACGAGGAGGCCGGAAAGGAGGATCGACGACGGGGGGTCGGGGAAGGAGGAGGGTGACGGCGATGAGGAGGAGGGCTAGGACGACGGCGACGAGGAAGAGGAAGGCAATGGCGATGAGGTGAAAATTTAGGGGGAATTTGGGCAACGGCGACGAGGATGATGAGGTTTAGGACGATGACGATGACAACGATGAGGGCGAGCTCGGGAAGGAGGCGACGAGGAAATTTTGGGGGGGAAATTTTAGGCTGAGGATTTTGGGTATGGGGTTTTTCTTTTTTCTTTTTTTAAGTGCTTGACTTTGCCCCTACAGTGCCAACTGTAGGGGTTTCTTTTGTGGCACCGTAGGGGCAACAAAAGGAAATAAATTTTTTTATAGTTTTTGTCCCTACGGTGATAACCGTAGGGGCATTCTTTGCCTCTACGGTGGAAATCGTAGGGATAAACAAAAATTGCCCCTACGTATTTTCTAATCCATAGGGACAACCAACATTTGTAGTAGTGTATGCTTCGTCTGTGTGTCGAGATGAAGATATACAAGAGTTTGCTGGGAAGTTATTCTGATTGGAAAAGTCTATTCCAGCAGTCATAGAAAGATTCAGAGCTAACTAATTCATTTTGTATATACTGAAACTAAAGTGTGATTCTATAATAAATTTTGCTTTTCAAAGGTTAAAAAGAAAGAAAGAATGTATGTATGATGGTGCCCAAAAGTAGTATTTCCTCATATTACGACGCGTGCCAGATGACGTGTCCCATAGGCTACTAAGGAGGAATAAATGAGATGCATTAGAGGCGTTCCTCGGGACCTCGTCTCTAAGGACGTATCTGACCTTCCAGGAGACCTCTCTGAGTACTTCCATATTCACCTAGCGAACAGCCTCCAGCTCGTCTCTGAGCCCTCGACATGCCGAGCTTCCTCGGCCTCCCGGCTCATCTCTGAGCCCCTGACGTGTCGAGCTTTCTCGGCCTCCCAGCTTTTCTCCGAGCCCATGACGTGCCGAACTTCCTTGGCCTCCCCCGATCAACCAAGAACGTGGATCCCATACGCCCCGCAACAGCTCCGTGTATATCGCCAGGGAGAGATATCCACCTCCGCACGAACCGCGTCCCAAGCTAGCGCATCCCCCCATTAATAGGCGTATCCCCTCATTAATGAGCATATCCCGCCATTCACGGCGAGGATAACGCTGGGGCATAACTGACGGCGGTGATCTCGCATCTGCTCGCTCCATGCGACCCCTATATAAACCCCTCTCTCAGACGACTCGGGTATCTGAATTTGACCTCAATACGCCGCTACTCTGCACCTATTCCTCGGCTCTAACTTGGTCGTCGGAGAGTCCTACGGTGGTCACCCATCCCGGGACTTATTTGCAGGTAGCTCGGTTTCTACCTCAAACTCAACCAATTGAGATCCACACACTCCAGGAGACAACTTTCAACTCAAATCTCAACCGTTCAACAACGCTCGCTACAGATCGACGGAAGATAGCATCTGAAGGAGATCCCAGCCTCCATCAGTTGGCACCGTCTGTGAGAACGAAAGACTTTTTTTGTTCCACCATAAAAGTTGATATTCCGCCCTCAATCCAATGGCGAGCGACGACCGCAACAATCCGAATACGAGCCGCCAAAACGGAGGCAGGAGCGGCTCGCTTCCTCCTCCTAATACCATCCACGCCTTGTCCACCCGGATAGACAGGCTCATATCACTGGTAAATGCCCTCGTCCATGTTCAAGCGGCGGGCCTTACCCATCAGACCACGGCTCCCCCTCCCCAGGATAACGACGTCCGCTGAAGGACGGAAGGGTACACTCAAGCCCTCGATCTCACTCACGCTCACCTCAGTGTCACCGAGCGCCAGTGCGCCGACTCTGGCGACCATAACCCGCATGCGGCGAATGATTCCATTTTAGGCTTTTCTAGTTTTGCTAAAGGGGTCACTCCCGGTGAAGGGATCGTCGGCCCTTTCCTCATCGAATAAGGTGCAGGATATATCATATATACCACTATGCAAAGCAAGAACTATAGAAGCAATCAAAAGACAAACTGAGTGTTGTAGCATCTGCCAGTTATTGCTAAAGGGGTCACTCCCGGTGAAGGGATCTCGGCCCTTTCCTCATCGAATAAGATGCAGGATGTTCTACAAGGAACACCGCGATGCAAAGCAAGAACTGTAGCTACCTGTTTTTGAAAAATTCGATTCCACAACATCTTTTAGGTTTATTTTCTTTCATTAATCTCATTAATGAATGTCCCATCATTTAAGTCCACCTAAACATCACAGATAAATATAACGTTCGCTTATGCCATCCGCATTCGTCTCGATGTCCCGTCTGCACCGTTAGGTTAGGTAACTAACGGCAGAGCGAGGCAGGGCTAGTGCGGGTGTAAAACATAAGTAACGTCTATATAATATATCATATATACTATATATAGTATCTATCACAGCACATCACATGATCATATCACAGATAACGTAGCAGAAAATATCATATGAAATATTGAATATACTAGGACGTCCGTGTTTTATTTTGAGCCTAAATAAAACACGGATTCCACGGTCGTAATGAATAGCCAATCCCACACCCTTAGACCCCTACGAGAGCGGCAAGCAACCCTACCAATTCTAGGGTTAGGAGACCCAGACTCAACTCCTCGAGATGGTCTCCCACTGGACCCTAGAACCCGGTTACTTGTGCTCCCCTCCTTGGGTCTATCCTAATGCGGAAAAGCAAATAATATACATCAACGGTGACAACTTCCGCAACCTGGAAGTGCCCCAATAAAAGAATATTACATACAAGTTTTTACATAAATGAAAAAGAAAAACACTCATCTTACATAAAAAAAACCCGGCCATTCAAACACGACGGTCCAATATAACATATCCAGCAACACATAACATCACATGTTATCAACGTAAGTAAATATGCCCATCCCAATTGTCGTTGACATATAGCAACGAAACCGGTGATATCACATATTACACTTACGGTCACAGAAAAGAAAGTGTAAAACTACAACAGTTGGAATCCGCAAGCTCTTTAGACATCGCATGCCTAATCAAATGAATTCCTTAGACATCGCATGCCTAACAATTATAAACCCCGCATTTTAGTCTCATTATCGAAAACTCTTTTCAATATCAAGTCGGGCAATTCAACAAGATTCCCGACATGTGATCGAATGCTCGTCGCAAACTTTAGTAGACAGCCACACCCCCGATACCGTCGACGAAGTGCACTAAGGCAGAACACCGCTACCGCGAGCACCCGAACGGATGCTTTCGGCGACGGGGTTCTCCTACAGTCACTTGGTCAGGGCTATGGGGCATGGCTATCTATTAAGTTTACCGGCGAGTATCCGCGTACGCTACGTGATTGCGACGGACTTTTGATTGCATCAAAATTCCATGGCAACCGATCATTTGAGACTAAACTGCTATGTTTATAACATTCATTCAGTTATCTCATAACTACATGTGGATTCCAAATATTGTATCGCATTCCAGATAAATAGAAAATGTTAAACTTTCCGATCAAACAATCAAACACCCAAGTTTTCCCGAAACAGCTCAACACATGAAATAAGTTTAAAAACATTCACTTCATGCCACAGTACCAACGGTCCAGCCGTAGAAGGGTCAAACCAACGCCTCACATGTGGCACGCCGTACTGCCCCAAACCCTAAGGTTCAAAGGGCAGTTCAAGACGGTCACATAATCGAGTTAAGGTTTGTTGTCTTCTAGACGGTCCATCGCGTTACTTGCACTACTTAGAACGTTATTAAACTACGAAAAAATCCAACAATTGGAAATTTCCCGGCAGGGGAAAAATTGGGTATTTATATCCGGTCGAACATTTTAACATATTCTAAATTACCCGGAAAAACACATAGACGCAGTTAAAGTTTCCGATCGAATCATCGAATCCCCAAAACACCCCAGATTACTCAACTCTTGAGTGCAGATTAAAAATTCCCAGAGAACAGAGGAAACTGCTACGGAGGTAACTAAAGAAAATGGAGCACCCAATCATTACATACGGCCGCGGAACCGCCGCAACAAGTAAGGTAAGGCCGCGGTTCCGCGGCGGTACTGTAGAGTTAGGTTGTCGTTTTCTTCAGTTGTTCTTAGAATTTCCTGCTCTATTTTCTGAGCATTTTTAATTAGGAAAAATCCACAGTTCCAGAAAATGTACAGAGAGGGGTCAAGTTTAGGGTTTCGGGGTTCGATCGGATTTCTAACATCGTCTACTCATCGCCTAAAGCTCTAGCCAGGCTCTGATACCACTGTAGGGTTCCTAGGCACACTCATGAGGTTCTACAAGGCATCAACCATGCCAAAATCAAAATTTTATGTGCCTGACAACTCTATGCAAGATCGTTAACTAAAGGATAGGCGAAACTAGAAGCTAGCAAACAACTTTACTAATAAGTGAAAGGGATTACAACCTTTGTAGATCCGGTCCTCCACTTCTTTAGCTCCGTGATGATGTCCCTCCGCTGCGATCATCGGGATCCCGGACTCTAGCGATGGTTTCGTCGGAGAAATGAGCGGGCTAGGTCGTTGACTTCGGTGCCGAAGATGATCTACGTCGAGACGACTCAAACTCAAGTTCCATCTTCACTAAGTCATAAAACTTGTGAAGAAAACACCCTATACAACATGGCAAGTGGTAGAGGATGAAGAAATAGGAAGTGGGTTCACTTTGGATTTGGATTTCTCACTTGATTTCATCACTTGGAAATTTTCAAGAATGGTTTCTTCACTTCATGAAGACGAAGAAGAAGAAGGAAAAGATTAATGAATTCTTCAAAATCATAAATCAAGTGATGCTTATCATAATGCAACCATGGGTGAAGTAACTTGTGTAGAGAATAAACTAAGGTTTAGGTAAATGGTTAGGTTAAGGAATAAAAACAAAATGATTACTTTTTCAAAGATGCTTGAAGCATCATGAAGCTTCTAGCAAAGTGAAAGAAAAAGACCATTTTGTTTTAACAAAACAAAATAAGTAAATAAAACCCTAACCATTAACCTAATCATGGTTTAAAGCATACACACACCCAAGTTTGCATGTATCATCAAACATGATACAAACTAGTGCACAAAAATATATCATATATACAATGTGCACAATCTAGTGAGAAAAATAATCTTAAGTGAACCAATACTAGTTAATGTAAAGTAATATACCAAATATATAATTATACATTAAATCATTAAATCAACACTTGATTTAATGATCCGGTCATACTGTATATAACCGACTAATATCAACTGTACCAATATATCGAATCAACATTTGATTCGGTAACCCGGCTATATCTCATATAACCGTCTGATGATACAAATCGCTAGAATAGAATACAGTATCACATACTGTTATTATTCTCGGTCCCGCACATATCTCATATGCGCTCCTATTTCGTTTCGCTTGAGCCAGGAAACCTCTGTGTAGGACTCTAAAGATTCGTCAATACGCCAGCAGTAGGCGATGATCATATCAAACACCCACAAGCCGCAAGCGGTCTGCCAAACGTAACGGCCACCTGGGTATTGAGCGATCAGAAGATCAACGAGCAAGCCCGCTCACACTCCTGTGAATCCAACTAGTAACACTTACCGTACAGTCCGGTCTGTTCGTCTGATATGTCGCATGTCTCGCCAAGGGGTGGTAAACGCCAGACCCCAGTAGCTCGATAAGTTGTGTCGATATGAGGTCTATAACAGTTCGAGAAACTACTGGTAACACTTACCAGTAAATCTCAGCAACCCTGGCCAGGGATTTCAGGTTATAGCCAATCGAACACAGCACAACATCAACTCCCTATACCGGGAGAGACGAATCCCCTCCTATCGCTCATTGCCTCCGTGTGAATCGGGACTGTACCCAAAAACCACCGTTTTGCACGCCCTCTTGGACGTGGTAAGGTGGAAATCAAAGCACAGTGGGAATCACACAAGACTCTATGACGATCTCGGGTCAACAGACTAACCTGTACCAGTATCACCAGAGAACTGCCATCTGACGTAAGGTATAATACCATCTGGGAGTTCTCGGTGAGTCCGTCCAGTGTACCCAGTCTCCACTGAGCACCCGTATATCATCTCTGATGTCAAACACCAATGGATATGGGATCATCCATCGCCCATCTGTATGGGTCGAGAAGGTATACGCTAGTCTACTCTGGTATATCGATGCCCCGTCTCGATACACCCACGACTAGGGACCTTGAAGGATGTACTTATGGACTACCATGTCCTCACTAGCATGATCTGCATCATAGTCCAGGTAGTCAAGTACACATCCTAAGGGCTTTACCAACATGTAACAAAGAGACAATCAGTGTACACGTTAAGGTAAAGAGCAACCAGATAGCATACTATCATGTCGAGCAAGAAAGTCCTCCCTATATATGTCCAAGCATCCACTACAATATACATCCTATGTATTGTAATGGCCTCTAGAGCATACATATAACTAACACGAAGGACCACTTGGACGCATTTACAGCGGGCATAAGCTTCCAAGATAACTCGGACACGGCTCAATGCCGAGTTTTCCCCACTACGCTAATCCGAGCTGGCCGGGACTAGTTCCGGAGGCTTACGCCGTACTCCATCTCCACCTTTGACGAGCTGGCTACCCAATTCCTCGGCTATTTCGTCGACAACCGACCGCAGAAGAAGACAGTCGACTACTTATTCACCGTCAAGAGCTGAGAAAGGGAATCCTTCAAAGGGTATGTCACCCGCATCTACAATGCCCTCCTGGAGGTATCCGAGCATGGCGATGAAACGGTCATCACCGCGCTGAGGTCGGGTCTTAGGCACAAAGAGCGGCTCCGCTCTTTTGCATTGGCGCAACCTAAGACCATGACCGAAATGAAAGCATGGACCGAGCGAGAGATCCAACTCGAGTACGAGGTGAACTCCAACATGCCCGGGGGAGACCAAGCAGATCGGAAGAAGAGGGACGGGGAAAAGGGAAGGAAAGACGATCGTCTGAAACCTTACTTCCCGAGGTTCCAGGAGTATACTCCTCTAAACATTTCCCAGACCGAGCTGCTAGAGGAAGCTAAGGGCGAAGAATTCTTCAGGCTCCCGCCAGCTACCCGATGGATGGGCAAACGGCTCCGAGGCCCGTATTGCGCCTATCATCGGGCGCAAGGACATCCGACCGAGAATTCTAAACAGTTGCGCGATTACATCGAGGAGCTGATCCGCTCCGATCACTTAGCAAAGTACCTGCGAGATAAACGGCAAGCAGATAGAGGGCAAACCAGTCAAATTAAAGACGGAGAGCTGACGATCGAACAGATCATGGTCGTTACCGACTGAACCAAGTCCGAGCAATAAGGGCACCTGCCGAATCAGGTCTCTCAATACAGGAGAATCTAAACTGAATCACATAATCTGTATTTTGTTTAATAATAAAGATTCTTGCTTCCCTTCAATCTGAACTGCTTCTCTTTGTTTCCATGCTAAAACTCCATGAAGGGGCGACGAATGTCTTCCTGCTCATCCACCAGCAGGTAGTTTCCTGCCCAACAACGCTGTGGATCTAAAGCCTTCCTCACGAGGCGGCCGAGTAGCTTCCTGCTCGGTTCATCCACAGCGGGTAGATTCCTGCCCAACAATGCTGTGGATCAAAATCCCTCCTCATGAGGCCGCCGATCAATTTCCTACTGGCCAATCCCTAGCGGGTAGCTTCCTATCCAATTACGCTGAGGATCGAAAGCCCTCCTCATGAGGCGACCGAGTAGCTTCCTGCTCAGTTCATCCCAAGCGGGTAGCTTCCTACCCAACTACGCTAAGGATCGAAAGCCCTCATCATGAGGCCGCCGAGAAATTTCCTGCTGGCCCATCTGTAGCGGGTAGATTCATGTCCAACAATGCTGTGGATCGAAAGCCCTCCTCACGAGGCGACCGAGTAGCTTCCAGCTCGGTTCATCCGCAGTGGGTAGCTCCCTGCCCAACAAACGCTATGGATCAAACGCCCTCATCATGAGGCCGCCGAGCAATTTCCTGCTGGCCCATCTGCAGCAGGTAGATTCCTACCCAATAACGATGTGAATCTAAAGCCCTCCTCACGAAACGGCCGAGTGGCTTCCTGCTCGGCTCATCCACCAGCGGGTAGTTTCCTTCCCAACAAATGTTGTAGATCAAAAGCCCTCCTCACGAGGCCGCTAAGCAATTTCCTGCTGGCCAATCCCTAGCGGGTAGCTTCCTACCCAACTACGCTAAGGATCGAAAGCCCTCCTCACGAGGCGACCGAATAGCTTCCTGCTCGGTTCATCCCTAGCGGGTGGCTTCTTACCCAACTACGCTAAAGACCGAAAGCCTTCATCACGAGGCTGCCGAACAATTTCCTGCTGACCCATCTGCAGCGGGTAGATTCCTATCCAGCAACGCTGTGGATCGAAAGCTCTCCTCACGAGGCGACCGAGTAGCTTCCTGCTTGGTTCATCCGCAGTAGGTAGCTCCCTGCCCAACAAACGTTGTGGATCAAAAGCCCTTATCACGAGGCCACCGAGCAATTTCCTGCTGGCCCATCTGCAGCGGGTAGATTCCTGCCCAACAATGCTGTGGATCTAAAGCCCTCCTCATGAGGCGGCCGAGTGGCTTCTTGCTCGGCTCATCCACCAGCGGGTAGTTTCCTGCCCAACAAACACTGTGGATCAAAAGCCCTTCTCGCGAGGCGGCCGGGTAGCTTCCTGCTCGGTTCATCCACCAGCGGGTAGTTTCCTGCCCAACAACGCTGTAGATCTAAATACCTCCTCACGATGCGGCTGAGTAGCTTCTGTTGAATATATGTATGCCCTAGAGGCCATTATATGTATAGTGAATGCTTGGACATGTATATATATATATATATATATATTACTTTCTTGCTCGACATGATAGTGTGCTATCTGGTTTGCTTTATCTGACATGTTGATTTGATCATACTTTTATTCATTTGCACATGTTGATAAAGCCCTCAGGATATTTGCTTGACTGCTATGACTATGATGCGGATCATACTAGTGGGGCACGTGTAGTTCATAAGCATATCCTTGAACTGTTCCTAATCGTAGGTGTATCGAGACAGGGCATCGATATTCCAAAGTAGACTGGCGTATACCATTCTTGTCCCATATGATGGGCGATGGATGATCCCATATCCATCTGGTGTGATGACACCAAAGATTGTATTCGGGTGCTCAGTGGAGACTGGGTACACTGAACGGACTAGCCGAGAACTCTTATGTGGTATTATATCTATCGTCGGATAGCAGTTCTCAGGTGACACTGGTATAGGTTAGTCTGTAGACCCAAGATCGTCATAGAGTCTTGTGTGTCCTCCCACTGTACCCACCCTACCACGGCTCTACCGAGTCGTGCAAACAGGTGGATTTTAGGTACAGTCCCGAGACACATGGAGGCAATGAGCGATAGGAGGGGTTTCGTCTCTCCCGGTATTGGGAGTTGATATTGTGCTATGCTCGATTGGCTATAATAGGAAGTCCCTGGCCAGGGCTTCTGAGATTTACTGATAAGTGTTATCAGTAGTTTCTCGATCTGTTATGAGCCACACACCAGCATGACTTATTGAGTTATTGGGGTCGACGATACCATCCGTAGACTTGATATGCAACATATCTGACGAGGAGACCGGACTGTATGGTAAGTGTTGCCAGATGGCTCGATAGGAGTTTTGACAGCTTTGCTGGTTTTCTTCTGATCGCTCAATACCCGGGTGGCCGTTACGTTTAGCTGACCGCTTGCGGTTTGTGGGTGTTTGATATGATCATCACCCACTGCCGGCGTATTGACGAGTCTTAGAGTCCCACACAGGAGTTCCCTAGCCCAGGCGAAATGATGTGGTGTGCATATGAGATATGCGCGGGGACCCGATTGAATACGACTATGTGATACCATATGTTAATCGGGAGTTTTTCTATTGGTCGGGTCGTATGTGATATGACCGGATTGTTAAATCAATTGTTGATTTAACATTTGACTTTTAGTTTTATTCTTTATTCAAACCCTTTTTCTTAAAGAAGAAGTATGCATATATGTATGCACATGTTGATGTGCATGAACACATACATGCATAGTGTCATGGTTGATGATACATCTTTGGTGGCAATATAAGACTTACATGGTTCAATATATATATATATATATATATATATATATATATATATATATATATATATATATATATTTGGATAATTAAAGGCAAATGGAAATTAAATCATAAATGGATTTTTCTACACACTTCTTTGCTTTGACCTTGGTTAAACCCTTGATTTAATTTCCATTTGGAATTTAACCCAAATAGAAAATATCTAGATATTATTGAACCATGGTTTGCAATGAGAGATGGAAAATATATATACTATCTTTTCTATTTTTCATTCAAGCTTTATCATTCTCATTTTGACAAAAGCTTTTGCCATTTATCTTCTTCTTCCTCCAAGCTCTCTTGAATTTTCTTTTGAGTGAGGTTAACAAAAAGAAAGGGTTTTGACTAAAGAAAATACACCACTTCATCATTCTACTCTAATCTAGCCAATTAGTTTAGAGTGTTTAGCTTCATCTTCTTCTTGCATCAAGTGGAGCTAGAAGCTTGGACGAAGTGGACTTCGGGTGGATCATCGTGGACAAGGGAGCTTACTAGCAAGCCTTTCCAACCTCTCAACGATCCTAGGAGTCATAACAAGAGGATTACAAAGGTTGTATTCTTTTTCACTTAGTGATAACTTGTTTTTGTATGAGATACAAGTGTTGTTACCCTAAATTTCTTGTCAATGATTCATGTAAAGTTTGCTTAGCACCTCTTTAAATTTTAAAGTGGCATGTGTGATGCTTTCATACACTACAGTAGGTGCTAGGGAAACCCAACAATGGTATCAGAGCCAAGCTAGAATTTTAGACACGGCGTTATTATAAATACGAAAACGAAATCGACTCCGAAAAATATGGTATTGCGGAACCCTAAAAATGCTCTCTGGAAATTTTCTAAAAAGTGCTTTAAAATTTTTTCAAACAAGTACAGAGTGGAGTATGGGCAAACATAAGAACACAGGAGAAATACGGAGGCTTGTGCTCGGATTTTGGCCGAGCATAAGCCCCCATAATCCGGCCTGGCTGGCCCGCCTACCCCCATTGCACCCCTTGTTTCTCCTGTGCTCTTATGTTTGCTAGTTAGGATTTCTAGTATTGTTTGCTTAGCCCAATTTTCATGTGATAATTATTTTGATCTGGGGCTAATTCGTAGTGTTTCGTAGTCGTATAACACTTCCTATCCCGCTGAAATTTCCAAGTGTTGTAATTTTCCGAAGTTGATTGTATTCGTAAAATCGTGCAAGTATTCCTATGGACCCTCTAGTAGACTATACTAACCTTCACTCGATTCTATGCCCACGGAACCACGATCGAACCTTAGGCTTTGCCGTAGTTCCGTGGTGTCATGGGTGAGGCATTGGTTAACTCCTTCTACGGCTGGTCCATAAACACTGTGGTGCGGTTTTTGAGTATTTCGACTTTGCTCAAGTGTTGAGCTCACGGGGTAATTTGTGAGTGTATGTTGATTCGATCGAAACGTTAAACATCGTCTTGATATATGTGATTGCAATTGTTGTTTTTCACTTTCTTTTTCTGCAACCGTAAGTGTAGTATGTGGTGTATCGCCGATTTCGTTGCTATACATCAACGGCAATCGGGATACGCATACTTGCTTACGTTGATGATATGAGATATTATGTGTTGCTGAGATATGATGTGCAGGATTATCGCGCTCGAATAGCCGGGGGTTTTATGTGAGATGAGAGTCTTTATTTTCATTCATGTAAATATCAATTGTATGTAATATTCTTTTATTTGGGGCATTTTCGGGTTGAAGATGATGTCACCATTATTGTATATTATTTACTTTTCCGCATTAGGATAGACCTAAGGTGGGGAGCACAAGTGACCGGGTTCTAGGGTTCAGTGGGAGGCAATCTCGAGGAGTCGAGAACGGGTCTCCTAAACTCTAGAATTGGTAGGGTCACTTGCCGCTCTCGTAGGGGTCTAGGGGTGTGGGCTTGGCTATTCATCGCGACCGTGGAATTCGTATTTTTTATTGTTGGCTGAATACAAAATACGGACCTCCTAGATATCCTTTTATTTTCATATGTGCTTCTACTGGATGATATTCTGTAATGAGATTACTTAGTATCTGAGACGAATGGTTTATTGTTATATATATGATATATAATAAACGTTGCTTATGTTTTACACCCGCGCTAGTCCCGCACCGCTATGCCGTTAGTTAAGTAACCTAACGGTGCATAACGGGACACTGTGGCGAATGCGGATGGAATAAGTAGACGTTCTATTTTCGTTTCTTTTCTGTGATGGCTTAGGAACTTAAATGATGGGACTACATTAATAAGATTAATGTAAAGAAAAAGAAACCTAAAGATATTGTAGAATCGGATTTGAAACACACTCGGCCTTTTTATGAAAAATGCAAGTTTCAAAAGATGCGGAGCTTAAGCCACTCCTTTTCTAAAACCGTTTTGATTCTACAACGAGATCAAGTTCAAAGCGTTAAACGTTTTCATAAAAACCATCCGCAACCCTCCGTCATTTTAGGAAGCAGAGTACTTAGTATTCGTGCTACGTATGTTGATTATAGTCAAGGCGTAGTGTATGGTAGCTAAGTGATGTCTTCCTACAAAACATATGATACGATCAGTTAGGACATTCATGCGATTATGTTGATCATAGTCAAGGGTCATATGGGTGGGTCTAGTTAATCTCGAAATGATGGGTAGAACTTGACTAGTGCTTATGATATGTTGACCATAGCCAAGGTCATAAGCAGCTAGGGGTAAAAACCATATCGGGAGTTTCAAGAGTTGAAATTTGCAATGAGATTGCATACCATCTATATGATAGTTGGATCCCGATCCCACTGTGAGTAAGAGTTACTCCCAGGAGAGTTTTGCACTTTACAATTAGCTAATCCAGTAGGTGTCTAGAAATGTGTCAACGGGGTTTGACCTCTGGGAAAACGAGATTTATTTTAATTAGGTCCGTGCGAAAGCACAGGGAACCTCCCTCAAAGTACTGACACTGGCTTGGCTGACCGGTTAGCGAAACTGTAGAATGTAATTAATCCTGGCTAGTTTTCTTTTCAGGTTTTGAAAGAAAATTTGATAAAAGCAGTGGGAGAGATCGATTAGATAAGATAATAACCAATCTAATTCTTTACAAGAGCATTTCGCTGAGTGTATTCTTTTCTCTCTCCTAATGGCAGATACTGATGACGGGACTTAAGCTTCTTTTAGAGAAAAACAAACTGACTGGACCGAATTATAAAGAATGGTTGAGAAACTTGAACATTGCACTCACATATGATAAAGTATCATATGTCCTCAATACCAAAGCCCCACCCGTCCCAGGACCTGAATCATCTGTTTCGGATAGGGAGATCCGAAAAACATGGGATATTGATTGCAACACGGCCAAGTGCCTCACGCTTGCTTCTATGGACAACATCCATCAGAAACAGTACGAGAAGATGGATGTGCAATCCATCTTTCTTCATACAAAAGAGTTGTATGAGGAGCAATCTCATACTTTGCGATACGAGGCATCTCGAAACTTGTTTCAGATGCGGATGGCCCCCGGCACATCAGTAGGAGACCATGTCCTGAAAATGATTGGTCTTATAGAAGAACTTGAGGAACTGGGATGGACTATGGATAATGAGCAATATACAGATGTTGTTCTGCAGTCTCTCTCCCCCGCCTTTACTCCGTTCATAGTGACTTTCAATATGAACGATTTGGAGAAATCATTGCCTGAACTTCTCAATATGTTGAGAAGTGCAGAGAGCACGCTAAAAACAGCGAAGACTCCCGCTCTGCTTGCTGGGCCATCTTCCTCTTCCGTCCCAAAAGCCAAGGCCAAGGGAAGGAAGAAGAAGAAACCCATCAAACCGAAAGGTGGAGTTAAAAAGGCGAAGGGGAAAGACAAATCTGGGGCCGAGGGAAGTGGAAAAGGGGAATGTTTTTACTGCCACAAGTCGGGACATTGGAAACGCAACTGTGCTGTGTATCTTACTGATCTCAAGAAGAAGAAACATGCTGATGCTTTCGCTTCAGGTGTGTTTGTAACTAAGAACTGTTTTTCAATTAACTCTGCATCTTGGGTATTAGATACCGGTTCTGGTTCTCACATCTGCAATTGTGTGCAGGGGTTGAGAAACAGTAGAGTTTTGAAGACTGGAGACTATACTCTGCGGGTTGGAAATGGTTCCAATGTACATGCTGTATCCGTAGGAGAGTATCATCTGGGGTTGCCTTCGGGTTGTATTTTGGTTTTGAACCCTTGTTATTTTGTACCTAGTATGCAATGTAATATAATATCCGTTTCTTTGTTGGACAATGAACGATATCATTTTGTGTTGCAAAATAATGTTATGAACATTACTTGAATCAAAAGTTGATTGGGTATGGTACATTAAATAACGGTATTTACATCATGAACTAACTTACAGTTTTCAATATACAACATACTAATAAAAGAAAATTTTCAGATATAAATAAAGTTTTTCTTTGGCATTGTAGACTTGGTCATATTAATGAAACAAAACTAAACAAACTACATAAAGATAGATATTTGAATCCTTTTGAATATAAATCTTATGCAAATTGTCAGTCCTGTATCAAAGGTAAAATGACCAAAACTCCGTTTACTGGACACGGAGAAAGAGCTGTGGAACTCTTAAGCCTCATACATAGTGATGTATGCGGACCAATGTCTACACATGCTAGAGGCGGTTTTTCATACTTCATTATTTTTACTGATGATTTCTCAAGATTCGAACACGTGTTTTTATTAAAGCACAAATCCGAAGCTTTCGAGAAATTCAAGGAGTACAAACTTGAAGTAGAAAAACAAACAGGCTTGAGTATCAAGAAACTTCGATCAGATCAAGGTAGAGAGTATTTGAGTACAGAGTTTTCAGACTTCTTAAAAGAGAATGGGATTCTCTCTCAGCTCACTCCTCCTTACACACCACAGCACAACGGTGTATCAGAAAGGAGGAATCTTACCCTATTAGATATGGTACGATCCATGATGTGTGATGCTGAGTTACTGCTTTCCTTTTGGGGGCATGCATTGGAGACAGCAATGTATCTGTTAAACAGGGTTCCAACCAAGATCGTATTTACCACTCCATATGAGATATGGAGTAGAAAGAGACCATCTCTTAAAAGAGTTTGGATATGGGGTTGTCCGGCTTTTGTCAAAAAGCAGAATCCAGAAAAACTCGAGACACGATCGGTCATGTGTAAATTTATGGGATATCCAAAACATTCGTATGGATATCTATTCTACCACAAGTAGGACCAAAAGGTGTTTGTTTCTCAGCATGCCACATTTTTGGAAAATGAAATCTTTACAGACAGTACTGATGGCAATGCGGTAGAACTAGAAGAGCTTCTAGAGACACAAATTACTCAGAACGAATTGGTTGAAACTGATGTTGTAGTAGAACTTCAAGAACCTCAGCCACTCCGGAGATCTAGTAGAACTTCTCGCCCACTAGAGAGATACTATGGGTTTCTCATTGATGGTGATAGAGAAGATTGCATCATGGATGATGATGACCCTACTAGTTTTCAGCAAGCTATCACGAGTGGTGACTCGGTGAAGTGGCTGGAAGCCATGAGATCCGAAATGGAGTCCATGTACACCAACAAGGTATGGACTTTAGACGTTGCACCTCCTGGGATAAAACCCGTTGGGTGCAAATGGATCTTTATGAGAAAAATTGGTGTAGATGGACAGGTAGAGACCTTTAAAGCAAGGCTTGTAGCGAAAGATTTTCGTCAAAGACCAGGATTGGACTATGATGAAAATTTCTCTCCAGTAGCAATGCTTAAATCCATTTGGATCCTACTTGCTATTGCTGCTCACTATGATTATGAAATCTGGCAGATGGACATTAAAACTGCATTTCTAAATGGTGATTTAGAAGAATGCGTTTATATGGATCAGCCAGAGGGCTTCATTGACAGTGGGAGCAGCGGGAAAGCATGTAGATTGCTTAAATCCATTTATGGATTAAAGCAGGCCTCACGGAGCTGGAACATCTGTTTTGATGATACAATCAAAGAGTTTGATTTTATCAAAAATATAGATGAATCATGCATTTATAAGAAGATTGTAGGGAATAATGTCACATTCTTTGTATTGTACGTGGATAACATTCTCTTAATAGGAAATGATATTCTTATGCTACAATCGATCAAACTATTCTTATCACAAAAGTTCTCCATAAAGGACCTGGGTGTTGCCTCATGCATATTGGCATAAGGATCTATAGAGATAGATCCAAGAGGTTATTGGGATTGTCTCAATTAAAGTACATTGACATCATCCTAAAAAGGTTTAGTATGGAAGATTCCAAGGTGGTGCCTTGCCCGCTTGTCATGGAATCACTCTCTCCAAGGACTTCTGTCCGAAGACTGATAAAGAGAGAGCTCGCATGAGCATTATACCCTACGCTTTAGCCGTAAGATCTATAATGTATGCGATGTTATGTACACGCCCTGATGTAGCTTATGCACTAGCTGTAGTAAGCAGGTATCAATCCAACCCAGGGGAGAAACATTGGATAGCAGTGAAGAATATTCTTAAGTACTTGCGAAAGACTAAAAAATTGTTCCTGGTGTATGGTAATAGAGATCTCCAAATGGAGGCCTTTACCGATTCCGGCTTCCAAAGTGATAAGGATGACAGCAAATCTATCTCAGGGTTTGTATTTACCCTCAATGGAGGGGCAGTTAGTTGGAAGAGTTCCAAACATGATAACGTTGCAGACTCCACGATGGAAGCTGAGTATATTACTGCAAATGATTCTGCCAAGGAAGCCGTATGGATGAAGAAGTTCGTCGCGGAACTAGGAGTAGTTCCAACCATTGTTGATCCAATACCATTGTATTGTGATAATAATGGGGCTATGGCGTTCGCCAAAGAACCAAGGTCCCATCAAAAATCCAGACACATCCTCAGGCGATATCATTTAATTCGGGAGATTGTAGATCGACTAGAGATCAAGATTCGGAGAGTTGATACAAAGAATAACACAGCAGATCCACTCACCAAGGCCCTTCCACAGCTGCAGCATGAGCGACTTTTTGAAATGTTGGGTATGAGATACGCCAATAATTGGCCTTAGTGCAAGTGGGAGATTATTGGATTTATGTATGTCCTAGAGGCCATTATATGTATAGTGAATGCTTGGACATGTATATATATATATTACTTTCTTGCTCGACATGATAGTGTGCTATCTGGTTTGCTTTACCTGATATGTTGATTTGATCATGCTTTTATTCATTTGCACATGTTGATAAAGCCCTCAGGATATTTGCTTGACTACTATGAATATGATGCGGATTATACTAGTGGGGCACATGTAGTTCATAAGCATATCCTTGAACTGTTCCTAGTCGTAGGTGTATCGAGACAAGGCATCGATATTCCAGAGTAGACTAGTGTATACCATTCTTGTCCCATATGATGGGCGATGGATGGTCACCAAAGATTGTATGCGGATGCTCAGTGGAGACTGGGTACAATGAACAGACTCGCCGAGAACTCCTAAGTGGTATTATATCTATCGTCGGATAGCAATTCTCAGGTGACACTGGTACAGGTTAGTCTGTAGACCCAATATCGTCATAGAGTCTTGTGCGTCCTCCCACTATACTTTGATCTCCACCCTACCACGGCTCTACTGAGTCGTGCAAACAGGTAAATTTTGGGTACAGTCCCGAGGCACATGGAGACAATGAGCGATAGGAGGAGTTTTGTCTCTCCCGGTATTGGGAGTTGATGTTGTGATATGCTCGATTGGCTATAACAGGAAGTCCCTGGCCAGGGCTGCTGAGATTTACTGATAAGTGTTATCAGTAATTTCTCGATCTGTTATGAGCCACACGCCAGCATGACTTATTGAGTTATTGGGGTCGACGATACCATCCCTAAACTCGATATGTAACATATCTGACGAGGAGACCGGACTGCACAGTAAGTGTTGCCAGATGGCTCGACAGGAGTTTTGACAACTTTGCTGGTTTTCTTCTGATCGCTCAATATCCGTGCGGTCGTTACGTTTAGCTGACAGCTTGCGGCTTGTGGGTGTTTGATATGATCATCACCCACTGCCGGCGTATTGACGAGTCTTAGAGTCCCACACAGGAGTTCACTTGCCCAGACGAAACGATGTGGTGTGCATATAAGATATGCGCGGGGACCCGATTGAATACGACTATGCGATACCGTATGTTAATCGGGCGTTTTTCTATTGGTCGGGTCGTATGTGATATGACCAGATTGTTAAATCAATTGTTGATTTAACATTTGACTTTTAGTTTTATTCTTTATTCAAACCCTTTTTCTTAAAGAAGAAGTATGCATGTATGTATGCACATGTTGATGTGCATGTATGCACATGTTGATGTGCATGAACACATACATGCATAGTGTCATGGTTGATGATACATCTTTGGTGGCAATATAAGAGTTACATGGTTCAACACACACACACACACACACACACACACACACACACACATTTTTATTTGGATAATTAAAGGCAAATGGAAATTAAATCATAAATGGATTTTTCTACCCATTTCTTTGCTTTGATCTTGGTTAAACCCTTGGTTTAATTTCCATTTGGACTTTAACCCAAATAGAAAAAATCTAGATATTATTGAACCATGGTTTGTAATGAGAGATGGAAAATATATATACTATCTTTTCTATTTTTCATTCAAGCTTTAGCATTCTCATTTTGACAAAAGCTTTTGTCATTTATCTTCCTCTTCCTCCAAACTCTCTTGAGTTTTCTTTTGAGTGAGGTTAACAAAAAGAAAGGGTTTTGATTAAAGAAAACACACCACCTCATCATTCTACTCTAATCTAGCCAATTAGTTTAAAGTGTTTAGTTTCATCTTCTTCTTGCATCAAGTGGAGCTAAAAGTTTGGACGAAGTGGACTTCGGGTGGATCATCGTGGACAAGGGAGCTTACTAGCAAGCCTTTCCAACCTCTCAACGATCCTAGGAGTCATAACAAGAGGACTACAAAGGTTGTATTCTTTTTCACTTAGTGATAACTTGTTTTTGTATGAGATACAAGTGTTGTTACCATAAATTTCTAGTCAATGATTCATGTAAAGTTTGCTTAGCACCTCTTTAAATTTTAAAGTAGCATGTGTGATGCTTCCATACTCTACAGTAGGTGTTAGGGAAACCCAACAGCTTCCTTCTCGATTCATCCACAGCGAGTAGATTCCTGCCCAGCAACGCTGTGGATCTAAAGCCCTTCTCATAAGGCGGCTAAGTAGCTTCCTGCTCAACTCATCCACCAGCGGGTAGTTTCCTGCCCAACAACGTTGTGGATCTAAAGCCCTCCTCACAAGACGGCCGGGTAGCTTCCTGCTCGGCTCATCCACCAGCAGGTAGTTTCCTGCCTAACAACGCTGTGGATCTAAAGCCCTCCTCACGAAGCGGCCGAGTAGCTTTCTGCTCGGCTTATCCACCAGCAGATCGCCCAACAACAGCACGGTGGACCTAAAAGCCCTCATCACGAGGCCACCGGATATCTTCCTGTTCGGTCTCAACGGTGGATCCTTGAGCCTCACATTAAACCAGCTGACAAGCCTCTACCCGGCGCATGTACCCAAAAAAAGCAAACTCCTAACATGGCCCAAGTAAAAAAAGCTCGAGTTCGGTCGATAGCCGGCCCGAACAGACGAAGCCACGTCTCCATTATGGAGCCGCCCTTTCGGTGATCCACTGACGTCATCAGGGATACGCGCAAAAATTAAGGCACACGGTGAGACACCACGTGGGCCCAAAGATCAAAACGACGCAACCGCCAAACGCCATGTCGTTCCCAGGCGATCCCCATCATGATTCTCGGCGCCAAATTGAGCAGAAGAAAAACCGAGTAGGCCACTCTCGATCCGACCCATGAATAGGTCGAAACGAGAGTGGGGGGCTAATGATGGTGCTCAAAAGTAGTATTTTCTCAGATTACGACGCGTGGCAGATGACGTGTCCTATAGGCTACTGAGAAGGAATAAATGAGATACATTAGTGGCGTTCCTCGGGACCTCATCTCCAAGCATGTATCCGACCTTCCAGGAGACCTCCCTGAGTACTTCCATATTCACCTAGCGAATAGCCTCCAGCTCGTCTCCAAGTCCTTGACGTGCCGAGCTTTCTCGGCCTCCCGGCTCGTCTCCGAGCCCCTGACGTGCCGAGCTTCCTCGGCTTCCCCCGATCAACCAAGAGCGTGGATCTCATGCGTCCCGCAACGGCTCCGCGTATATCGCCAGGGCGAGATATCCGCGTCCCACGCTAGAGCATCCCCCCATTAATGGGTGTATCCCTCCGTTAATGAGCGCATCCCGTCATTCAAGACGAGAATAACACTGGGGCGTAACTGACGGCGGTGATCTCGCACCTGCTCGCTCCATACGACCCTTATATAAACCCCTCTCTCAGACGACTCTGATTTTGACCTCAATACGCCGCTACTCTGCACATATTTCTCGGCTCTAACTTGATCGTCGGAGGATCCTACGGTGGTCATCCATCGCGGGACTTACTTGCAGGTAGCTCAGCTTTCACCTCAAACTCAACCCATTGAGATCCACACACTTCAAGAGACAATCTTCAACTCAAATCTCAACCGTTCAACAACGCTCGCTATAGATCAACGGAAGACGGCATCTAAAGGAGATCCCAGCCTCCATCAATGTACGTATCAAGTTTACATGCTTGTATTCAGAAAGCTTCTTCTTATTCCTAAGATGAGATTGTAAGTAATGAAGTATATCCTGATGTCGTGAAAAGAACAAGAAAATGCACAAGACTATCAAAAGAATGCTCAGGGGGGAAATAATACTTTTCTCCAACTATCTATAATTCATAAATATTCAATAATGCCTTACAAGTTGACATCCTACGTTAAAGACGCAAAGATCATTATCTAATAACACAAACAGCCTCAATCCAAATGCTTAAGTTTAATGTGTCATTAAATACTTTACTGTTAAATTTTGCTGAATCAAGCCCAGATGAATGGGCAGGCAACTGGTTTAAGTTGTATTGTGCAGTAAACAATATTTCATATATTATTTATTAAGTTTTCCAAGTATCTTTATATGGTTACTAGAAGTAAGAACTCTATGATAGGGCAAGTTGGCAATTTCTAGACTAATTACAGCATGATAGGAAAAATTAAGGAGGGAAGCATAATACCTGGATAAAAACGAAAATTAAGATGTGTGACATGCTTAATAGCTCAATGCTCGAAAGAATAATTTGACATTGAAAATCATCTCATTTTAGTAGTAAGACTCGTTTAAGCATTTAAAGCAACAACAAAAGAACATGAAGCAGATGGCTCACTCCAGAATAGGATATGAATTGAAGTATAATTAAAATGCCATGCATATGGTCTCTAATAAACCGACATCATAAGTACTACTACTACAACAACCGACCGACCAAACCTTTACCCCAAAATTTTTGGGTCGGCTAAATCGACAGCATAAGCGTGCCAGCTATAACAATCCAAGTATCTTATAGCAAAAAAAAACAATCCAAGTATCCTTTAATATAACATCTTTTGCCACTAAATGCATCCATCACTTAGTCATGGCCACAGTCCTTGCTCGGAGATTCAGAAATATTCCCCTGAAAAATGCAAAAAAATAAAAATTTAAATAAAACTGGGAACAAAAGCACATATGAAGAAGATCCAGCAAGGTGAAAATTATACCAGCAGCATGCAACAAAACTGTGGAATATGACACGGAACTGTAACGGCATATATTGGTGATTTATCCATCCTACAACTGGCCAAAACTGCATAACATAAACCGATATATTAAGTTATTTGAAGTGGATAATAGAACATGCATGATCAACCAAAAAAGGGTAAGAAAATTATCTTACCATCCAAGATGTCAACTGCACTGAGGGATAATCCTTTTAACTTTACTCTTAACTTGTGGCCAAGGCCGTCCTGCATTACCAAAAATAAAGTAATTGACTGAATTAATGCAACTTACTGTAATAGATGCAAAAATATGCAGCTGCTTATAATGGTTAACTAAACTATGGAAACGAGGGGTTTCGCATAATCGAAAATTACTAGTGGGCATCCTCCCGATTGAAAAGGGGGGAAGATATAATATTTATTATAGAATAATATGTTCAACTACAAGACACATATTAAGTAAGAGGGAAACAGACATTCCCACACAACTGTATAAGATACTCTTGGTTACAACTTCCTAAGTAGTATGGATTCGGATAGGGATACGTGATACAATACGAGTTGCATTCATGGTTATGCAATTTCTGATAGGATACGATTCATTTGGATAGGCTGATCTTTTGTTTTACTCACACACACGCACGCACAATATCACGTATATATAATACACATGCATACATACAAATCAATATTTTAGCAAACCTAAACTAAGAACACAGCCAATTTGTCGATGTTAATGCATATATAGTAGATGTTTTCGTCGTTAATACTTGTTTGATACATCTAAAATACAATATAAAATTTTAGAATGTTCCAAAACGATGTTCTTGATGAATTCGAAAGAATTCAATATGGATACGCATCCGATAAGTATCCAATACGGATACATCTCCTCATCAAATAATCTAGACAACTTCCATGTATGCTGATATAATTCGTTAAGAATGGTAACTCACCCTCGACAACAAACCCATAATACAGCAAGAAAAGTAAGTTGTTCCAAGGATTAGATGTCACCTGCTCCAGTAACACCTGAAAGAAGTAATTACCACACGATCTGTCAAGAGTGGCTGACGAATCAGTTGTATGTAAGAGTGAAGTCTTTCCTACCTTCTTGGCAACCGTTGACTTATCCTTCCTACCCTTGAAGATCTTATCCAACAACTTATGCAAGTAGTGCCCAAATGGTCCGCCATATGCGAAGCCAAAGAACTGAGCACAAGAAAAAAGATGTGACTGTGAGCGGGGTTCACATAACAAAAAACTATTTGGATGGCGGGCCTAGGAATCTGGGTCAGAGGAGGCACCGCATCGAGGAAGGGTCCATTGAAAATTCCAAGTGCATGATATAAAAGTAATTTTAATTGAAAATATATAATATAAGATTGAATTATTTAATAATAAATGATAAAATGTTGGTTGCAATAATATTTTTACAAGACTTTATATTTTAAACCATACCATACAAATCACGCTTTTGATGAAACCAAGATACATTAATTTTATTGCAAGCATATGTGTGTAATCAGTTATGTGAATTAAGAATAATTGCAATATATTAGAGACAGATTGCCAATGTGAAAAGCGTTAAGCTATAAAAAAAATGATTTTTTCCCCAAATAAGATAGAAGAGAACACCTCAATCGTCTATAAAACAAAATTTTATTTAAAATATTTTATTATTATCTTCTGTTTTTCAGGAAAAAAAACACAATTAACGCTCAAGTCAATTAAACCAAAATTTAAATTATGCTAATGATGGCAATCGAAACATTGACCTCTTACTTTAAAATGCCCCATACAACCACTTGGGCAATAGCTCCATTATGTTGTGTTTATGAACACAACATATATAATATGCTCTCCTATATGTGCTATTGCATTCGTAGATCAAAGTGGGGTTTCTTTTTCCGTAAAATCTCAGCGGGGGCACGTGCCCCCGCTGAGCTCTACATGGGTCCACCCTTGATCCAAGGGGCAAATAATAAGAGAACAAAGAAAAGTTGGTAATATATATATATGTGTGTGTGTGTGTGTGTGTGTGTGGGCGAGCACATAATTGAATCTCCTTTACAATTTTTTTTATAAAAAAAAACACACGATAACATTCGTTCTTTTTAAGAGAAACAGACTTCTAAGGTTTGGGCAGCAGTTTGGGTTGCCCTTGGAAAGTGAATACTTGTAGTTCTGAAATGCGGGTAAGCAGGCATGGTCATCTAATAAGTATCATAAGCTCCAGCTAAGGAGATGAGCTTGTGCAGGAAAGCAAGCCCCTTACACTCCTATACCAGGGATGGAATCCTTATAAGAGTTAAGGCTAGGCAGTATTTCACACTTCTCTTAACTTACTCCAAATTTTCCCTTTCGCTAACAATTAACCTATTTAATGTTAACTTTAATTATTACGAAATAGCAATATAGCGTAGAAGCTGGTTTCATAATGACAAATCTTAGATAAGAATGTTGACCATTGCACCATCATTCTTTGATGATGATTCAAACTTCGTATACATAGGTCATACAAAAGTGGTATGAATCTCTTAGAGAAATCTACTACATGTGAACCTTCCGCATAGACGGGTGATTTAAGCAACTCGAAATGGAGAAGATGGATCAATTTTTCTGAGAATCTAACCAATTGTCGTGAGAATGACAAGACTTTCTTTTGTAACAAAAACACTTTTTCAAGATTTCTCAAAGTAAGCATCCCCTGTGGTCATTACAAACCAACTGAAATAAAGCTCGTGAAAGTGTTATCTTCTCCACCCAACAACACCGCACTATGGACCACCATCGGCCAAAAAATCATCCCCAACATTACCCATTCCAAAAAATATCATAAGCTCCAAATTTCTTGTACAACCAAAGTCCAATAGCATATATCCTAAAACATCAAATTTGTCATGCCAGTTGATTCTGAAAAAAGATTTTTTTTCCCCAGTATATACAATTAGTTCAAAGGAATTACTTTACAAGATTCAACCCATATTTGGTTATGGATGTAGGATGATGTATAATTATGCATACTGAAGTTTGAAAGTGTCCAGCTCTTACACACACACATACAAAAGCAAGCTTTTTGGTGTGTTTTTAGTTGTATATTTGGAGTTGAACTTCAAATAACTCTACAAAACTCCAATTTTTTTTAGGGGGGAAAAACAAAAGATCCAAATGTTACCATTTTGAGTAAGAGACGCTTCAACTGGAGCTTCTGAAACCCCGAGAGCTTCTGCGCCACAGCGTCGCTAACGCCGGCGAGGACGCCGGCGGTGATGGCTTTGGTGCGGAGCGGGTGGCGCTGGAGCTGCAACATGTAATTCTCCCATCCCTTCTTCGCAATTTCACCCATTTCGCTAACGGTTTCTTGCTCTAGGTTTGGCGATCGAATTGAATCGGGTTTTAAGAGAAATAAAGAGAGGGGTTTGGGTTTCGCCGGCTTGTCAAATCGGGCGGGGACGGGGCTTCCGATTTTCGATCCGGATCCGATGCGGATCTTGGCGAGTTCGATGATTGGGCCTTTTCCCCAATTGGTCCCTGCCTGGAAAATATTTCGGATGAAAACTCGCAATATGATTTGGGCCATTTTAATAAAACTTTCAGTATCTTTGAAACAATAAAAAAACCTACCATATCTCGGCTTGACGATCAGCGTTACTGTTCATGCCAAATGACAATTTATCCTTTTTAATATAATATAATTATAAATTACATTTTAAAAATTTTTAATAATTATTAAACATTAATTAAATATTAATTTTTCTTTTGGTAACCTGGGTTGGGACGAGGTTGGAGGAGAGGTGGCCATGTGGGGTCCGTCAGAGGAGGGGTCGGCGGCAAACAGGGTGGCAGAGGGGCCGCACCGACGGAGATGATGATGAGCGGAATAAATTGAAGAAGAAGAAGCTGATGAGGATGAGGATGATGGCGGCGGTGAGGGGGAAGGTGGGCGGCGGTGGTGGGATTGAAGAAATTGAGAAAGAAGAAGATGATAATGATGATGGTGGTGATGGGGCAGTGAGGGGGAAGGCGGCAATGGGGGACGGGGGTCTGCACCGGCGTCGGAGGAGGGGATCCGGCAGGGGTATGGTGATGGTGGGTTAAGATGATAATGGACGACGGTGGGTGGTGGTGATGGTGGCAATTGTAACGACCGTATTTTCTAACACCTGATAAAATATATTTGAATTTCTACTATCAAATAATTATTTACGTGTTTCGTTAATAGAAAAATAATTTTTAAAGTAATGTTAATAATTTTCAAATCAATGAAAATGATTAAAGGAATTTTCTAAAATTATATTTATTATTTTTATAGGCTTAAAATGTTTTATAATGCCTTAAAATAATCTGCATATTTTTAGTATCGATTAAAATAATTAATTCGTAATTAAAAATGTTTTAAAGGATAAACTAGATTTTAATAACTAGCTAAAACCATAAAAATGGGATATATTATTTATTTTTGGCCCAAAATTATTTTTATACTTAAGATAACAATAAAACCTATTTTCTGAAATTTTCCCATAATTTTTCCGTAATTTTAACTATTTTTAACAAATTTTTTAAACCAAATAAATAATTTTAATAATCTGCCGAGCATTTATTTTAATTAATTTTTATTTTATTTTTTAAAAAAAAACCTTTAACCTGGACCGTTGGATGCTCGATCCAAAGGTCCAGAACGCGCGGCGGCGCCCACATGGTGGGGACCATCCGAAACCGCGTGATCCCCAGCCATTCGGGCACGTGGCACCCTGGCGGCGGTGTGACGGTGCGCTCTGGGCCTTTGGATCAAAATCCAGCAGCTAGAAATCCTTGGCGGCGGCGCAATCATCAACTAATAATTCGCAATCATTGGGCGGTGCGGATTTTTGCGTATATTTAACAGATTTTTTGGATTTTCTGTTTATTGAAAAAACCCTATAAATAGGCACTTCAAACATTGATTTCTCACACCTCAGAACTCCAAAAATTCTGTAAAAAATACCCACGCCTTCGTATCGACGACGCCGACGCTACAGATCCACCCAATCACCAAGAAAAAAATCTGAGCGCGGAGCTATTGAGGATTTTGTACACGCCTACGTTTTCAACCCTTTGGCATCCGACTCAAACCAAAGGTAGGATCCGCCTCTCTCCACTCCTCTGTCGCCTTCTTTCTCATAATAGTCTTGGTTTCAACTCCTAATCCCTAATCTCATATTAAAATGATATTAAAAATTATTCTTGCATGCTTATTCTTTTGTACATCTCAATGATGATCATACTAACCCGTGTTTAAAATGGCTTCCTTAATCACTTGTATATGCCAAAAAATATTGCATCCGCATACAACATGGAATGTGTCAGGTTTAATGTTATAACCCATGAGTATTAATTCACCCCGTACATACCCACACTCACCCATACTACTTTTGTGATCTCGAAATAGGTTACTTCCACAAAATACCCTCGTTTTGTTAAAATGTTGTTTAAAATATCCACATGAGATAAGATATTTGGAATAATTATTTTAGATACGATATAGATATATATTTTTACTTACACTTTTCATCAACTACTGTATTATTGCTAAATTCCTTCACCTTTTGAAAGGGGATAACACTAAATTTAAATAACGGAATATGATTTTTCCAACTTAGCCCTTTCACTCGAAAGGATATTTTTTCTTCTTAGAATGTTAACTAAAATTTAATGAGTTACCCTAATTGGGGAATGTTTTACCTGAATCACACCGTGGTTACTAGACAATCGTCCTTGAAAAGGACACAAATCCTGCCGCCCATGTGCAACGGTTGTCAACGCGGAGTCATTCTTGTAGAATAGTACCTCTAATAGATTACCCTAATAATAGGGTAATGTTTTACGCGAGTATCTCGTGGTTGATAAGGCAATCGTCCCTAAAAAGGACACAAATCCTGCCGTCCATGTACAGCGGTTGCCAACACGAACGTATTTTCTAAAACATTACCTCGAACTTAAAACACTATAATTTCATAAAATTATTATTTACAATAAAATACCTCAATCCATCCTAAAAAAGGATAATTTAATTTAAATATCTGGACCTTTACTAAAAGGCTATTTTCAATAAAGAACATAACCCTTATAAATGATACTTTCCAAAAGGATATCTAAAACTTTATTAAAGGATAATTTTCAAATAAATACCATAACTTTTTATTAAAAGGATGTTTTCTCCGTAAAATATTATGGGTTTCCAAAATGATAAATATTCCAAAGATCATGGTTTTCTTATAAACAATAAAAATAATCAAACACTATTATTCTTTATTAACTAAGTGTCCTATAAAATAACACGAAGTACATTACAAACTTTAAAAGATAACAAGACAAAACGAGCGGTTGTGGAAGGCCATATTAAATGAGATCAACTTCTTGATTACAAGTTTATGACATACATGACACATGATACGGTTATGGTTGGAATGCGCGGACGTAGGTATGGAATACTTATTGAGAAGATCCCGATATTCCGGGTGACCAGTCTGATGTACGGACAACTATATATATATGAAGATCCCTGCAGGCAGGGTGACCAGTCCAATGTGTGGACGACTACTAACCCGATATTCGGGCGAATACTAACCCTATTTGAGGACGAATGATCCAAAATGTGGATGACATACAATGTGGAAATTCCATGCCTAGAGGTATACGCACTAACTCTAATTCGTCAAAACCTTTATACTGAATCAGGGGATGGGTAGTTTGATTAGGCAAGGAGATTCGGAACTCGGATTCCCCTACTACTCGATCATGATCCCGGGAAGTGAAACGGTACATTTCACTTCCCCAGTTGTTGTTCCGTGGCCACAACGGAATAATCGCGAGTATCCGGACCCTTGTTTAACAAACTAAAACGTTTACAATACCTATTGATACTCAACACTAAACTCACATCATATACTATACCTACCTGTTATTTTATCTACCTTTCTTTATGAGACACGAGTTATTCAGTATCTTGGATGTGGATATTTTACCAGTTTAGACTTGTTTATTATGGAACTGAAGGGTGGAAATACCTGTGTACTTGAGTGATATTCACGCTAAACAAAACTTCATAGTAGTCATGGGACACCTTTCGGGGATTGATGGAGCTCCTTTTCGGGCCTCCGTCAGATGTTGTCTTCCGTTGATCTCGCGATGAACTTAACTGATTATCCTTCGTTGCGTGTGGGTCTCAATGGGTTTTTAGAGGAAGAGGTGAGATGAGAAAGCTGTTGCCGGGTACCTGCAAAGAAGTCCCGGGATGGTTTGGTACCACCAAGGACCCTCCGACGCTCAAGTTAGTGATGAGATCCGAGCAGAGTAACGGCATAAAAGTATCAAAAAATGGCTTACTTGGCTCCTCTGTGATGGGGGTTTATATAGCGGCGGCGGCACACAGCAGCAGGCGCGAGAATCTCGTCGGCAGTTACGCTCCCGATGTCACGCCCGCGTAAAGAGCGGATCACCCATTAATGGGGATCGTGATGGCGTGGAACGTAGGATGTTGCTGACGGAGAATCTGCGCATGGCGAGATTTGCGGAGCGGCGGTTACGTCTGTGAGCTGTACTGTTGGTCGGTCGGAGGACCGAGGAAGATGGCCTTGGCTGGGGAGCTCGGGAACGAGCGAGAGGGCCGAGGAGTCTTGGTCCTGTGGCAGCTCGGGGCGAGCTGAAAGGCCGAGGAGGCCAATTTCCAGGGGCTCTGAGGAGAGCCAGCTTGCGCTTGCAGGTTGGGCATAGGGGTAGCCTGGTCGGCCTCTGTGGGCCCTTTCTTCTGAGTTCTGGGACACTTCATCTGCCATGTGTCCTGATCTGAGGCGTTGCCAATATAGAGCATCATCATTAGCCCCCCACTCTTGTCCCGACCAGCTGACGGGTCGGGTCAAGAGTGGACTGCCGGGCCGCCCGGGAAGAGCTCCCTCCTAAGATTTCGTCGGGACGCGTCCCCTGGTTGTCGGCTGCCTTTTCTGCCAGCAAATCAGGGCGAAATCTCTGCATTTAAGGAAGGTGCGCCGGTTCATGCATCCCGTCACTGAAACGACGGTCTGTATATCAAGCGTCGCTTGGTCGACGCGACGTGTGCAAACCTGCGGCGTCTGTTGGGCAGGAGGATGCCCGCTGGGGATGCGCCGAGCAGGAAGGAACTCAGCGGCCTCACGATGAGGGCTTCAGACCATCAGCGTCTGATGGGCAGGAGGGTGCCCGCCGGGGATGCGTCGAGCAGGAAGGAACTCGGCGGTCTCGCGATGAGGGCTTCAGACCATCAGCGTCTGATGGGCAGGAGGATGCCCGCTGGGATGCGCCGAGCAGGAAGGAACCCGGCGGCCTCACGATGAAGGCTTGAGATCCTCAGCATCTGATGGACAGGAGGATGCCCGCTGGGGATGTGCCGAGCAGGAAGGAACTCGGCGGCCTCACGATGAGGGCTTCAGACCATCAGCGTCTGGTGGGTAGGAGGATGCGTGATCAGTCGAAAATATTGTATATTTTAGCCGGCAATTTCCCCATCTTTTGCATACATTTAGAAGTGTTCGGTATTCATATTTCACATATTAGCAAATCAATCATAAAATACCAGATTGCATGTATTAGACTTTTAAACCGACACTTTAAGGGAAATTAACCGCATTTTATGGCATCGCATCATTTCTGTATTTGCGCAACACTTGTCTTGAGTCTGTGCAGGAAATACGGAAGAAAATCAAAAGAGCTGATCAAAAATACGCCAACTAAATCATTTCAGATCTGGTAGCAATTCAGAAGGAATTATACAATTCTATATATCAAACCAAGGCCCATACAACAGCCCAAGACCACACCAGAGAGGCCAAGCCCCAACTCACCAAAGGCGCCGCGGATCCGCGGCGGGAGCCTGATTGAGCCGCGGATCCGCGCCTCTTATGCCACGTCAGCCGTCCAAATTCAGTGCAGAATCTCAATCTCTGGGCCCAGATTCCTTTCAGATATGTCAAGTTCCAGAATACCCTCGAAGCTACTGCCAGATCAGCAAAGAAGATTAAGCAAGGCTAATCCTAATTAAGCCCCTAATTAATCCTCTTCTAGAAGCTCCCTCCTAACTAATCACATCTAGAAGCTTCTCCCCTAACTAACTTTTGGAGGGAAATTTGAATTTCCTCAACAAACTTTAGGAGGGAAACTTAGAATTTGAAATCCTAGATCTAGGGTTAGTTATCTATAAATAGGAACCTAGATCTAGGGTTAAAGGCTAATCAATAACCATTGGTTCATTCTACACCATTTTCTTCCACAAGTCTCGTGACAAGGCTTGTGCGAAACCCTAACCCTAATTCCACTCCAAATCCAAGATCTTGAGTACCAAAACAAGCAAGAAGCCTTCAACCTTTTAGGAGCCGAGCCGATCTTCAATCGGGCAAGTGATCCAAGCCGATCCGCGATCCACGGAGACGAGCGAAGCCAAGTCGACGATCGAATTCTTCCTCTTGTAGTTCTTGAGCGAATGTAATGAAATTGTTGATATAAATAAAAGGTGAAATTCTTTAATCTTGCTTTCTTTTAATTCTTGCATCATGATTAGATCTCAATTTGTAATTGTTGTTCTTGTTGTGATGTTTGAGTAAAACTCCGCTCGTAAAGGAGTCGAGACGATTGTAGAATGATGATGTAACAAATCTTAATACGATTTTTAAGTCCTACGAGTTTTGTAAACCCTAGCAAGTTCAAGAATCGATGACCTAGTTTCGTAGCGATGCTTTCTTGATTGTGATCGCTCGAAATTAGGGATCTACGATCGTTTCTTGAATTTACTAGAGACTAGAATATGAATGATATCGACGAAAGAACAAGGGATAAGATGAAACCCTAGTTTCACAAGAAATCCCTAATTCTCGATCGATCATCATCGATCTAGTATCAATTCATCGAAGGATAAGAATACGTAATTGTAAGATTACATCACAGTTATAGATCCGATCGATTCCTACGAGCCTCATTTCGATTCTTGATATTTGGTGTGGAAAAATCAACAAACTATCAATTCTTGATTCTATCTTTTCTTGTTATTAGATCTAGATATTTTCTTTTTCTTGAAATACAAAATTTAAATCATGAATTGTTTGTTTTCTTTTCTTTAAAGTTTCGACTCATCTAATTCAAAAGACGAACGATTACACTTTCCCTGTGGACGATCCGCACTCACTAACAATCTACATCCGACACCGTAGTTGATTGCGGTCAAATAATTTTTGGTTGTGATTTCTATTCTATTTTCTTCATACACAACAGAAAAATATTCAATCAAATGGCGCCGTTGCCGTGGATAGTGCACTAATAGTTCGTATTTTGAAATTTGAGTTGAAAATTTTATTCCATCTAAATTTTGTGATCAAAATTCGTGCAAACACTAATACGTGTGTTGTTATTTGATTGCGAGGAAATCTGGAATCATTGGAGCTGTGGAAATTTTTTTCTGAAATATCCAGAGAGCTGTGTAGGTGAACAGAAGCTTGTGCACAAATTTCTGTGCACTGATCCCAACTTACCACCGCCCTTCCGCGGCATTAGAGCCTCATCCGCGGCGGTTCCGCGCTTGATTGAAGGGATCTCTGTGCCAAACTTCCTCTGCAAGCTTCTTACCTTCTCCTCTCTCCTCTTTTTAGCTCCAACTAACATTTTGTGCAGGATTCTTTGCAAATAATCGCAGCGCCGCGCAAAGCAAAATAAAATTTGTGCGTGTTTTTGATTTTTGGTTGTTTGCATATTAATACGGAAATTAAGGGGCATGACCAAATCCAAATTAGGTGGGGATTTCATTACCCTTCCTAGGCCCCGAAAATCACAAACTTGCATCCGCATTGACCCTCATTAATTAAAAGAAATCTAGAGATGACTCTAAGGACCGTCGCGCTCAATTAGGACAAGAGAATGCCGTGGGTAATTCATTGCTTATCCGCGTTTTCTTGTGGTGTCTAAGGCGAGTGTGTCTAAGGCTAGTGGTTTTTAATTTGGCCCACTACTTACGTAGTGGAGTACCTTCCCACTTACCTGGCACTTATCCGGCCACAGGGGAACAAAGAGGCAGTGGAGGATTCTATCCTGTGACTTGTCTTTTGGCAGTTAGGAGCGGTCTAGAGTTTGACCTAGGTGACCACTAGATTTTAGGGTTTTGCTTGTTGCATTTGTTGTGATCGCATCATTTTTCAAAAATCCATATCATTTTTCAAAACAAACACCAACACTTCATTTCCTCTAATTATACCAACGCTGCCACTTGTGCTACAACCATTTAGCATAATGTTAGGCTGGACACGGGATTCCATTTCCCGTCTTGTCCGCGTTTCTTTTATCGACCCCAGAGTCGGTAATTCTTCGTCTTCTCCCCCACCACCCACCACACCCGCGATGGACCCAAATCCATCAAACTTTAACACTACTCTGCCACCGCCCGCAGGTGCGCAGAATCTTCCACGCATTTCTCTCCAAGAAAGATGCTATCCTACACGTGTTACCCTTCCCACCTGTCTTTCTATACCACCTGCCATAGGGGAAAATTTTGAAATCAACCCCCAATTCATCAAACTTTTACCCAAATTTCATGGTCTTGATTCTGAAAACGCATACATGTTTATTTCCAAATTTGAAAACGTATGTGTTTTGATGGGAAATTCACAACTGTCTTTGGATGCTCTGCGTTTACGTCTTCTCCCATTCACTTTGTGCGATTTAGCCGAGAAGTGGCTTTACATCACACCCGCACATTCTATTTCAACATGGGACGAACTCGTTGCAGCATTCCTTAAGAAATTTTATCCTAATCACAAGACCGCCCGTGTTCGGAGCGAAATCTCTAAATTTACCCAACTTCCCAATGAACCATTTTGGAAATGCTTTGAACGATTCAAGGATCTTCTTATCCAATGCCCTCATCACGGAATCCCCAGATGGGATTTGTGTCGAATTATCTATGAGGGTGTTGATCTCACTACTAGACAGATGCTTGAAACCATGTGTCATTGCCAATTCCTATCTAAAGATGATGGTGAAGCTTGAAAATACTTAGAAGATTTAGCTCAAAACACATCACAATGGGAAAGTGTTAGACCACCACCACCTAGGGAAGATGTCAATCAGCTCGATGTTTCCGTCACCTTGAAAGCCCAAATGGCCGCAATACAAAGGAAACTCGACGCTATAGAAAATAAAATCTCCTCAGCCTCCCTAAACCAATCCACACTTCCCAAAACCGTGTGTGGCTGCTGTTCAAACCCTTCACATTTGACGGAAGAATGTCCTTTGAATGTACCGTTTCAAGGTCACACTAATGCTTCACTTCAGCAAAGACCTGGAAACTATCCCTCTTCTTCCTCATATAATCAAGATTGGAGGAATCACCCGAACTTTTCTTGGAACCAATCACAATCTCAAAACACGGTTCCAATCCTAAACAATTTTCAAAGGGTCCCTCCACCACAACAGCAACCACCACTTCAATTGAGTCAGCACCCCTTCCAACCGCAAAATTTTCAAAATCCTGCCAACACTTTTGCACTACATGAAAACTCTTTGCAATTGGCCGGTACTGATAATATCTCTGCACTGGTGCAAACCTTGGTTATTTTCATGAAACAATCCATCCAAGAGTCGGCAAGTTTTCAATCTTCCATCGATAATATGATAAAGATCATTCTCACTCAA
Source organism: Agapanthus africanus (assembly GCA_030015575.1). Lineage (NCBI taxonomy): Eukaryota > Viridiplantae > Streptophyta > Magnoliopsida > Asparagales > Amaryllidaceae > Agapanthus > Agapanthus africanus. The sequence goes on along the minus strand of JASDDO010000018.1, from coordinate 35,729,880 downwards.
AATGAGAATATCAAATCAATGGAAGCACAAATTGAACGAATAACAGCCGAAATAAGTGCTAGAGAAGAAGGGAATCTTCCATCTCAACCCGTACCTGATCCTAGACCTTCACATTACACTAATGTGGACGCTTTTACAACGTTGAGATCTGGAAGAGTGCTAGACAATCATTTGGGTGAACAAATTGATAATGATGAATTGATCATTAACACCCCGGCTTCCACTTCCACTTCCACTCATACTTCTATTCCTTACCCTATTTCGTCTAACTTACCTTCTTCTTCCGAGCCTATTCTCCGTATTCCCAAGGGCTCGAACCCTCCACCCACCTCATCTTTTCCACCCCCACAAACTTCTCCACAAATGTTGGACCCAACACTTATTGATAGAGCTCCATTTCCAAATAGGTTGAGGCCCAAGAAACATGATGCCCAAATGGAGAAGATTGTGGACATGTTTAAGGAAGTTAACATCAACATCCCTTTCCTAAATGCTATTCAACAAGTTCCGTCCTATGCAAAAACTCTTAAGAACTTGTGCACTAGGAAGAGGAAGACTCAAGTGCCTAAAAAAATCTTCATGTCGAGTACTGTAGACACGGCTTTTCCCCAACAATTACCACGGAAACGTAAGGACCCTGGTTGTCCTACTATTTCCATTTTTATTGGGGAGAAACACATCAACCGTGCGTTACTTGACCTTGGCGCTAGTGTTAACTTACTTCCTTACTCGGTATATGAGCAACTAGGTATCGGAGTGTTAAAGCCCTCGAATATAACTCTCCAGATGGCTGATCGATCAATCACTAAACCTAGGGGTGAACTGGAGGATGTGTTAATAAAAATCGGGGAATTTGTATTCCCTGTGGATTTTATTGTACTTGATACACAGCCTGTAGCGAACCCACGGAATCAAATTCCGGTGATTTTAGGTCGCCCCTTTTTGGCCACTTCCAACGCTATTATCAACTGTCGTAATGGTTCTATGACCCTATCTTTCGGGAACAGGTCAATAGAGCTAAACATTTACAAGTTGGGAAGTGTACCCTCCGAACCTACTGCTCAGGTCTGTTCTGTCGACTTAATGGATGTCGACAGCAGCGACTTTGATGATCCTCCTGATACTGATCTTGACTCTTTTCATACGTTATTGTTTGACCCAACTATGTATCATACACATACGGACTCTTCCACCGAGATGTCCGGGTTAACAATTAACACTGATTATGAACTGCTCTTAGAGTCTGAAGATCACCCCGCACCTTATGATGATCATCGGGGTATAGATGGAACTTTTGAGGAGATCTTCGCTGATAAACTCGCATTTTTGAATAACACGGGTGTTGAGATGAATCATCTTTCCATCACTGAAATTGAACCTCCACCCCTTCTTCTGAACTGTAAAAAGAATGCGAGTAATCCATCACATTCACTGTATCGTCTCTCCAAAATGAGACGCACACACATTCTATTCCACCACTTACCCTTTCCCCACTTCTTCCACCAACCCGAGCACTGCATTGATAAATTTTTTGAATGGTTGGTGTTAACATTCGGTCTTTGCAAAGCTTGGCATCGACCAATGAGTTTTGACCCCTTCATATGATTTTTAAAGATTAACATTGCATAACTCAAGTTTGGGGGGAGGTATGTTTTTTTTGGCTCCTAAAAAGAATTTTTACAAAATTTTTGAGCCAAGAATAAGTTTGGGAGAGGATCTTCACTTAAATATTTTGCCCCCACTAATAAATTCCTCCCAAGCTTACAGGTTTTTCGAGATTTAGCGGAAGGCAACAGTGAGGACACTGTTGAAAACAAGTTTGGGGGAGGTTTGTGCTTATTTTCGCATCATTTGCATATCATTTGCATAAGCACAAAACATTTTTGAAAAAACCTATAAAAATTTAAAAATTTTCAAAAAGATAAAAATATTTTTTTTGTACATAAATAAGATAATAAAAGTTTATATAGCGAACAATTACATCCATGAGATTAGAAAAATTTAAGAAAACCAAGAAAATTAGAAGTTTTCTTATACGAACTAGTAATAAGTAGTTATGAGCCGTTGTCCCAAGGGTTAGTAAGATGAAAGACGTCACTAATCTGAGGATAAAAATAAGTCTGAAAAATAGTTTCTATTCTGGAAGCCAAACATTTTGAACGTTGATACCCTGCTATTTGCACTTACACACGTCTTAAAGCCTGGGATAGTAGAGGATACCTTGAAATGCTCTTGTCTTAAAGCCAAAAGTATGAAGGAAATAAAAAAAAAATGAAGAAAATATAAAGTGGTGAGAAAATTGAACACTGGTTTTGTTATCACCAAGGGCAATAAAAAAATGTATAGCGAGGGTGCCTTTTCACCTAGTGCCCTAAGGCCAACTGGTCTGGGAGTCACTGCTATGCCTGAGGTGGTGCAAGACGAGGAAAATACACCAAATAAGCAAGCACATGAGTAATCGGTCGGTTAGTACCTCAAGAAGTATTAACGGTCGCATGAAAGTGTGTGAGCAATCTCATCTAAATATTCATTAATTAAAAAGTACTGAGGCTGATGGGCAAGAGTATGATAGCTTGAATTGAATTCTCCGGGTGTAGGGATGTCTTTACACACACGCAGGGTTATATGATCGATGTTTGGAAGAAAGATAGGAATGAAGAATAAGACGATGTTTTATTGAGGGAGGACGTGATTTCTGACATTTTTTCATGACCATTAAGATAGGGCTCATGACAACCGAAAAGCTAGCTTAGTTGGAAACCCTAATTTTCAAGGCTTTTCTTTTACGATTCTTTTCTTTAAATGTAATATTCATTATCTTCCTTTTATTATTGGATTTTGTGGGTGCAATCCGCTGAAAACCCTCAGGAGACAACACTCCTCCTACTACGGACACCTAGAGGTTTAAAGGCTTGTTGCACGTGCTCAGTGCAATCGTGTTGCCTACGAAAGTGTGCTAGTTAGTTTTTTCTCTTTCTTTATTTTCTCCTTCTCTTTTTAATAAAACATTCGCTCGAGACGATCGAAATTAAGTTTGGGGGTATTTGATCAGTCGAAAATATTGTATATTTTAGCCGGCAATTTCTCCATCTTTTGCATACATTTAGAAGTGTTCGGTATTCATATTTCACATATTAGCAAATCAATCATAAAATACCAGATTGCATGTATTAGACTTTTAAACCGACACTTTAAGGGAAATTAACCGCATTTCATGGCATCGCATCATTTCTGTATTTGCGCAACACTTGTCTTGAGTCTGTGCAGGAAATACGGAAGAAAAGCAAAAGAGCTGATCAAAAATACGCCAACTAAATCATTTCAGATCTGGTAGCAATTCAGAAGGAATTATACAATTCTATATATCAAACCAAGGCCCATACAACAGCCCAAGACCACACCAGAGAGGCCAAGCCCCAACTCACCAAAGGCGCCGCGGATCCGCGGCGGGAGCCTGATTGAGCCGCGGATCCGCGCCTCTTATGCCACGTCAGCCGTCCAAATTCAGTGCAGAATCTCAATCTCTGGGCCCAGATTCCTTTCAGATATGTCAAGTTCCAGAATACCCTCGAAGCTACTGCCAGATCAGCAAAGAAGATTAAGCAAGGCTAATCCTAATTAAGCCCCTAATTAATCCTCTTCTAGAAGCTCCCTCCTAACTAATCACATCTAGAAGCTTCTCCCCTAACTAACTTTTGGAGGGAAATTTGAATTTCCTCAACAAACTTTAGGAGGGAAACTTAGAATTTGAAATCCTAGATCTAGGGTTAGTTATCTATAAATAGGAACCTAGATCTAGGGTTAGTTATCTATAAATAGGAACCTAGATCTAGGGTTAAAGGCTAATCAATAACCATTGGTTCATTCTACACCATTTTCTTCCACAAGTCTCGTGACAAGGCTTGTGCGAAACCCTAACCCTAATTCCACTCCAAATCCAAGATCTTGAGTACCAAAACAAGCAAGAAGCCTTCAACCTTTTAGGAGCCGAGCCGATCTTCAATCGGGCAAGTGATCCAAGCCGATCCGCGATCCACGGAGACGAGCGAAGCCAAGTCGACGATCGAATTCTTCCTCTTGTAGTTCTTGAGCGAATGTAATGAAATTGTTGATATAAATAAAAGGTGAAATTCTTTAATCTTGCTTTCTTTTAATTCTTGCATCATGATTAGATCTCAATTTGTAATTGTTGTTCTTGTTGTGATGTTTGAGTAAAACTCCGCTCGTAAAGGAGTCGAGACGATTGTAGAATGATGATGTAACAAATCTTAATACGATTTTTAAGTCCTACGAGTTTTGTAAACCCTAGCAAGTTCAAGAATCGATGACCTAGTTTCGTAGCGATGCTTTCTTGATTGTGATCGCTCGAAATTAGGGATCTACGATCGTTTCTTGAATTTACTAGAGGCTAGAATATGAATGATATCGACGAAAGAACAAGAGATAAGATGAAACCCTAGTTTCACAAGAAATCCCTAATTCTCGATCGATCATCATCGATCTAGTATCAATTCATCGAAGGATAAGAATACGTAATTGTAAGATTACATCACATTTATAGATCCGATCGATTCCTACGAGCCTCATTTCGATTCTTGATATTTGGTGTGGAAAAATCAACAAACTATCAATTCTTGATTCTATCTTTTCTTGTTATTAGATCTAGATATTTTCTTTTTCTTGAAATACAAAATTTAAATCATGAATTGTTTGTTTTCTTTTCTTTAAAGTTTCGACTCATCTAATTCAAAAGACGAACGATTACACTTTCCCTGTGGACGATCCGCACTCACTAACAATCTACATCCGATACCGTAGTTGATTGCGGTCAAATAATTTTTGGTTGTGATTTCTATTCTATTTTCTTCATACACAACAGAAAAATATTCAATCAATGCGCCGAGCAGGAAGGAACTCGGCGGCCTCACGATGAGGGCTTGAGATCCTCAGCATCTGATGGGCAAGAGGATGCCCGCTGGGGATGCGCCGAGCAGGAAGGAACCCGGCAGCCTCACGATGAGGGCTTGAGATCCTCGGCATCTGATGGGCAGGAGGATGCCCGCTGGGGATGCGCCGAGCAGGAAGGAACTCAACGGCCTCGCGATGAGGGCTTCAGACCAGCAACATCTGGTAGGCAGGAGGATGCCCGCTGGGGATGCGCCGAGCAGGAAGGAACTTGGCGGCCTCACGATGAAGGCTTGAGATCCTCAGCATCTGATGGGCAGGAGGATGCCCGCTGGGGATGCGCCGAGCAGGAAAGAACCCGGCGGCCTCACGATGAGGGCTTGAGATCCTCAGCATCTGATGGGCAGAAGGATGCCCGCTGGGGATGTGCCAAGTAGGAAGGAACTCGGCGGCCTCGCGATGAGGGCTTCAGACCATCAGCGTCTGGTGGGCAGGAGGATGCCCGCTGGGATGTGCCGAGCAGGAAGGAAATCCGCGGCCTCACGATGAGGGCTTGAGATCCTCAGCATCTGATGGGCAGGACGATGCCCGCGGGGGATGCGCCGAGCAGGAAGGAACCCGGCGGCCTCACGATGAGGGCTTGAGATCCTCAGCATCTGATGGACAGGAGGATGCCCGCCGGGGATGCGCCGAGCAGGAAGGAACTCGGCGACCTCGCGATGAGGGATTCAGACCATCAGCGTCTGGTGGGCAGGAGGATGCCCGCTAGGGATGCGCCGAGCAGGAAAGAACTCGGCGGCCTCACGATGAGGGCTTGAGATCCTCAGCATCTGATGGGCAGGAGGATGCCCGCTAGGGATGCGCCGAGCAGGAAGGAACCCAGCAGCCTCACGATGAGGGCTTTGATCCTTGACGCTGGAGGGGCCGTGAGAGGCCTGTGAAGGATGGCCGAGCAGGGTAGCTGCTCGGTGCCTCTTGGCGAGGGCATTGGTCTTTGACGCTGGAGGGGCCCTGAGAGGCCTGCGAAGGATGGCCGAGCAGGGTAGCTGCTCGGTGCCTCTTGGTGAGGGCTTTGATCCTTGACGCTGGAGGGTCCCTGAGAGGCCAGCGAAGGATGGCCGAGCAGGGTAGCTTCTCGGTGCCTCTTGGCGAGGGCTTTCTAATCCCCGGCGTTGTGGTAGGGAAGCTACCCGCCGGGGATAGCCGAGCGAGGGATCCTCGGGCTCGACTGCCTCTGGGAGGACTTTTGATCCTTCAGGATGGAGACCGAGCATGGTTACTGCCCAGTGCCTCTTGGCGAGAACTTTGACCCCTGTCGGTTATGGTAGGAAGCTACCAGCCGGGGATAGCCGAGCAAGGACCCGACTGCCTCTGGGAGGACTTTGGTTCTTGGCGCAGGAAGAGCTATAGGGCTGTAAGAAGCCTACCAAGGATCCTTGGTCGGGCAGGGTTACTGCCCGGTGCCTCTTGGCGAGGGCTTTTGTCCTTAAGGATAGCCGAGCGAGGGATCCTCGGGCTCGACTGCCTCTGGGGGGGCTTTCTGATCCCTGGCGTTGCGGTAGGGAAGCTACCCGCCAGGGATAGCCGAGCGAGGGATCCTCGGGCTCGACTGCCTCTGGGAGGACTTTCTGATCCCTGGCGTTGCGGTAGGGAAGCTACCCACCAAGGATAGCCGAGCGAGGGATCCTCGGGCTCGACTGCCTCTGGGAGGACTTTCTGATCCCTGGCGTTGCGGTAGGGAAGCTACCCGCCCGGGATAGCCGAGCGAGGGATCTTCAGGCTCGACTGCCTCTGGGAGGACTTTCTGATCCCTGGCGTTGCGGTAGGGAAGCTACCTGCCAAGGATAGCCGAGCGAGGGATTCTCGGGCTCGACTGCCTCTGGGAGGACTTTCTGATCCCTGGTGTTGCGGTAGGGAAGCTACCCGCCAGGGATAGCCGAGCAGGGTAGCTGCTGGGCTACCTCTTAGTGAGGGCTTAGATCCTTGGGCGAGGTGGCCCTCGAGCCGCCGTGGAGAGCCCCCTCTGTGCGACCCCATCAAGAGAGGGGGTGTCGGTCTATTCGGCCAGTGAGGGCATTGATGACGGTCACCGGAGAAGGTTCATCCGTGCCTCCGGTGAGAGGGGAGGCGGCGGCTGGTATCTGGATTTTCAGGATGATTGCTTGCCATGGGGATGGAGATTGGAAGGCCAACTTTGTTTTTTTTTTTGTGGAGTTTCGGTTCCCACAGACGGCGCCAACTGATGGAGCTCCTTTTTGGGCCTCCGTTAGATGTTGTCTTCCGTTGATCTCGCGGTGAACTTAGCTGATTAAACTTCGTTGCGTGTTGGTCTCAATGGGTTTTTGGAGGAAGAGGTGAGATGAGGAAGCTGTTGTCGAGTACCTGCAAAGAAGTCCCGGGGTGGTTTGGTACCACCAAGGACCCTCCGACGCTCAAGTTAGTGATGAGATCCGAGCAGAGTAACGGCATTAAAGTGTCAAAAAATGGCTTACTTGGCTCCTCTGTGATGGGGGTTTATATAGCAGCGGCAGCACGCAGCAGCAGGTGCGAGAATCTCGCCGGCAGTTACACTCCCGACGTCACGTCCGCGTAAAGAGCGGATCACCCATTAATAAGGATCGTGATAGTGTGGAACGTGGGATGTTGCTGGCGGAGAATCTGCGCATGGCGAGATTTGCGGAGCGGCGGTTGCGTCTGTGAGCGGTACTGTTGGTCGGTCGGAGGACCGAGGAAGATGGCCTTGGCTAGGGAGCTCGGGAACGAGCGAGAAGGCCGAGGAGTCTTGGTCCTATGGCAGCTCGGGGCGAGCTGAAAGGCCGAGGAGGCCAATTTCCAGGGGCACTGAGGAGAGCCAGCTTGCGCTTGCAGGTTGGGCATTGGGGTGGCCTGGTCGGCCCCTGTAGGTCCTTTCTTCTGAGTTCTGGGACACTTCATCTGCCACGTGTCCTGATCTGAGGCGTTGCCAATATAGAGCATCATCAAGGATGTTCACGCTACCGCATTGATTGACACCCCAGGCACGAGCACCAGCTCATACTGCTTCCAGCTAGTCATGGGATACCTCAAGGATACGAGTATGTTCACCAGTCAATTCCATCAATACACACCTGGTTTAACCTGATCTAACTCTTAGACCGAATAATCGTTTGACTTGAACCTTTACCAAATATATACCTCACACAACCTACTCATATTCACATATAGCTCTGTCAACATATCTAATTTGCATACAACCTCATACCTTTATACATATGTACATCATATTCATTATATTTATATACACCTGTTCGTTTCTATATTTTTCTTCCTTATGAGGCAATCCTACCCGAGTATAACTCGCTGACGGACCTTCCTTTTCTTCCTCTATCTTTGGAATGCCCTTCAGATAAGAATGAGTATTATGGCGAGGATCAAGGTGTGAAGCCAACTTATGAAGATTATGCAGACTGGATGATGGAAGATTAGCTAGATTTAATTTTTGTTGTTGCCCACATGTTTAGGGCTTTTGTTTCTCCTCGATATAATTAAACTACTTAGTTTATTTTATTCTTTCTTTTGGGATGTAATAAAGTTTGGTTAATAGAAATAAATACCTTTCGCTTTTATTATTTTTGTTTTGGTATACATCCTGCATGTTAAATATTCATACGCTTAACGTAACTGTATTGAATAGACCACCTTCAATACAGTTAGGTTGCGGACCATGCCACGTCATCCTTCTCCTTCTTTTGGGAAGCGGGGCATGACAGGTTTTAGTGGTGGCCCATGCAGGTCATCTTATGTACTAAAACGGAACCGTTAACTAACTTATTATATTTGTGAATCTCATCCATTCATACCGATCTCATAATTTTCCTATGTCTCTTGTCCCTTCCTTTGCATTCTGTACCCTTACCATGACTTTCTCTTCAAGTCATGGCAAGTCTTTCTGACGAGGATGACATGTCCGATATTACCTTTGAAGCTACAACTGGAGATTCAGACGACGAAGTCGTAGTTTTCAGGCGGTTATTTCCGACAGCGACTCGGAAGACGAAGAAGTCGATGCTGCAACTCCGGAACCTATGATGGCCAATGACTCCGAAGATGAAGAAGAAGATCCTATGGAAGAGGAGCTTATAGAGGAGGGGCCAGAAAAAGAAACTCCTGCGGCGGAAGAGAATCCTATAGAATATGATCCGGATGAGAATGCTCTTGCAAAGGAACAAGACCCTATAGAGGTGGAATCCGAGAGCGAGACTCCTGCCGAAGGATGAGTCGAAGGACGAAGCTTCGAGTGAGGAGGAACTCGAGGCTGAAGAAACTCAGGCAGTTGTCCTCGCAAGGCACCATGGGAATGGTCATACCTTTCTTAGTGCGAGGACCTATCACCACTTGTTGAACTCCCATAATCAAGACTAATAAGTCTTTTCCTTTTCTTTAGCCGAATAAAACGATGTAAGAATAGTAGGGGCATGTCCTTACTTTTCGGTTGTACTCTCCATATTGATGTTGGATAATAAAATCTTAGTTTCGAGTAAAAATCTCTATCGTGTCTCTTGCTCTTCTTATTAGTCTCTCTCTTGCATTAATTGTCGTTCTTTAATGCAAGCTATTATCTTGTCTCATCCCTCAGCCTGTTTGTAACCTAACCTATTCTGATCATCAATGGCCGGATGACACCATGACCGCAACCGAAGGGAAATGGAGTCAATGAAGCCGCTTCTCAGCAAGCAGCTATGCTACAAATGAAGTAAGGACTATTGAAGCAACAGCAACAGCAGCTGCCCTTCATCAGGAGCTACGAGAAAGTAGGCAGCAACAAACAGAGATTTTAAGTAAATCACTAGCCCAAGTTCCTCAAGGTTTAGCGGGAGTGAAGCAGTTCAGATCACTCCACCCCAAGGCTTTTTCGGGGAAGGAAACTCCCTTAGAAGCTGAGGAATGCCTCAAGGGAACAGTCAACGATCTCGGTGCCGCCCAAATTCTGAAGGATGCATGGGTGAACATCGCTAAGCTACAACTGACAGTTAATGCCAGGATATGGTGGGAGGCAGAGGAAAGTAGATTGAAAGAGCCCGTCGACTGGGAAACGTTCAAACACCGTTTTGATACCCAGTACTTTCCAGTCGTGGCACACTTAAGGATGGAAAGAGAGCTTATACAATTCCAACAAAGGAGCATGTGGGATAAGTCGGTGGACAAGTACGCTTCGGAGTTCTCAAGGTTAAGTCGGTTCGCGCATCAACTGGTGGCAACCCCGGAACTTTATACTAAGAGATTCCGGTAAGGATTGGACCTGAAGACGCAGTTCTCCATGTTTTCTGCTACTCTTACGACTTATGATGAAATCTTAGAGGCGGAGCGAAACTTTGAAGACCTTCTGAAACGCATGAGGAAGGATGATTGTTTGTCTGGCATTAAGCGACCAGCCAATCAAATTCTTGATGGATCATCTTCCAGATTCAACGGAAGACAACAACCCAAGAGACCAGCAGGACCAACTATCTTCGGAAAACCAGCCGTTATATGAAACCATTGTGGTAGGATTGGACACTACATGAGAGACTGTCGCATTTTGAACAAACTTTGCATAGTCTGTGGGTCTCCGGATCATGCTATTGGGGACTGTCCTCAGAGCGGGAGACAATCAGGCCCCGTCTGTTAGTTGTATGTATGCCCTAGAGGCCAGTATTGTACAGATGATGTATATTATATTGGATGCTTGGACATATATAGAGATGACTTTCTTGCTCGATATGATAGTATGCTATCTGGTTGCTCTTTATCTTAACATGTATACTTGTCTCTTTATACTGTCTTAGAGTTACATGTTGGTAAAGCCCTTAGGATGTGTACTTGACTACCTGGACTATGATGCGGATCATACTAGTGGGGACATGGTAGTCCATAAGTACATCCTTCAAGGTCCCTAGTCGTGGGTATATCGAGACAGGGCATCGATATACCAGTGTAGACTAGCGTATACGCTTCTCGACCCATGAAATGGGCGATGGATGATCCTATATCCATTGGTGTTTAACATCAGAGATCGTATATGGGTGCTCAGTGGAGACTGGGTACACTGGACGGACTCGCCAAGAACTCCCAGATGGTATTATACCTCACGTCAGATGGCAGTTCTCAGGTGACACTTGTGCAGGTTAGTCTGTAGACCCGAGATCGTCATAAAGTCTTGTGTGATTCCCACTGTGCTTTGATTTCCACCTTACCACGTCCATGAGGGCATGCAAAACGGTGGTTTTTGGGTACAGTCCCGAGTCACATGGAGGCAATGAGCTATAGGAGGGGTTTCGTCTCTCCCGGTATTGGGGGTTGATGTTGCGCTGTGCTCAATTAGCCGTAACAGGGAAGTCCCTGTCCAGGGCTGATTGGAGATTTACTGGTAACTGTTACCAGTAGTTTCTCGACCCGTTATGAGCCTCACATCGGCACGACTTATCAGTTATTGGGGTCTGACGTTTACTACCCCTAGACTTGATATGCGACATATCAGACGAGGAGACCGGACTGCACGGTAGTGTTGCCGGTTGGCTCGACGGGAGTTGTAGCAGGTTCGCTTGTTCTCTTCTGATCGTTCAATACCCGGGTGGCCGTTACGTTTAGCTGACCGCTTGCGGCTTGGGGGTGCTTGATATGATCATCACCCACTGCCGGCGTATTGACGAGTCTTAGAGTCCCACAAAGGAGTTACCTAGTCCAGGAGAAACGTTGTGGGGCGCGTATGCGATATGCGCATGGACCCGATTAAAATGCGCGTATAGGATACCGTATATTGATCGGGCGGCTTGCTTTTGGTGGGGTCATATGTGATATGGCCGGATTGATAAATCAAGTGTTGATTTATCATTTAACCATTAGTTTTCTCACTTAAAATCTTTTCTTGTACATGATGGATGTATGCATGCATGTATGCTTTCATTCTTTTAGTTTCATGCACATATGGATGTGCATACATACATACATACATACATACATCATCTATCATGGTTGATTACACATGGAAAATGGTGGCAATATAAGACTCACACCATGGATTAAATATATGGATAATTATTTAATTTGTGTTAAAAACAAAATGGAAAAAGAAAGGATAATTCATGGCTGGTTTCTACATCCTTCTTAAACCTAACCATGGTCACCTACTCCTAACCATGAGTTAACCTTCTCTATGTGTTTTAAACTCAAGTTAAATAATATTTTTATCATCTAACCATGGTTTGAGATGAGGATAAGAAAATATATATAGATATATTTTCTTTTTCTTCATAAGGGTTATCTTTTTCACTCTTGTTAAAAAGTATAGCCATCATCTTCTTCCTCCTTCTTCACTTGTTCTCTAGAATTTTGTAGTGAGCAAATTAGATAACAAGATTGGATTTTGAAGTGAGAATAAGAACCACAATATCATTCTACACAAGTTTAGCCCACTTGTTTAGAGTGTTATCTTCATTTCTTTTTTTGAAAAGTGAAGTTGCAAGCTTGGACTAGGAGCTTCGGATGGATCGTCGTGGACACTAGGAGACTTCAAGCGAACCCTCCTCCAACCCTCAAGTGGCCAAGGAGTCTAGCGTAGGGAGCTACAAAGGTTGTACTCTCAAAACCCTGGCATTTCTTTCATGTGATGATGTGTAGTTTTTTGAAACCCTAATTTTTCTAGGATCGATCCTTTGCATGTTAACTTAGCACCCTAAAATTCAATCTTTGGTACATGTGATGCTTCCAAACCCTTCATGAGGTGCTAGGTAAACCTTTCATTGGTATCAGAGCCGACCTAGAACATTAGGTGACACTTTAGCGAAGTTAAAACTCCGATCGAACCGAAAAATTACGGATTTTTGTGCTCTCTGGACATTTTTTCAAAACTGTTGTTTTTCAGAATTAAAAATATGTAAAAATTACAGCAGGTAAATATAAGAATTACTGTAAAATTCGATGCAGTGAACAGTCTTTATTGCCGCGGAAACGCGGCCTAAGCTTGCTTGAGCCGCGGTTCCGCGGCCGTACACATCAATAACTAAATGAATTTTATACAGTAATGCGTGTTTCTGCTTGTATAATTTTTAGGGTATTTTTAATTTGAATTGTGTGCTATTTGTTCTGGAGATGGTTTTGGACTCGTCGATTCGATCAGAATTTTCATTTCGTGTCTTTTCCGGATAAATTAGAATGTATTGAAGTGTTTGAACGAGTATCATTTGCTCACTTTTCACGGGGTTTAAAATCTTTCGGAAATACGTGCAAGTTTGTTTGTGGTGGACCCTCTAGAAGACAACAAACCTTAACTCGATTATGTGACCGTCTTGAACTGCTTTTTGAACCTTAGAGTTTGGGGCAGTACGGCGTGCCACATGTGAGGCGTTGGCTTGACCCTTCTACGGCTGGACCGCTACCACCGTGTCACACTCCGGGTTTTTGAACTCCGCTCAAGTGTTGAGCTTTAGCGAATCTTGGGTATTTGATCGTTCCTTCGAAAACTTTAATACCGTCTATTTATCTGGAATGTGATGCAATATCTGGAATTCATATAGTTGGACATGAAATACGAAGTATGTGATATTTCGCATTTACGATGTCTAAAGAGAATGTGGATTCCAAATATTGCAGTTTTACACTTTCTTTTCTGTGACCGTAAGTGTAGTATGTCGATATCGCCGGTTTCGTTACTATACATCAACGACAATTGGGGTACGCATACTTACTTACGTTGATCATATATGATATTATGTTTTGCTGAGATATGATGTGCAGGATTGTCGCAATTGAATAGCCGGGGGGTTTTATGTGAGATGAGAGTTTTATATTTTCATTTATGTAAATTCAAATGTAATGTAATATTCTTTTATTTGGGGCACTTCCGGGTTGAGGTCGATGCCACCAGTGTTGTATATTATTTACTTTTTCGCATTAGGATGGACCCAAGGAGGGGAGCACAGGTGACCGGGTTCTGGGGTTCAGTGGGAGGCCATCTCGAGGAGTCGAGACCGGGTCTCCTAAACTCCAGAATTGGTAGGGTCGCTTGCTGCTCTCGTAGGGGTCCAGGGTGTGGGCTTGGCTATTCATTGCGACTGTGGAATCCGTATTTTCTATTGTTGGCTAAATACTAAATACGGACGTCCTAGTATATCCCACATTATATCTATGTTTCTGCTGCGATATCTGTGATGTGATCATTAGATATGTTCTGTGATGGATACAGTATATAGTATATATGATATATTATATAGGCGTTACTTATGTTTTACACCCGCGCTAGCCCTGCCCTGCTCTGCCGTTAGTTACCTAACCTAACGGTGCATGAGGGGACATCGAGGCGAATGCGGATGGCATAAGTGTACGTCGTATTTATCTGTGATGTTTAGGTGACTTAAATGATGGGACTTCATTAATGCGATTAATGAAAGAAAAGAAACCTAAAAAATGTTGTAGAATCAAATTTTCAAATAAAAGGGTAGCTACAGTCTTGCTTTGCATAGCGGTATATATGATATACCCTGCAACTTATTCGATGGGGAAAGAGCCGAGATCCCTTCACCGGGAGTGACCTCTTTAGCAAAACTGGCAGATGCTACAACACTCGGTTTGACTTTTGAATGCTTTTGGAGTTTTGCTTTGCACAGTTATATATATGATATGTCCTGCACCTTATTCGATGAGGAAAGAGCCGAGATCCCTTCACCGGGAGTGACCTCTTTAGCAAAACTAATGAAAGCCTTAAAATCACTCCATTTCAAAACATCACTTGATTCTACAACGATATCAAGTTCATTACGCAATAGGTTTTCAGAAAAACCTGTCGTAGCCCTCCGTCATTTCAGATAAGAACTGTTTAGTATTCGTGCTGCGTTTGTTGGCCTTTGTCAAGGCGTAGTGTGCGGTAGCTGAATAGTGCTTATCTGCTTATGCATATGATGCAGATTGTTTCAGGGTAGTCGTACGACCTTGTTGGCCTTTGTCAAGGGTCGTTCGGGTGGGTTTGATTCAATCAAGAAATGACAGGTTGAACTTGACTAGCATCCTATGATTTGTTGGCCTTTGTCAAGGTCATGGGGGTTAGGGGCAAAATATTATCGGGAATTTCAAGTGTTGAAATTTGCAATGAAATTGCATACCTTCTATGAGATAGTTGGATCCCGATACCCACTGCGAGTAATTGTTACTCCCGGGAGAGTTTTACACAGGACAATTAGCCGATCAAGTAGGTGTCTAGAAAGGTGTCAATGGGGTTACGCCTCTGGGAAAACGAGGTTTACTTTAATTAGGTCCGTGCGAAAGCACGGGGAACCTCCCTCAAAGTACCGACACTGGCCTGGCTGAAAGATCGGCGAAGTTGTAGGGTGTAATTAATCCCGGCTAGTCTTTCCTTTTATGGTTTGAAGGAAGATTTGATAAAAACAGTGGGAGCCATCCTGATTAGATAAGATAATAACTAATCTGATCTTGCAAGAGCATACGCTAAAGTGTTTTCTTCTCTCTCTCTCTCCAGGTAGCGACCAGTCATGCCTTAATCAAGATAATAATATGGATGTATTGACCGAACCCGCAAGTTATACTGTGCTGGGGAACGTCGGTTCCGTTCTTTCTTATAAGAGTTATAAGACTGAACAGGACATAGGGGAATACCAGGATTCCCATGCCACCCGAATGAAGAAAGTACATGATGATGCATTTTCTTCGGGCGTGTTCGTTACAGAGAACTGTTTCTCCATTTGCCCTACGTCCTGGGTATTAGATACCGGGTTAAGATCCCATATATGTAATCAGTTACATGGGCTTAGGAAAGGTAGAGAACTTGGAGAAGGTGATAAAGACATAAGAGATGGAAATGGTGCAATTGTTGCAGCTAAGACCGTCGGGGAATATTACCTTGCATTACCAACTGGTAATACATTGATTCCGAACGAATGCTATTACATGTCGAACCTGATATGCAACATTATATCGGTTTCTTTGTTGAGTATGTAAGTCCACGTTGCCCATCCCGGTGCTTGCGGGGAGGCGGAAAACGGAATAAAAATCGGATTTTTATCGAACTAGGCAACATGGACTAGCTAAAGGAGGATCTTTGCTAAACAAAAACTAACTAAAAGCAAACTAGAAATTAGCTATATGGAAGAATGGTTATACCTTGGGCTTTATGTCCTTCTCTCCTTGCTCCTTGGAGTGGAAGAAAGAGATCACCTTGTCGCCTTCTCTAGTCGAAAAAGGATCCACCCGAGAGCCTCAACCTTTGGCTTCAACTTCAAGCTAGAAGTAAGTAAGGTGCTAGAAGTGCTAATCCTAGAACGTTAGATGAGAGTAGAGATTACTTTAGAGAGGTTTGACTCAAGCTCAAGTGTTTCTCAACACATGAAAGGGGAGAGCTTGAGAGAGAGGAAGAGGAGGAGAGAGAATCAATATGATAGAATGAGAGAATAATAGAACCATTCTCACATATATATGTGAATTAAGTAAATTGATAATTAGCAAGATAATTGTCATGGCTTAATCAAGACATGACCATTATCATTTCATATTTAATGTAAATTGCAAGGATCAAAGAGCATCTTTTATATGGAATGATGATGGTCAAAGTGTCAACCTAGGTCAACAAGTCAAGATAGTCAAATGGTCAACAACCCTAACCATGCACAATTATATTTAACTAATATCAATTAATCATAATACACACATAAACATTAGGGTTAATAAAATGATAATGGTCATTAACCCTAATCAAAGTCCTCTCCCTCTATCTCAGTCAACTGTGCACACGCACCCGTATTCGTGATCCGAGGAACACGAATACAAAGAGATAAAACCAATCCCAAATCATATACTAGGATCTGGCTTAAACCAAAGCCCGCTAGTATAAGCTGTCCGGATAGCAAACGTGCACAAGTGCGCGGATGTGAACGAACCCTGTCGCAAAACCATGCGACCTCTACTCATTTTGCCTAAAGGCGAATAGCTCTCTGTGTGGGACTCTAAAGACTCGACACTACGCTGGCAGTGGGTTTAACCACAGACCGCAAGCGGCACTAGCT
Source organism: Agapanthus africanus (assembly GCA_030015575.1). NCBI lineage: Eukaryota > Viridiplantae > Streptophyta > Magnoliopsida > Asparagales > Amaryllidaceae > Agapanthus > Agapanthus africanus. Next base: position 35,712,949 of record JASDDO010000018.1, on the reverse strand, counting down.
GTACGTAACGGTCCCCAGGTAGATGCCGATAAGAAGACTGACGAGGTGACCCCATCTGAACTCCTACTGAGCCTGTATGTGACAGTCTCCGTACAGTCCGGTCTGTTCGTCTGATACATCGCATGGCGGGCATAGGGGGGCGGTAAACGTCAGTCCCCTAATAGCGGTACAAGTCGTGTCGGAGTGTAGCCCAGAACACCCTGAGATAACACTGGAAACCTACCAGTATATCTCGCTTGCCCTGGCCAGGGACTACTTGTGTAATGGCTCTCCTGGACACAGCGCGTCAACCCCCAATATCGGGAGAGACGAATCCTGTCTAACCGTCACTGCCTCCAAGTGCTTCGGGACTGCACCCAAAAACTACCTGTTTGCACGACTCCTTTGAGCCGTGGTAGGGTAGTAATCAAAGTGCAGTGGGAACACACTCGAGGCGAAGTGACAGTGTCAAATCAGCGGACTAAGCTGTACTCATGTCACCTGGGAACTGATAACTGACGATAGGTATAATACCAACCAACAGTTCCCGACGAGTCCTGTCCAGTGTACTCGTAACCTAACGAGCACCCGCATACTATCTCAAGTACGACGTACTGACGGCTGTGGGACAGACCGTCTCCCACGCTGGGATGAGAAGCGCATACGCCAGTCTACTCCAGAGTATCGATGCCCTGTCTCGATAGACCAACGACTAGGGATCTGTATAAGGATGTGCTTATGGATTACCCAGCCCCCACGAGTGTGAGCGCCATCACAACGCTGGTAATCAAGCAAAGATCCTAAGGGCTCTACTAATATGTATATAAGCGATATGCTAAAAGAAACACATGCACATATTAAAGCAGAGACAAACCAAGTAGCATACTACCATTTCGAGCAAGATTGTATATACAACCGTGAATATCCCAAGCTTCCATCAAGTAATATACATACTAGTATGATACAGTAATGGCCTCTAGGGCATATACACTAACAGTCTCCCACTTGCACTAAGGCCATGTACTGGCGTATCGAAGACCTATCATCTCGATCAGCCGCTCGAACTGAGTCTGGGGTAAGGCCTTCGTGAATGGATCTGCAGTGTTATCTTCTGAAGCAACCCTCCGAACCTCGATCTCCTGGCGATCCACGATCTCCCTGATCAGGTGATACCGCCTCAAGATGTGTCTGGATTTCTGATGGGACCTGGGTTCCTTCGCTAAAGCTATAGCCCCGTTGTTATCGCAATACAGAGGTATTGGGTCAACAATGGACGGAACCACCTAAAGTTCTTTCAAGAACTTCCTCATCCAGACGGCTTCTTTTGCGGCATCAGATGCAGCGATGTATTCCGCTTCCATAGTTGAGTCAGCAACGGTTTCCTGTTTGGAGCTCTTCCAACACACCGCCCCTCCATTGAGGGTAAAGACAAAACCCGACATGGACTTGGAATCATCCTTGTCACTCTTGAAGCTGGAGTCAGCAAAGGCCTCAATGTGGAGGTCTTTTCCGCCATACACCAAGAACATCTCCTTAGTCCTTCTCAGGTACTTGAGAATGTTCTTTACCGCTATCCAATATTTCTCCCCAGGGTTTAACTGATACCTGCTTACCACACTCAGTGCATAAGCCACATCTGGTCTGGTACACAACATCGCATATATTATAGAGCCTACCGCAGAAGCGTAGGATATAATAGACATGCGATCCCTCTCCAAATCAGTCTTGAGAGACATCTCTTTGGAGAGGGTGATCCCGTGACAAGCCGGTAGATTACCGTGCTTAGAATCTTTCATACTGAATCTTTTCAGTATGATGTCGATGTACCTGGACTGTGAGAGTCCTAAAATCCTCTTGGATCTGTCACGGTAGATCCGAATCCCCAGAATGTATGAGGCATCACCCAGGTCTTTCATGGAGAACCTGTGTGATAAGAACCCCTTGACAGATTGTAGCATAGGAATGTCATTTCCTATTAAGAGAATGTCATCCACGTATAAAACGAGGAATACTACAGTTCTCGCTACAAATCTACAATAGATGCATGGTTCATCTGGATTTTTGATAAAGCCAAATTCCTTGACCGTCTCATCAAAACAGATGTTCTAACTCCGCGATGCCTGCTTTAGTCCATAAATGGACTTAAGTAACTTGTACACCTTTCCGCTGCTCCCACTCTGAATGAAACCCTCTGGCTGGTCCATATAGACACACTCCTCTAAATTTCCATTTAGAAAAGCGGTCTTTACGTCCACTGCCAAATCTCATAATCGTGGAAGGCAGCAATGGCAAGAAGGATCCGAATGGATTTCAGCATAGCCACTGGAGAAAAGGTTTAGTCATAGTCCAAACCAGGTCTCTGACGAAAACCCTTTGCAACCAGTCTAGCTTTATAGGTCTCAATCTGTCCATCTACACCAATCTTCCTTTTGAAGATCCACTTGCATCCTATGGGTTTTACCCCATCTGGAGCAATGTCCAACGTCCATACTTTGTTGGTGTACATGGACTCCATTTTGGCCCGCATTGCATCCAGCCATTTTACCGAGTCAATGCTCTGAATGGCTTGCTGGAAGCTAGTAGGCTCATCCTAATCTATGATGCAATCCTCTCTATCCCCGTCTATGAGAAAATCGTAGTATCTCTCAGGCGGATGAGACTACCTACTACTCCTGCAGAGTGGCGTGGGAATGTCCTGATCTTTCGAACCCTCTGGTTCTACTAAGCTTTCAGTAATAGCTCGTGGTTCTGGAATTTCTTCCAGTTCTATTGCGCTCCCACTTATTTCTTTTTCTATGAACTGGTGTTCTAGAAAGTGGGCATGGCGAGAAACAAAAGACCTTTTTGTTCTTCTTCGCAATAGAAGAAATATCCCTTGGAGTTCTTTGGATATCCCACAAACTTGCACTGTACTGAGCGTGTCTCGAGCTTGTCTGCATGCTGCTTTTTTACAAAAGCTGGACATCCCCATGTCTTAATGTGATTAAGATAGGGTCTCTTCCCACACCACATCTGATATGGCGTAGTAGGCACAGTCTTAGTTGGAACTCGGTTCAAAAGGTATGCAGCTGATTCTAGCGCATATCCCCAGAACGATCGCGGCAACTCAGCGTTACTCATCATGGACCGTACCATATCCAATAGGGTTCGGTTCCGTCTCTCCGATACACCGTTATGTTGCGGAGTGTATGGAGGAGTAAGCTGAGAGAGAATTCCATTCTCTTTTAAGTAACCCAGGAACTCGGCACTCAAGTATTCACCACCTCGATCAGATCTTAGGGCCTTGATACTTTTGCCTGTTTGTTTTTCTACTTCATTCTTATATTCCTGGAATTTTTCAAAGGCCTCGGATTTATGTTTCATTAAGAAGACATATCCGTACCTTGAAAAGTCATCCGTAAAAGTAATGAAGTAAGAATAACTGCTTCGTGCATGCGTAGACATTGGACCGCACACGTCGCTGTGTACGAGTCCCAAGAGCTCGCTCGCTCTTACTCCGTGTCCAGTGAACGGAGTCTCTGTCATCTTTCCTTTGAGACAAGATTGACAAGTTGCATACGATTGATATTCGAACGGATCCAAATATCCTTCTCTATGTAACCTAGTCAACCTTCTCTCATTGATGTGACCCAGTCTACAATACCATAAGAAAATTTTATTGATTTCTGGAGACTTTCTTTTGTGTGTATTCTGTACATTGAAAATCTGTGGTTGGTTTAATACGTATATACCGTTGTTTAATGTACCTGACCCAATCAAAACTTGATTAAGGTGAATGTTCACAACATTACTTACAAATGCAAATTCATAACCTTCTTTAGACAATAAAGATACATAAATGATATTACAGGTTGCATTTGGTACAAAATAACAACTACGCAAAACCAAAAAGTGTCCATCTGACAATCCCAGGTGATAGTCCCCCACGGCCTCAGCATCCATGCTAGCTCCATTTGCAACTCTGAGGGTCATGTCACCTGCCTTCAAAACTCTACGCTTTCTCAACGCCTGCAAAGAATTACAGATATGAGATCCTGATCCGGTATTCAATACCCAGGATGTAGAGTTTATTGATAGACAGTTTTCAATAACATACACACCTGAAGCTGAAGCCGCAACTCGCTTCAGATCCTGGGTTCTGGCCTTCCAAGCCTTGCAATCCTGTTTCCAGTGTCCACTTTTGTGACAGTAGAAGCATTCTTCCTTCCCCACCAGCTTTCCCGCTACCTTTGTTGCTTTTCCCTTTCCCTTCGTATCCACTTTACTGACACCGCCCCTTGGTTTGGCGGGGGCTTTCTTCTTCTTTCCCTTGGCTTTCGCCCTGGACCTAGAAGAGGAAGATCCTCCTACAAACAAAGTAGATGTCTCCCTACCTTTCTGTAGGGTGCCCTCAGCAGTCCTCAACATGTTCAGAAGCTCGGAAAGTTCAACCTTCTTTCTTTGCATGTTGAAGTTTAGAATGAACTGGGCGTAAGTGGAAGGAAGGGACTGGAGAATCAAGTCAGTATAGAGTTCATTCTCCTACGTGGTCCCAAGGTCCGCGAGCTCCTCTATGTAGCCAATCATCTTAAGCACGTGTTCCGCTACCGATGATCTGACGGCCAATCTTGCCGAAAATAGCTTCTTCGACACTTCGTATCTGGCGATACGAGACTGCTCTCCATACAGTTCTTTTGTATGGAGAAATATGGACTCTAGGTCCATATTCTCATGCCTCCTCTGATGTTCGTTGTCCATCGAGGCAAGCACGAGGCATTTGGCCTTCGCGCAATCGATCTCCCATGTCTTACGGATTTCTTTATCCGCGACGCTGGAGGTGGACCTGGGACAGGGGGAGCTTTGGTAGTAAGGACATACCCCAACTTGTCGTATGTGATTGCCATCTTGACATTCCTGAGCCAATCTTTGTAGTTTGGCCCTGTCAGTATGTTTTTATCTAGTAATAACTTAAGTCCGGTCATGTTGAATGGTCGCTGCAATTTGGAGAGAGAAAAGAAACACTTTAGCATGATGCTCTTGCAAGTTTAAAGTAGTTTTTAGTTTGTCTAAACAGGATGGCTCCCACTGTCTCTCGAATCCCTCCTCAAACCATAAAGGAAGAATTAGTCGGGATCAATCTCACCGTACAATACTTGCTTAACCGTTTAGCCAGGCCAGTGTCGGTATTTCGAGGGAGGTTTTCCAACGCTTTCGCGAAATTCCTTAATTAAGTAACCTCTTTTCCCTGTGGGCGTAGCCCCGCTAACACCTTTCTAGACACCTACTAGGTTTATAGCATTGATCGTTAAGTGAGAGCTTTCCCGAGGAGTAGCATATACTCACAGTAGGATCGGGATCCAAATATCATCGCGTGATAAAACCGAAGGAATCCTACCAGAATCATCACACTCCAAATGGTATGCAGCGCTAGCAAGTTTCAGTACTTATGAAACTCCCGATGTGGATTTTTGCCCCATGCTCTTATGACCTTGACTTTGGCCAAAATATCATAAGTCACATGTCAAGTTCTATCCGTCATTCTCCTGGTTAATTTGGACCCACTCATACCTACCCTTGACTTTGGCCAAAATGGCAGCACGACTGTCCCAAACCAACGCATCTATCTATGCTGCACATGAATACCCAATAGCTACCAATCACTATACCTTGACTTTGGCCAAAATACATAGCTTGAATACTTTTTGACCATTCATGTGGAATGACGGAGGGCTACGAATGGTTTTGGCGAAACCGTGAACGTAGTGAACTTGATATAATCGATGGAACGAGATAGCTTTTAAAAGGAGTGGTTCAAGCTCCGCGTTTAAAAGTTTAGTTTTGAAAAGAACCGAGTGGTTTTCAAAGTGTTCCAATCGACTTTTACTTGGTTTATTTTCTTGCATTAGTTCTTTTAATGCATCCCATCATTTAATCCTACCATTGCAGAAAACAACCAAAATATGACGTACGCTTATGCCATTCGCATTCGCCACGGGGCCCCGTCATCACCCGTTAGGTTACTTAACTAACGACAGAGCGGGGGCTGGGCTAGCGCGGTTGTAAAACATAAGCAACGCCTAAATAGTTATAGTATATAGATATATAGCAATGATAGACATTACAGATCACAGATGAATACATTGGATATACTAGGAATCCGCAATCCGTTCGAGCCTGCAACGAAAAGAGGATTACACGGTCGCGGTGAATAGCCAATACCCCACCCAAGACCCCTACGGGTGCGGCAAACTACTCGCCAAGTACCCGAAGCGAAGCAACCTCCCTCAACACCGTGAGTAGGCCACTCGGCACTTCGAGATACCCGGTAGTTTGTGCACCCCCTCCATGGGTCTATCCTAGGAGCAAAAACAGTAAAAATAATTATACAATGACGGCTACAACCCCGACCCGGTTGTGCGGCCATACAAATAATATTATATCAATTTACATGTTACATGAATTGAAATAAAAGAAAACTCTCGTCTCACAAAACCCCCGGCTATTCACCCGCGACAATCCAACGCATTCATATATACATACCATCAACAAACACAGATCACAGATATGTATAACCCCCACTAATCGACGTATAGCGATTAGCAGACGTTCAATACATATAAACATCACAGATATAACCCATTAGTCAAAGTATAGTGAAGTTCGATCAAAAAATACGGATTTATAGGCCCCCAAATACAAATTTCTTTTCTGGAAAATCTGGGCACAAATAAACCATCTTAAAAATCCCAAAACCATAACAAAAGAATACTGCACCAAACTCGGTCCAGAACGGAGTCAAAACGGCCGCGGTTCCGCGGCAATAGGCATGCTTTTGCCGCGGAACCGCCGCGCTTCGAACTGTTCACTTGACCATTTTTGGTGTGCTTCTTCACAAAACCCTGAGCCGATTTTTGAAGTATGATTTTTTATTTTTTAAGCAGAAAAAAATTCAACAGAAAGTTAGGGTTTTGATATTTTGGTTTTGCGATTTTTCCGATCAAACATCCATACACTTTACTACCTAGCTAGTTTATATTTAGTTAGGCTCTGATACCACTGTAAGTCCACGTTGCCCACCCCGGTGCTTGCGGGGAGGCGGAAAACGGAATAAAAATCGGATTTTTATCGAACTAGGCAACATGGACTAGCTAAAGGAGAATCTTTGCTAAACAAAAACTAACTAAAAGCAAACTAGAAATTAGCTACATGGAAGAATGGTTATACCTTGGGCTTTATGTCCTTCTCTCCTTGCTCCTTAGAGTGGAAGAAAGAGATCACCTTGTCGCCTTCTCTAGTCGAAGAAGGATCCACCCGAGAGCCTCAACCTTTGGCTTCAACTTCAAGCTAGAAGTAACTAAGGTGCTAGAAGTGCTAATCCTAGAACCTTAGATGAGAGTAGAGATTACTTTGGAGAGGTTTGACTCAAGCTCAAGTGTTTCTCAACACATGAGAGGGGAGAGCTTGAGAGAGAGGAAGAGGAGGAGAGAGACTCAATATGATAGAATGAGAGAATAATAGAACCATTCTCACATATATGTGTGAATTAAGTAAATTGATAATTAGCAAGATAATTGTCATGGCTTAATCAAGACATGACCATTATCATTTCATATTTAATGCAAATTGCAAGGATCAAAGAGCATCTTTTATATGGAATGATGATGGTCAAAGTGTCAACCTAGGTCAACAAGTCAAGATAGTCAAATGGTCAACAACCCTAACCATGCACAATTATATTTAACTAATATCAATTAATCATAATACACACATAAACATTAGGGTTAATAAAATGACAATGGTCATTAACCCTAATCAAAGTCCTCTCCCTCTGTCTCAGTCAACTGTGCACACGCACCCGTATTCGTGATCCGAGGAACACGAATACAAAGAGATAAAACCAATCCCAAATCATATACTAGGATCTGGCTTAAACCAAAGCCCGCTAGTATAAGCTGTCCGGATAGCAAACGTGCACAAGTGCGCGGATGTGAACGAACCCTGTCGCAAAACAATGCGACCTCTACTCATTTTGCCTAAAGGCGAATAGCTCTCTGTGTGGGACTCTAAAGACTCGACACTACGCTGGCAGTGGGTTTAACCACAGACCGCAAGCAGCACTAGCTGTACGTAACGGTCCCCAGGTAGATGCCGATAAGAAGACTGACGAGGTGACCCCATCTGAACTCCTACTGAGCCTGTATGTGACAGTCTCCATACAGTCCGGTCTGTTCGTCTGATACATCGCATGGCGGGCCTAGGGGGCGGTAAACGTCAGTCCCCTAATAGCGGTACAAGTCGTGTCGAAGTGTAGCCCAGAACACCCGAGATAACACTGGAAACCTACCAGTATATCTCGCTTGCCCTGGCCAGGGACTACTTGTGTAATGGCTCTCCTGGACACAGCGCGATGTCAACCCCCAATACCGGGAGAGACGAATCCTGTCTAACTGTCACTGCCTCCAAGTGCTTCGGGACTGAACCCAAAAACTACCTGTTTGCACGACTCCTTTGAGCCGTGGTAGGGTAGTAATCAAAGTGCAGTGGGAACACACTCGAGGCGAAGTGACAGTGTCAAGTCAGCGGACTAAGCTGTACTCATGTCACCTGGGAACTGATAACTGACGATAGGTATAATACCAACCAACAGTTCCCGACGAGTCCTGTCCAGTGTTCTCATAACCTAACGAGCACCCGCATACTATCTCAAGTACGACGTACTGACGGCTGTGGGACAGACCGTCTCCCACGCTGGGATGAGAAGCGCATACGCCAGTCTACTCCAGAGTATCGATGCCCTGTCTCGATAGTCCAACGACTAGGGACTGTTCCCCCAATCAGAGCAAGGCTCTGTTTGAATTTTAAAATTCAAATTTTTAAAGCAACGCTTCAAATTCCGTGCGTTGCGCGCAACGCACCACGTGTCAGAAGCTGATACGTCAACGCAACGCCCGAGGCACTGTGTCCAATCAGAGCAAGGCTCTCTTAAAAACAAAAAGTAAAAAGATGCAACGTTCAGTTGTGCAAGCGCCGCGCTGCGCGACACGTGTCTGCGCAGCTGCGCGAGCGCTGCTGTGCAAGAGCTGCCTTGCGCGACACATGTCACACGCTGGGGAGTTGCGCAAAAAACAGAATGAAGATTTAAAGAAATTCTTTCTGTTCTTGTTAAAACAAGAAGATTTTCTTCTGTAAAACAGGGGCCTTTGGATCAAATATCCAACGGTGGGGAAAATTCCCTGAAATCACTCAGAAAAAGATCTTTTTAACAAATTTAACTAATTTATGGGCACTATAAAAAGGACCCCAGACCCCATTTCAAAAAAAAAGATCTTGCAAAAAAAAAGAGAAAAGAGAACTCTTGAGAACTCTTGAAGAATACAAAAAAAAGGTAAAACCTTTAAAAGAAGAGGAAATTCTCTTATGAACAGATAAATAAATAAATAAAATAAAAATAAAAAAATATAGTGCCTTGCACTTGTTATGAACCCTTGGTTCTCTGAAATAAGGAAAAACAAGAAAAGAAGAAAAAACTTGTTTTTCTTTAGATCAGGAGATTAGAAAGTGCTTTGCACTTCTGTTCTTGAATCTAAAAGATTCTCAGTGCTTTGCACAAATGCAATACATTACTTGAAGGGCCAGGCCCAAATCAAAAAGACCTAACAGGCCAAAGTAAATTGCAAAGCAATAAAGAAATTGATGCTCTGCATCATTTATAAAGGGCAGAGCCCAAAACAAAATTGATGCTCTGCATCCTTTCTGGGCAAGGCCCAAATAAAAATAAAAATAAATGCAATGCAAAAACAAATAAAATGTTGGACATTTTCAACTGGACTTAGCCCAATCGTGGCCATAAGTCCTTAAATTAAATTGACTGAGCAAAATGGCTCTCCTAAATCAATCTACATCTGGTTCGAGGGTACATCTCCGAACTCCTTTGACATCCATCGTTGTAATTCCTCAACGACGTCAAAGAGGTGACGGGTCCCAACGACCATACATCAATATGGACCGAAACGTCCCTAAACTAATATCGGACCGAAACGTCCCTAAACTAATGATGGACCACCACGTCCCTAAATTGGAACATGGACCGAAACATCCTTTAAACTAACGATGGACCACCACGTCCCTAAACTGGAACAATAGAGCCTCCAAATGCTCTTTTGCCGGATCTAAACGGTCCTGTGGATCTTAGCCCCAAACATGGCTAACGTATCCTTAAACACTCAAATGAACGATAAAATTCCAAATCAACCTTGGTTCAAGGGTACATCTCTGAACTCCTCTGACATCCGCCGTTGTAATCCTTCAACGACGTCAGAGAGGTGACGAGTCTCAATGGCCATATATTAAATGAATCACCACGTTAAGTTGATCTTAGTCTTAATGGACTAACGTATCCTTGACGAACGTTTAAGTTGATCTTAGTCTCAATATGACTAACGTATCCTTAAACTAAAAAACACCAAACCCAAATCTAAGTAAGTACGGATTTGGACTAATCCACGTCCTACGGGCGACGACATTACTCAGCCTCCGTATACAATCTACGGGCAACCATAAACAAAACAAACACACGACACGAAGTGAAATTCTGGAGAAGGAGAAAGTGGCTACCGCGATGCGGTAGTGTAATTAACTGCAGAGGCTTGCGCCTGCAGGGAAGAGCGTCCCCACAATCAAAAAACCCCTCAAGTGAGGGGTAATCTGACAAAGTCTGCTACATCGGCCGCATCCGTCTAAACCTCCGATACACGGTGCCATAAATCAACTTGGCATTTTCGGAGAGGTGGACGGATAGCACCAATTAGCATCTGCCCCGAACCTCATGCACAAGACGCCCTAACGTCTAGGCCGCCGTTCGGAGGAGAACAGATTCTGGCACGCCCGGTGGGACCTTTTCCTCTTTCCACTCCACGCTTCGTGTGTCGTCTTCGCGAACCAATCGCGGTTTGTTAATGGTTGCCTTCGGACTTCAAGTTACTAAGATTTGGTCTTTTGCCTGGCGCAGAACTCAAGATTCAATGGCATTTAACTGCACCAACTGCTCGAAATGCCACTGCAACGGACGCTCCACCTCACTGGGAGGTGGAGCATATGGGCCCCAAGCGGCTTCCTTCCTCACTCTGCCAGTAGACCAGGTGACCCAAGCCACCACTGGCCTGTTCTTCGGGACCATGATCCCACCTACAAGCTTCTCTGAGCCAATACCTGCATCGGAAGTGAACAAGAAGTCGGTCTTCGACCGGCTTACTGCTACGACGGCCCCTGTCAACGGGTCTCCCACTACCAAACCGACAGCCTCTGTTTTCACCAGGATAAATCAGAACTCTAAATTGGCTGTCTCAAGGAAAGCAATAACCGCTGCTCCAGAAGTCGTCAAGGCGGCTTCCCCTGTCAAAGAGTCAGTCTTTTCAAGACTGATGATTCCTGCTCCTGCCCCTGCTCAAGGATCCGTCTTCCGCAGGTTGAATACCACCCCTCAGAAGACAACCTCAGTCTTTAAGAGGTTAACACCGGCGGCGCCTCATTCAGACAGGGGGCAAAAAGAAACTATCTCAATCTCTGAGCCAATCCCAACGGCTCGACGTCGCCATTGGCAACGAGTGAGGAAGGCAGGGGGCAACTCTCCCTCAGGGCTGACTCCACCGGCTCCAGTGGTGGAAGTCAACGCTGCTGTCCCAACCGGGAACAGCTTTGAATTGCTGAGGAGGGTACGGAAGAACTCTCCAACCGCTACACTGAAGAGATCTCCTCCACCTGTGGAGAGAGTTTCAGAAACGAAACGAGAACAGCCCCCTCAACGGCTGTCCTCAAGAATTTATAAAGTTTGGCGGAGGGTTCAAGACTCCGTGATTGACCCAGGTCACTCTCATCACCAGAAAAAGGCGAAGGTGGAAAAAGACAAGGACTGCCCTATTAAACAGCAGGGGACAGCAGCTGCAAGGCTGCCCCCTTCACCGGTTCCTTCAACCTCAACGGCCCACAAAAGAAGGAGGTCAGAGAAAACTCCCGCGTTAGCGGCAAAAGTTAAAAACGGTGAACCTAAACGCCCCAAGTCAGGGGGCATAACAGTTCATACGGTGTATATGGCATCGGGAAAAGAAGATAGCCGCATATCAACAGGTCATAGACCGCACACGAGGTCAGTGACCAAGGCTCAGGAGCAGCAGCAGAAGCTCCAAGAGATGATGAACGCTATGGCCACACTTACAGGGCCAAAAGAAACCCCTGAAACATCCTCGGACGAGCGTCAAGAACAAGAAACGGACGCAGAATTCCTTCGTCGCGTACTAGAGAAGAAGGATAAAGAAGCTGCGGAGCAGGCAGCCAACATAAAGAAGATGGCCCTCCTGTTCCAGGATATGGTAGGTATGATGATTCAACAAGATCCACCTGCTGAAGATTCCCCCATCATTCTTGAAGACGATAGGGGAGAGACGTCGAACCCTCCACCAGTTCTGTCCACAGCTAAAGAGGATACAATCTCCAAAGCTGATTTGGATGAATACATTGCCCAGCAAATACGGGTTCATCATGCAACCGAAACAGCCGGCCAAGTCGTGAAAATGGGGAGACCATATCCGAGTTGGTACGATCAAATCAAGTACCCACCAGGTTATACGATTCCCAAGTTCCATGTTTACAAGGGGACGGGCAATCCTCATCAGCATGTTGCCCAGTTCAGGGCACTCTGCGGCAACACCGGCGGTGACGACAAGCTGTTGCTTCGCCAGTTTGTTGGAAGCTTATCAGATACGGCGTTTGAATGGTACTCTGAGCTCCCGAACGACTCTATTAAAACCTTCGCGGAGATGGAGCTGTTGTTTACTCAGCGTTTTGCAAGCGCCAGTGAACGTACCCCGATGACAGCACTGATTAACGCCAGGGTAAAACCCGGCGAGACGTGGGTTCAGTACGCTATACGATGGCGGAACTTATGGTCAAAGTGTGAGCAGCGCATTGAAGAAGCTCCCGCGGCAGGTATGTTTGTGGGAACCCTCGATCCACAAGCAACCATCTCGCAGTTTATGATGTTTTTCAAGCCGACTACCTTCCAGGCCTTGATTGACAAACTAGCGCAAATGGATCAAATGGGCCATAAACCCCCTCTTGCAAGGCCAGACACCCGAAATGACAAAGGGAAGGGAAAAGCGATCGTCGTCGCTAATGCTCAACAACAACTGAGCGACTCGAAGCCGGTTGCTCGTCAAAATAATACGCGACCGTACGTGCCCCTTGAGGATAGGATGGGACGTCCTTATTCCTTTCCCCGTGATAAAACGAGGAGGTTATTCGAGTTGGCGTTGCGCAACAGACTCATAAATTTGCCGGATCCAAAACGTCTGTTGCAACCAAGTGACGTCAACGAGCCCAACTACTGTCCTTATCATCGAGTACTAGGCCATCCGATCGAAGATTGCTACGTTTTCAAAAATTGGCTTGAAAACCAGTACCGACAGGGCAAGTTCGCGTTATCTAACAAATGGAAGGTGAATCCCCCACAGCCTCACACCTCTAAGGGGACGAATACGCCGGGGGCAACATGCTCCGTCATTGAAGAAGCTCCTTGGGAGGTCGTATTATCAGCCAAGACAAAGAGGATGCTAAACGATCTTCAGACATGTCCAGCGGTCAAGTGGAAGAATCCGTTGGAACCGCAGGTCATTGAAGAGATGTTGAAACCACGTCCAACTCCAAGGACCGATGGTGGCGGTTCAAGCACTTGCAGCCAGCCGTCAAAATCTTCGAAAAAGAAGAAGAAGAAATCTAAGAAGCCCGTGAAGCCTGGTGGCAAACACACGGACTTACAAAAGCAAATTGACGCGTTGGAAGAATACAACCAAAAGGCGCGGACTCCCATTACGCTCCAAGAATTCCTCAACCACGTCTTTCAAGAGGAAGGTGAGGGAGAAAGTTCGTCAGATGAAGCTGAAGAATGCGTGGCGAGCTGTCATATGATTTCCCATTCGAACGATGAGGAGACCCCTTGTACTGAAACGCTGGGGGCAGATTCTGAACCAAAAGTTCTGGGGCCATCAGATGAAGTAATTAACGCATTCCTTAATGAGGCTCGGTTGAAAAGTAAAGCTGATCGGGAGCGCGAGGCGGTTATATTTGAAAGGGCCAAGCGCCAGCGACTTGATGAAGGAGCTGAGACGATCCCGTTGGAGCTGAACATCTCCGCTACCAACAAAAGCCAATTCAAGATAAAAAAGAAGTTTGCTAAGGCCATGTCAATGGGTATGAAGCTACCATCCTCCGAAGAAGAAATTACCGGTGAAGCGAAAATGCACCCGTCTTATTGCTTATATCATCAAAAGATTTCGCACCCCACTCAAGAGTGCAAAGCTTTCGATAGATGGTGGTAAGGATACGTTGCTCACCGACAACACTTTAAGCGGGAAAAGCGTAAAGCTCGTCGAGAGCAAAGAAATATGACCGAAAGGCTTAAAAGAACTGCTGGCGATTGTTGCATGGTTAACACCGGTAGATCACAAGTGCCCACATTCGGGAGTGATTCTGATGAAGAACTGGAACTTCCCCTTCTCTTTAAAGAGTCCGATTCGAGAAAAGAAGAAGAACCGAAGGTCTGCGAAAATATCCGGCTACGTAATCGCACGCTGCCCGAAAAGAACCTCGGGCCCTCGAACAGGAAAGATAGAGGGAAAGAAAAGGTCTCTGAAGATATCATCTTAGATGACCAAGTGGTGGGAGAGCTAGCTGCCAAAGACCCACCAAAGAAGAATAAGGTGGATTACAACGTCTTGGCACATCTGAGGAAGCTGCCCTCACAGCTCAGCATTCTTGACGCCCTTTTGCTATCAAAGGAGGCGAGAGATTCGTTGATTAAGGCGCTCCAAGACCCAGAACAATTCCAAGCATGCCTGGCCGAGAAAAAGATGAAGAATGAATTGGAGGAGATGCACACGGCCGATGTTACTTTTGGTGATGAAGACCTTCTACTTGGGACGTGCGAACACAATCGCCCTCTCTATGTCTAGGGATACTGCCATGATATAAAGATAGGCAAAATCCTGATCGATAACGGGTCGTCTGTTAACCTACTCAACGTGCGGGTGTTGAAGGAAATCTGCATGAGCGTCCAGCACCTTGCTCGGGACAAGATCACCATCTCCGGGTTCGACTCCCAATCGTCAAAGACTCTTGGATCTGTGATACTGACACTACGCTTCGGGCTACTCGTCACGGACATTAAGTTCTATGTCATAGACGCCAAGACATGCTACAACGCTTTGCTCGGCCGACCATGGTTACACGAGTACAACATCATCCCTTCTACACAACATCAGTGTATGAAGTATTTTAAGGATGGTTTCGAGTATACCGTGACGGGAGAACTGAACCCTTTCTCTGTGAATGAGGTCCGCAAATACGAAGATGCCAAATACTTCTTACCGGATTTCGAAGACACGGAGAAGTGTCACAAGCCGGAGAATAAAACTAACGCCACCATCCCTGTCTTCGGCAGTGATACTGAGGAGGAAGAGGAGATAGTTTATTCGGGTCCGCCCCAACACAACAAGCCGGGACCACCGGCTCCTACATTGATCTTTGGCAGTGACTCGGAAGATGAAGTCCATGCTGTATTCTCTGCTCGACCTTCAATACAAACGTCCGCTGACGAAGAGCAAAGTCTACAAGTCGCCATAGTGCCGCTTAAACACCATAAAGAACTAGATGCACTTAATATCTACAGTGTAGAAGAGTTGTGGACATTCTATATCCCTCCCAAGCGAGAGAGCGAGAAAGCAATTCTGTTTTACCGCTCTGAAGAAACCAAGGTGAAAAAAGAAATCTGGCATGGCGCGGATCCTGCGCTCGACAGGCTTCAGCCTATCCATCTTCCCAGATACTATACAGAGGGTTTGAAGAAGCTGCTGAAACGCCAGGGGATATCCTTCAAACAGACCGTTAGAGAGGCCAAATTCTATGACAGGGTCTGGAACGTTCCCGGGACTCAACGCAAACTGCCTAATGGGAGAATGGAAACAAAAGGGCTTGGATACATCCGGTCAAAGAAACGAGAGTTACTGCCCAGCTGCTACGTCGTGTATGACCTTGATAAAGAGGCGGATACTCAATGGGAGGACGCTAATCCTAAGCCAGTGAAAGTTCCAGATGCAAAGGAACCCAGTCCGTCGTTCGAGGAACAAATGGACAAACTTATAAAGAAAGCTGGTCAAAAAGTCTGAGATGATCACAACCGTGAGACGGCCATCTACGAGAAAGCCAAGACGCAACGCCTTCTCCAACAGGCCATAAAGGATGAAAATGCCGCTCCTTGTCAACCTGTTATAAAGAAGGCTCAGCTCAAAAGCAGAAATAAGTCGAAAGGCCAAAAAGGCGCTCAACAACAACAAAGCAGGGCTAAGAAGCCACGCAAACGGGAGTCGAGCGTTATTGATCTATCCCTCATGAAGAAAATGGGTCGAGCGTACTCGTTCCCTCGGGAAAAGACGAAGAAGATACTTGATCTTGCCCTAAAGCATCAAATACTTACACTGCCGGAGTCCAAAAACCCCGAACAGGTAGGCGAAGTCTCTGACCCAAACTATTGCTCTTACCATCGAGTAATAGGGCACCCGCTCGAAGACCGCTTCACCTTTAAGAATTGGGTCGAAGATCAGTACCAACTCGGCAAGTTTGCTCTGTCTGACAACTGGAAGATAACGCCGCCTCAGAAGTACGAGCCCAAGGCCACGAAAGAAAAACCGGTTCCACATTGGGATTGGAAGCGAATTCGCACCTGTCACATGATTACAATATCAAAAGAAGAGCCCGAGGACATAGATGAGCTCCCTTGGTGCTTCGAAAACAGCAGCGACGAGATAATCTCAGAATTCCCACCAGCGCCAAAAGAGCTGGAGGATGGAATCCATACCACTGCAGATAACCTTAAGAAGATTGAGTTGGGGACGGTAAACGATCCGCGACCGACATTTGTCAGCGAGCTGTTGTCTGAAGAGAAGGTGGCTGCGTTAAAGGACGTCCTTATACAGCATAAAGATTGCTTCGCATGGAACTATTTCGAGATGCCAGGACTTGATCCAGAAGTTGCTGTACATAGACTGGCGATATCCCCGGGTGTCAAGCCAGTTAAACAAGCGCCAAGAAGAATGCGGCTTGAGCTCGAGATGAGCATCAACGCTGAAGTCAAAAAGCTGATAGACTCTGGCTTTATCCAGGAGGTTCAATACCCTGAATGGATTGCTAATATCGTCCCAGTGATGAAGAAAAATGGAACGGTGCGCATATGCGTGGACTTTCGGGATCTCAACAAAGCCTGCCCGAAGGATGATTTCCCAGTACCAATCACCGAACTGATGATAGACAATACGTCCACGCATGAGATTTTCTCATTCATGGATGGCTCATCAGGGTATAATCAAATAAAAATGCATCCTGAAGACAAGAAACATACGGCTTTCCGGACTCCTTTGGGAATATTCTGTTACAAGGTGATGCCCTTCGGTTTAAAGAACGCCGGTGCCACCTACCAAAGGGCCATGACTAAGATCTTCGATGACCTTATACACGAGATCGTCGAATGCTATATCGACGACCTCGTTGTTAAAAGCAAATCATACGAGGAACATCTCGAGCATCTAAAGACTGTATTTCGACGCCTTCGACAATACAATTTGAAGATGAACCCTCTTAAGTGTGCATTCGGGGTTTCCTCGGGCAAATTCCTGGGATTCATCGTTCGACACCGAGGTATTGAAATAGATCCGTCAAAGATTAAAGCGATCATGGAAATGCCTCCGCCGAGAACTCTCAAACAGCTGCGGTCTCTCCAAGGGAAGCTCGCGTACATACGGCGATTTATAGCCAACCTTTCAGGAAAGTGCCGTCCTTACAGTCACCTGATAAAGAAGGGAACCCCATTCGTCTGGGATCAAAGATGCCAAAGCGCGCTAGACGAGATCAAGCAATACCTGCAAAACCCGCCGGTATTGGCTGCTCCGGTTAAGGGAAAGCCTCTCATTCTTTATACAACTGCTCTCGAAGGTTCTTTAGGCGCGTTATGGGCGCAGGAGAATGACCAGGGAAAAGAAAGAGCACTCTACTACTTAAGTCGAGTTCTGCTGGGGGCAGAAAGCAACTACTCCCCCATTGAAAAACACTGCTTAGCGTTGATCTTCGCAATAACAAAGCTTAGACATTACGCATTAGCACATGAAGTCCATCTCATTTCAAAGGTGGACCCTCTCAAATATCTAATGTCAAAGGCCATATTGACAGGATGACTCGCTAAATGGGCCCTGCTCTTAATGGAGTTCTCGATAACGTACCGACCTCTCAAGGCAGTGAAAGGCCAGGCCATCGCCGACTTCCTTGCTGAGCACCCGATACCTGCCGATTCTCCCCTAAAGTGCGATTTGCCAGACAAACATGCGTTTGACGCAATCGACAGTGGTGATACCCGTTGGGAGCTTTATTTCGATGGAGAATCTTCCATGAAAAAGCACAAACAAAGTACACCAATGATCAAATCGGGAGTAGGCCTTATCTTCGTGACCCCACAAGGAGGAATAATGCGCTTCGCTTTCTCCTTGACAGAGCCGAGAACGAATAATGAAGCTAAATATGAAGCTTTGATAGCAGGTCTCGAGATCGCCATTGACATGGGAATTGAAAGCCTCCTCATATATGGGGACTCTCAGCTAGTCGTTAGTCAAGTGAACGACGATTACCAAACATGCAAACCAGAATTGGTAAAATACGGGGAAAAGGTGCAACAACTGCTGACCCAAATTCCTTCCTATACTTTGGAAAGTATACCACGCGCAGAAAATAGCAAAGCGGACGCGTTAGCTAATCTTGCTAAAGAACTGGCTGACGAGAACCTCGATGAGGTTAGAATCATGGTACAAAGTCGTCGGGTGCTCGCCCCCGCAGAAATACCTCCGGGATCACCTGAAGAGAAGGGAGTGACTGAGCAAGCGACCTTACAAATAAAAGACCATGAGAAGGTTGAGGATTGGAGAGAGGTCTTCATAGATTACTTCAAGTCCCACCGAATGCCTGAAGAAGCGTCTATAAGACATCAGCTCATGAAACGAGCTCTGTATTTCGCCTTCGTCAACGATACTCTGTACAAGAGGTCATTTGATTCTCTGTGGCTGAGATGCTTAGGACCTGACGAAGCGAAAAGGATCGTCCGGGAAGTTCACGACGGACTCTGCGGTTCTCATCAAGCAGGCCCTAAGATGAAGTTGAAGATAAAACGGATGGGCTACTACTGGCCTACGATGATTCAGGACTGCATCGAATATGCGAAGCACTGCCACTCATGCCAAATTCATGGGGGACTTCATCCACCAGCATCCAAATCCACTACATCCAACGGTGGCTAGCTGGCCATTCGAAATGTGGGGGACTGACATAGTTGGCCCTATCGAACCAGCATCGTCTAGGGGACATCGTTTCATCCTGGCGACGACTGACTACTTCTCTAAATGGGCAGAAGCAAGTACCGTTAAGAGAGGTGAAGACGGAAAATATCCTCCACTTCTTCAAGACGCATGTCATATATCGATTTGGAACTCCGCGACGGATCATCTCCGATAACGGGCCAGCTTACAGAAGCTACAAGATCAGTCGCTTCGCGCAACAGCATAATATAGACTGGAGATATTTCTCGGTTTATAACCCGCGAGCCAATGGACTAGCTGAAGCCTTCAACAAGACATTGACAAAAATCATAAAGAAAACGGTGTCCCGTAATAAGAAAGATTGGCATGAAAGACTGCAAGAAGCTCTTTGGGCATATCGAACTACATTCAAGACGGCCACGAACACAACGCCGTACGCGTTGGTGTTCGGTACGGAAGCAGTACTCCTCCTCGAGATAGAGTTACCCTCTCTACGAGTGGCAGTTCACCACGAGCTAACGGACGAAGAAAATGCTCACCTTCGGCTTGAGGAGCTTGACGCCCTTGAAGAAACACGGCTCATAGCGCAACAAAATTTGGAGGCCTATAAAGCAAAGATGACGCGCTCATATGAAAGATTGACCCGACCGAGAACATTTCTCCAAGGCGAACTCGTACTAGTGGTCAAAAGGCCTATGATCCCCAATCGCGCCAAGCGGGGAAAATTCGAGCCAAACTATGAAGGTCCGTACGTCATAGATAAGGTCTACTAGGGCGGGGCCTATCTACTCATAGATATGCACGGTGAAAGGCCTTTCAGGCCAATAAACGGTCGCTTCCTAAAGAGATACTACGCTTAATGATCCACGGCCTAGGTCAATGATAGATGACGACGACTATGTCCGCTCGCTATCTTCCTAAGCTCAAGCTTTATAAGCAGTAGCCGGCCTTCTCCATGACGGACCGAAATGTCCTTAAACTAATAGCAGACCGAAACGTCTTTAAACTACTACCGCAGCATCTTTTAGGCTGACGAGATATAAAAAAAACATATAAAAATAAAATAAAATAAAAAACGGTATATCCATAAGCAAAAAGGGCACGGATGAAAACCCGAAAGGACCCCGTGAGTAAAAACAGCAGGGCTACCGGCGAGTGTTCGTGAAAACCCAAAAGGGCGCGACCTCGTAAAAAATATATATATATAAAAATAAAAAGAATAAAAAAGCGGTACGTCCATGAGCAAAATGGGCACGGATGAAAACCCGAAAAGGCTCCGTGAGTAAAAACAGCAGGGCTACCGGCGAGTGTTTGTGAAAACCCGAAAGGGCGCAACCTCGTTAAAAGACACTTATAGGGTCCTCTCGACCTTGTAAGGAGAATCCACCCGCGTGAGATCCTTACGACTCACAAGGGAGCAACACACTTAGGGATCCCCACGATCCCTAAGGAGAAAATACGCTTGCGAGATCCTCACGACTCGTAAGGAGAACTCTCTTATGGGACCCTCACGGCTCATAAGATTTGAAAGTCTTAAGTTACAGAGACCTAAACCTATGCTTAAGCAATCCCCACAATTTCCGATATTGCCCTACAAGTGGCTCAATACTGACCCTTGTATACAATCCACGGGCGCGAATAAACATTCCCTAATCAAGTCTCATCCGAGACTGGGGATATGTTCGCATGATGAACAACCCTTATAAGTCCTCTCGACTTACAAGGAGAAAACCCTCTGGTAGGATCCTTATGACTTACAGAGGAACATACACTTAGGAATCCTCACGATTCCTAAGGAGAAAATACACCTACAAGATCCTCACGACTTGTAGGGAGAAATACCTTTGTGAGACCCTTACGGCTCATGAAGTTAAAAGCCTTAGACGACAGAACCCTAACCCTAGTCGCTAAGCTACCTTTGTTCAACATCGACGGAGGCAGATGATGATTCGCTCCTGGCAATATCCCAGTTGTAACGGTGCTGATGCCGAAATCAGTGTCTAATTCCAGGTTTACGGTGGAAAGCCAGTAGGCCGCACATGCATACGGAATAGCCGAAATGATTGGGCAACTTGCAATAAAAAGAGCAGCAAGTAAAATGTATGCATGCGAAATAGCCAACATGATGAGGCAACTCGCAATAAAAAGCAACGAGTAAAGATAAAATAAATAGCCGAAATGATTGGGCACCGCGAAGAATAGCCGAAATGATTGGGCAATCGCGACCTTCGCGATATAAAAGCTGAAATGATAGAGCATCGCGGAAGTAAAAAAAATGATGATAAAACTTTGGCCCTACAGTTAAGATCACATCGATCCCTGTATACAATCCAAGGGCGTAAACAAAGAGGGAACCGTACTTTCCTAACAGACTCCGTCAGACAACGAAGCCAAACCTCGACGGTTCATTCCAACCGAAGAAGCCAGTGTCCTCAGCAAATTCCTCGACTCACGGATACAAACACTCCTTGACGAGAGCCTCCTGAATCGCGTTGACTCACAGAGCCACCAGTGCCTCCGTGGGAATCCTCGACTCGTTTCAAACCCTAAGGAAACAAATAATCCTTGGCGCTTGGGAAACAAATAATCCCTAGCAAATTCCTCGATTCACGGATACAAACACTCCTTGACGAGAGCCTCCTGATTCGCGTTGACTCGCAGAGC
This sequence comes from Agapanthus africanus, assembly GCA_030015575.1. Classification (NCBI taxonomy): domain Eukaryota; kingdom Viridiplantae; phylum Streptophyta; class Magnoliopsida; order Asparagales; family Amaryllidaceae; genus Agapanthus; species Agapanthus africanus. The sequence goes on along the minus strand of JASDDO010000018.1, from coordinate 35,690,927 downwards.
CACCAGTGCCTCCGTGGGAATCCTCGACTCGTTTCAAACCCCAAGGAAACAAATAATCCTTGGCGCTCGGGAAACAAATAATCCCTAGCAAATTCCTCGACTCACGGATACAAACACTCCTTGACGAGAGCCTCCTGATTCGCGTTGACTCGCAGAGCCACCAGTGCCTCCGTGGGAATCCTCGACTCGTTTCAAACCCCAAGGAAACAAATAATCCTTGGCGCTCGGGAAACAAATAATCCCTAGCAAACTCCTTGACTCACGGATACAAACACTCCTTGATGAGAGCCTCCTGATCCGCGTTGACTCGCAGAGCCACCAGTGCCTCCGTGGGAATCCTCGACTCGTTTCAAACCCCAAGGAAACAAATAATCCTTAGCGCTCGGGAAACAAATAATCCCTAGCAAACTCCTTGAGTCACGGATACAAACACTCCTTGATGAGAGCCTCCTGATCCACGTCGACTCGCAGAACCACCAGTGCCTCCGTGGGAATCCTCGATTCGTTTCAAACCCTAAGGAAACAAATAATCCTTAGCGCTCGGGAAACAAATAATCCCTAGCAAATTCCTCGACTCACGGATACAAACACTCCATGACGAGAGCCTCCCGACCCACGTCAACTCGCAGAGCCACCACTGTCTCCGCGGGGGGGGGGGGGAATTCCCGGTTCGTCCCAACTTGCAAGATGAAGTCTCGGGCAGCAAGGATTGAAAAACTTGCTTCCTGAACAATGGGGCCCTGCAAGTCAATCCAAAATGGTCTCTTGCATACTATTCACGGGTCTCACTCTCCGAAGTCGATTTTTCGACAAGGAGGGAAACAACCGCTTACGAATCCTCTCGACTCGTAAGAGGGAAAATTCTCTTATAGGATCCTTACGACTTATAAGAGAAAACCACACTTAGGAATCCTCACGATCCCTAAGGAGAAAATCCACCTATGAGATCCTCTCGATCCGTAGGGAGAAAAGTCTCTATGAGACCCTCACGGCTCATAGAGTTGAAAAGTCTTAGGCGGCAGATCTAAACCTGCGGTCTAAGCCATCGCTATCTATCGGAGAAGTTAAGTTATCCGCCAATCAGATTCATCGAAAACATCATAATGAAAAGGGAGAAAGCAAAGAAATAGTACCAGACATTGCAAGAAGGAATGCGTACCTTTATTCATAAATTCAATCAAAATACAAGGCGGATCGTATAAAGAACAGAGAATGTGTATACACTATATACAAATTACAAGTGTGTGAATGATACAAAATATTCAGAGAGAAGGAAGTTCCTTGAACAGCTCTATCAACTGCTCGCGTACTTCCTTCCACGCCTTCTCCTGGTCAGCTACCACCGCCAGTTCGGCCTCTACTTAAGCCCGCTGCTGCGTGAAGGATGCGAGCTATTCCCCAATGACCTGCTGAGCTGCTTCTTGGCCTCGGGCATCACGCTCAGCGGCATCAAGCTTCCGCTTCAGTGCTAGCCCATTAGAGATACGCTCTAGAAGGCCTTCGAAGACGGCTTTCACTTCAGTAGCATTCGTCCTAACTTCAGCGCGCAGGCGAGCGGTTGTGCTTGAAGATTCCTGACACTCCTTCAACCGTAAAGCTGCTTCCTGCTCCAAATGGCGGAGATAAGAAGCGCTTTGCTCGAGCCAGGCTGTCCGTTGGGTGCTCATGGCCAAAACTTCAGGAGAAGGGCGCGTCGACTCCAACCGACGCAAGCAGGCCTCAATCTCTCTGCAGTGGTTAACCCAAGATTCGACGACGCCTTCATTGTGAAAGTTTACGAGCGCCGCCAACATCGGGTTAACCTCCATAGCGAAATCCACGGCGGAAGGGAGAGCGTCCATGTTAAGCTCTTCGATATACCCGCTCAGCATACCCAAACTCATCACGGCACCTTTTGAAGATGGACGTTTCAAGAAAGGGCCTGCCGGTGAAAGGACACGAGACTCAAGAGGGACCAGAGCCAGAACAATAGCTGCAGAATGAAACATGGTTAAACAATGATTCAAGAGATGTTGAAGGGACATAAAAAAAAGGAAGGGGGAATATACTATACCAGCTGCGATGGATGGCAAAGCCGGAAGGGCCAGTGGCATGGCTGGCCTTGTGTCCCCTCCTTCGATTCGTGACACTACAATCAGGAAGAGGAAAAGTCAGAAATAATCCTATTGCTAAAAAAAGGGAGGGAAAAAGAAAGACATCGAAATAACACTCACCGGCACCACTAGAAGGAGAAGCGAGTTCGGATGGGAAGGAGAAGTGTGGGAGCAATACTTGGTATAGATGATCAAAGAGCACTCCTAAAAGGACACAGTGGTATAACATTAGTACAGAAGCTACACGTTTAAAAGATTAACTCATGAGTCGTAAATCCATACCTTCCAACATCCGCGATGGCACAAGGGAAGGCGGGGAGGTGACCACCGCCAAAGCAGTAGTTGACGGTACTCCTTCGAGCAATGGAGCGTCGGCACTGGCCGCACCTGCGAGGACAAACTTGTTAGAAGAGATCGCAAGATATATAAAAAGAAAAACGCTGGTAACTCGAAATTTACCCGACGAGCTGCCAGCCGAAACTGAGGTAATCCCCTCCTCCACTGACATGAGGCCACCGCCCGTAGCCTCATCACCCGACTCAATGGGAACCGTTGTTGTGCTCGCAAGCCCTGGAGACGGCAGGGGACCATACGCGGGGAGGGCTATGATTGGGGTATTGCCAGATTCCTGGGAAAGAGCGGTTAGCTCCTCCTCAGGAATCGTAGCCGCCTCACCCGATACTCCCTCGGGTTCTGCGGTCACGATTGTCTCGTCCATCGGCGTCGCGAGGTCTCCAGCCCTAAGCGCCTTGCCCTCTACTACCTTCGGCTCGGTTAAGACAATCATCTCATCTGCCGCCACTTCAGGTTCGGCATCAATGACCCTCTCGGCTGCAGATCCCCCAACCTCTGTTTCGGGCCCGGTGACCCCAACAACGTTGCTCACCGTCAGCTCGGGTTCGGCAAGCACCGCTTCCTTCGCTCTCCTGTGTTCGACGGTCTCCGCCTCCCCCTCTGTCGCACTTGGCCCTTCAAGACGGGATCTATAAGAAACAATGGCTTTATAATTCTTATAACAGGGTCCTAAAAAAAATGCTACCTGAAGAGGATTTATCATTTGCACTTCGGACCGCGCGCGCCACTCGCCTATGAGCAGTAGAAAGGGCGACAGGGGCCTCTTCAGAAGGAGCATCAGTTTGAGGGATGGTGCTAGGGCCCGCTCCCGTGGCCAAAGCAGCTCTGCGCGCCTTCACCTCGCGTCTCAACCGCTTCCTCTCCTCATGAGCTGTTGAAATGGATGCCACTAGGGCTTCTTTGATTGAGGCGTCTTCGTCCGTGAAAAGGGATGCCTCCAGATTTTTCAGGGCATCCCTCGTCGTTTTGTCAAGCTGAGGCCCCCGACGAGACTGGGACTTCAGTAACAGGTTTGGGGAGGATCCCCGCATCCACTGATGTAGCCCCTGCGAAGAGACAAAAGAAGGTTACTATCAGAAAAGATAACAAATTTTTCTTATAAAAGAGAAAGGTGGCAGGGCATACCAACGCCTGCTAGAGCACGTTTCTCCTCCTCCTCTTGGAAGGTCTTCAAAGAGGCAGAAATGGCCTCTTCGGTAGAGACACCTGTTGAGAATGGGGCAAATATTAGTTAAAGATAATAATAAAAAGTGCAATAAAACGACGAAGAAAGCGGCTGATGGTTACCTGACTCAGCGAGTTTACTTAACCTCGCTTCGAGCCTCGCCGATCGCTCCGAAGCTGCGATGGCTACAGCCAAATTGGTGTCTGCAGGGTCTACCAAGAAGCCCTCGTTGCTGCCATATTCACTTATGCCTTCGTTGGGAGGAGCCGCAGGCTCTAAGCTAAGGATCGCATCAAGGGAAAGGGTGGACTTTTTCTTCTTCTGCCCGCCGGCTTTAGATCCACCCGGGATAGATTTGCGCTTGGCAGTTACTTTAGGGCGGCGGGTCCCAATATCCGCTCCTACGCCTGACTCTGGCGATACTACATTAGCCGCCTTCGTGGGAGCACGGGGCGCCGGTGGTGCATCCACCGTAGCGGGCAGTGGCAATCCACGCGGGGGGCTCAACACGCGCGGTCGATCGACTCCAGCATCTTTTAGCGGAGGGATGACCGGGATCCTTGGCTATAAGGGGGCCTTGCGATCGCCGCCAGGAGGCGCACCCCTACGGTCAACCAGCATACGCTTCTCCGTTAAGATAATTGGGCCCATCGCGTGCGCATACCAGGCCACATATGAATTAAGCATCTTAGGGGCACAGCTGGGTTCACTAATGAAAAAATAGGAACCTGTGTTAAGCCGTATAAAATGATGCATCGCATTCTTTATCCCCTCTGGGCCGACCACGGGCGTTTCCAAAAAGGCTTCCATCGGGATCCCTTGGTTGTAGCTTGATTGCCGGGCAAATCGATGTGGGTTATATCTCATAAACAGAGCTGTCTCATTCTGCCTAAACACTAGATAGCCCGACCGAATGGAGTAGAGATGGAGGATTTCCCGAGCTTTCAATACAGAAGCCCCATCTTTGAAGTCATCACGCAGGGGCACCACTGACTTGGTGGTCTCTGAGCCTATGGTTATGACCTTATCCACAAAGGAAACCGTCGCTCCGACCAGATGTGGACGAAGGAGCAGCCCTCTAGACTCCTGCGGGGCTGGAACCACAATTGAATCCCCGACCAACCGCATGACTCTCAGGAATCTGTATTTCTCAAAGAACGAAGGAGTCTTGTGGGCGCCAAACACCCCTCGCACATGCATCTCCATCCAAGAAGTGAAGTAGTGCATCGGGAAGTTAGCAGGCTGTACCCCAGGCTCACTGGCGTCCGCCGCTACGCTAAGTCCATGGTAAAGGTAAGCCAGCCCGGCGATTCCTACCGATAACTGCAAACCAGCCACCATCCGATGCGCTGGGTAAAAGACAGAAGGCCGCATGAGGCGGGGATGCATGGGGAGTGCAAAGTTGCATAGCCACAAGCCCAAGAACCCAATAAAAAAGGTTTCCTCATCCATGCTTGGGACGGCAATTTCCGAGAAAGCAGAGATGGCAGCGTTGGGGAGATAGAAATCCTTCTGGTCATTTTCTGATACGGGTCGACGGTCCAAGCCGAAACCAAAAGGGTCATCAAGCCGGGCGAACTTCTCGCTCTGCTCTGATAGGAACTCCGGGCGAATGAAGCGAGCAATAAAATCTGCGAAACTGACGCCCCGGTCGCCCGATTCCAGATGGAGTTCCTCATAGATCTCCAATACCTTCACCAAGCCCGGATACTGATGCTGAATGGCGTTCTCCGGAGTTAAGTCAAACACCAGCGGCTTGGTGGCAAAGATGTATTCATCAGGAGGAAGCAACTCCTCGTAGTGCTCCCCCCTCATTGGTAGACCCGAAAGTTCAGCAAACTCCTCTAAGGAGATGGAGACCTCCCTATCTGTCATGAGGAAGGTGTGGGTGGGGATATTCCATTGTTCAATAAAGGCATTGATCCACCACGTTGGAGGAGAGGGATACTCGAAGAGCGAAACGTAGATGGCCAAATATAAACCGATCTTCGTTAGATGAGTCCTTTTCGCCGATAAGATGTACCGGGCCCATTGCAAATATCCTGCGGGCGGTCGCGGGATCGGTCCAATATTGTAGGCCTGTCCCCAAGGGCGTGCTTCACCCTGACAGATTCACCTCCCCAGAATGTCTATCGCCGGCGGCGGCTGCACGGGGATGGCACCGATTGCAGGCTGAAGGAGATCATCAGAATTCCAATTTTTAACCTCCACGGCATACTTCACCGGGGGTTCGTCTGCATAAAGGATCGTAACTATGGGCTCAGAAGGCGAGGCGGAACTGAAGCTGCGACGGCCTTGGATGATCTGGCTGTACCACCTTCCCCACAGGTGGAGCTTTTTGCACTCAGGGTCATGATCTTTAATGAGAGCGAACGCCATCCGGTCCACTGGCGAGTGGGGGAACCCTCCTTCCGAACGAACAAAGGGGAAAGACAAGTCGTCAGACATGTTTCCTGTAGAAGGGCAAAAATAACCATTAGTGTTCTAACGCTTGTCATTTTAAATCTTATTCCGCACTATGATGTAGTGGGTAGGGAACCAAAGGGGGACCCACAAAATCTGAATGACGGTACATCATTTAATAAGACAGCCCCATCATTAGATAAGACTGTCAATTAATGAAAAGGGTTCCCAAGAGAATACACTCAGTGGTGGGAGATCCCTAGAGAAAAGGAGAAAATCTTCTCTTTTTGAGCAAAGCTCTGTCACAGAGTGACATTTGTCAAACTCTGGTCTCAAGGGAATAAAAATTTCCTTAAAAAGAGCCTAGCTCTATAATAATGATAAAAAAAATCCATCAAAAAGGAAACCTTAACTTCTAAAAAGATTAAAATTTGGGATCTTAAAGATCCATGAAAACTTATAAGAGTTCTCCATTTACAGATCAGAAAAAAAAATCTACATTTGATCCATGAGCAAAGCTCTGTTCATAGGTTAAAACCCATGAACAAGATCTCTGAACTTTAAGAGCAAGGCTCTATTGAGGAAACCCCAAAAGGATTTTAGATCAAAGATCTATGAGAGCAGGGCTCTATTAATCAACTTTAATTTAATTTAATTTAATTTTATTTTATTAAATACCTAAGATGGTTCTGAACTCTGGAGTTCTTGGGAAGAATCAAGAGCAAGGCTCTGAAAGTTCTTAAGCAAGAGCAAGGCTCTGAGAATTAAAGTTCTTGAAATGGTAAAGAATTACCAAGGACCAAGGGTCCTATTTATAGGCGCCTGCACCCCTTCAATTGACCCCCTTGATCCAACGGCTAGGATCTTGCCACCGCTGCACTCACGTGCGCGCCATGTGAGCGCAACGGTGGGGGGGCATTTGTTCCCCCAATCAGAGCAAGGCTCTATTTGAATTTTAAAATTCAAATTTTTGAAGCAACGCTTCAAATTCCGTGCGTTGCGCGCAACGCGCCACGTGTCAGAAACTGATACGTCAACGCAACGCTCGAGGCACTGTGTACAATCAGAGCAAGGCTCTCTTAAAAACAAAAAGTAAAAAGATGCAACGTTCAGTTGCGCAAGCGCTGCGCTGCGCGACACGTGTCTGCGCAGCTGCGCGAACGCAGCTGCGCGAGCGCCGCGCTGCGCTACACGTGTCTGCGCAGTCGCTACACGTGTCTGCGCAGCTGCGCAAGCGCAATTACGCCGCGCGACACGTGTCTGCGCAGCTGCGCAAGCGCTGCGCTGCGCGACACGTGTCACACGCTGGGGAGTTGCGCAAAAAACAGAATGAAGATTTAAAGAAATCCTTTCTGTTCTTGTTAAAATAAGAAGATTTTCTTCTGTAAAACAGGGGCCTTTGGATCAAAGATCCAACGGTGGGGAAAATTCCCCGAAATCACTCAGAAAAAGATCTTTTTAACAAATTTAACTAATTTATGGGCACTATAAAAAGGACCCCAGACCCCATTTCAAAAAAAAAGATCTTGCAAAAAAAAAGAGAAAAGAGAACTCTTGAGAACTCTTGAAGAATACAAAAAAAAGGTAAAACCTTTAAAAGAAAAGGAAATTCTCTTATGAACAGATAAATAAATAAATAAATAAATAAATAAAAATATAGTGCCTTGCACTTGTTATGAACCCTTGGTTCTCTGAAATAAGGAAAAACAAGAAAAGAAGAAAAAACTTGTTTTTCTTTAGATCAGGAGATTAGAAAGTGCTTTGCACTTCTGTTCTTGAATCTAAAAGATTCTCAGTGCTTTGCACAAATGCAATACATTACTTGAAGGGCCAGGCCCTAATCAAAAAGACCTAACAGGCCAAAGTAAATTGCAAAGCAATAAAATGGCAGAGCCCAAATGAAATTGATGCTTTGCATCATTTATAAAGGGCAGAGCCCAAAACAAAATTGATGCTCTGCATCCTTTCTGGGCAAGGCCCAAATAAAAATAAAAATAAATGCAATGCAAAAACAAATAAAATGTTGGACATTTTCAACTGGACTTAGCCCGATCGTGGCCATAAGTCCTTAAATTAAATTGACTGAGCAAAATGGCTCTCCTAAATCAATCTACATCCGGTTCGAGGGTACATCTCCGAACTCCTTTGACATCCATCGTTGTAATTCCTCAACGACGTCAAAGAGGTGACGGGTCCCAACGACCATACATCAATATGGACCGAAACGTCCCTAAACTAATATCGGACCGAAACGTCCCTAAACTAATGATGGACCACCACATCCCTAAATTGGAACATGGACCGAAACGTCCCTTAAACTAATGATGGACCACCACGTCCCTAAACTGGAACAATAGAGCCTCCAAATGCTCTTTTGCCGGATCTAAACGGTCCTGTGGATCTTAGCCCCAAACATGGCTAACGTATCCTTAAACACTCAAATGAACGATAAAATTCCAAATCAACCTTGGTTCAAGGGTACATCTCTGAACTCCTCTGACATCCGCCGTTGTAATCCTTCAACGACGTCAGAGAGGTGACGAGTCTCAATGGCCATATATTAAATGAATCACCACGTTAAGTTGATCTTAGTCTTAAATCGGACTAACGTATCCTTGACGAACGTTTAAGTTGATCTTAGTCTCAATATGACTAACGTATCCTTAAACTAAAAAACACCAAACCCAAATCTAAGTAAGTACGGATTTGGACTAATCCACGTCCTACGGGCGACGGCATTACTCAGCCTCCGTATACAATCCACGGGCAACCACAAACAAAACAAACACACACGACACGAAGTGAAATTCTGGAGAAGGAGAAAGTGGCTACCGCGATGCGGTAGTGTAATTAACTGCAGGGGCTTGCGCCTGCAGGGAAGAGCGTCCCCACAATCAAAAAACCCCTCAAGCGAGGGGGAATCTGACAAAGTCTGCTACATCGGCCGCATCCGTCTAAACCTCCGATACACGGTGCCATAAATCAACTTTGCATTTTTGGAGAGGTGGACGGATAGCACCAATTAGCATCTGCCCCGAACCTCAGGCACAAGACGCCCTAACGTCTAGGCCGTCGTTCGGAGGGGAACAGGGACCTGTATAAGGATGTGCTTATGGATTACCCAGCCCCCACGAGTGTGAGCGCCATCACAACGCTGGTAATCAAGCAAAGATCCTAAGGGCTCTACTAATATGTATATAAGCGATATGCTAAAAGAAACACATGCACATATTAAAGCAGAGACAAACCAAGTAGCATACTACCATTTCGAGCAAGATTGTATATACAACTGTGAATATCCCAAGCATCCATCAAGTAATATACATACTAGTATGATACAGTAATGGCCTCTAGGGCATATACACTAACAGAGTAAAGAGGGATATAATTTTGTATTACAGGATAATGTTATGAACATTTTCCGTAACCAAAAGTTGGTTGGATCAGGCACGTTGTGCAATGGCATTTATGTTCTAAATCAATCAACAGTTCTGAGTATAACAAACACACACAAGAGGAGGAGTTCAGAACTGAACGAATCCTTCTTGTGGCATTGTAGACTGGGTCACATCAATGCGACACGACTAGCTAAGTTGCATAAGGATGGATATTTGAATCCGTTTGAATTTTCATCTTATGACACTTGCCAGTCATGTCTCAAAGGCAAGATGACCAAAACTCCGTTTACGGGACACGGAGAAAGAGTTACCGAACTCTTGGGACTGATACATAGTGATGTATGCGGTCCCATGTCTACACATGCCAGGGATGGTTCTTCGTACTTCATTACATTCACTGACGATCTCTCTAGATTCGGATATGTGTTCCTGATGAAACACAAATCAGAAGCTTTTGAGAAATTTAGAGAATATAAACTAGAAGTCGAGACCCAAACCGGGAAAAGTATTAAAATCCTTCGATCTGATCGAGGAGGTGAATACTTAAGCAATGAATTCCTGGACTTCCTAAAAGAGAATGAGATTCTCTCTCAGCTGACTCCTCCATATACACCACAGCACAACGGTGTATCAGAACGGAGGAACCGCACCCTATTAGATATGGTGCGCTCTATGATGAGCACAGCTGAGTTACCTATTTCCTTCTGGGGATATGCACTGGAAACAGCAGCATACCTATTGAATCAAGTTCCAACTAAATCTGTACCTACCACACCATATGAGATATGGAGTGGGAAGAGACCATGTCTTAAACGAGTTAAGATATGGGGTTGTCCGGCCTATGTCAAGAGGTAAAATCCGGACAAACTCGAGGCACGGTCAGTTCTATGCAAGTTTGTGGGATATCCCAAACATTCACATGGATATCTTTTCTACTATGCTGAGGAACAAAAAGTGTGTGTTTCTCGACATGCCACCTTTTTAGAAAAGGAATTTCTTGTAAAAGAAATTAGTGGCAACAAGGTAGAACTGGAAGAAATTCCGGCTACACAAACTCAAACTGAAGATTTAGTGGAACCAGAGGATTCGGTAATTCCCAATGAACCCCAGCCACTCCGCCGATCTAGTAGGGTTCCTCGCCCACCTGAGAGATACTATAGCTTTCTCATGGATGGGGGGAGCGAGGATTGCATCATGGAGGATGATGACCCAACTAGCTTCGAGCAGGCCATCACGAGTGGGGACTCAGTGAAATGGCTGGATGCAATGCGGTCTGAGATGGAATCCATGTACACCAACAAAGTATGGACTTTGGAAGTTGCTCCTGAAGGGGTAAAACCCATTGGGAGCAAGTGGATCTTCAAGAAAAAACTTGGTGTAGATGGGAAAGTGGAGACTTTCAAAGCTAGACTTGTAGCAAAGGGTTTTCGTCAAAGACCAGGTGTGGATTATGACGAGACCTTTTCTTCAGTAGCTATGCTTAAATCCATCCGGATCATGCTTGCCATCGCTGCATATCATGATTACGAAATCTGGCAAATGGATGTTAAGACCGCCTTTCTAAACGGTGATTTAGAAGAGTGCGTGTACATAACTCAGCCAGAGGGCTTAGTAGATAGTGGAAGCAGCGGGAAGGTGTGCAAGCAGCTTAAATCCATTTATGGATTAAAGCAAGCGTCGCGGAGTTGGAACATCTGCTTTGACGTCGTTATCAAAGAGTTTGATTTCGTCAAAAACGTAGATGAACCTTGTATTTACAAGAAGGTAGCAAAGAGTAAGGTTGTCTTCCTCGTATTGTACGTGGACGACATACTCTTGATAGGAAATGACATTCCTATGCTGCAATCGGTCAAGCTCTTCTTATCACAAAGATTCTTAATGAAAGATCTTGGTGATGCCTCCTGCATATTAGGAATTAGGATCTCTAGAGATAGATCCAAACGGATATTGGGATTGTCCCAATCCAGGTACATTGACACCATACTAAAAAGGTTTAGTATGGAAGAATCCAAGCGTGGGAACTTACCAACGATCTCTGGAGTCACTCTCTCCAAAGAGATGTCTCCCAAGACTGATTTGGAGAGAGCTCGCATGCAAGGGATACCCTATGCTTCGGCTGTAGGCTCTATCATGTACGCGATGCTATGTACCAGACCCGATGTAGCATACTTACTAAGTGTAGTGAGCAGGTATCAAGCTGATCCTGGAGAGAGTCACTGGACAGCTGTGAAGAGCATTCTCAAGTACTTACGAAGGACTAAAGAGATGCTCTTGGTGTATGGTAACGGAGAACTCCAAGTGGAGTCCTTTACCGATTCAAGCTTCCAAAGTGATAAGGACGACTCTAAGTCGCAGTCGGGTTTTGTCTTTACCCTTTACGGAGGGGCGGTTAGCTGGAAGAGTTCCAAGCAGGAAACCGTGGCAGACTCGACGATGGAGGCTGAGTACATCGCTGCCAACGATGCTGCCAAAGAGGCTGTCTGGATCAAGAAGTTCATTACTGAACTTGGAGTGGTTCCATCCATTGAGAATCCAATACCTTTGTATTGCGATAACAATGGAGCGGTGGCTTTGGCCAAGGAACCCAGGTCCAATCAGCGATCCAGGCATATTCTGAGGCGGTATCACCTGATCCGGGAGATTGTTGATCGCCGGGAGATCGAGGTCAGGAGGGTTGACATGAAGAATAACACAGCGGATCCACTCACGAAGGCCATTCCCCAGACACAGTTTGAGAGACTCTTCGGGATGCTCGGTATGCGATACTACAGCAGCTGGCCCCAGTGCAAGTGGGAGATTGTTAGTTGTATGTATGCCCTAGAGGCCAGTATTGTACAGATGATGTATATTATATTGGATGCTTGGACATATATAGAGATGACTTTCTTCCTCGATATGATAGTATGCTATCTGGTTGCTCTTTATCTTAACATGTATACTTGTCTCTTTATACTGTCTTAGAGTTACATGTTGGTAAAGCCCTTAGGATGTGTACTAGACTACCTGGACTATGATGCGGATCATACTAGTGGGGACATGGTAGTCTATAAGTACATCCTTCAAGGTCCCTAGTCGTGGGTATATCGAGACAGGGCATTGATATACCAGTGTAGACTAGCGTATACGCTTCTCGACCCATGAGATGGGCGATGGATGATCCCATATCCATTGGTGTTTGACATCAGAGATCGTATACGAGTGCTCAGTGGAGACTGGGTACACTGTACGGACTCGCCGAGAACTCCCAGATGGTATTATACCTCACGTCAGATGGCAGTTCTCAGGTGACACTTGTGCAGGTTAGTCTGTAGACCCGAGATCGTCATAGAGTCTTGTGTGATTCCCACTGTGCTTTGATTTCCACCTTACCACGTCCATGAGGGCGTGCAAAACGGTGGTTTTTGGGTACAGTCCCGAGTCATATGGAGGCAATGAGCGATAAGAGGGGTTTCGTCTCTCCCGGTATTGGGGGTTGATGTTGCGCTGTGCTCGATTGGCCGTAACAGGGAAGTCCCTGGCCAGGGCTGATTGGAGATTTACTGGTAAGTGTTACCAGTAGTTTCTCGACCCGTTATGAGCCTCACATCGGCACGACTTATCAGTTATTGGGGTCTGACGTTTACCGCCCCTAGACTTGATATGCGACATATCAGACGAGGAGACCGGAATGCACGGTAGTGTTGCCGGTTGGCTCGACGGGAGTTGTAGCATGTTCGCTTGTTCTCTTCTGATCGTTAAATACCAGGGTGGCCGTTACGTTTAGCTGACCGTTTGCGGCTTTGGGTGCTTGATATGATCATCACCCACTGCCGGCGTATTGACGAGTCTTAGAGTCCCACAAAGGAGTTACCTAGTCCAGGCGAAACCTTGTGGTGCGCGTATGCGATATGCGCATGGACCCGATTAAAATGCCCGTATAGGATACCGTATATTGATCGGGCGGCTTGCTTTTGGTGGGGTCATATGTGATATGGCCGGATTGATAAATCAAGTGTTGATTTATCATTTAACCATTAGTTTTCTCACTTAAAATCTTTTCTTGTACATGATGGATGTATGCATGCATGTATGCTTTCTTTCTTTTAGTTTCATGCACATATGGATGTGCATACATACATACATACATACATCATCTATCATGGTTGATTACACATGGAAAATGGTGGCAATATAAGAATCACACCATGGATTAAATATATGGATAATTATTTAATTTGTGTTAAAAACAAAATGGAAAAAGAAAGGATAATTCATGGCTGGTTTCTACATCCTTCTTAAACCTAACCATGCTCACCTACTCCTAACCATGAGTTAACCTTCTCTATGTGTTTTAAACTCAAGTTAAATAATATCTTTATCATCTAACCATGGTTTGAGATGAGGATAAGAAAATATATATAGATATATTTTCTTTTTCTTCATAAGGGTTATCTTTTTCACTCTTGTTAAAAACTATAGCCATCATCTTCTTCCTCCTTCTTCACGTGCTCTCTAGACTTTTGTAGTGAGCAAATTAGATAACAAGATTGGATTTTGAAGTGAGAATAAGAACCACAATATCATTCTATACAAGTTTAGCCCACTTGTTTAGAGTGTTATCTTCATTTCTTCTTTTGAAAAGTGAAGTTGCAAGCTTGGACTAGGAGCTTCGGGTGGATCGTCGTGGACACTAGGAGACTTCAAGCGAACCCTCCTCCAACCCTCAAGTAGCCAAGGAGTCTAGCGTAGGGAGCTACAAAGGTTGTACTCTCAAAACCCTAGCATTTCTTTCATGTGATGATGTGTAGTTTTTTGAAACCGTAATTTTTCTAGGATCGATCCTTTGCATGTTAACTTAGCACCCTAAAATTCAATCTTTGGTACATGTGATGCTTCCAAACCCTTCATGAGGTGCTAGGTAAACCTTTCACCGTTTACATGCCGGCTAATTATGGGGCTCCAACATAGGGAAACCAACCACTTTCCGCCACTAAACCAACCGGTCAAGGGGCATCACCAAAAGGACCACTCTTGCCATCACAGGAGCGTGTTTTTCAGCAAGCGCAGAGGAATGGACCCAAACCCAGACCTTCACCATGACAGCCAAGAAGGCTGATGCCACGTGGAAAGACAACAGAAGTACTATTTCTTTTTCTCAACCTTTCTTTCGATACCATTCTTATTTATCATTCGATGCAAATCTTAGTTGGACTCACCATAATTCCTTTAGTTTTCGTAATTTCGACTAGTTGCCTTTATGTTATATCTCTCAAGATTTCCATCAATTCACAACCTTCAACTTCCAAACTTTTCTACCCGGAAGCAACTACTGATTTTACATTTCCAATTCCTTATACCTAAACCCTTCAGAGACTTTACATGCATCAAGTGATACACCAACTCGTGGGAGCGACACATGCAGCAAAGAGGATTCCTGACAGCGTTACTGATTTCCGTGCCTAGTAGTGGCTACTCCTTTGAAAATTTTAAATATGAAATTATTCTAAGGAGGGTAGATTGTAACTATCACAACCATTCTTTCAATTCTTAGCAAACCCAGAAGTTTTAAATATCCACAACGATTTTTCGGAGAAGGGACTTGGTGGTGTGATATATCAGCGTGGCGATATAGTTGCATATGCGTCAAGACAACTAACGACTTGTGGACGCAACTATCATGTTCAGATCTAGAACTGGCGATGGTAATATTCATCTTGAAGATATAGAAACGCTACACTAAGGAGAATGTGAGGACACAGAGGGTTGAAACACCTGAAGTGGATAATAGGGGTCAAGTTTTATATGGGAGAAGTGCCGATCGGTTGGGACGATCCTGAAGATGGAGAATTTGTAAGATTGAGATAATTGTATAAAAAGGAAGTGGAGATAGTGGTACAGTGCAGCGAGCGAGGAAGGCTCAGCCCATGACTCGTCGATCGTTTAACATCTTGGAAGGAGACGGTGGGTTTGTGTATAGCCTAGTTCAGCTATTTTCTTTGGAAGGCATGCACAATACTTTTATACCTCACAGTTAAGAGGGTATGCTGGCAACCCTAGTCATACTTTTGATCATTCCGAGATTACGGAAAAGTTGGCATAACCTACGAGCGGCAACCGGTCGGGATACTAGAATAATGAAATCTTGAGGGACAAGACAATCCAGCCTGCTAGAGTTAAGTGGAGAAAGAACTACTAGGCAAGATATACGTGGAAGCGAGAAGACGGGACGAGAGAGCGAGACCCAAAATTTTTAACCACGATAATCCCCTCTTAGTGATTTTTTTCCTTGACCTACCATCTGAAATTTCGAGGACGAAATTATTTTAAGGAGGGTAAATTGTAACGACCGTGTTTTCTAACACCTAATAAAATATATTAGAATTTCAACTATCAAATAATTATTTACGTGTTTCGTTAATAGAAGAATAATTTTAAAGTAATGTTAATAATTTTCAAAGCATTGAAAATGATTAAAGGAATTTTCTAAAAATCTATTTATTGTTTTAATAGGCTTAAAATGTTTTATAATGCCTTAATAATCTGCATATTTTTAGTATCGATTAAAATAATTAATTCGTAATTAAAAATGTTTTAAAGGATAAACTAGATTTTAATAACTAGCTAAAACCATAAAAATGGGATATATTATTTATTTTTGGCCCAAAATTATTTTTATACTTAAGATAACAATAAAAACTATTTTCTGAAATTTTCCCATAATTTTAACTATTTTTAACAAATTTTTTAAACCAAATCAACAATTTTAATAATCTGCCGAGCTTTTATTTTAATTAATTTTTATTTTATTTTTTAAAAAAAACCCTTTAACCTGGACTGTTGGATGCTCGATCCAAAGGTCCAGAACGCGCGGCGGCGCCCACGTGGTGGGGACCACGCGAAACCGCGTGATCCCCAGCCACGCGGGCACGTGGCACCCTGGCGGCGGTGTGACGGTGCGCTCTGGGCCGTTGGATCAAAATCCAGCGGCTAGAAATCCTTGGCGGCAGCGTAATCATCAACTAATGATTCGCAATCATTGGGCGGTGCAGATTTTTGCGTATATTTAACAAATTTTTTGGATTTTCTGTGTATTGAAAAAACCCTATAAATAGGCACTTCAAACATTGATTTCTCACACCTCAGAACTCCAAAAATTCTGAAAAAAATACCCACGCCTTCGTATCGACGACGCCGAAGGTACAGATCCACCCAATCACCAAGAAAAAATCTGAGCGTGGAGCTATTGAGGATTTTGTACACGCCTACGTTTTCAACCCTTCGGCATCCGACTCAAACCAAAGGTAGGATCCGCCTCTCTCCACTCCTCTATCGCCTTCTTTCTCATAATAGTCTTGGTTTCAACTCGTAATCCCTAATCTCATATTAAAATGATATTAAAAATTAGTCTTGCATGCTTATTCTTTTGTACCTCTCAATGATGATCATATTAACCCATGTTTAAAATGGCTTCCTTAATCACTCGTATATGCCAAAAAATATTGCATCTGCATACAAAATGGAATGTGTCAGGCTTAATATTATAACCCATGAGTATTAATTCATCCCGTACATACCCACACTCACCCATACTACTTTTGTGATCTCGAAATAGGTTACTTCCACAAAATACCCTCGTTTTGTTAAAATGTTGTTTAAAATATCCACATGAGATAAGATATTTGGAATAATTATTTTAGATACGATATAAATATATATTTTTACTTACACTTTTCATCAACTACTGTATTATTGCTAAATTCCTTCACCTTTTGAAAGGGGATAATACTAAATTTAAATAACGGAATATGATTTTTCCAACTTAGCCCTTTCACTCGAAAGGATATTTTTTCTTCTTAGAATGTTAACTAAAATTTAATGAGTTACCCTAATTGGGGAATGTTTTACCTGAATCACACCGTGGTTACTAGACAATCGTCCTTGAAAACAACACAAATCCTGCCGCCCATGTGCAACGGTTGTCAACGCGGAGTCATTCTTGTAGAATAGTACATCTAATAGATTACCCTAATAATAGGGTAATGTTTTACGCGAGTATCTCGTGGTTGATAAGGCAATCGTCCCTAAAAAGGACACAAATCCTGCCGTCCATGTGCAGCGGTTGCCAACACGAACGTATTTTCTAAAACATTACCTCGAACTTAAAACACTATAATTTCATAAAATTATTATTTACAATAAAATACCTCAATCCATCCTAAAAAGAGATAATTTAATTTAAATATATGGACCTTTACTAAAAGGCTATTTTCAATAAAGAACATAACCCTTATAAATGATACTTTCCAAAAAGGATATCTAAAACTTTATTAAAGGATAATTTTCAAATAAATACCATAACCTTTTATTAAAAGGATGTTTTCTCAGTAAAATATTATGGGTTTCCAAAATGATAAATATTCCAAAGATCATGGTTTTCTTATAAACAATAAAAATAATCAAACACTATTATTCTTTATTAACTAAGTGTCCTATAAAATAACACGAAGTACATTACAAACTTTAAAAGACAACAAGACAAAACGAGCGGTTGTGGAAGGCCATATTAAATGAGATCAACTTCTTGATTACAAGTTTATGACATACATGACATATGACACGGTTAGGGTTGGAATGCGCAGACTTAGGTATGGAATACTTATTGAGAAGATCCCGATATTCCGGGTGACCAGTCTGATGTACGGACAACTATATATATTTGAAGATCCCTGCAGGCAGGGTGACCAGTCCAATATGTGGACGACTACTAACCCGATATTCGGGTGAATACTAACCCTATTTGAGGGCGAATGATCCAAAATATGGATGACATACAATGTGGAAATTTCATGCCTAGAGCTATACGCACTAACTCTAATTCGTCAAAACCTTTATACTGAACCAGGGGATGGGTAGTTTGATTAGGCAAGGAGATTCGGAACTCGGATTCTCCTACTACTCGATCATGATCCCGGGAAGTGAAACGGTACATTTCACTTCCCCAGTTGTTGTTCCGTGACCACAACGGAATAATCGCGAGTATCCGGACCCTTGTTTAACAAACTAAAACGTTTACAATACCTATTGATACTCAACACTAAACTCATATCATATACTATACCTACCCGTTATCTTATCTACCTTTATTTATGAGACACGAGTTATTCAGTATCTTGGATGTGGATATTTTACCAGTTTAGACTTGTTGTTTATTATGGAACTGAAGGGTGGAAATACCTGTGCACTTGAGTGATTTCACGCTAGACAAAACTCCATAGTAGTCACGGGACACCTTTCAGGGATGTTCACGCTACCGCATTGATTGCCACCCCAGGCACGAGCACCAGCTCATACTGCTTCCAGCTAGTCATGGGATACCTCAACGATACGAGTATGTTCACCAGTCAATTCCATCAATACACACCTGGTTTAACCTGATCTAACTCTTAGACTAAATATTCGTTTGACTTGACTTGAACCTTTACCAAATATATACCTCACACAACCTACTCATATTCATATATAGCTCTGTCGACATATCTAATTTGTATACAATCTCATACCTTTATACACATGTACATCATATTCATTATATTTATATACACCTGTTCGTTTCTATATTTTTCTTCCTTATGAGGCAATCCTACCCGAGTATAACTCGCTGACGGACCTTCCTTTTCTTTCTCTATCTTTGGAATGTCCGTCAGATAAGAATGAGTATTATGGCAAGGATCAAGGTGTGAAGCCAACTTATGAAGATTATGCAGACTGGATGATGGAAGATTAGCTAGATTTAATTTTTTTTGTTGTCCACATGTTTAGGGTTTTTGTTTCTCCTCGATATAATTAAACTACTTAGTTTATTTTATTCTTTTTTTTTGGAATGTAATAAAGTTTGGTTAATGAAAATAAATACCTTTCGCTTTTATTATTTTTGTTTTGGTACACATTCTGCATGTTAAATATTTATACGCTTAACGTAACTGTATTAAATAGACTACATTCAATACAGTTAGGTTGCGGACCATACCATATCATCTTTCTCCTTCTTTTGGGAAGCGGGACGTAACAGTAATCGTATGTAGTGATGATAATGGTGGTGGGTTAAGACGAATAAGATGACGATGATGGGCTTGTTGTTGATGATGATGAAGGGTGCCGGAGAAGGGGGCGCCCGCGGCGAGGAGTAAGATGAGAGGAGGAGATTTTTTTTATTATTTTGTTTATTTTTAAAAGTTAGGGTTAAGGTTAGAATATAGGTATTTGTGGTTTTTAAACTTTTTTTGCTCACGTGGCGACTTAAATGATGCGACAGTAACATGGCACAGACGGTACTAACGTGTCACCATTAAATTTGGTAGTTTCTTGATCATTTCAAAAGTAATGTTAGTTTTGTTAAAATGACCCAAACTTGTTGGGAGTTTTCAGTAAATAAGCCAAATATCTTTGCCTGTGGGCCCACTTTACTTTGAAATTAGGATGAATTGTTCCATCTCGGAATTTGTCTAAAAACCCTTGATATTTTGAGAAGAGCCTATTGTTCAAAATCTTTGTGAGAAAACCTTGGACCGTATTTTTATTCAGGGCCTTTATTCCCTCCAACTGCTTAGATATTACATGCAACTTTTTAGATATTACATTTAACTAGTAGAAAGAGAGTTTTAATTGGGCGTAAGGTTTTTTAACAAAAGCAAAAGGCCTAGGGGTTTTATGCAAGTTTGAAGCCGACCGGGGGCTTTTTGATACTTTACCCTAAGTTTAATTACAATATATTTAGACATTTAACTCTATATTATAATCAAGAACATTTTTTAAGGAAATCTAGATTGATATTTAATCAGTGAAATCGAACTTTACAAATTTTAATTGTGAAAATCAATCGTGCAGCTGTCACATCAGTCACGTGTTGAATTAAATTTTGGCAACCTTGGATTCATCCGACAAATTAAATCCGAACCTGCCGATTCAGGTTTCTTGATTTCAACCCCAACCATGTTTTCAGGCAACCTACCATTGTTTTTTCCTATCATATTTCTTAGTAACTACTAATTAAAAGAGAAACCCCTGACTACTAAATTTTACCTCCCTTCAAGATCTCCATCGAAAGGTAACGCCGCCGTTAGGAAATTTTTAATACCTCCTCAATTATTCTCAACTTCATTACGAGAATCGAGATTTTTTTTATTCTAGACCCCTCCCCGATTATTCTAGACTCCTCCCCTTTCGATTTAGGTTTTTCACATATCCGTCGCGAAACTTACAACATTCTCATTCCACCAGTGCATGAGAAGTGATGGTTGAGGTTGAGAATCTTACTTTCATGACGAATTAAGTTTTGATAGAGCAAATTTTTAACATGTTTTTGATTTGTGACGGGATTTTAGCTGCAGAATAGGGATTTGGGGGTTTTAAAACCACTGCCTTGACATCCCTTCGTTAGATGCCTAACGGAACGAAAGAAAGAGAATATGTTTAGTAAGTTGGGAGACATTTTAGAAATCATTTAAAGTTATGAAGGGATAAATAGTAACAATCAATTATTAGTTTTCTTAGTAATCAGACGGGTTTTAAAGGACCATGGAGTAGAAAAGGAATAAATAAATATGTATTGATCTAAATCGTATTTAAATACCATAACACATCAACTACACTCATTATGATTAAATCATCTTAAACATCATAAAAACAGTATTGAATATATATACCAAAGTCTAAAAACATGCACTGGTTTAACATTTTACAAGAGGAGGTTCCAAAAGCGATTAAAAAATAGCATTCAATAGAAATTTTCTTTTTGCATACAATCCTAGTTTGTTGTCGATGATCATCTCAGTGTGTCTAATCGGTGTAATTCTCTTTTTGGATCTAGTAAAAATTAAAAATCAATGTGTAACAACTCCATTTTTAATGTACAAAAAATTGATTTAAATTCAATGTATACTTGGAGTATTTATTGCGGCTGATATCTCTTTAAGTATTTATTTCACTCTATAATCTATAATTACAAGAAAGAGCTTGTAGCTCATTGGTAATACCTTGCACTGATGAACCAAGCCACCAGAGTTCAAATCCCATGTCTAACATTATTTTTGTATTTATTTTGTTTTAATTTCTTTTGGAAGTCAACAGTCAAAAGGCCATAACTCTCAAAATATGTACTAGACAACAAAAGGTAAATATACCAAATTGTACCCCCGAAGTTTCCCCGGCCTCTGGTGGCCTGACTCGGCCCGACTCGGCGCCGCCGGCCGGACTTTGCCGGACGGCCGAGTCACCAACAGAGAAAAGTTGGGTCTTGAAGTGGTCAACCCTCCTGCACACTCTAAATGCTTGGATCGGTTATCATTTGGCCAATAAATCCCTTTTAACCATAGGTTTAATGAGTTTTAATGAATTTTTATATATTTTTATATTTTTTTTATTAAAAACCCTAACCCTATATAAACCCCCCATACCCTCTACCCTCTCATCACTTTTTCTAAGTCCACTCTCCCAAAATTCCAAGAGAACTTGGTACGTGAGAAAACAAGCGAAAGACGAAGCGCTGACGAAATCGACGGCGAAATCCCGGCGATCGTACTAGGACCTCTTCACGACGTTTCGACGCACCGGCAAACCCACTACCTTCCTCTCATTCTCTAGCGTTGTCCGAACCCGTAAATCCCCCTTTTTCTACCTTTCTTTCTTCCATTAAAATACGATTTTTCAAACCCGACGGAAATTGGAACAAACCGATTTCCGATTCGGTTTTCTATCAAAACTCATTTATCACTAATTGCATAATACTTAAACATATTCATGTTGACTACTAATCACTTAAAAATTAATTTGAACAAGTTTTCACACATGAAATGATAGCTTTTGCAATATACCGTATTTTTGCACTTAAATACCACCATATTTAGTTTATCACATTTAACCCTTTAACATTGCTATACCTTAAAGTAGATCACGAGGTAATGACCTACCTCCACACACACGCAAATACAACCCTAATTGATATCATCAAAACTTAGAATACGATAATACAAGATTTTACATTTAAATACCCTTTTCTTAATAAAACTTTTTCTAAAAGTTCTAAGTTTTAAACAATTTTAAAACAATATCTTTTAATAGGAAAATACGATATGTCGTGGACATCGATCGTTTATCTAAACCTGACTTTGTGGTGTCTAGGCTAGGCAAGTGAGAAAAGGTAACTTTAAAAGGCCCGTCTCACGATTCGTGAGCGGATCCCTCCTTTTCTCATTTGTACTTATCTGGCCACAATTGGCGGTGAAGAGACGATTTGAGGCTTCTAATGACTTATCGTTTAGACCATTTAGAAATAGGCTAATGGGCTTAGGAAACCCTAGAATATAAAATACGGAAATTTACACCATTTTTTCAAATAAATACCTTATCTTTATAAAACCGTTTTCTAAATGATTAGTATTTATTAAATCTTTGCAAAGCGCCACTACAACCCACCTTTGGGGAACTCGTTAGGGATAGTACGGTTTATCGTGCACCCTCGGGCTTAGTAGTGCGAGATTCAGACCTCCGCAAGGAGCATTCGGTCTCGAAATGTTTAAAATACGACATTTAAGAAAAAGGAGATTTTTTGAAAACAAAATATTTATTAAAAATTATTCTTGTATAAACATATGTATATTTATCATTTAAACATCTATTTTATTATAAGATAAAGTTTCCACCTTTTCCTAAAAATTACAAAATTAAAAGTTACATTAAAATACCATGAATTTCAAATAAATCAATATTACAAATTAATACCTTTATTAGGATATATTCACTAGAAATATCACAAAATAAAATCACGCTCATTATAAAAATAAAGACGAATAATAAATCCTTGAGGTGTATCTTGAAAACTATACAAAAATATTTTTACATAAAATCCCCTCAAGTTTTATAAATTACAATAAGGACACTAACAAATATAGAACTTCGACTTACTTTTCTTTTAGTCTGACTCGGGTTTGAGTCTGATTATTTCTGACTTGAATATGATTCAAGTCAATCTATATTCTTTAATATTCCAACTCAATATGAACACATGAATTCCAGAATCCAGTTAACAATCTATACATCTTGACTGAATCAAACCATGGATATACATCCATTATCCCGTTATTCCATTTACCTGATTATGCAGTTACAATCTGTTTACTGATATCATGGTTTTGTTCAGTTATCCAACTTACACAATACAATACAACAATACTATCAAAACACTACGGAGTTTAAGGGGTAGATTGGTACGGAAGGTGTTAAAGGTGGCACGAGGTGGACAGATTAAGACACCTAACCTATATTCCGTTGCTGTTGTACCGTGGCTTAACGGTTCCTTGTACATTCCGTTTGCCCTGGTCTCTAGCATATAGAGACCCCTCTCGTATACACTGGCATCCTTCTGTACCAAACTACAAACAACAGCGTTAAAACAATATTCTACAATATTTTACAATCTCTTTAGAAAATACCTCTTATTCTGTCTTTTCTAATTCCTCTTTATCTTTGGGACTTACCGAGCGACCTGTTCGCTGACGACATTCTATTTCTTTCTTCTCTGAATGTCGTCAGATGCTTTGGACCCAGCAGAGATCGAGCCCACCGGTGAAAACTTGGAGCAGTTTCACGAAGACCCCGAGCTCTAGATATTGTACCATGTTCTATGCAGTATTTTCATTTTTTGTTATGCCACTGTTTAGGCATCGCTTTTCATTTCAGTTGTATTTACTTTTCATGCATTGTACAAAAGAATGTTATTAATAAAGTTGCTGTTATTTCTATATCTCTTGTCTCTTGTGATTTACTTTTATATTGCTTAGATACGCTTAGCATATGTACTTCTAAGTATATACGTAACGGACATCGTCGCGTCCACTTCGCCGTACACCGGGAAGCGGGGCGTGTAACACCCGAGCCCAATAATACTATTTCTATTAATAGTTGAGTGGTATACATTGCTCATTTCAATTATCCTGATTGTTCGGTGTTTATTGCTAAATTTTAACCGGTTAAGTCATTTTGGCACATAACAAATTTTAACACCTAAAATGAAATTAAAAATATCCATGTTGGCCTACTCGTCGCCACTAGTCGCGTGGTAGCGTCCGCGCGTCGAGATTTCGTCCCGTTCGGCGAAACGGGCAAGTTTGGACGTCTACGCGCGCGTGCAAGTGTCCGACTTGGGGGCATGCATTTTTATCATAAAACACCTCATTTCAAAATTTGGAACTCGCTTAAAATCCTATAATTTGAATTTGAAACATTTGGGCACAACCCGGGCGCGATTTGGAAATGTTTCATTTAGCGCCGAAAAGCCCATTTAATTAAATAATTTAAAACCATATAATATATATATTACTGTTACAATTTTAACGAATAAATCCCTTTAAATCTTTTATAATTAACCCACGATTTTCCCTCTGGCCAATCACGAGGGGCTAAAACCCTCGTGGGCCCCACCAGCACACTCTCTCTCTCTCCGTTTCTTAATCTCTCTCTATCTCTCTCTAACGATCTCTCTCTCTATCTAATCTTTTTCCCTCTCTCTCTCTCTATCTTTATTATAACCCCACTGTTCCTCCTTCTCCCCACGACGAGAAAGCGCTCGCGAGAACCCTAACCCCAGAACCCTTCTCGCCGCCGTTGCCGCCGCAGTTCCCGCGACCTCGCCGTCACCGTCCTCGCCTCCACAGCCTAACCGCACCCCCCTACCTCCTCTCCTCCCTCCTTCCTCCGTTCTCTTTCCAGCGCTGCAGCCAACGCCACCGTCACCTGCACCGCCCACCGCCGGCGACCCCACTTCCTCGTCGGCCTCCGCTCGTCCTCCTCATCACCTGCGCATCGGCCCCGACCTTCCTCCTCCTTCCCTCGCCGGCGCTACATCAGAACCCGACGCCGAACCCTAGCAATTTCTCTGGTTCGCCGGAGATCACCGCCGTCGACTCTCGTCGTCGTCGCCAGCGCACCGCCGACCACCTCCTCTCCCTCCTGCAACCCAGACCAGACCATTACATCCCCTCGTCGCGGCACCATCAGAACCAGAAACTTTTCAGCCTTCGCTGCTCGCCGTCGCTGCCTCGCCGGCGTCCCATCGCCGTCGAGCCCGTCGTGGTTGCCCCCTGGTTCTTCTCTGTAAGCATCTCTCTACCTTTCCCTTTCCTTTTCCCTTCGCTGGTCGATCGTCGTCCATGTATCGTATTTTTGCTAACTTGTCGCCGTTTTGACTTTTCGCCGGATTCCGGCCGTGCCGACGTCTGGACCCGACTCTCCAGCCAAGTACTCTGGTCCGTGTGGTCCCGCTGTTCGCTGTTTGGACTCGATCCGTGGCCCGTGCATCCGTCTCGTGTTTTCCGCCGACGTTGCATTCGTGTTTTCCGGTTTGCGAAACCGTCGAGGCAAGTATCCGAATACTTGCTCTAACATGCTAGCACACAAGATCAAGTCTTGCTATACATTTAATTATCATATTATTTAGTATAACCACACAGTTGATGGTAATATTGATATTTAGTATAACTTAGAATTGACGGTTGCAAGTATCTTTAACATTGAATCATTATAGTAGTTTCTTGTAATTAATCGGTATGCTATCAATCCATACTTTAACTAACTAAACCAATTAGATCGTCCTTGCTTTATTCGTTAAATCATCCATGAGACAATTATTATGCTTTAGTTTTAAATTCATGTAGCTTCATTACTTTCTGTTGTTGATATTGTTTCACCTTGTGACTATTGCACCCCAAGGGTGCTCGAATCTGTTAGTATAATACAACTGCATCATAATCATGTACCATTGTAATTAAATGACCATTAGTGTTGTTTACTTTAAATTCTTGCTGCTGTTACTTATTCGATTGTATACCTGTTGAGAGCACATACTCGATTACATTACATATTGACCCGACCCTGCTACACCTGACATATATTTACATACTGATGCACCGGACATGACACCCTGTACATACCGACTCGACCTATTGTACTACGACCTGACTTATTACATGATCTCATGCCTAATGCCGACAAACCTGACTTGGGGTCCTCATGGACCATTCCTGTTGTCTATCCAGACAGACCTGCTTTTACCTGATCCTATGTTGGCATTAGTCCTTGATTATTGAATACCTGACCTGACATACATAACTTGGGGGTATGGGGAAATCAAAGGTGAAACCGACTTGTAACTCAACAGTTCGATACCTGTTCTGATCAGTTCTACGGGCTTGGCCAGTCCGGGAGTGATGATGCTGACATCACTCGTCCATCCTGCTACCTATTTACTGCCTAGCGGCACGTCTCGGATTCAGCCCCGAGGGTCTTGACCGTGGTCCCGGGCATGCACGGGATACTATTGAGTTACATCGACGAGTCACCAATTGATTTCAAAGACCTTAGAATAGAAAACCTGATAGAACAGTTTAGTTACCCACTGCACTTTACCCTGCACTGTTATTTCATAGTACTGCTTTATTCATGTTCATCCCTGCATTGCTTATTACCATGTTCATATTATATTATTGGTTGACATGACGCGCTGACGTCTGGGTTTTGTATGGCCCAGATTTCTTACCACTGTCGACGACCGAGCAGGAGTACTTCAGCCAGCAGGTTGATTTGTGAGTTCTGTAGTGGTTAGTTCATTTATTGCATTTTATTTCCAGATGCGATCCCGCATTATGGGACATACCTTTCTATTATTGTATTGGATCATTTGCTTCCGCACTTATTGTTTATTGACTCTTGTTATCATGGATTTGGACATGTGTTAGATTAGTTTATTTATATTGTTCTTGATATCTCTACAACCGTAATGTGACTGTGGATGGATACTTCCTACCCACAGATAGCATGGTTGGCTATGTTACGTGCCCAATCTTGCGTACTCTGGGAAGCGGGGCGTGACATGGTTCTTTTGGTATCAGAGCCATAGGTTAGTCGGGTTGATTCTTTTTGTAGTTGGGTATTGTACCCAATACACGAATCAGAATACCCGTGTTTAGGAAACATGTCCTGCCACCTTGACCGTTTTACCATTCTTGAATCACATTCTTCCGGATTATATCTTTTACGACGTGCAAACTTACTTTGCATGTCGACTCGGAAACCTGATTTCTTGTTATCCCTAGGACTTGGGTGACTTGGGTGGAGTTAAGTAATTGCGGCTATGATACCGCGGCATAGCTACAATGCGGTACTCTATTTAAGTATCTTGGAGTTCTAGCCTTGATCCACATTCAGAATCTATCATCATGCTAATGTCGGGTGTTTTAAGTTCAGGATTATGACAGGTAAGAAGTTGAAGACGTACCAGAGGCGTGTGAACGAAGCCGCCATGCTTGGAGTGATAAGAGAAATGCTGGAAATCAAAGAAACAGACCGAGCTGATCCAGCAGCAAGCGGACTCGTTTCAGGAAGGTTTGCAGATCGTTCAGCAGTCTGTAAACGATGTTGGAACTAGACCAGTTGACCGAGTAAGGACCGTAGCAGATTTCAGACTTTTGGGTCCGTCTACTTTCACTGGTCTGGAGGAGCCGTTGCCAGCCGAGCAGTGGCTAGTGACACGGAGAATTTGCTGACACAGATTCCAGAGGACAAAGGAGTTGATGTGGTGCGCATTCAGCTAGTGGATTACGCCCAAGAGTGATGGCTTGTGGAGGAGACCCGCTTGCCCAAGCCGATCAGTTGGGCGGATCTCTCTAAAAGTTTCCTGGAGAAATTCTTCCCCCGGACTGCACGGGAGGAAATGGAAGAGAAGTTCATCGGACTAAGGCAGAATGGAGCAACCGTGGACGTGCATGCAGCAGAATGGACGAGACTCAGTAGTCTCGCTGGACCTTTCGCGGCCAACAATGTAGACAGCAGTTGCGGTAAGGAAGCAGTTCTGTCGGGCCAGTCGAGTTTAGGGCTAGGCCGACAAACAGTGTTCTTGCAGCTGTGGAAGTTGATAGTAATGAAGAGCCGGCAGTTGTTCGCGATTTTATGGACGTATTTGAAGATATATCGGTCTTACCGCCGAAGCAAGACGTGGAGTTCGCGATCGACCTTATTCCTGGTGCAGTGCCCGTATCAAAATCTTATTATCCGATGGCACCAGTGGAATTGGAAGGAGTTAAGGAGCAAGTTGGTGAATTACTTGAGAAGGGTTGGATTCGAAGCAGCAACTCGCCTTGGGAAGCTCCAGTTCTTCTAGTAAAGAAGAAGGATGGCACGAGAAGGATGTGCATCAATTATCGAGAATTAAACCGGGTGGCTAGTAAGGACAAGTACCCGATCCCTTGCATTGGAGAACTTTTGAGCAGCTTAGTGGCGCGAGAGTATTCTCGAAACTGGATTTGCGATCCGGATATCATCAGGTCTGAGTGGAAGCAGAAGATATTTGCGAGACGGCGTTTCGAACTCGGTATGGACATTACGAGTATCTAGTGATGCCCTTCGGAGTAACGAATGCGCCGGCAATATTCATGGATTTGATGAACAGAATCTTTTCACCTTTCTTGGACCAGTTTATTGTGGTATTCATTGACGATATTCTGGTATACTCGAAGAGTTCGGAGGAGCATGCTGAGCATTTGAAGATCGCACCGCAGACGCTGAGACAGGAGAAATTGTATGCGAAGATGAGTAAGTGCGAATTCTGGCTGGAAGAAGTGAAGTTTCTGGGGCATGTTGTGTCGGGCGATGGAATCGCCGTCGATCCCGAGAAGATTGCAGTGGTTCGAGGTTGGCCTATTCCAAGAAATGTGGCCGAAATAAGAAGTTTCCTTGGTTGGCCGGATACTACAGGACATTTGTAGAGAACTTCGCTCGTTTGGCAGAGCCGTTAACCAAGCTTACGCGCAAGGAGGTACCGTTTGTTTGGACGGATGGATGTGCATTGGCCTTCGAGACGTTGAAGCAGAAGTTGATAACCGCCCCTATCCTAACTGTACCGGATAATTCAGGAGGACTGGTGATTCACAGCGACGCATCTGGAAAAGGATTGGGATGTGTTTTGATGCAGAATGGGAAAGTTGTCGCTTACGCATCGAGACAACTGAAGACTCATGAGAAGAATTATCCGACTCATGACTTGGAGCTTGCAGCCGTGATCTTCGCCCTGAAGATTTGGAGACACTACCTTTTGGGCGAGAGAGTCGAAGTCTTTACAGATCACAAGAGTTTGAAGTATGTGTTCACTCAGAAGGAGTTGAACATGAGGCAACGCAGATGGTTGGAGCTGATGGCCGACTACGACCTTGATCTTAAGTACCATCCGGGAAAAGTTAACGTCGTGCCGGATGCGCTTAGTCGGTTACCAGCAATTCAGGTATTGACTGCACAGAGGGAGATCATTGCGGATTTTCGGACATTTGACTTGGAGGTTGTGCTACCACATGCTACGGGACAGTTGATGCAGTTGCAAGTACAGTCGTCCTTAGTTGAGAAGATTAAAGCGGCACAATCGCAGGATCCTAGACTGCAAAAGTTTCGAGAGCAGGTTGAAGCCGGACTACGAACCGATTTACTGATCCATGAAGATGGTTCGTTGAGGTATGGTAGCCGTGTGTGTGCACCAAAAGGAGATGTGCGTGAAGAGCTTATGAAGGAGGCACACAGTTCAGCTTACTCTGTACATCCAGGAGGGACAAAGATGTACTGAGATATTCGACAGCACTTCGGGTGGGAAGGTATGAAACGGGAGACTGCTCGCTTCGTGGCTAAGTGCTTGGTGTGTCAGCAAGTCAAGGCTGAACACCAAAGGGTTGCTGGTTTGTTGCAACCACTTCCGATTCCTCAGTGGAAGTGGGAACATATAACCATGGATTTCGTGACGGCCTTACCGCGGAGTCCAAAGGGCAACAATGCAGTATGGGTGATTGTCGATCGGTTGACCAAGGCAGCTCACTTTATTCCTTTTCGGGTTGGTCAATCGACGGAGACTTTGGCAGAGCGGTACATGCAAGAGATTGTAAGATTGCATGGAGTACCGGTGAGCATCGTGTCCGATCGGGACACTCGGTTCTTGTCGCACTTCTGGAAGAGTTTACAAGAAAGTTTAGGGACTCGATTGAAGTTTAGCACCGCTTATCATCCTCAAACTGATGGACAATCGGAGAGAACGATCCAGACCCTTGAAGATATGTTGAGGGCTTGCATGTTGGACTTCAAAGGTTCTTGGGAGGATCATCTACACCTGGTGGAGTTTTCGTACAACAATAGCTTCCAAGCGACTATTCAGATGGCTCCGTTTGAAGCGTTGTATGGTCGTAAGTGCCGTTCACCTGTTTGTTGGGATGATGTTGGTGAACGAAGGTTACTAGGACCAGATTTGGTGGTACAGACAGTCGAGAAGGTGAATACAATCAAGAAGCATATGAAGGCAGCTCAAGACAGACAGAAAAGTTGGGCTGACACGTCAAGAAGACCTCTAGAGTTCGCCGTGGGCGATTTGGTATTCCTGAAGATATCACCGACTAGAGGGGTGATTCGCTTTGGGAGTCGGGGAAAGCTTAGTCCTCGATTCGTTGGACCCTTCGAGATATTGGAGCGTGTTGGAGAGGTAGCGTACCGTTTGGCGTTACCACAGTCCTTGGCAGGAGTGCACGATGTGTTTCATGTATCTCAACTACGGAGGTATGTTCGAGATGAAACCCACGTCTTGGATCATTCGGAGTTGACTGTACGGGAGGACCTAACTTTTGAGGAGCGACCAGTTGAAATCAAGGATCGAAGAGAAAGGTTCTTAAGAACAAGATTATCCCCCTTGTGCTAGTTTCTTGGGGTAATCGATCGCACGGAGAATCCACTTGGGAGCGAGAAGACGAGATCCGGCAGAAATTTCCTCACCTTTTCCTGTAATTGGCTATCTTGTATTCTTGGAATTTCGAGGACGAAATTCTTTTTTGTAGTTGGGTATGATGTAACACCCGAGCCCAATAATACTATTTCTATTAATAGTTGAGTGGTATACATTGCTCATTTCAATTATCCTGATTGTTCTGTGTTTATTGCTAAATTTTAACCGGTTAAGTCATTTTGGCACATAACAAATTTCCTCAATAATGACGATCTCTGTCCGAGATGGAATGCGTAATAAAATCACATCGGAAAACCAAAACGACACGCTAAGGCCTATAGGTTAGAACCTATGGACTACGCTTTCAAAACCATCAAACAACCCTCGATATCGTCGTACAAACGTCAAGTGATCGAGGTAAAACACAAATACGCAAATCCAGAATATAAAATACGCAAAAAGAAACCCCGAATCAAGACAGCAACTCTTGAAAATGGTCCCAGATTTTACCCTAAGTCAAATTGGTCAATTTTGCATATGCCAAGGGTCTAATTTACTGGAGATAAGGCCCTAGAACAAAAAAGAACCATTTCTAACCTGCTCTGGCCGCAAATTGCGGCCAGAAGGAATTAATTTGCGGCCTAAAGGAGAGGGTAGGGACTAAGGTTTTGGTGGTACATTCCAAGTTGCCTGCACCTCACTCTGTGTTTGCAAAAAAAATTTCAGAGTCTCCGGGTGACAGCAAATTTCATTTTACATCCACAGAATCCACAATTTTCCGATATCGGGTTTCCTAAATCCGTATTCCAGGGTTCTAGTCTCTGGTTTAGGTTTGAATTCTAGCACTAGGGTGTTTGTGTGGCCTCTACTGAGCTCAATTACACATTACAACTCTTAATTTCCATTAACCCTAACTAGAATTTTCAAAGTTCACCCAAACCACACAATATCGGTTCTAATCTAACATGGGGGTAAAAGCAATGGAAATACTAAGCTAAAGGTTCAGAAAATACTTCATTTCACAACCCAAGAATTTTCTTGAGTTGCCCCAAGTGTCCAAAATTTGATTTTTCTTGGTCCAATGTGCTTCCCTTGAGCTTGTGCATCTTTTTAATGAAATGAGATTTGGGTTTTGAGGTGTTTTTCATGGTGTTTTGAGGAGGTGAAGAGGGGAGGGAGCTAGGGCAGCAACAGCAGCAGCAAGGTGAGGAGAGGGGAGAGGAATGAGTGAAGAATGAAGAGGAATGGCCAAGTCAAAGCACCCTCACCTTTCTCTCTCTCATCCATACCTAATTCTTTATTCTTTTTCTTTTCTATTTCTTTTCTTTTCTTCTCTCATCAATAGTAAACCCAAAACAATTAACCCTTGACCCAAAATTCATGTAGGAAAATGTAACAAGTGGAAAAAAGACATGGTGCATGTTTTGCACACAATACGCTTAAAGTCCGATTAACGATTTTTAATCGCGATTAGCACTAAATTAACGTATAGTTAATCATAAAAACTTAAAATTGCATAATTCCCATAAAACACCCTCTTTTAAGTAATTTCTATAATATTCCAAATTTTTCACAAATTTATCGGTATTTAATTATACCGAAATATTAAAATATTCAATATAATATTATTTAATTATAAAAATTCCCAAAAAATAATATTTTATTTTTCTGAAATGTTACAATGTTCCCCCCTTAAAGAAATTCGGTCCCCGAATTTAAATTTAAACCCCTCAATGCTAAAACATTTT
The DNA here is from genome assembly GCA_030015575.1 of Agapanthus africanus. Lineage (NCBI taxonomy): Eukaryota > Viridiplantae > Streptophyta > Magnoliopsida > Asparagales > Amaryllidaceae > Agapanthus > Agapanthus africanus. The sequence goes on along the minus strand of JASDDO010000018.1, from coordinate 35,657,994 downwards.
AGTAAAAAGTCCAAGTCGTCGGGGTTCCGAAATCATTAATACATAAAACGCATCATAGCGTAATACACGTGCATGATCAATGAGCAGATAACTCAAAATCAAAATTCCGTCAAGCATCTCGCAATCGTCGGAGTCATGGTGAAAACACAATGTCAAATCCAATACTAAAACCACTATGATATAAATATGAACTATACATGTAAATATCAAATCTATACATGTAAATATTTGAAGAAAATGCATGCCAAACCCTTTTAAGTTGCTGTGCGATGCGCATAACACTGCACAGTGGCGGACGTCTATTGTAAGAAAATAACCATATATGTATATATCTTTTGTTTAATATGTACGTTCCACCGTTTTGAAAACAATTTAGAAGGGTTTCCTTGTTTTAAACGTTTCATGTCATATCAGACACGTAGGTATATACTGAGACTATAGCTCGCCTTTTGGAAATCCCTTCGATAACTATCAATGCATGCAAAATATATCTAGGTACTGTCCTTTGACTAGTCCTGCTCAGTACGAAAACAAATAGCAAATATCATAAAAACGTACTGCTCCATAAGAAATCAATCCCAAAATGTATATAAGAATACCCTCTGCGTCTGGTGCGCACGAAAATCAAAATCCATATATATGCCATACATGTGCACAGAAACAACATCTAGGTGCAACGGGTGTGCACGAAACATCTGTCATGGGCAACGTGTGTGCCTGACAGCAAAATCAGGTGCATCTGACATGCACGAAGAATATCGATTTAGCGCATCTGGTGTGCACCAAAATCGCATCTCATAACATGCGCCTAACATGCGCGAAAATCCAAATTGGTGCATCCATCATGCACGAAATCAACAACAAAATCGAAATCGAAATCGACAGTATACAATACAGCTCAATCCAGATCAGGTATACCGCGGTATATAATCTCACAACCATGTGCATCAGCGTGCACAAATCAAATCAAAACACTAAAAGTGCATGAAAACTATGCCAAAAGCATAAGTCAAATCACATGCAAAAATAGGCATGAAATCACAATCAATACCTCAAGCGTAATAACTATGCACAAAATATGAATACCCAGTAGATGTAACCATGGTGCACAAAAACAAATATCATGGAACTCCGCCATCAAGACTAAATCATACGAACAAATCGCCCAAAATACCGAAATCCAAGGTGACGGATACGTGATAATCGAATCACCATATCACAAATCATAAATACCATCGTCGATATTCCCTCCTTCAAGATCGAGAAGGTGTCGGTGCATCCAATGCTAGCAGAGCAAGATCTCTACTTGCCTCCTGTTCGTGGTCTGGCGTCTGGTGCTTTTAGGCTCTTGTCTCTTACCGTGCATTGCTAGATATATAGCTCCTCGGCTCAACGTTCCAATATGGAATGACGACGAAAAAAGTCCCGCTCTGGAACATCTTCTACAGATCTCTGGCCAACTATCTCGTCGACGGTGCCGAACTCCTTACTCCACTCTGTTCCAATATCGACTGATTTGGACTCGTCTTCTCGTGGCTGCATGGACTGCGCTCCAACGGCTATACTCGTATCTGGAGACTCTCAAGCAATGTGTCCCATCACATGATATCCGAACGACGTCGAACCATCCGATCGATTTGTCAAAACCTCATATTCCCCCAAGAGATCAACATCTTGAGTACAGTTTAATAGTATTCCAGTACATACCACAGCACCTGTGGACCAACCGTAGAAGGGCAAACCCAAGCCTCATAAATGGCACCGCTAAACTGCCGCAAACCCTAAGGTTCGGAGGCGTTCCATGGTCATTACGTCGAGTTAGGGTTTCATTCTTCTAGAGGGTCCATAGCATTATTTGCATTGTCTTCCGAATACTTTAAACTTGGAATGGGGTTCCTGACATTCGATCGTCTCTATCGACTCTCAACGAATTTGCGTGAAGTCGTCTCTAGCTGGAATCAATTTATCTGATGACCTCGCATCGGGGTAAGAGAACGAACCACATGTCCTAATCATTCATCCTCGGGTGACTAGCGACCTTCCATTATATCTCTAAGTATATACGCATGCTGCCGTAGCACCAACATCTGGGTGATATCTCGTCATTTGCAGCAACAACTGGCTCATTCGTCTGTTCGCTGAACAGCGCCTCAATCATCATGAATAAGCGATATATCAATGGTCATCACATTCTGAATGGCCTCTAGCAGTAGCCTAATCCTCTGGTGCTGATCTGCACGTCCGAGAAATCTCGTAAAAGCGATCCGTCAAACGCTCATGGCGCGAAAACACAATAAAACGACGCCTTTCTATGCAATCGTATGTCCCTGGAATCATGTCCTGGTCGGTCCTCGTCCGTGACGAGCTCATGCTGACTGCAACTCTAACCGTAGCTCTCTCTGCCCGTGTAACCGTGGCGGCAAAATCATAACCAATATCGATGAGGATAGATTATAGGAATGAATATAATACTGTGCAAGGAAATGTACATCCTAAGGTTTCTTAAGCGGAGTAGCGTATCGTAAGTATGCCACGGAACATACGTACAGTACGTCACTCTACTCAAGCTACCTACTCTATCAACCAAGGGTCATCCTACGCGACGAAAGTTCGGGTATAATACCCCCTCGACTATGTCTAAGTTCCGTAAGGTCAAGCCTAGGTTCCGTATATATATAAATTCTCTAGGATCCGTATAGTCAAGCTTAGACTCGAACCAAGGTTAACCAAGCGCTCTGATACCAACTTTGTCACGACCCGAAATAGCACGTGACTGGCCCTTGAATCATATGAAGTCTATAGGACCTCATCTAATTCAAGTAAGCCGAAAGCCCAGAAATCTAAAACCATTTTAAGGAGTACATAAAGAAAACTAGTTTTTAAGAAGTAAGGAAAACATGTTTTAAAAGCAAGGTTTTTAAATAAGTAAGCCGAATATGCGTTTTTGAAATCTCTAGTCTTTTCTAAAAATTTCGGCAGAGTTTTCTTTGTAAATATTGGCCCCGAACGGGGTACAACAAGAATAATATACATATACAATGATAAAAGGCATCCCTAAGCGGGAGATAGCTCTTCGTCAATCGACGGTCACAACCACACAAGCAGTATAATATACAACGCCGAAGGGCGAGGATCAAAACTCAAAGGAAAACTCAAAAGCATCATGAAAACCATAATACTACAACGCGCGACTCTAAGGTCGAAATAATACATAATGGTTTTCTAAGTCTGAAACAATATACAAGTTTGGTTGATGGAATTACTAGATACAACTGAATAAAATAAATACAAGGGTGGACACGATGCGAGTGAACCCACCTACAAATGCAATCACCCAGAAAGGAAGCAGTATGCCAGAAAAGCCGCAATGAAACCTGTACGGCAAAACCTGCAAGAACTGTGGCACAACGGGGGTGAGTTGCCAACTCGTAAATAGAAAATATCACAGAGCAGAAATCGTATGTATGACACAATCCTAGGTCAATACGATCAGATATATACATAAACCTCAAATGAATAAGTCTGAAACATGAAAAAATGGCCAAGGTAAACATCTATACATAAGTGTAATCCCATGTGCTCGTGTCAGTGCCTTAGGTAACAACATATCGTAAATGTGGGGTATGATCAATGTGATCAGCATGAATCAATGTCAGTATGTATGTGGATCTCGTCCACGTGTCACCCAATGACAATAAGCATCATGCATGTAAATATCATAAAGCATATGCATGGAAGTATGAGGACATAAATCAGTGTGTGTCCCTCACGACACATCAAAATCATGGAACCTGAGTGTCCAGCATCGACACTCAAAAACATCATGAAACCTGTGCCCAGTATCGACACATAAATCCTCATATATATATAGGGCTCCGTTAGTCCGGATCGGCCCACGGGCTCCGTCAGTCCGGATCGGCCCGTATCATCTCTCAACTCCGGTCGGTATCCTCCGGATATCCACCGAGCTCAAATACAATCACCGGTAGGTAGGGCTTCCCTGCCAGGCTCACCGTCCAACATATACGAGTCTTCTTGCTCCAGGGTGCCTCACCGGATCCACCATGTACCCGCAGACGGTGCCTACCGCTCCTCGAATCGGGTTTCACATGCCACTCTCAGAACCGAGAAAACACATGGTGGACGCACTGAAATATCATATCAAGGGTAACCGGGTTTTTAAAATAATACATACTCTCTTTTGAAATAACCACGGTTCCCAAATCCAGAAATATCATCGAAACAACATATCTCAATGCGTATAATCATAAAGCATGATGTATGCAACATATAAAAGAAATGTAAGCATATCAGTCTATCATGCAAGGGGTCATATCCTAAATGCAACAGTCCTATAGTGTAGTGATATGGCAATTATCGATGATGAAGTATGTGAGCCGGCAAGCAGGTGTACGTGGAACATACGCATCATCGATAATGGTGCTGGTGTCCTGACATCATGGGTTTAATATAACGATCAACACATTTACACATGCAATGCGATGCGAATAACAATAATATACGGAAAATGAATAATAAACACAACAGTGCAGAATCTACATCAATGTATCTATGTCATACAGTTTTGCAATTTGAAAGAAGGCGAATCGGGTTTTTTAGAAAAATAAGTGCTACGGTGTTTTTAAGAAAAGACGCGTCTTTTGAAAATATCCGTAGAATCCTTTTTGCATGTCCTTAAAATACTCGCGATTCGTTAGTTTTTGAAATAGGTATGACTCGGGTCAGTCTAGCATCTACTAAGCAAACTACAGATCTAACTAACAAGCTAATCGGGAGGGTTATGGAAACCACCTAAATCTGAGTCGATATATATATAAATATAATAGTCGGTGATCCCGCCTCAATAGTATCACGTACGATACAATCTATCACATGACATCCTCGAGTCATGAGTGCGGATCTAGCATTAATATAAAGCTCGTATGGTACATCCATCGTACGACATCCCAAATCTGGGTACATGTCAATATTACAATCATCTCATCAACTATCTGGTATCCTTATCGTCATATCTCATGATCTGGGGTACTGATCTAAATTTAGTACAAACCGATACCATCTATATAGATATAGGTGCGTGCATGAAAACACGCCTAAAGGCCCGCTAAAATCTCATGTCGTATCCCAAATACGAACCACATCATATCACCGATCTCACGGCACTATGCCCAATATCATCGACTCATCTCCAAATATCATCCACTATCCTTATCATCCAGGTATAAGTGTAACAAGTAAGCATGTGTGTGTGTGGGTGTAACCTATTCTAAGGTTCGCAACTAGGAAACTATACTAGTTTACTTCTAAACCCTAATCTAACCATAGTACACCTAATCACATCTAGAATATCCATGTCACGTATAAAGCTATCATAAATATAGTATATATAGTATACTAAATATCGAACTACAGGGGTGCTATACGCCATCCACCCGACTTCCCCCATAGATATAATCTACTCACCTTGCATCCTGTGTGTGGGGTGTCGATGTCGCCTTCATCTTCTTCATCGTATGGAATCCACATGAAGGTACCTACATAGATAACATAATCGGGAATGCGTATTAAAATCACATCGGAAAACCAAAACGACACGCTAAGGCCTATAGGTTAGAACCTATGGACTACGCTTTCAAAACCATCAAACAACCCTCGATATCGTCGTACAAACGTCAAGTGATCGAGAAAAAACACAAATACGTAAATCCAGAATATAAAATACGCAAAACCAAACCCCGAATCAAGACAACAACTCTTGAAAATGGTCCCAGATTTTACCCTAGGTCAAATTGGTCAATTTTGCATATGCCAAGGATCTAATTTACTGGAGATGAGGCCCTAGAACAGAAATGAACCATTTCTAACCTGCTCTGGCCGCAAATTGCGGCCAGAAGGAATTAATTTGCGGCCTAAAGGAGAGGGTAGGGACTAAGGTTTTGGTGGTACACTCCAGGTTGCCTGCACATCACTCTGTGTCTGCAAAAATTTTTTCAGAGTCTCCGGGTGATAGCAAATTTCATTTTACATCCACAGAATCCACAATTTTCCGATATCGGGTTTTCTAAATCCGTATTCCGGGGTTCTAGTCTTTGGTTTAGGTTTGAATTCTAGTACTAGGGGGTTTGTGTGGCCTCTACTGAGCTCAATTACACATTACAACTCTCAATTTCCATTAATCCTAACTAGAATTTTCAAAGTTCACCCAAACCGCACAATATCAGTTCTAATCTAACATGGGGGTAAAAGCAATGGAAATACTAAGATAAAGGTTCAGAAAATACCTTATTTCGCAACTCAAGAATTTTCTTGAGTTGCCCCAAGTGTCCAAAATTTGATTTTTCTTGGTCCAATGTGCTTTCCTTGAGCTTGTGCATTTTTTTTTAATGAAATGGGATTTGGGTTTTGAGGTGTTTTTCATGGTGTTTTGAGGAGGTGAAGAGGGGAGGGAGCTAGGGCAGCAGCAGCAGCAACAAGGTGAGGAGAGGGGAGAGGAATGAGTGAAGAATGAAGAGGAATGTCCAAGTCAAAGCACCCTCACATTTCTCTCTCTCACCCATACCTAATTCTTTATTCTTTTCCTTTTCTATTTCTTTTCTTTTCTTCTCTCCTCAATAGTAAACCCAAAACAATTAACCCTTGACCCAAAATTCATGTAGGAAAATGTAACAAGTGGAAAAAAGACATGATGTATGTTTTGCACAAAATACGCTTAAAGTCCGATTAACGATTTTTAATCGCGATTAGCACTAAATTAGCGTATAGTTAATCATAAAAACATAAAATTGCATAATTCCCATAAAACACCCTCTTTTAAGTAATTTATATAATTTTCCAAATTTTTCACAAATTTATCGGTATTTAATTATACCGAAATATTAAAATATTCAATATAATATTATTTAATTATAAAAATTCCTAAAAAATAATATTTTATTTTTCTGAAATGTTACACTAACTAGAGGTATTATCTACTATGTAAGGAGATTATACCTAAAGTTCCATGTCCTTCTTGGCTTCTCACTGTCTTCCTTCAACTTGCGAGCTCCTTGGAGTGAAAATGGATAGCACCTCCTCGTCGGCTTCTCGAAGTAGTAGAAGATCCACCCGAGAGTTCCAATCTTGAGCTAAACCTCCAAGTTGAGGCAACTAGATCACTTGGTGTGCTAAACTAAGTAACCTAGAGTGTGATTTTGAGTATCTTAGTCTCACTAACCCTTGATTCTCAACACATGAGACACCAGGGTTTGAGAGGAAGAAGGAGAGAGTAAACTCTTGAGGAAAGAGAAATGTTTTTAGATAATGATAATAGAAAATAGAATGGTTAGCTTGATTTGACCATATGTATGGCATGGAAAAATATCTTATCAAAATATCTAGGTCTCAAAAATATCTCACAAAAATATCTAGAGTCAAAAGCAATCCAAGTCAAATGGTCAACCCAAGTAGCCATGCCACAAAATTATCATTTACCAAAAAATAAAAAAAAACTTTCTCCACCTCATATTTGTTTTGACCAAGTCAATGGTCAAAACCCTAATGAGATGTCTCCTTCTTTACCCCCTCTCATCCGTATATACATACCCTCATCCGTGTTCCGAGAAACACGAATACAATGAGACGAAACTAATCCAACAATCAAATAATAGGATCCGGCTTAAACCAAAGCCCACTGGTATTGTCCGCTCGAACATCATACGCGTACAAGTACACGTATGTGAACGAACCTTGTCGTAAAACTATATGACCTCTACATCGTTTCTCCCGAAGCTGGGAAACCCTCCGTGTGGGACTCTAAAGACTCGACAGTATACTGGCAATGGGTTTAACCACAAGCACGTCAGTGGTACTAGCTGCACGTAACGGCTACCCAGGTATCTGTCGATAACAATGCCGACAAGCAAGCTCATCCAAACTCTTATTGAGCTTGTCTGTGGCAATCTCCGTACATTTCGGTCTGTTCATATAAGAGTGTCACATATCGGTCCTAGGTGGGCGGCAAGCGTCAGACCCCTCATAGTGCAATAAGTTGTGTTGAAGTGTGGCTAAAAACACCCTGAGAAACTACAGGAGCACCTACCAGTAAATCTCGCTTTCTCTGGCCAGGGACTTTGTGTAATGGCTTTCCGAAAACAGCGTGACATCAACCCCTAATACCAGGAGAGACGAATCCTATCTAACCTCCACTGCCTCTAAGTGCTTCGGGACTGCACCCAACTACTACCTGTTTGCACGACTCAGCAGAGCCGTGGTTGGATGGTAATCTAAGAACAGTGGGAACACACTTGAGGCGAAGTAGCAGTGTCAAGTCAACGGACTAAGCTATACTCATGTCACCTGGGAACTGCTAACCGACGATAGGTATAGTACCAACCACCAGTACCCCATGAGTCCGTCCAGTGTAACTCATAACCCAATGAGCACCTGCATACTATCTCCAGTACGACGTACTGATGGCTGTGGGACAGACCATCTCCCCTGCTGGGATGAGAAGCGTATACACTAGTCTACTCTGGAGTATCGATGCCCTGTCTCGATAATCCAACGACTAGGGACCTGTATAAGGATGTGCTTGTAGACCACTCTGCCTCCACTAGTGTGACTGCCATCACAATGCTGGTAGTAAAGCAAAGATCCTAAGGGCTCTATCAATATGTATTAGCGATATGTTAAAAGAAATATATACATATATTAAGATAGATACAAACCAAGTAGCATACAACTATATCGAGCAAGATTGTCATAAATCCGTGTATATATCCCAAGCTTCCAAATTGTAATATAAAAACTAGTACTATACAATAATGGCCTTTAGGGCATATCACACTAACAATCTCCCACTTGCACTAAGGCCATATGCTGGCATATCGCAGACCTATCATCTCGATTAAGTGTGTCCGAGGGATGGCCTTTGTGAATGGATCTGCAGTGTTTTCCTCAGTAGCAACTCTCTGAACCTCGATCTCCCGACGATCCACAATCTCCCTGATCAAGTGATACCGCCTCAAGATGTGTCTGGACTTTTGATGGGACCTGGGTTCCTTTGCTAAAGCTATAGCCCCGTTGTTGTCACAATACAGAGGTATTGGATCAACAATGGATGGAACCACCTGATGTTCTGTTAAGAACTTCCTCATCCAGACTGCTTCTTTTTCGACATTATAAGCTGCGATATACTCCTCTTCCATCGTCGAGTCAGCAACGGTGTCCTGCTTGGAACTCTTCCAGCAGACCGCCCCTCCATTGAGGGTAAAGACATAACCTGACACTGACTTGGAGTCATCCTTGTCACTCTGGAAGCTGGAGTCAGCAAAGGCCTCGATCTGAAGGTCTTTTCCGCTGTAAACCAAGAACATATCCTTAGTCCTTCTCAGGTACTTGAGAATGTTCTTTACTGCTGTCCAGTGCTTCTTCCCAGGGTTTGACTGATACCGGCTTACCACGATCAGTGTGTAAGAAACATTTGGTCTGGTCTGATACACAATATCGCATAAATTATAGAGCCTACCACAGAAGTGTAGGGTATAATAGACATGCGATCCCTTTCCAAATCAGTCTTGGGAGACATCTCTTTGGAGAGGATGATTTCGTGACAAGCCGGTAAATTACCGCGCTTAGAATCTTCCATACTGAATCTTTTCAGTTTGGTGTCGATGTACCTGGACTGTGAAAGTCCCAACATCCTCTTAGATCTATCACGATAGATCTGGACCCCCAGAATGTAAGAGGCATCACCCAGGTCTTTCATGGAGAACCTGTGTGATAAGAAATCTTTGACAGATTGTAGCATAAGAATGTCATTTCCTATCAAGAGAATGTCATCCACGTACAAGACGAGCAATACAACAGTTCGTGCTACAATCTTACTATAAATGCATGGCTCATCTGGATTTTTGATAAAGTCAAATTCTTTGACCGTTTCATCAAAACAGATGTTCCAACTCCGCGATGCCTGCTTTTGTCCATAGATGGACTTAAGCAACTTGCACACTTTTCCGCTGCTGCTACTTTGAATAAAACTCTCTGGCTGGTCCATATAGACACACTCTTCCAAATTTCCATTTAGAAAAACATTTTTTACATCCATCTGCCAAATCTCATAATCGTGGAAGGCAGCAATGGCAAGAAGGATCCGAATAGATTTAAGTATAGCCACTGGAGAAAAGGTTTCGTCATAGTCCAAACCAGGTCTTTGACGAAATCCTTTTGCAACAAGTCTAGCTTTATAGGTTTCAACCTATCCATCCACAACAATATTCTTTCTGAAGATCCATTTGCAGCCTACGGGTTTTACCCCTTCTGGAGCAATGTCCAAAGTCCATACTTTGTTGGTGTACATAGACTCCATCTCGGTCTGCATTGCATCCAGGCATTTTACCGAGTCAGTGCTCTGAATGGCTTGCTGGAAGTTAGTCGGCTCATCATTATCAATGATGCAATCCTCTCTATCCTCGTCTACGAGAAAACTGTAGTATCTCTCAGGTGGATGAGAAAGCCTACTACTCCTGGGGAGTGGTGCGGGAATGTCCTGTTCTTTTGAAACTTCTGGTTCCACCGAGCTTTCAGTAATAGCTTGTGGTTCTGGAATTTCTACCAGTTCTATTGCGCTCCCACTTATTTCTTTTTTTAAAAACTGATGTTCCAGAAAGTGGGCATGACGAGAAACATAAACTTTTTGTTCCTCTGCGTAATAGAAAAGATACCCCCTGGAGTTCTTTGGGTATCCCACAAACTTACACAGTACTGAACGTGCCCCGAGTTTGTTCACATGCTGCTTTTTAACAAAAGCTGGACATCCCCATATCTTCAGATACTGAAGATAGGGTTTCTTCCCACTCCACATCTGATATGGTGTGGTAGGCACAGTCTTGGTAGGAACCTTGTTCAAAAGATATGCAGCTGATTCTAGTGCATAGCCTTAGAATGATCGCGGTAACTCAGCGTTGCTCATCATGGAACGTACCATATCTAATAGGGTTCGGTTCCGTCTCTCCGATACACCGTTGTGTTGTGATGTGTATGGAGGAGTAAGCTGAGAGAGAATTCCATTCTCTTTTAGGTAATCCAGGACCTTGGCACTCAAGTATTCACCACCTTGATCAGATCTGTTAGTTATATGTATGCCCTAGAGGCCATTACTATACATAGAATGTATATTGTAGTGGATGCTTGGACATATATAGGGATGACTTTCTTGCTCGATATGATAGTATGCTATCTGGTTACTCTTTACCTTAACGTGTACACTGATTGTCTCTCTGTTACAAGTTGGTAAAGCCCTTAGGATGTGTACTTGACTACCTGGACTATGATGCGGATCATACTAGTGGGGACATGGTAGTCCATAAGTACATCCTTCAAAGTCCCTAGTCGTGGGTGTATCGAGACGGGGCATCGATATACCAGAGTAGACTAGCGTATACCTTCTCGACCCATACAGATGGGCGATGGATGATCCCATATCCATTGGTGTTTGACATCAGAGATGATATACGGGTGCTCAGTGGAGACTGGGTACACTGGACGGACTCGTCGAGAACTCCCAGATGGTATTATACCTTACGTCAGATGGCAGTTCTCTGGTGACACTGGTACAGGTTAGTCTGTAGACCCGAGATTGTCATAGAGTCTTGTGTGATTCCCACTGTGCTTTGATTTCCATCATACCACGTCCAAGAGGGCGTGCAAAAAGGTGGCTTTTGGGTACAGTCCCGAATCACATGGAGGCAATGAGCGATAGGAGGGGTTTCGTTTCTTCCGGTATAGGGAGTTGATGTTGCGCAGTGTTCGATTGGCTATAACAGGAAGTCCTTGGCCAAGGCTGTTTTAGGGATTTACTGGTAAGTGTTACCAGTAGTTTCTCGACCCGTTATGAGTCTCATATCGACACGACTTATCGAGTTATTGGGGTCTGACGTTTACCACCCCTAGATAAGATATGCGACATATCAGACGAACAGACCGGACTGTACGGTAGTGTTACTCGTTGGATTCACAGGAGTGTGAGCGGGCTTGCTCGTTGATCTTCTGATCGCTCAATACCCGGGTGGCCGTTACGTTTAGCAGACCGCTTGCGGCTTGTGGGTGTTTGATATGATCATCACCTGCTGCCGGCGTATTGACGAGTCTTTAGAGTCCTACACAGGGGTTTCCTGGCTCAAGCGAAACGAAATAGGAGCGCATATGAAATATGTGCGGGACCGAGAATAATACCAGTATGTGATACTGTATTCTATTCTCGCGATTTGTATCATTGGACGGTTATATGAGATATAGCCGGGTTACCGAATCAAGTGTTGATTAGATACATTGATACACATGATATTAGTCGGTTATATGCGATATGACCGGATCGTTAAATCAAGTGTTAATTTAATGATTTAATGTATAATTATATATTTGATATATTACTTTACATTAACCAGTATTGGTTCACTTAAGATTGATTTTCTCACTTGAATGTGCACATTGTTTATATGTGATATATGCAAGTGTACATGTTTGTATCATGCTTGATGATACAAACAAGTTATGTGTATGAGACTTGAACCAAATCAAGGTTAGATTAGGGTTTACTATTTTCTTAAGCATATAACAAAAGAGTGTGACTTTGGTCAAAGTTATCAAGCTTCATGAAGCTTGATAAACATTGACAAAGTCAACTCTTTTGTCATATGTTTAAAGATATTAGTTAACCTAACCTTTAACCTAATGGTTTGGTTAAATCTCTACATGAGTTAAGCATGAGGGCTTAACTCAACCATGGTGCCATTATTTCATTTGGATAAGTTTCATTTTGGATAATAATTCATATGATTCTTTCTTCTTCTTCATCTTCATCAAGCTCACAAAAGCTTGAGAGCTCCAATGGTGCCATGGTAAAAAGAGTGAGAAATCCAATTCTAAAGTGAACCCACTTCCTATTTCTTCATCCTCTACCACTTTCCATGTAGTATAGAGTGTTCTCTTCACAAAGTTTTCGACCGAGTGAAGGAATAGCTTGAGTTTGAGTCTCCCCGACGTAGATCATCTTCGGCCTCGAAGTCAATGACCTAGCCCGATTATTTCTCCAACGAAACCATCGCTAGAGTCCGGGACCCGATGATCGCAGTGGAGGAACGTCAACACGGAGCTAAAGAAGTGGAGGACCGGATCTACAAAGGTTGTAATCCTTTTCACTTAGTAGAAAAGTTGTTTGCTAGCTTTTGTTTTCGCCTATTCTCTAGTTAACGATCTTCATTAGGGTTTCTCGGCATCGGAAAATTTTAATTTGGCATGGTTGATGCCTTGTGGAACCTCTTGAGTGTGCTTAGGAATCCTTCAGTGGTATCAGAGCCTAGCTAGAGCCTTAGGCGAAGAGTAGACGATGTTTGAAATCCGATCGAGTCACGAAACCCTAACTAAGACCACTCTCTGTACATTTTCTGAAAATGTGGAGTTTTCCAAATTAAAAATAGCCAGAAAATTCAGCAGGGTTTTGTAGGAATTACTGTGAAATTTGTGGGCCCAATTCCATTACACCGCCGTGGAACCGCGGCCGTACCCTAGCTTGGGCGGCGGTTCCGCGGCAATACAGTGGCTTTATCCTCCTCTGTTTGCACAGTAATTTCCATATTTAATTCCTATGTCTTTTGGGTAATTTTAATTTATACTCAACAGTTGAGTTTTCTGGATTGTATTGGGGACTCAGTGTTTCGATCGGAAAGTTTAACTCCGTCTATGTGATTTCCGGATACTTTTAGAATATGTTAAAAATTTTGACCGGATATAAATACCCAATTTTTCCCCTACCGGGAAATTTCCAAGTGTTGGATTTTTCCGAAGTTTAATAACGTTCTAAGTAGTGCAAGTAACGCGATGGACCCTCTAGAAGACAACAAACCTTAACTCGATTATGTGACCGTCTTGAACTGCCCTTTGAACCTTCGGGTTTGGGGCAGTACGGCGTGCCACATGTGAGGCGTTGGCTTGACCCTTCTACGGCTGGACCGTTGGTACTGTGGCATGAAGTGAATGTTTTTAAACTTATGTTATGTGTTGAGCTGTTTCGGGAAAACTTGGGTGTTTGATTGTTCGATCGGAAAGTTTAACATTTTCTATTTATCTGGAATGTGATACAATATTTGGAATCCACAAGTAGTTATGAGATAACTGATTTGGATGTTATAAACACAACAGTTTAGTCTCAATTGATCGGTTGCCACGGAATTTTTATGCGATCAAAAGTCCGTTGCAATCACGTAGCGTACGCGGATACTCGCCGGATAAACTTAATAGACAGCTACACCCCTTACCCCCGACCAAGTGACTGTACGAGAACCCCGTCGCCGAAAGCATCCTTTCGGGTGCTCTCGGTAGCGGTGTTCCGCCTTGGTGCACTTCGTCGACGGTATCGGGGGTGCGGCCGTCTACTAAAGTTTGCGACGAGCATTCGATCAGTTTATCGGGAATCTTGTTGAATTGCCCGACTAGTTATTGAAAAGTGTTTTCGATATAGAGACTAAAATGCGGGGTTTATAATTGTTAGGCATGTGATGTCTGAGGAATTCATTTGATTAGGCATGTGATGTCTAATGAGTTTGCGGATTCCAACTGTTGTAGTTTTACACTTTCTTTTCTGCGACCGTAAGTGTAATATGTGATATCGCCGGTTTCGTTACTATATGTCAACGACAATTGGGATGCGCACATTTACTTACGTTGATGACATGTGATCTTATGTGTTGCTGGATATGTTATATTGGATCGTCGCGTTTTGAATAGCCGGGGGTTTTATGTGAGATGAGAGTTTTTAATTTCATTCATGTAAAAACTTGTATGTAATATTCTTTTATTGGGGCACTTCCAGGTAGCGGAAGATGTCACCCATTGTATATTATTTACTTTTCCGCACTAGGATAGACCCAAGGAGGAGGGCACAAGTAACCGGGTTCTGGAGTACAGTGGGAGACCAACTCGAGGAGTCGAGTCCGGGTCTCCTAACTCTAGAATTGGTAGGGTTGCTTGCCGCTCTCGTAGGGGTCTAGGGGTGTGGGTTTGGCTATTCATCGTGACCGTGGAATCCATGTTTTATACTGGCTCGTATTGAAAACACGGACGTCCTAGTATATCTAATATTTCATATGATTCTTCTGCTGCGATATCTGTGATGTGATCATTTGATGTTCTGTGATAAATACTGTATATAGTATATATGATATATTATATAGGCGTTACTTATGTTTTACACCCGCGCTAGCCCTGCCCCTCTCTGTCGTTAGTTACCTAACCTAACGGTGCACGGGGGGACATCGAGGCGAATGCGGATGGCATAAGTGTACGTTGTATTTATCTGTGATGTTTAGGTACTTAAATGATGGGACTTCATTAATGTGATTAATGAAAGAAAAAGAAACCTAAAGATGTTGTGGAATCGAATTTTCAAAAACAGGTAGCTACAGTTCTTGCTTTGCATCGCGGTGTTCCTTGTAGAACATCCTGCACCTTATTCGATAAGGAAAGGACCGAGATCCCTTCACCGGGAGTGACTCCTTTAGCAATAACTGGCAGATGCTACAACCCTCAGTTTGTCTTTTGATTGCTCCTATAGTTCTTTCTTTGCACAGCGGTATATATGATATATCCTGCACCTCATTCGACGAGGAAAGGGCTGACGATCCCTTCACCGGGAGTAACCCCTTTAGCAAAACTAGAAAAGCCTCAAAAACACTCCATTTTAAAATCATTTGATTCTACAACGATATCAAGTTCATTATGTAGGGTTCCTAGGCACACTATAGAGGTCTCACAAGGCATCAACCATGCCAATTTCAAATTTTATGGGTGCCGAGAAACCCTAATACGGATCGTTGACTAGAAGTTTAGGCGATATATGAATCTAGTTAACAACTTAACTAAAGATAAGAAGCTACAACCTTTGTAAATCCAGATATCCACTTTCTTGGCTCCACGTAGGCGTCCTCTCGCTGTCCATCTCGAATCCCGGACTCAATCGTCGGCTTGATCGGAGAAATGGGCGGACTAGGTCGTCGGCTTCGTGCCGAAGATGATCTACGTCGAGGCATCACAAGTTTAAGCTCCGACTTCACAAAGTTGTGAAACTTGTGAAGAAAACACCCAAAACAACTTGGCAAGAGGTAGATAGTGAAGAAATAGGAGGTGGGTTCACTTTAGAATTGGATTTCTCTCACTTTAGCTCAAGTTGCCATTGATGGACTTAAGCTTTTCTTGAAGAAGAAGATGATGAAGAAAAAGAAAGAATATGATAAGTGTTGAATTAAAATGAAAATAAATCAATACTTATCATAAGCTAACTAAGGTTAAGTGTAGAGAATAGACCATGGTAAGTGGGAATGGTTAGGGTTAAGCAAGAAGACAAATGGTCTCTTTAGTCAAAGCTTCATGAAGCTTCAACAAGCTTCATGATAAAAAGAAACCATTTTCTTTTCTTTTATCTATTTAAATAAATAAAGAATGGATAAATAAATAGATGAATAACACAAAACCCTAACCATTATCATAACCATGGTTTAATTCTTTGCACAAACCCAAATAAGTATGTATCATCAAACATGATACAATCAAGTGCACACAAAAGCATATCATATATACAATGTGCACTTCAAGTGAGAAAATCCTTTTAAAATGAACCAATACTAGTTAATGCAAATTAATATATCAAATATACAATTATACATTAAATCATTAAATCATTAAATCAACACTTGATTCAATGATCCGGTCATGTCGCACATAACCGACTAGTATACAATGTATCGATTTATCGAATCAATGATTCGATAACTAGGTTATATCGCATACAACCAATCGAAACATTCATCGCGAGAATGAAATACGGTATCACATACACGCATTATTCTCGGTCCCGCACATATCTCATATGCGCTCCTATTTCGTTTCGCTTGAGCCAGGAAACCTCTGTGTAGGACTTTAAAGACTCGTCAATACGCCGGTAGCAGATGATGATCATATCAAGCACCCACAAGCCGCAAGCGGTCTGCCAAACGTAACGGCCATCCGGGTATTGAGCGATCAGAAGATCGACGAGCTAGCCCGCTCACACTCCTGTGAATCCAACCAGTAACACTTACCGTACAGTCCGGTCTGTTCGTCTGATATGTCGCATATCAAGTCTAGGGGTGGTAAACGTCAGACCCCAATAACCGATAAGTCGTGCCGATGTGAGGCTCATAACGGGTCGAGAAACTACTGGTAACACTTACCAGCAAATCTCTGATCAGCCCTGGCCAGGGACTTCCCTGTTACGGCCAATCGAGCACAGCGCAACATCAACCCCCAATACCGGGAGAGACGAAACCCCTCCTATCGCTCATTGCCTCCATATGACTCGGGACTGTGCCCAAAGACCACCGTTTTACACGCCCTCATGGACGTGGTAAGGTGGAGATCAAAGCACAGTGGGAATCACATAAGACTCTATGACGATCTCGGGTCTACAGACTAACCTGCACAAGTGTCACCTGAGAACTGCCATCTGACGTGAGGTATAATACCATCTGGGAGTTCTCGGCGAGTCCGTCCAGTGTACCCAGTCTCCACTGAGCACCCGTATACCATCTCTGATGTCAAACACCAATGGATATGGGATCATCCATCGCCCATCTCATGGGTCGAGAGGCGTATACGCTAGTCTACTCTGGTATATCGATGCCCCGTCTCGATACACCCACGACTAGGGACCTTGAAGGATGTACTTATGGACTACCATGTCCCCACTAGTATGATCTGCATCATAGTCCAGGTAGTCAAGTACACATCCTAAGGGCTTTATCAACATGTAACTATAAGACAGTTTAAAGAGACAAGTGTACATGTTAAGATAAAGAGTAACCAGATAGCATACTATCATATCGAGCAAGAAAGTCATCTCTATATATGTCCAAGCATCCAATATAATATACATCATCTGTACAATACTGGCCTCTAGGGCATACATACAACTAACAATCTCCCACTTGCACTAGGGCCAGCTGCTGTAGTATCGCATACCGGGCATCCCGAAGAGTCTCTCAAACTGTATCTGGGGAATGGCCTTCGTGAGTGGATCCGCCGTGTTGTTCTTCGTGTCAACCCTCCTGACCTCGATCTCCCGGCGATCAACTATCTCCCGGATCAGGTGATACCGCCTCAGAATATGCCTGGATCGCTGATGGGACCTGGGTTCCTTGGCCAAAGCCACCGCTCCATTGTTATCACAATACAAAGGTATTGGATGCTCAATGGATGGAACCACTCCAAGTTCAGTAATGAACTTCTTGATCCAGACAGCCTCTTTGGCAGCATCGTTGGCAGCGATGTATTCAGCCTCCATCGTCGAGTCTGCCACGGTTTCTTGCTTGGAACTCTTTCAGCTAACCGCCCCTCCGTAAAGGGTAAAGACAAATCCCGACTGCGACTTAGAGTCGTCCTTATCACTCTGGAAGCTCGAATCGGTAAAGGACTCCATTTGGAGTTCTCCGTTACCATACACCAAGAGCATCTCTTTAGTCCTTCGTAAGTACTTGAGAATGCTCTTCACAGCTGTTCAGTGACTCTCTCCAGGATCAGCTTGATACCTGCTCACTACACTTAGTGAGTATGCTACATCGGGTCTGGTACATAGCATCGCATACATGATAGAGCCTACAGCCGAAGCATAGGGTATCCCTTGCATGCGAGCTCTCTCCAAATCAGTCTTGGGAGACATCTCTTTGGAGAGAGTGACTCCAGAGATCGTGGGCAAGTTCCCACGCTTGGATTCTTCCATACTAAACCTCTTTAGTATGGTGTCAATGTACCTGGATTGGGACAATCCCAAAATCCGTTTGGATCTATCTCTATAGATCCTAATTCCCAATATGCAGGAGGCATCACCAAGATCTTTCATTGAGAATCTTTGTGATAAGAAGAGCTTAACCGATTGCAGCATAGGAATATCATTTCCTATCAAGAGTATGTCGTCTACGTACAATACGAGGAAAACAACCTTACTCCCTGCCACCTTCTTGTAGATACAAGCTTCATCTGGGTTTTTGACGAAATCAAACTCTTTGATAACGACGTCAAAGCAGATGTTCCAACTCCGCGATGCTTGCTTTAATCCATAAATGGATTTAAGCAGCTTGCACACCTTCCCGCTGCTCCCACTGTCTACGAAGCCCTCTGGCTGAGTCATGTACACGCACTCTTCTAAATCACCATTTAGAAAGGCGGTCTTAACATCCATTTGCCAGATTTCGTAATCATGATATGCAGCGATGGCAAGCATGATCCGGATGGATTTAAGCATAGCCACTGGAGAAAAGGTTTCGTCATAGTCTACACCTGGTCTTTGATGAAAACCCTTTGCAACAAGTCTAGCTTCGAAAGTCTCCACTTTCCCATCTACACCAAGTTTTTTCTTGAAGATCCACTTGCTCCCGATGGGTTTTACCCCTTCAGGAGCAACTTCCAAAGTCCATACTTTGTTGGTGTACATGGATTCCATCTCGGACCGCATAGCATCCAGCCATTTCACTGAGTCCCTACTCGTGATGGCCTGCTCGAAGCTAGTTGGGTCATCATCCTCCATGATGCAATCCTCGCTCCCACCATCTATGAGAAACCGTAGTATCTCTCAGGTGGGCGAGGAACCCTACTAGATCGGCGGAGAGGCTGAGGTTCATTGGGAACTACTGAATCCTCTGGTTCAACCAAATCTTCTGTTGTAGTCTGTATTGCTGGAACCTCTTCCAGTTCTATCTCCTTGCCACTAATCTCTTTGTCAAGAAATTCCTTTTCTAAAATGGTGGCATGTCGAGAAACAAACACCTTTTGTTCCTCGGTGTGGTAGAAGATATACCCGCGCGAATGTTTGGGATATCCAATAAACTTACATAGAATGGACCTTGCCACGAGTTTGTCCGGATTTTGCATTTTTACATATGCCGGACAACCCCATATCTTAACATAATTAAGATATGGTCTCTTTCCTTTCCATATCTCATATGGAGTGGTTGGCACGGTTTTGGTGGGAACCATATTCAATAGATCTGCAGCTGTTTCCAGTGCATATCTCCAGAAGGAAATAGGTAACTCAGCTGTGCTCATCATAGAGCGCACCATATCTAATAGGGTGCGGTTCCTCCGTTCTGATACACCGTTGTGCTGTGGTGTATATGGAAGAGTCAGCTGAGAGAGAATCTCATTCTCTTTTAGGAAGTCCAGGAATTCATTGCTTAAGTATTCTCCTCCTCGATCAGATCGAAGGATTTTAATACTTTTTCCGGTTTGGTTCTCGACTTCTTGTTTATATTCTCTAAATTTCTCAAAAGCTTCTGATTTGTGTTTCATCAGGAACACATATCCGAATCTAGAGAGATCGTCAGTGAATGTAATGAAGTACGAAGAACCATCCCTGGCATGTGTAGACATTGGACCGCATACATCACTATGTATCAGTCCCAAGAGTTCGGTAACTCTTTCTCCGTGTCCCGTAAACGGAGTTTTGGTCATCTTGCCTTTGAGACATGATTGGCAAGTGTCATAAGATGAAAATTCAAACGGATTTAAATATCCATCCTAATGCAACTTAGCTAATCGTGTTGCATTGATGTGACCCAGTCTACAATGCCACAAGAAGGATTCGTTCAGTTCTGAACTCTTCCTCTTGTGTGTGTTTGTTATGCTCAGAACTGTTGATTGATTTAGAACATAAATGCCATTGCACAACGTGCCTGATCCAACCAACTTTTGGTTACGGAAAATGTTCATAACATTGTCCTGTAATACAAAATTATATCCCTCTTTACTCAACAAAGAAACCGATATAATGTTGCATATCAGGTTCGGCATGTAATAGCATTCGTTCAGAACCAATGTATTACCAGTTGGTAATACAAGGTGATATTCCCCGACAGTCTTAGCTGCTACAATTGCACCATTTCCAACTCTAATGTCTTTATCACCTTCTCCAAGTTCTTTACCTTTCCTTAGCCCATGTAACTGATTACATATATGGGATCCTGACCCGGTATCTAATACCCAGGACGTAGAGCAAATGGAGAAACAGTTCTCTGTAACGAACACACCCGAAGAAAATGCATCATCATGTACTTTCTTCATTCGGGTGGCATGGGAATCCTGGCATTCCCCTATGTCCTGTTCATTCCTATAACTCTTATAAGAAAGAACGGAACCAACGTTCCCCAGCACAGTATAACATGCGGGTTCGGTCAATACATCCATATTATTATCTTCATTAGGGCATGAAATGGTCGCTACCTGGAGAGAGAGAGAAGAAAACATTTTAGCGTATGCTCGTGCAAGATCAGATTGGTTATTATCTTATCTAATCAGGATGGCTCCCACTGCTTTTTATCAAATCTTCCTTCAAACCCTAAAAGGAAAGATTAGCCGGGATTAATTACACACTACAAGTTCGCCAATCTTTCAGCCAGGCCAGTGTCGGTACTTTGAGGGAGGTCCCCCGTGCTTTCGCACGAACCTAATTAATGTAAACCTCGTTTTCCCAGAGGCGTAATCTCGTTAACACCTTTCTAGACACCTACTTGATCGGCTAATTGTAATGTGTAAAACTCTCCCAGGAGTAACAATTACTCGCAGCGGGTATCGGGATCCAACTATCTCATAGAAGGTATGCAATCTCATTGCAAATTTCAACACTTGAAATTCCCGATAATATTTTGCCCCTAGCGTCCTATGACCTTGACGCAGGCCAACAAACCATAGTGCGCTAGTTAAGTTCAACCCGTCATTTCCTGATTGAATTAAACCCACCCGTACGACCCTTGACGCAGGCCAACAAAGTCGCACGACTACCCTAATCCAATCTGCATCATATGCATAAGCAGGTAAATACTAGTTAGCTACCGCACACTACGCCTTGACGCAGGCCAACAAACGTAGCACGAATACTAACTACTACTTATCTGAAATGACGGAGGGCTACGCAGGTTTTTATGAAAACCATGAGCGTAATGAACTTGATATCGTTGTAGAATCAAATGAAGTTTTGAAAATGGAGTAGTTTTGAGGCTTTTCTAGTTTTGCTAAAGGGGTCACTCCCGGTGAAGGGATCGTCGGCCCTTTCCTCGTCGAATGAGTTGCGGGATATATCATATATATCACTGTGCAAAGCAGAAACTATAGAAGCAATCAAAAGTCAAACCGAGTGTGTAGCATCTGCCAGTTATTGCTAAAGGAGTCACTCCCGGTGAAGGGATCTCGGTCCTTTCCTCATCGAATAAGGTGCAGGATATATCACATATACCGCTGTGCAAAGCAAGAACTGTAGCTACCCCTTTTTATTTAAAATTTGATTCTACAACATCTTAGGTTTCTTTTCTTTCATTAATCACATTAATAAAGTCCCATCATTTAAATACCTAAACATCACAGATAGATATGATGTACACTTATGCCATCCGCATTCGCCTCGATGTCCCCTCGTGCACCGTTAGGTTAGGTAACTAACGACAGAGCAGGGCAGGGCTAGTGCGGGTGCAAAACATAAGTAACGTCTATATAATATATCATATATACTATATACTGTATCTATCACAGAACATCACATGATCACATCACAGATATCGCAGCAGAAAATATCATATGAAATATTGGATATACTAGGACGTCCGTGTTTTCAATACGAGCCAGTATAAAACACGGATTCCACGGTCGTGATGAATAGCCAATCCCACACCCCTAGACCCCTACGAGAGCGGCAAGCAACCCTACCAATTCTAGGGTTAGGAGACCCGGACTCGACTCCTCGAGATGGTCTCCCACTGGACCCTAGAACCCGGTTACTTGTGCTCCCCTCCTTGGGTCTATCCTAGTGCAGAAAAGTAAATAATATACAAAGGGTGACAACTTCCGCAACCTGGAAGTGCCCCAAATAAAAGAATACTACATACAAGTTTTTACATGAATGAAAATGAAAAACGCTCATCTCACATAAAAACCCCCGGCTATTCAAACACGACAATCCAATATAACATATCCAGCAACACATAACATCACATGTCATCAACGTAAGTAAATATGCGCATCCCAATTGTCGTTGACATATAGCAACGAAACCGGCGATATCACATATTACACTTACGGTCACAGAAAAGAAGGTGTAAAACTACAACAATTGGAATCCGCAACCTCTTTAAACATCGCATGCCTAACACTTATAAACCCCGCATTTTAGTCCCATTATCGAAAACTCTTTTCAATATGAAGTGAGACTAAACCGCTAGATTTATAACGTTCATACAGTTATCTCATAACTGTTTGTGAATTCCAATTATTGTATCCCATTCCGGATAAATAGAAAATATTAAACTTTCCGATCGAACATTCGAACACCCAAGTTTTCCGAAACCGATCAACACATGAAATAAGTTCAAAGACATTCACTTCATGCCTCAGTACCAACGGTCCAGCCGTAGAAGGGTCAAGCCAACGCCTCACATGTGGCACGCCGTACTGCCCCAAACCCGAAGGTTCAAAGGGCAATTCAAGACGGTCACATAATCGAGTTACGGTTTGTTGTCTTCTAGAGGGACCATCGTGTTACTTGCACTACTCAGAACGTCCTTAAACCATAGAAAAATCCAACACTTGGATATTTTCCGGCAGGGGAAAGATTGGGTATTTACATCCGGTCGAACTTTTTAACATATTCCAAAATATCCGGAAAGCCACATTGACAAAGTCTGATAATCCGATCGAAATACCGAGTCCCTAATACAACCCAAAAAACTCAACGCTTGAGTGATATTTAAAAATTCCCAGAAAATCCAGCATCAGAAAAGAGGAATTACTGTGCAAAAATTATAGGGTATTGTGACCATACGGCCGCGGAACCGCCGCAGAGGCCATGCTTCTGCCGCGGTTCCGCGGTGGGTTGATGGAATTGGGTTGTCGAATTTCACAGTAACTCTTAGAAATTCCTGCTGATTTTTCTGCATATTTTTAATTCACAAAATTCCCCGATTTTCAAAAATGTACAGAGAGCATGTTTTGAATTAGGGTTTCGGTTCGATCGGACTTCTAACTCCGTCTACACATCGCCTAAGGCTCTAGCTAGGCTCTGATACCACTGTAGGGTTCCTAGGCATACTATAGAGGTCTCACAAGGCATCAACCATGCCAATTTCAAATTTTATGGGTGCCGAGAAACCCTAATACGGATCGTTGACTAGAAGTTTAGGCGATATATGAATCTAGTTAACAACTTAACTAAAGATAAGAAGCTACAACCTTTGTAGATCCGGATATCCACTTCCTTGGCTCCACGTAGGCGTCCTCTCGCTGTCCATCTCGAATCCCGGACTCAATCGTCGGCTTGATCGGAGAAATGGGCGGACTAGGTCGTCGGCTTCGTGCCGAAGATGATCTACGTCGAGGCATCACAAGTTTAAGCTCCGACTTCACAAAGTTGTGAAACTTGTGAAGAAAACACCCAAAACAACTTGGCAAGAGGTAGATAGTGAAGAAATAGGAGGTGGGTTCACTTTAGAATTGGATTTCTCTCACTTTAGCTCAAGTTGCCATTGATGGACTTAAGCTTTTCTTGAAGAAGAAGATGATGAAGAAAAAGAAAGAATATGATAAGTGTTGAATTAAAATGAAAATAAATCAATACTTATCATAAGCTAACTAAGGTTAAGTGTAGAGAATAGACCATGGTAAGTGGGAATGGTTAGGGTTAAGCAAGAAGACAAATGGTCTCTTTAGTCAAAGCTTCATGAAGCTTCAACAAGCTTCATGATAAAAAGAAACCATTTTCTTTTCTTTTATCTATTTAAATAAATAAAGAATGGATAAATAAATAGATGAATAACACAAAACCCTAACCATTATCATAACCATGGTTTAATTCTTTGCACAAACCCAAGTAAGTATGTATCATCAAACATGATACAATCAAGTGCACACAAAAGCATATCATATATACAATGTGCACTTCAAGTGAGAAAATCCTTTTAAAATGAACCAATACTAGTTAATGCAAATTAATATATCAAATATACAATTATACATTAAATCATTAAATCATTAAATCAACACTTGATTCAATGATCCGGTCATGTCGCACATAACCGACTAGTATACAATGTATCGATTTATCGAATCAATGATTCGATAACTAGGTTATATCGCATACAACCAATCGAAACATTCATCGCGAGAATGAAATACGGTATCACATACACGCATTATTCTCGGTCCCGCACATATCTCATATGCGCTCCTATTTCGTTTCGCTTGAGCCAGGAAACCTCTGTGTAGGACTCTAAAGACTCGTCAATATGCCGGTAGCAGATGATGATCATATCAAGCACCCACAAGCCGCAAGCGGTCTGCCAAACGTAACGGCCATCCGGGTATTGAGCGATCAGAAGATCGACGAGCTAGCCCGCTCACACTCCTGTGAATCCAACCAGTAACACTTACCGTACAGTCCGGTCTGTTCGTCTGATATGTCGCATATCAAGTCTAGGGGTGGTAAACGTCAGACCCCAATAACCGATAAGTCGTGCCGATGTGAGGCTCATAACGGGTCAAGAAACTACTGGTAACACTTACCAGCAAATCTCTGATCAGCCCTAGCCAGGGACTTCCCTGTTACGGCCAATCGAGCATAGCGCAACATCAACCCCCAATACCGGGAGAGACGAAACCCCTCCTATCGCTCATTGCCTCCATATGACTCGGGACTGTGCCCAATGACCACCGTTTTGCACGCCCTCATGGACGTGGTAAGGTGGAGATCAAAGCACAGTGGGAATCACACAAGACTCTATGACGATCTCGGGTCTACAGACTAACCTGCACAAGTGTCACCTGAGAACTGCCATCTGACGTGAGGTATAATACTATCTGGGAGTTCTCGACGAGTCCCTCCAGTGTACCCAGTCTCCACTGAGCACCCGTATACCATCTCTGATGTCAAACACCAATGGATATGGGATCATCCATCGCCCATCTCATGGGTCGAGAGGCGTATACGCTAGTCTACTCTGGTATATCGATGCCCCGTCTCGATACACCCACGACTAGGGACCTTGAAGGATGTACTTATGGACTACCATGTCCCCACTAGTATGATCTGCATCATAGTCCTCCGTCATTTCAGATAAGTACTACTTAGTATTCGTGCTGCGGTAGTTTGGCATGCGTCAAGGCGTAGTGTACGGTAGCTAACTAGTGCTTATCTGCTAGCATACGATGCGATTGGATTAGGGTATTTGTACGGCGTTGTTTGGCATGCGTCAAGGGTCCTGCGGGTGGGTTTAATTCAATCAAGAAATGCACGGGTTGAACTTGATTAGCGGACTATGGGTTGTTTGGCATGCGTCAAGGTCATAGCACGCTAGGGGCAAAAGCATTATCGGGAATTTCAAGTGTTGAAATTTGCAATGAGATTGCATACCTTCTATGAGATAGTTGGATCCCAATACCCATTGCGAGTAATTGTTACTCCTGGGAGAGTTTTACACATTACAATTAGCCGATCAAGTAGGTGTCTAGAAAGGTGTCAACGGGGTTACGCCTCTGGGAAAATGAGGTTTACATTAATTAGGTCCGTGCGAAAGCACGGGGAACCTCCCTCAAAGTACCGACACTGGCCTGGCTGAAAGATTGGCGAACTTGTAGCGTGTAATTAATCCCGGCTAGTCTTTCCTTTTAGGGTTTGAAGGAAGATTTGATAAAAACAGTGGGAGCCATCCTGATTAGATAAAATATAATAACCAATCTGATATTGCAAGAGCGCACGCAGAGTGTTTTCTTCTCTCTCTCTCCTGGTAGCGACCATGTCACGCCTTAATCAAGATAATAAAACGGATATATTGACCGAACCCGCTTGTTATACTGTGCTGGGGAACGTTGGTCCCGCTCCAACTTATAATTGTTATAAGACAGAGCAGGAAATTGGGGAATACCAGATTTCCCGTGCCGCCCAAACGAAGAAAGTGCATGTTGATGCATCATCTTCGGGTGTGTTCGTTACACAGAACTTTTTCTCAATGTCCTTTACGTCCTGGGTATATGATACCGGATCAGGATCCCGCATATGTAATATATTACATGGGCTACAGAAAGGTAGAGAACTGAGAACGGGTGATAAGTTTCATGAGGCAGAAAACGGTGCAAGTGTTGCAGCCAAGTCTGTTGGTCACTGTCACCCTGTATTACCAGAATACATTGATTCTGAACAGATGTTATTAGATACTGAACCTGATATACAAAATCATATCAGTCTCTTTATTTAGATAAAGAAGGATATAATTTTGTATTGTTAGATAATGTTTTGAACATTTCCGATATCAAGAGTTGATTGGTTCAGGCACGTTATCTAAAAGCATTGACGTTCTAAATCAAACCACAGTTCTTAGTATATAGAACACACACAAGAGGAAGAGTTCAGAAATGAACGAATCCTTCTTGCGGTGTTGTAGACTAGGTCATATCAATGCGACCCGACTGGCTGAAGTTACATTTAGATGCATATTTAAATCAGTTTGAATATACATCTTATGAAACTTGCCAGTCATGTCACAAAGATTAGATGACCATTGCTCTGTTTTTTGGAAACAGAGAAAGAGTTTGTGAACTCTTGGGATGATACATGTTGATGTATGAAGGTCCCCTGTCTACACATGCCAAGACCGGTTCTTTGTACTTCATTACATTCTCTGATGATCTCTCAAGATTCAGACATATGTTCCTGTTGAAACACAAGTCCGAACCTTTTGAGATATTCACAGAATATAAGTTAGAAGTAGAGAACCAAATACGGGTATAAGTATTATGTCCTTTGATGTGATCAAGAAGGAGAATACTTGAGCAAGGAATTCCTGGATTATTCTAAAAGGAGAATGAGATTCTCTCTCAGCATTACTCCTCCGTATACACCATAGCACGATGGTATATCGGGGTGGAGCAATAGCACCCTATGTGATATGGTGTGCTCTATGATGAGTACTACTGAGTTTTCTATTAGGGAGTTATGCACTTATGAAGTTGCATACCTATTGAATAGGGTTCCGATCAAATTAGTTGCCTACCACTTCATATGAGATATGGAAAGGGAAGAGCCCATATCTTAAGTTTGTTAAGATTTGGGGTTGTCCGGCCTATGTCTAAAAAGAAAAATTCGGACAAGCTCGAGGCAAAGTCAGATCTGTAGAAGTTTGTTGGATATCCCAAGCATACGCAAGGGAATATCTTCTACCTAACCGAGTAACAAAAGATGTTTTGTTACTCAGCATGCCACCTTTGTGAAAGGGAATTTCTTGTGAAGAAATTAGTGGACATGAGATAGAACTGGAAAGAGTTCCAGCTATACAAACTGCAGCTGATGATTTGGTAGAACCAAAGGATTCAATAGCAACCAACGAACCTCAGCCTCTCCGCCGATCTAGTAGGGTTCCTCACCCACCTGAGAGATACTTCGGTTTCTCTATGACAGTGGGAGCAAGGATTGCATCATGAGATGATGACCCAACTAGTTTCGGGCTGGCCATCAGGAGTAGGACTCTGTAAGAATGGCTGGATGTTTAGCGATCTGAGTTGGAATACTTATACACCAACAAAGTATGGACTTTGGTTGCTTTATCTGAAGGGTTAAATCCCCATCAGGAGCAAGTATATCTTGAGAAGATTACTTGGTGTACATGGAAAAGTTGAGACTTTCAAAGCTAGACTTGTTAAAAGTTTGCATCATTGACCAGGTATGGATTATGATGAAACCTTTTCTAAGTAGCTATGCTTAAGTCCATCGAGATCCTACTTGCTACGGCTACATACCATGACTACGATATCTGGCGGTTGGGTGTCATGACTACTTTTCTAAATAATGATTTAGAAGACAGAGTCTATAAGTACACAGTCAGAGGGCTTCGTAGACAGTGGGAGCAGCGGAAACGTGTGCAAGATGTTTTATGTGATAAAGCAGGCATCGCGGAGTTGGAACATCTATTTTGATGTGGTAATCAAAGAGTTTGACTTCATCAAAATGGTAGATGAACCTTGTATATATAAAAAGGTAGTAGGGAGTATGGTGGTGATCCTCGTAGAGTATGTGGATGACATACTCTTGATAGGGAAGAAGTTTCCTATGCTACGCTCGGTCAATCTCCGCTTATTACAAGGATTCTCCATATAGGATCAAAGTGATATCTCCTAAATCCTTATTTTGGATCTATGAGATAGATCTAAATGGATGATTAGGATACTCACTAGTTGTAGTGAGATGGTATCAATCGATCCTGGGGAGAAACACTGGAAAGGTTCCAGGGTGATAAAGACGACTGAATGTCAGTCACAGGCATTGTCTTTACCCTCAGTAAAGGGACGGTATGTTGGAAGAGTTCCAAGCTAGATACCATGGCATATTAGATGATAAAGGCTGGATACATCGTTACCAAAGATGCTACCAAAGAGGAAGTCTGGGTGTATATTAGTTCATGAGATGAACTTCGTTCCTCCCATTGTGTGACAATGGAGTTGTGGCTTATGCCAAGGAACGCCCGTCCCATCAGTGATCCAGACATATTCTTAGGCAGTATCACCTGATCGTGGAGATGGTTGATCTCTAGGGGATCGAGGTTAGGAGAGTAGACTCAGAGGACAACACGGCAGATCCACTCACGAAAGGCCTTTTCCCAGAGAGAGATTTTTATGGGATGGTTGAGTATGAGATACTACAACCACTGCTATCAGATGGCCCTAGTGCAAGTGGGAGATTGTTAGTTATATGTATGCCCTAAAGGCCATTACAATACATAGGATGTATATTGTAGTGGATGCTTGGACATATATAGGGATGACTTTCTTGCTCGATATGATAGTATGCTATCTGGTTACTCTTTACCTTAACGTGTACACTGATTGTCTCTCTGTTACATGTTGGTAAAGCCCTTAGGATGTGTACTTGACTACCTGGACTATGATGCGGATCATACTAGTGGGGACATGGTAGTCCATAAGTACATCCTTCAAAGTCCCTAGTCGTGGGTGTATCGAGACGGGGCATCGATATACCAGAGTAGACTAGCGTATACCTTCTCGACCCATACAGATGGGCGATGGATGATCCCATATCCATTGGTGTTTGACATCAGAGATGATATACGGGTGCTCAATGGAGACTGGGTACACTGGACGGACTCGCCGAGAACTTCCAGATGGTATTATACCTTACGTCAGATGGCAGTTCTCTGGTGACACTGGTACAGGTTAGTCTGTAGACCCGAGATCGTCATAGAGTCTTGTGTGATTCCCACTGTGCTTTGATTTCCATCATACCACGTCCAAGAGGGCGTGCAAAAAGGTGGCTTTTGGGTACAGTCCCGAATCACATGGAGGCAATGAGCGATAGGAGGGGTTTCGTCTCTCCCGGTATAGGGAGTTGATGTTGCGCAGTGTTCGATTGGCTATAACAGGAAGTCCTTGGCCAAGGCTGTTTTAGGGATTTACTGGTAAGTGTTACCAGTAGTTTCTCGACCCGTTATGAGCCTCATATCGACACGACTTATCGAGTTATTGGGGTCTGACGTTTACTACCCCTAGACAAGATATACGACATATCAGACGAACAGACCGGACTGTACGGTAGTGTTACTCGTTGGATTCACAGGAGTGTGAGCGGGCTTGCTCGTTGATCTTCTGATCGCTCAATACCCGGGTGGCCGTTACGTTTAGCAGACCGCTTGCGGCTTGTGGGTGTTTGATATGATCATCACCTGATGCCGACGTATTGACGAGTCTTTAGAGTCCTACACAGGGGTTTCCTGGCTCAAGCGAAACGAAATAGGAGCGCATATGAGATATGTGCGGGACCGAGAATAATACCAGTATGTGATACTGTATTCTATTCTCGCGATTTGTATCATTGGACGGTTATATGAGATATAGCCGGGTTACTGAATCAAGTGTTGATTCGATATATTGATACACATGATATTAGTCGGTTATATGCGATATGACCGGATCGTTAAATCAAGTGTTGATTTAATGATTTAATGTATAATTATATATTTGATATATTACTTTACATTAACCAGTATTGGTTCACTTAAGATTGATTTTCTCACTTGAATGTGCACATTGTTTATATGTGATATATGCAAGTGTACATGTTTGTATTATGCTTGATGATACAAACAAGTTATGTGTATGAGACTTGAACCAAATCAAGGTTAGATTAGGGTTTACTATTTTCTTAAGCATATAACAAAAGAGTGTGACTTTGGTCAAAGTTATCAAGCTTCATGAAGCTTGATAAACATTGACAAAGTCAACTCTTTTGTCATATGTTTAAAGATATTAGTTAACCTAACCTTTAACCTAATGGTTTGGTTAAATCTCTACATGAGTTAAGCATGAAGGCTTAACTCAACCATGGTGCCATTATTTCATTTGGATAAGTTTCATTTTGGATAATAATTCATATGATTCTTTCTTCTTCTTCATCTTCATCAAGCTCACAAAAGCTTGAGAGCTCCAATGGTGCCATGGTAAAAAGAGTGAGAAATCCAATTCTAAAGTGAACCCACTTCCTATTTCTTCATCCTCTACCACTTGCCATGTAGTATAGGGTGTTCTCTTCACAAAGTTTTCGACCGAGTGAAGGAATAGCTTGAGTTTGAGTCTCCCCGACGTAGATCATCTTCGGCCTTGAAGTCAATGACCTAGCCCAATCATTTCTCCGACGAAACCATCGCTAGAGTCCGGTACCCGATGATCGCAGCGGAGGAACGTCAACACGGAGCTAAAGAAGTGGAGGACCGGATCTACAAAGGTTGTAATCCCTTTCACTTAGTAGCAAAGTTGTTTGCTAGCTTTTGTTTTCGCCTATTCTCTAGTTAACGATCTTCATTAGGGTTTCTCGGCACCGGAAAATTTTAATTTGGCATGGTTGATGCCTTGTGGAACCTCTTGAGTGTGCCTAGGAACCCTACAAGTTCTCAGTGTCTTGATACTTTTGTCGGTTTGTTTTTCCACTTCATTCTTATATTCTCGGAATTTCTCAAAGGCTTCAGATTTATGTTTCATCAAGAAAATATGTCCATACCTAGAGAAATCATCCGTAAAAGTAATGAAATATGAATAACCACTTCTTGCATGTGTAGACATTGGACCATACATATCGCTGTGTTTTAGTCCCAAGAGCTCGCTCGCTCTTACTCCGTGTCCAGTGAACGGAGTCTTTGTCATCTTTCCTTTGAGACATGATTGACATGTTGCATAAGATTGATATTCGAACGGATCCAAATATCCTTCATTATGTAACTTGGTCAACCTTGTTTTGTTGATGTGACCTAGTCTACAATGCCATAAGAAAGCATGATTTATTTCTGGAGTCTTTATTTTATGTGTGTTTTGGACATTGAAAATTTGTAGTTGGTTTAATACGTATATACCGTTGTTTAGAGTACCTGACCCAATCAGACCATGATTAAAGTGGATGTTTATGACATCGCTTACAAATATAAAATCATAACCTTCTTTAGATAACAAAGATATAGAATATTATAAGTCAAACTAGGTACTCAAAAATAGTTGCGCAAAACCAAAATATGTCTACTCATCAATCCTAGGTGATATTCCCCTACGGACACAGCATCCACGCTCGCTCCGTTAGCAACCCTGAGGGTCATATCACCGGTCTTCAGAACCCTACGGCTTCTCAATGCCTGCAAAGAATTGCAGATATGAGATCCTGATCCGGTATCCAATACCCAGGAAGTAGAGTTGATTGACAGGCAGCTTTCAATTAAAAACACACCTGAATCCGAAGCCACAGCTTGCTTCGGGTCCTTGTTCTTGGCCTTCCAAGCCCTGCAATCTTTCTTCCAATGGCCGTTTTTATGACAGTAGAAGCATTCTTCCTTTCCTACTGTCGGCCCCACCACTTTTGCCTTTCCCTTTGCTTCCACCTTACTAACACCGCCTCTCGGCTTGGTGGGGGCCTTCTTCTTCTTTCCTTTGGCTTTCGCCTTAGACCTAGAAGAGGAAGCTCCACCAACAAGTAGAGCGGGTGTTTTTCTTGCTTTCTGCATGGTGCCCTCTGCACTCCTCAACATGTTCAGGAGTTCTAGAAGTTCAATTCTTTACCTTGAATATTAAAATTCAAGATAAACTGGACGTAGGTGGAAGGGAGGGACTGCAGAATTAAGTCTGTATATAGCTCATTCTCTAACGTGGTCCCGAGGTCCGCGAGCTCTTCAATATAGCCGATCATCTTAAGCACGTGTTCCCCTACAGATGATCCGACGGACAACCTCGCCTGAAATAGCTTCTTCGAGGTCTCGTATCTTGCGATACGAGATTTGTCTCCATATAATTCTTTGGTATGGAGGAATATGGATTCTAGATCCATATTCTCATGCCGCATCTGATGATCATTGTCCATAGAGGCAAGTACGAGGCACTTGGCTTTCGTGCAGTCAATCTCCCAGGTCTTACGGATTTCCTTATCCGCGAAACTGGATTCTGGACCTGGGATGGCGGGGGATTTAGTAGTAAGGACATAGCCTAACTTGTTATAAGTTATTACCATCTTGACATTCCTGAGCCAATCCTTGTAATTTGGCCTGTCAATATATTTTTATCTAATAGTAAATTAAGGCCCGTCATGTTTTGGTTGCTGCAATTAGGAGAGAGAGAAGAAACACTTTAGAATGATGCTTTTGCAAATTTAGATTGGTTTTTAGTTTATCTAAACAGGATGGCTTCCACTATTTCTCGAATCCTTCCTCAAACCATAAAAGAAGAATTAGTCAGGATTAATCTCACCGTAAAATACTTGCTTAACCGTTCAGCCTTGCCAGTTTTGGTACTTCGAGGGAGGTTTTACGACGCTTTCGGGAAGTTTCTTAATTAAATAACTTCTTTTCCCTGGGGGCGTAGCCCCGCTAATACCTTTCTAGACACCTACTTGGTTTATAGCATTGATCGTTAAGTGAAAAAATCTCCCGAGGAGTAGCATATACTCATAGTAGGATCGGGATCCAAATATCATCGTGTGATAAAGTCAAAGGAATCCTACCAAAATTATCACACTCCAAATGTTATGCAACGCTAGCAAGTTTCAGTTTCTTTAGAAACTCCCGATGTGGATTTTTGCCCCATGCTCTTATGACCTTGACGAAGGCCAACATATCATAAATCACATGTCAAGTTCTACCCGTCATTATCTAGGTTAATTTGAATCCACCCATACATTCCCTTGACGAAGACCAAAATAGCAGTACGAATGTCCCAAACCAATGCATTTATCTATACTACAGATGAATATTCAGCAGCTACCAATTACTATGCCTTGGCGAAAGTCAAAATACATAGCTTGAATACTACTGAATATCCAACTGAAATGACGGAGGGCTACGAATGGTTTTGGCAAAACCGTGAACGTAGTGAACTTGATGTAATCGAAGGAACCTAATAGCTTTTAAAAGGAGTGGTTTAAGCTCCGTATTTTAAAAGTTTTGCTATTTTGAAAAAACCGAGTGGTTTTGAAATTGTTCCAATGATTCAACTTTGGTTTGTTTGCTTAGCATTAATTTAATGCAGTCCCATCAATTAACCTACCATTGCAGAAAACAATGAAAATATAACGTACGCTTATGCCATCCGCATTTGTCACGGGGCCCGTCATCACCCATTAGGTTACTTAACTAACGACAGAGCGGGGGCTGGACTAGCGCGGATGAAAAACATAAGCAACGTCTACTAGATATCATATATAGATATATACATTCATCAGACGCAATGATAGGCATTCTAGATAACAGATGAACACATTGGATATACTAGGAATCCGCGTTTCGTTTGAGCCTGTAACAAAAGACGGATTCCACGGTCGTGATGAATAGCCAAACCCCACCTTAGACCCCTACGGGTGCGGCAAACTACCCGCCAAATACCCGAAGTGAAGCAACCTCTCTCAACAAAGTGAGTATGCCACTCGGCACTTCAAAGTACCCGATAGTTTGTGCACCCCACCTTGGGTCTATCCAGGGAGCAAAAAACAGCAAAAGAAATAATACAACGGTGGCTACAAGCTCAACCCAGATGTGCCCCGCAAAAATAATATTACATCACTTTACAAATTTTACATCGAATGAAATATAAAACACTCATCTCACATCCCCGGCTATTCGTCCACAACAATCCAACAAGTTCATATACACAAACCAATATAATCATCACAGAAACGTGCAACCCCCAACTAACCGACGTATAGCAATTGGCGAAAGTTTACAAACACATTTATTACAACTTGAAATATTAAACGACGTTAAACTGCGACTTCGAAACACCCGGTATTGCCACAGTAAAGAATTTACAGAATTGGCAAAAACAAACAACTCCTGAAGCCCTAGATCCAAGTCACAAAGCCACATACCGAATCACAAAGCAATCCCCTCAAATCGACCCGGCAAGCTCGGAATTTTCCATGATGTGGTCGGCCATGTTATGAGGGAATTGCCTCGTTTTTGGTGAGTGGTCATTTTACATTTCAAAGAGTACTCAGCAGTTGCTAAAATAATTTTTAGAGTCTCGTAAAAAATTGACCGAAACTTGGATCTACGCTTCGATGTTTCCGGGTTATTTCGGTTATGTAGTTTTACTTGTCGTTTATTCTGTTAGCTATGGTTTAGTCGACTCTGATACCACTGTAAGTCGACGTTACACACCCTACGGGTTTGCGGGGAGGAGGAACAAGTAGTAAACGATTTTTCTAACATGGTAACATCGACTTGAACTCCAAGATCTTAGCTAAACCATAACCAACAAACGAACTAGAGGTATTATCTACTATGTAAGGAGATTATACCTAAAGTTCCAAGTCCTTCTTGGCTTCCCGCTGTCCTCCTTCACCTTGTGATCTCCTTGGAGTGGAAATGGATAGCACCTCCTCGTCGGCTTCTCGAAGTAGTAGAAGATCCACCCGAGAGTTCCAATCTTGAGCTAAACCTCCAAGTTGAGGCAACTAGATCACTTGGTGTGCTAAACTAAGTAACCTAGAGTGTGTAGAGTGTGATTTTGAGTAGCTTAATCTCACTAACCCTTGATTCTCAACACATGAGACACCAGGGTTTGAAAGGAAGAAGGAGAGAGTAAACTCTTGAGGAAAGAGAAATGTTTTTGGATAATGATAATAGAAAATAGAATGGCTAGCTTGATTTGACAATAAGCAAGGCATGGAAAAATATCTTATCAAAATATCTAGGTCTCAAAAATATCTCACAAAAATATCTAGAGTCAAAAAGTCAATCCAAGTCAAATGGTCAACCCAAATAGCCATGCCACAAAATTATCATTTACCAAAAAATTTAAAAAAAAATTCTCCACCTCATATTTGTTTTGACCAAGTCAATGGTCAAAACCCTAATGAGGTGTCTCCTTCTTTACCCCCTCTCATACGTATATACATACCCGCATCCGTGTTCCGAGAAACACGAATACATTGAGACGAAACTAATCCAATAATCAAATAATAGGATCCGGCTTAAACCAAAGCCCACTAGTATTGTCCACTCTAACATCACACGCATACAAGTGCATGTATGTGAACGAACCCTGTCGTAAAACCATACGACCTCTACATCGTTTCTCCCGAAGCTGGGAAACCCTCTGTGTGGGACTCTTAAGACTCGACAGTACGCTGACAGTGGGTTTAACCACAAGAACGTCAGCGGTACTAGCTGCACGTAATGGTTACCAAGGTATCTGTCGATAAGAAGGCCGATGAGCAAGTCATCCAAACTCCTACTGAGCCTGTCTGTGGCAATCTATGTACGGTCCGGTCTGTTCGTCTAAGAGTGTCGCATATCGTTCTTAGGGGGCGGCAAGCGTCATACCCCTAATAGTGCAATAAGTCATGTCGCAGTGCGGCCAAAAACACCATGAGAAACTACTGGAGCACCTACTAATAAATCTCGCTTGCTCTGGCCTGGGACTTTGTGTAATGGCTTTCCGAACACAGCGCGACATCAACCCCCAATACCGGGAGAGACGAATCCTATCTAACCGCCACTGACTCTAAGTGCTTCGGGACTACACCCAACTACTACCTGTTTGCACAACTTAGCAGAGCCATGGTAGGGTAGTAATCTAAGAACAGTGGGAACACACTTGAGGCGAAGTAGCAGTGTCAAGTCAACGGACTAAGCTGTACTCATGTCACCTGGGAACTGCTAACTGACGATACGTATAGTACCAACCACCAGTACCCCATGAGTCCGTCCAGTGTAACTCATAACCCAATGAGCACCTGCATACTATCTCCAGTATGACGTATTGATGGCTGTGGGATAGACCATCTCCCCTGCTGGGATGAGAAGCGTATACACTAGTCTACTATGGAGTATCGATGCCTTGTCTCGATAATCCTATGACTAGGGACCTGTATAAGGATGTGGTTGTAGACCACCCATCCCCCACAAGTGTGACTGCCATCACAACGCTAGTAGTCAAGCAAAGATCCTAAGGGCTCTATCAATATGTATTAGCGATACGTTAAAAGAAATATATACACATATTAAGATAGATACAAACCAAATAGCATACTACTATATCGAGCAAGATTATCATAAATCCGTGTATATATCATAAGATTCCAAAATGTAATATACAAACTAGTACTATACAATAATGGCCTCTAGGGCATATCATACTAACATCTTCAACAAGCTGGCATCTCAAGCTCCTGCTTTCGCTCAGCTGAAGGCGTTGATCTTCTACCGGCTGACATTTAATGAAGTTCCAAAGCAACGCAGGTGGCATACTGAAGAAGCTCCAAAATCCAAATAAGCTCCTGCCTCAAGAGGTGCTCGACATCGTTATTAGCGTCGAAAAAGACAAGCTATGGGTAGCTCACCTTCCAGGCTGACTCCACTAGCTCCAATATCAGTTGTCCATGCTGCAGTCCTAACTGGGAATAACTTTGAACCGTTAAGGAAGGTGAAACGCAAATCTTTTACCACGATGCTAAAAAAATCTTCACCTCCTACGGAGATACCAAACGAGTCAAAGATAGCATGCTCACCCAAGCGACTTTCCTAAATGATTCTTAAAATCTGGAAGAAAGTTCAAGGTTCTGTAATCAATGACACGTAACCCTACCAACTAAAGAAGACGGAGAGTCAGCCGAGGGCTGAAAATTCTTATCCAAAATTTGAGATGGCTTCTCACAAAAGAGAGAGGCCGGAAGAGACTCAAGCGTTGAAGGAAAACCTCAAGCGGTGAGATTCCAAGCGTCCTACAGACGAGGGCATGATGGTCCATACCGTGTACATGATGAATTCTTCAGGTGAAAGCAATGCTCCCGTCAGTCATAGGCCCCATACTCGGTTTCTGACGAAAGCTAAGCAGCAACAGGAAAAGCTATAAGAAATGCTTGTTCAAGCAGCTGCCTTACTAGTCCTCTGCCAAAAGCAAACCCGACGAAAGCATCAGAAGAATTGATAGGGCAGGAGTCTGGTGTGGTCTTCTTAAAGCGTGCCCTCAGTAAGAAAGATGAGGAAGCGGTGAAAATGGCCGTTAAAATGAATAAGATGGCCCTCCTGATCCAAAACATGGTTAAGATGATGGTTCAATCCGAACCGGCCCGCAGATGAACCACCAATAGTCCTTGATAACGATAAAGGAGATACTTCAAGCCTTCTACAAGCCCTTTCAGCGGCAAAAGAGGAGATGATCTTAAAAGCAAAGCTAGATGAATATATCGCCCATCAGATCAAAGAGCACTAAGCTAGCGAAATGGCAAATTAGCTGGTCAAGACTGGTCATCTATACCCATCGCGGTATGACCAAATGCAGTACTCTCCGAGATATGTGATCCCGAAATTCACATCTACAAGGGAACTGGGAATCCCCATCAGCATGTCGCACAATTTAAAGCTATGTGCGGCAATACGGGAGGTGATGACAAGCTACTCTTCCACCTATTCGTCAGCAGCCTGGCGGACACCGCTTTTGAGTGGTATTAGGAGCTCCTAAATGACTCCGTTAAGATCTTCGCGGATATGGAATTTCTCTTCATGCAAAGGTTTGTTAGTGTAAGTGAACGAACTACGATCACCGCGTTAATAAATGAAAGGGTATGATCGAGCATGACGCTGGTGCAGTATACCATCCGATGGAGGAATCTTTTGTCCAAGTGTGAGCAACGCATTACTGAGGGTCCAGCCATTGGGATGTTTATAGGTACCCTTGATCCACGGTCGAAAGTGTACCCGTTCCTATCTTTCGCTAAGCCTGTCACCTTTCAAGTGCTTATCAACAAGCTGGTTCAGCTGGAACAGATTGGTTAAGGCCCTTCTTCCTCAAGTGGAGAATCTTGGAGCAACAAGAGTAAAGGTAAGGAGGCGCTTATTGCCAATGCTCAACAAAAATCTAGCAGCCTTAAAGAAACCGGCCGCCAAAATAACAACCGCACGAGTCCCACCATAGAAGAAAGATTGGGACGCAAATACTCATTTCCGCATAACAAGATGAAGAAGTTGTTCAATCTTGCCATAAAGAATCGTATGCTATCGTTGCCTGAGCCACGACAACCAACATAAGCCAGTGCAGCCAACAATCCGAACTACTGTCCTTACCATCGGGTAATAAGCCACCCGATTGAAGACTGCTATGGATTCGAGAATTGAGTGAAAGACCAGTACAAACAGGGCAGGTTCATGTTATCAGATAGCTAGAAGGTGGATCCACCATAGAGACATGTTCCCAAGAAGGAAGATATGGCAGGGTCTTCTTGTTTGCTGGTAGCAGAAGCTCCATGAGAGATGGTCCTTTCATAAAAAACAAAGAGTATGTTGAAAGATCTTCAAGCGTGTCCAGCGATCAAATGGAAAATCCCACTTGAACCTCAAATTATCAAAGGGACGTTAAAGCCGCGTCCCATTCCAAAGGCAGACGATAAGGGGAAAAGCCCCAAAATCAAGTCTTCTAAGAAGAAGAAGAAGAAGATGAAGAAGCCTATGCAGCCTGGCGAATATATAGACAGCCGTACGTATTTACAGTAGTATATCGATGCGTTGGAGGAATATAACCGGAAGGTGCGCTTGCCAATCACACTCAAAGAATTTCTTCAGCGTCCCTTCGAATATAGCGATGTTGAAGAAGAAGAAGACTTAGCGGAAGAAGTGGAAGAGCGTGTTGAAAGTTGCCACATGGTCTCTCATTCCTTCTTATATTATGAAGATACTCCGTCAGCACCAGAAAGCGACACAAATGAGCAAGGGGTGAACCACCACCCAATTCTCCAAGTCTGTCACAAGAAGACCCAATTGATAGGTTGATGAGAGAAGCCTTTCAAGCAAGTAAAGGCAACCAAAGGCGTGAAAATAGCTCTATATGAAAAGGCCAAGCAGCTAGGCCTGG
This sequence comes from Agapanthus africanus, assembly GCA_030015575.1. Classification (NCBI taxonomy): domain Eukaryota; kingdom Viridiplantae; phylum Streptophyta; class Magnoliopsida; order Asparagales; family Amaryllidaceae; genus Agapanthus; species Agapanthus africanus. The sequence goes on along the minus strand of JASDDO010000018.1, from coordinate 35,617,557 downwards.
GCAAGAAAGCCGTGGAAAGGATGAGTTATGTAACTCCTTGACCAAAGCAAAATCCACCTCTAAAGAAGAAAAACAAGGTCATAGCCGAGAAGCGGTTTGGCAAGGCCCTGTCTAAGGGTATGAAGCTACCGCCTCTCATAATGTACACTCCAGGAGTACCCTATTTCGACGGTGGAGAAGAACATCCGAAATATTGATTCTATCACAGGAGGATTTCTTACCCTATTGACGAATGTATCGTGTTCAAGAAATGGTGGCAAGGCTATGTTTCTCATCAAAGAAGATTGAAGAAAGAGAAATGAAAGGACAAAACTCGTCTACTTGAAGACGACAACTCAGAAGCAGGTAACAAAACAGGGTCAGCAGTAGAAAGCTGCCACATGACCAACGGAAAGTCTTCAAAAGAAGGGAGTTCCAAAGTTCCCACCTTTGGAAACGATTCTGAAGATGAATTCCTTTTCAATCCTCTCTTTGACTCAGCAGAAGAAGCAACGAAAGTGTGTGATAATATTCAGCTGCGAAATCACACTCTGCCTGAGAAAATCCTTGAACCAACAAACAAAACTTTGAAGAAGCAGGATAAAGAGAAAGAAGAAGTACACCAAGTGATCGAGTTAGATGAAAGATTCGCCAAAGATTTCACTGCCAAGGATCTGCCCAAGAAAATCAAGATAGACTACAATATGTTAGCCCATCTGAAGAAGTTGCCTTCGCACTTGAGCATATACGATGCTTTTCTCTTGTCAAAGGAACTCTGGGAATCCCTCATTAAAGCCTTGAAAGAGACTGACCAGTTCCAAGCTTTCTTCACCGAAGAAGAGATGAAAGATGAATTAGCAGAAGTCCACACAGCCGATATTACCTTTTATGAGGAAGATCTTCTCTTTGGGACGTGTGAGTATAGTCGACCGCTATATGTAGCTGGCTACTACGAAGATAAAAGGATAAATAAGATCATCATCGACAATGGATCTTCGTTCAACCTTCTTAATGTAAGGGTATTGAAAGAACCATGCGTGGAAGTTCAGTACCTAGCGCGGGAGAAAATTACCATATCAAGATTAGACTCACAATCCTCACGGACACTTGGTTCTGTGATATTGATGCTTTGTTTCGGACAGCTGGTAACGGACATCAAGTTCTATGTGATTGATGCTAAGATGTGCTATAAAGCTCTGCTCGGTAGGCCATGGTTGCACGAGTATAATATCATCCCTTCTATGCAATATCAGTGTATGAAATATTAGAAGAATGGTAAAGAGCACATCATCACAGGCGAGCTTAATCCTTTTTCGGTCAATGAAGTACGAAAGTATGATGATGCCAAGCACTTCCTGCCAGATTTCGAGAATACAGAGAAAGCTGGCAAACCGGAAAGCAAGTAAAAACAGGTGGTCACCATCCCAATCTTCAGGTGCAATACACAAGTGGAGGAGGAAATAGTTTTCTCCGGTCAACTTAAGTCAAAGAATGATGAGCAAAAGCCGATACCCATCGTTCCTGTCTTTGGAAGTGATTCAGAGGAGGAGGTTGAAGCGATATTTTCTACCCACCCTCTAGTGAAAACCCTTAACGAAACTAAGCAGACTTTGCATGTCACAATGGTTCCGCCTCGGCACTTTAAAGATCTTGACACCATCAGCACCGACAATATGGAGGAGCGGATAACAATCTATGTACCTCCCAAGCGTAGAGGTGAAAAGGCAATTCTCTTCTAGAAATCGAAAGAGACCAAAGTGGAAAAAAAGATATGGCATGGACTCAACTTGAACCTTGATAGGCTGTGGCCCATTCACATGCCGAGATATTTCATAAAAGTTTTGAAGGATTTCCTCAAGCGTCAAGGGGCACCATTCGAGCAAACCATTTGAGAAGCCCAATTCGACAAAAGGATTCGGGAAGTGCCCGGGAATCGCAAAATTAAGTCCAACGGGAAGCTTGATACTACCGGATTGGGATATATCCGGTCCGAGAAGTGGGAGCAAACTCACAGGTGCCATACTATAAACGAAGAAGAAGAGGCTTTGCCGACAAACAGCACAGCCGAGCAGGGGAAGGGCTCACAATGTAACAAATCTGAAATCCCTGTAAAAATGCAATTTATTCAATTTATAGAAAGAGTATTTCAGCCTGATCAGGAGTTATAAGTTAAATTTGTTTAATAAAAGTAAGAAACAACTTGTAGCTCACTGGTTAAGCCTCTTCACTACTGTGACATATCCTGTGTGTTCGAATCCCAACAGTCCCAATTATTTTTAATATTTTTCTTTTTAACTTTTTGGAAGCCCAAGAGTTGCACATGTAATACACGGAGAATCGAAAAGTTTCAGAAAAATCAAACGGGATAAATGAGGAGTTAACACAGAATATAACACATGCCCAAAACCTCGATCCACATGGCGCAAATCCAACCACCGGTTTTTCCATTTGGCCCGCCACCAGCAGTCCTGATGGCTCCAAATTGCTCCATTATTTGCACGTGTGTCCCTTTAACTCCTCTATACTCCACTGTAGTGTTTGATTTCTCCGCATTCATCCAGAGGCTCTTCAATTCCCCCATTAAACCAATTTTAAAGTTTTTAAATCCAATTCTTTAACTCACATACCCTCATTTCTACAATACAAATACACCACATCTCCTAATATCCCCATTCTAAAAATTCGTATAAAAAATTCTTCAAAATTCTCTAAGATCAAGAGGGGTTAAGGCTAGTCAAGTAGAGTTAGCGACCAAGTTCTTTTCGTTGAAGATCGGAGCTTTTAGCGAGGATACCACGACGTCACGGAGACCCCCTCTCTCTTCCTTAGTCACTTATCAACGCTACACAACCCGAGTCCTTATTTTTCCTTTTCATTTCGTCTCAAATCGCATTCTTAAAACATATCGACAAAAGTAGAGTTCACTCAGATAACATTTTTCTTTTCAATATTTTAATCCACTTTTTAAGTCACACCAATACCTATCATAACTTTAAAATGTTATTCTCTTTGTTTACCTTTTAATGCAATTAAAATTTCATGTGATATGATTATATAACAAACTTTTTCACATAAATACCATGAACTTTAAATACAACCCTTTATTCGATAACTAGCATACATACCTCTAGAAATTTCATAGGGTAATGACCTACCCCATTCACAAACACTATAGTTTCATAGCACGATATTTTAGATATATGGTTAATTTAAAGAATACGAATTACAATAAAATACCCTCGCTTTTACAAAACACGTTTTTAATCGATATTTTTACATCCTTTTGCAATTGCACCTCTACAACCCTTTTTAGGGGACCCGCTTGTGGATGATGTAGATTATCGCATGTCCTTGGGATAGTAGAGTGAGATGCAGAGCTCCTTACGGAGAATTCGGTATCGAAAGGAATAAGAATACGATTTTAAAAGAAATACGATTTTCTTAAACAAAATTAAAACTTTGGAAAATTATATAAAATTATGAAACCGTATTTTCAATAAAAACAAAGGTGAAAAAATATATTTTTAAATGAAAGATTAAATTTTTAATAAAATACCACCAAGTTTACAAAAGAAGTAGTTTTCATTAAAATACCATAAACTTTTAAAAGCTAGGTTTAATCACTAAAATACCACTAAAATTAAAATACATGTTAATAAAAACTCTTAATATTATAAATCACCCTTGAGGTTTATTTTTAAACAATTTTAAAATATTTTTCATAAAACCCCCTCGATAAATGCATACAATGTAAATAAATAAAAATAAATATTTAAGGACCCTAAATTAATATAGGTTTAAACGGGATCATTTCTCTTGAGCCTCAGAGAGCTGAAGAAGTGAGTGCTTGTCTATTCAATTTAGATAATACTGCAAATTAACGGAGTTTATCAATGGCAACTGTCTTGGAAAAAGACACAAATTCTGCCGTCTATGTACAGCAGTTGTCCGATTACTCCCGAACTTAAGAAATTCAAGAGCTAAATCCTTTCATAAGATACTGACTCCAACATGAATCCAAACTCAAACAGAATTCAAAATTAAACACAAACTTGAATACTTGATCATGAACCTGAATACTCGAATTCAAATATCAAACTTGAACTTGATTACTTGACTCGACTTGACTGAACGATGGATATAACTTGACATGAACTTGACATGAATACCTGAATACATGATTACATCTTGAATATGAACCTGTACATTTTTATATTCATGGATTCGGCCGAGACCTGTAATCACTGTTTAAAATAGCTCGCTATGTAGCTTGCTATTTTTGCGCTATGTAGCGTAGCTTAGTCTATTCGCTACGTAGTTTTAGAAAAAAACTTAAATATAAAGTAACTTACATTTTTTCTTCAAATAACTTACACTTTTAATAAATAGTATACGCTACGTTATGCGTACGCTATTTTCATATAAGATTTTCTATTTAAGTTCTTAAGATTTCAGTATCTAATCCTAAACTATATGAAGACGATCTCATTAAAATTTTAAGCTCTTAATTTGAAATCATATTTAGTAACTATGTTTCTCGAATAAAGATTATTTAATTGATTTTTGATAAGTTTAATACTAGTATGAATCATATATATGAACTCAAGATATGAAAATTTTGAAAATATTTTTTTCTTGGTAATTTTAGGAAGCAGAGAAACTGCAACCACAAAATATATTGTTATATTAATTATTATTCTATGTTCTCAAGCTAATTTTATATCTTATAATAATATAATGTATTGTAAATGAGACGATCATAGTAATAACTAATAATTCATGTATCTTACGCTATTCACAACGCTTTTTGCACTTTTTTCCATTTAGTAGTAGAACGGTATGCTACACGCTATTACTATTTAGAACATGCCTGTAATCTTAAACTATACAATACAATACACGGGGATAAAGGGGTAGATTGGTACGGAACGTATCTCATGGAATAAGAGGTCACTTAAAAGATACCTACATGAATTCACGTGCCGTTGTCCCATGGGTTATGATGGGGTCTTGTATTACATGTTACCATAGTCCACGTGGTAAGATGGAATCCTCTTAATACATGAATATCTTTTTTATCAAACTACAAATAACCACGTTAGAATAACTATCTTACACATGTAAATAAACATGCTTAGATACTCTCATATATAACCTTGCTTGTTCACTTTTACTTGGTTTCTCTTCATTTTATATACCATCTTCTTTAACTTCTTTGGGGACTTACCAAGCGCTAGTTCGCTGACGACACTCCTCTCTGTTTATTTCTTTGGAATATTCGTTAGGAGGACCAGATTTGGAGGAGTAGAGCCGAGCCCAGAGGACTTGGACCGGTTTGCTTCTTAGCCTGACTATTAGCTCCTGCTTGTACTTACTTCCAGTACGCCATTGTTTAGGCATTTACTTTATCATTTTTTTTAATTACAAATAGTTGTTTGTAAATTTGAATGTAAAAAAGTTGTTGTTTCATCTTATTACTGTTAGTGTAATATGCCTTAGAGGCCATTATTCTATAGTATTAGTTTGTATATTATATTTTGGAAGCTTGAGATATATACACGGATTTATGACAGTCTTGCTTGATATGGTAGTATGCTACTTAGTTTGTATCTATCTTAATATGTGAATATGTTTCTTTTGACTATCGCTAATACATATTAGTAGAGCCCTTAGGATTTTTGCTTGACTACCAGCGTTGTGATAGCAGTTACACTAGTGGGGGTTGGGTAGTCTATAAGCACGTCGTTATAATGGTCCTTAGTCGTAGGATTATCGAGGCAGGGCATCGATACTCCAGAGTAGACTAGTGTATACGCTTCTCATCCCAGGAGGGGAGATAGTCTGTCCCACAGCCATCAGTATGTCGTACTGGAAATAGTATGCAGGTGCTCATTGGGTTATGAGTTACACTGGATGGATTCGTCGGGAACTGCTGGTTGGTATTATACCTATCGTCAGGTAGCAGTTCCCAAAGACTCATCAATACGCCGGCAGTAGGTGATGATCATATCAATCACCTACAAGCCGCGAGCGGTTTGCTAAACGTAACGGCCACCCGGCTATTGAGCGATCAGAAGATCAATAAGCAAGCCTGCTCATACTCCTGTGAATCCATTCAGTAACACTACTGTACAGTCCGGTCACTTCGTCAGATATGCCGCATATCGCAGCATGGGGTGGTAAAAAGTCAGACCCCAATAGCCTGATAAGTCATGCCGATGCAAGGTCCATAACGGTTCGAGAAACTACTGATAACACTTACCAGCAGATGTCAGCAACCCTATTTAGGGATTTCTTGTTATGGCTAATCAAGCATAGCGCAACATCAACCCCCAATACCGGGAGAGACGAATCCCCTCCTATCGCTCATTGCCTCCATGTGACTCGGGACTGTATCCAAAAACCACCTTTTTGCACAATCTCTTGACCGTGGTATGGTGGAAATCAAAGCACAGTGGGAATCACACAATTCTCTATGACGATCTCGGGTCAATAGACTAACCTATACCCGTGTCACCAGAGAACTGCTATCTGACGATAGGTATAATACCATCTAGGAGTTCTCGGCGAGTCCGTTTAGTGTACCCAGTCTCCACTGAGCACCTGTATACCTTCTCTGATGTCAAACACCAATGCATATGGGATCATCCATCGCCTATCATATGGGTCAAGAAGCGCATACACTAGTCTACTCTGGAGTATCGATGTCCTATCTCGATACTCCCACGACTAGGAACATTTGAAGGATGTACTAACCGACTACCCTGTCCCTACTAGTATGATCAACATCATAATCTTGGTAGTCAAGTACTCATCCTAAGGGCTTTATTAACATGTAATAGAGAGACAATAAGTGTACATGTTAAGATAAAGAGCAACCAGATAGCATAATATCATGTCGAGCAAGAAAGTCCTCCCTATATATGTCCAAGCATCCATTACAATATACATCGCATATACAGTAATGGCCTCTAGGGCATACATATAACTAACAATCTCCCACTTGCACTAAGGCCATTTGTTGCAGTATCTCATACTCAACGTCCTATAGAAGTCTCTCTAGGGAAAGGCCTTTGTGAGTGGATCCACCGTGTTCTCCTTCGCGTCAACTCTCCTGATCTCGATCCCTTGGAGATCAACCATTTCCCTGATCAGGTGATACTTGCCTCAGAATATGTCGGGATCGCTGATGGGACCGGTGTTCCTAGGCTAAAGCCACAACTCCATTGTAGTCACAATAACAGTTATTGGATGCTCAATGGTAGGAACCTTGTTCATCTCATGAACAAGAAATATCCAGACAACCTCTTTGGTAGCTTCGTTGGTAGCGATGTATCTAGCCTTTATCGTCTAGTATGTCATGGTATCTAGCTTGGAACTCTTCCAACATACCGTCCTTCCACTGAGGGTAAAGACAATGCATGTGACTGAATTTCAGTCGACTTTATCACTCTAGAAGCTCGAACCAAGAAAATTCATTTAGTGCTTCTCAAGTACTTAAGAATGTCCTCCACAGCTGTCCGGTGATTCTCCCAAGATTCGATTGATTCCTGATCACTACACCTAGTGAGTTAGCTACATCTGGTCTGGTACATAACATCACACACATGATAGAGCCTACTGCCGAAGCATAGGGTATCCCTTGCACGCGAGTTCTCTCCAAATCAGTCTTGGAAGACATCTTTTTGGAGAGAGTGATTCCTGAGTAAGTGGACGAACCACCACGCTTAGAATCTTCCATACTAAACCCCTTTAGTATGGTGTTAATGTACTTGCATTTGGGACACTCCCAATATCTACTTAGATCTATCACCATAGATCATAATCCACAAGATATAGTAGGTATCATCTAGATCTTCTATTGAGAATCCTCGTGATAAGAGGTGCTTGACCGAGTGTAGCATAGGAAACCATTTCCTATCAAAAGTATGTCATCTACGTACTATACGTGTAAGACAACCTCACTCTCTACAACCTTCTTATATATACAAGGTTCATCTACCATTTTGATGAAGTCAAACTCTTTGACTGCCACATCAAAACAGATGTTCCAACTCCGTGATGCTTTCTTTAATCTTGATGGACTTAAGCATAGCTTTGAAAGTCTCAACTTTTCCATTTACACCAATAATCTTCTCAAGATCCATTTGCTCCCAATGGGTTTTACCCCTTCAGGTGCAGTATGCAAAGTCATACTTTGTTGGTGTACATGGATTCTAGCTTTGATCGTATAGCATCCAGCCATTTCATAGAGTCCCCACTCGTGATGGCCTGCCTGAGCCTAGTTGGACCATCATCAACCATGATGCAATCCTCGCTACCACTGTCACCGAGGAGACCATAGTATCTCTCAAGTGGATGAGGAACCCTATCAGATTCGTGGAGAGGCTGAGGTTTATTGGAGACTATTGAATCCTTTGGTTTTGCCAAATCATCATCTGTTAGTTTGTCAAGCTGGAACAACTTCCAGTTCTACCTCATGACCACTAATTTCTTTACAAGAAATTCCTTTTCTAAAAAGGTGGCATGCTGAGAAACAAAACACCTTTTGCTCATCAGATAGGTAGAAGATATTCCCCCGCAAATGTTTGGGATATCCAACAAACTTATACAGAACTGACCTTGCCTCGATCTTGTCCGGATTTTGCTTTTCAGCATAAGCCGGACAACCCCATATCAACTCGTTTAAGACATGGTCTCATCCCATTTCATATCTCATATGGAGTGGTACGCTCTGATTTGGATGGAACCAAATTCAATAGGTATGCAGCTTCTCAAGTGCATAACCCCCAAAAGAAAACAGGTAACTCAGCAGTACTCATCATAGAGCGTGCCATATCTCATAGGGTGCAATACCTCCGCCCCGATACACCGTTGTGCTGTGGTGTATACGATGGAGCAAGCTGAGAGAGAATCCCATTCTCCTTTTATCCAGGAACTCCATGCCCAAGTATTCACCTCCTCGAACTCAACGAAGGACTTTAATACTTCTACCCGTCTGGTTCTTAATCTTCAATCTTATATTTCTTGAATTTCTCAAAAGTTAGACTTGTGTTTCAACAGGAACACATGTCAGAATCCTGAGAGATAGTCGATGAATATAATGAAGTAGCAAGAACCAACCCTGGCATTTGTAGACATAGGACCGTATACATCATGTATCCATCCCAAGAGTTCAATAACTCTTGCTCTGTTTCCAGTAAACGGAGTATTGGTCATTTTACCTTTGAGACAAGACTGGCAAGTATCAAAAGATGAGAATTCGAACGGATTCAAATATTCATCCTTACATAACTTAGCTGGTCGTGTTGCATTGATATGACCTAGTCTACAATGCCATAAGAAGGATTCGTTCATTTCTGAACAACTCCTCTTGTGTGTGTGTTCGGTATAGTTTGAGCTGTGGTTTGATTTAGAACGTATATGCCATTACATAGCATGCCTGATCCAATCAACTCTTGATTCAGGAAAATGTTCACAACATTATCCTCCAATACAGAATTATATCCTTCTTTAACTTAATAAATAAACCGATGTAATATTGTATATCAGGTTCGGTATGTAATAACATTCGTTCAGAATCAATGTATTAATACAAAGTGGTATTTGCCAACTGATTTGGCTACAACACTTGCACCATTCTCTACACTTAGAGATATATCATCCATTCTCAGTTCTCTACCTTTCATTAGCCTATGTAACAAATTACATATTTGGGATCCTAATCCGGTATCTCATACTTAGAACGTAGAGGATACTGAGAAACAGTTCTCAGTAATCAACACACGCGAAGAATATGCATCAACATGCACATTCCTCGAATGTGTGGCATGGGAATCTAGATATTCCCCTATTCCCTGCTCGGACTTATAACAATTATAAGATAGAGCGGAACCAACGTTTCCCATATTAGTATAATAAGCAGATTCGGTCAATGCATCCATATTATTATCTTGATTAAGGCGTGACATGGTCGCTACCAGGAGAGAGAGAGAAGAAAACACTCTGCGTGCGCTCTTTCAAGATCAGATTGGTTATTAATTTATTTAATCAGGATGGCTCCCACTGTTTTTATCAAATCTTCCTTTAAATCCTAAAATGTAAGACTAGCCAGGATTAATTACACCCTACAAGTTCGCCAATCTTTCGGCCAGGCCAGTGTCGGTACTTTGAGGGAGGTTCCCCGTGCTTTCGTACGGATCTAATTAAAATAAACCTCGTTTTCCTAGGGGTGTAACCCCATTAACACCTTCCTAGACACCTACTTGATCGGCTAATTGTAATGTGTAACACTCTCCCAAGAGAAACTCTTACTCGCAGTGGGTATCGGGATCCAACTATCTCATAGAAGGTATGCAATCTCATTGCAAATTTCAACACTTGAAATTCCCGATAATCTTTTACCCCTAGCGTCCTATGACCTTGACGTAGGCCAACAAACCATAGTCCGCTAGGCAAGTTCTACCCGTACATTTCATGATTGAATTAAACCCACCCGCACGACCCTTGACGTAGGCCAACAAAGTCGCACGACTACCCTAATCCAATCGCGTCGTATGCAGCAGATAAGCACTAGTTAGCTACCGTACACTACGCCTTGATGCAGGCCAACAAACGTAGCACACGAATACTAAGTAGTACTTATCTGAAATTACGGAGGGCTACGGCAGGTTTTTAAGAAAACCTTTTGCGTAATGAACTTGATATCGTTGTAGAATTGAGTAATTTTGAAAAGGAGTGTTTTTTAGGCTTTTACTAGTTTTGCTAAAGAGGTCACTCACGGTGAAGGGACTCCGGCTCTTTCCTTATCGAATAAGGTGCGGGATATTTCACAAATACCACTATGCAAAGCAAAAACTATAGAAGCAATCAAAAGACAAACCGAGTGGGTTATAGAATCTGCCAGTTTCGCTAAAGAGGTCACTCCCGGTGAAGCGATCTCGGCTCTTTCCTTATCGAATAAGGTGCTGGATATTTTACAAGGAATACCGCTATGCAAAGCAAGAACTAGAGCTACCAGTTTTTAAACAAGTTTCTACAACATCTTTAGGTTTCTTTTATTTCATTAATCTCATTAATGAAGTCCCATCAAATTATGCTTCCCAAGTATCAAATAAGAAACGAAAGCAGCAATAGTTATTATATATTATATATTTAATATAGGCATTCATCTCAGAACATATCAAGTGATCACATCACAAAATATCAGCAGCAGAAGAACATAAATGAAATATTGGATATACTAGGAATTCTGTATTTTAATTAAGACAATAAAAAATGCGGATTCCACGGTCGTGATGAATAGACAAACCCACATCCCTAGACCCCTACAAGAGCGGCAAGCTACCCTACCAATTCTAGGGTTAGGATACCCGATCTCGACTCCTTGAGATGGTCTCCCACTGGACCCTAGAACCCGGTTACTTGTGCTCTCCTCCTTGGGTCTATCCTAATGCGGAAAAGTAAATAATATACATCAATGGTGACATCATCCTCAACCCGGAAGTGCCCCAATAAAAGAATATTACATACAAGCTTTTACATGAATGAAAATGAAAAACTCTCATCTTACATAAAAAAAAAACCGGCTATTCAAAACACGACGATCCAATTTAACATATCACAGCAACACAAAACATCACATGTCATCAACGTAAGTAAATAGGCGTATCCCAATTGTCATTGACATATAACAACGAAACCGGTGATACACCACATATTACACTTACGGTCGCAGAAAAGAAAGTGAAAAACTACAACAATTAGAATCCGCAACAACCTTAGACATCATAAACCCAACGTAACACATACTTTGGATTTCATGTCCAACAAAATGAATTCCTTAGACATCTTATGCCTAACAATTATAAACCCCGCATTTTAGTCTCGATATTGAAAACACTTTCCAATAACCTTTTGGGTAATTCAACAAGATTCCCGATAACCTGATCGAATGCTAGTCGGTAACTTTAGTAGACGGCCGCACCCCGATGCCGTCGAAGAAGTGCACCTTGGCGGAACACCGCGGCTGCGAGCATCCGAACGGATGCTTTTGGCGACGGGGTTCTCCTACAGTCACTTGGTCGGGGCTATGGGGCATGGCTATCTAGTAAGGTTACCCGACGAGTATCCGCGTACACTACGTAATTGCGACGGACTTTTGATCCACATCAAATTTCCGTGGCAACCGATCAAATGAGACTGAACTGCTAGATTTATAAAATTCAAACTAGTTATCACATAACTAAATTGTATGGATTCCAAATATTGTATCACAATCACAGATAGCTAGACGATGTTAAACTTTTCGATCGAATAAAAAAACATCCAAAATTTCCAAAAGAGCTCAACACTTCAGCGGAGTTCAAAACGTACCCAGAACATACCACAGCTCCTATGAACCATCCGTAGAAGGGCCGACCCATGCCTCAATCATGTTGCCATGGAACTACCGCAAACCCTAGGGTATGACCGCGGTTCCGCGATCCAAAAAGTCGAGTTTGGGTATCGTTCTTCTAAAGCGTCCACAGAATCGCTTGCATGATTTTCTAAAAATTTTAAACTCGGAAAAATCCAACTCTTGGAAAATTTCCAGTGAGGGAAAATATGGGTTATTGATATCCGTTCGAACTTTTTAACATCGTCTAAATAACCCGAATAGATGTTTGAATTACGATTACGAAATACTCCGAATTGCCTTTGCAGAAAGTTAATATCACATGCAAATTTAGCAAAAACTAGCAACACCTGAAACACCAAAATCCAGAGACTGGAACACCATGAAAATTTGAAGTCAAAATTCCCCAAGTGGGCCGTGGAGCTCGGTTTTAGAGGTGATGTGGCGGGCCATAAACAGGACAATTTGCTTCAAATTTTCACAGTGTTCATGTTATATCACATACAACATTCTGCAGTTGCTAAAAATTTTTTAGAGGCCATTTAAAATTCGACAGAAACTGGATTTTGTTGTTTTAAGCTTCGGAGTAGTTTCGGTTTCGTAATCTAACAAACATCGTCTAATTCTCTAGCTTGGCTCTGATACTACTGTAAGGTTCCCTAGGTCGGCAGCAAGGTTTCGGGAGGTATCGTCCATGCCAATTTCAAAATTTTGTCGTTCTAAAGAACCCTAACCTAGAATCTTAACTAGAGATTTATACGAAATAACATGTAAACAACTTTACATCTAAGTAGATGAGGAATACAAACTTTGTAGACCGGTCCTTCACTTCTAAAGCTCCGTGTAGTAGTCCCTTCGATCCAAGTAGTGAACACCCGAACTCTAGTAAGGGTTCACATGAAGAAAAGAACAAGCTTGCTTGAAATCTTCGAGGCCGAAGATGGTCTACGTCGAGAAGACTCAACCTCATGCTACCTCTTCACTAATTGTAGATTAGTGAAGCAAACATCCTAAACTAAATGGATAATATAGTAGAGGATGATGAAGTAGAAAATGGGCTCACTTTAGATTTATTTTTCTCACTATTTTTCTTCATCTCGCATTAACCTAGAGAGCTAAGCTCTTGAAGAAGGAGAAGAAGATGAAGAGAGAAGAGAATGAATCTCATGAGGTGAGAATAGCAACCATGGGTGATTTAGTGTCATACAGTAACTCATGTAGAGAATAGACCATGGTTAACAATAATGGTTATGTTAATAAATATCTATAAGAAAAACAAAGTTAGTGGACTTGGTCAATGGTTCTCCAAGCTTCTCCAAGCTTCGACCATTAAACCATTTTCCATCTAATTTTGATTAACTTTAAATAAATAAAACCGTATCATTATTATAAGCATGGTGTGAGTCTCATACACCCATGAAGCATGTGGCATCAAACATGACACAAATAAAATGTACATTAATATATATCACATATATACTATATGCACACAAGTGAGAAAAAGAAATGTTTAGTGAGCAAATATTAGTCAATGTAAGTTAATATATCACATATATAATTATACATTAAATTATTAAATCAACACTTGATTTAATAATCCGGCTATATCACATACAACCGACTAATATTAAATGCATCATTTTATCGAATCAACACTTAATCCGATAACCCGGCTATATAACATATAACCGACCGATATCACATATCGTGAGAATAGAATGCGGTATCACATACGCGCATTAATATCGGTCCCGTACATATCACATATGTGCTCCTACTTCATTTCGCATGAACCAGGAAACCTCTGTGTAGGACTCTAAAGACCCGTCAATACGCCGGCAGTAGGTGATGATCATATCAATCACCCATAAGCCGCAAGCGGTCTGCTAAACGTAACGACCACCCAGGTATTGAGCAATCAGAAGATCAATAAGCAAGCCTGCTCATACTCCTGCGAATCCATTCAGTAACACCACCGTACAGTCCGGTCTCTTCGTCAGATATGCCGCATATTGTAACCCGGGGGTGGTAAAACGTCAGACCCCAATAGCCTGATAAGTCATGCCGACTCAAGGTCCATAACGGTTCGAAAAACTACTGATAACACTTACCAGCAGATCTCAGCAACCCTGACCAGGGATTTCCTGTTATGGCCAATCAAGCATAGCGCAACATCAACCCCCAATACCGGGAGAGAAGAATCCCCTCCTATCGCTCATTGCATCCATGTGACTCGGGACTGTACCCAAAAACCATCTTTTTGCACGATCTCTTGACCGTGGTATGGTGGAAATCAAAGCACAGTAGAAATCACACAAGACTCTATGATGATCTCGGGTCGACAGACTAACCTGTACCAGTGTCACCAGAGAACTGCTATCTGATGATAGGTATAATACCATTTAGGAGTTCTCGGCGAGTCCGTTCAGTGTACCCAGTCTCCACTGAGCACCCGCATACCTTCTCTGATGTCAAACACCAATGGATATGGGATCATCCATCGCCCATCATATGGGTCAAGAAGCGCATACGCTAGTCTACTCAGGAGTATCGATGCCCTGTCTCGATACTCCCACGACTAGGAACATTTGAAGGATGTACTTACCGACTACCCTGTCCCTACAAGTATGATCCGCATCATAATCTTGGTAGTCAAGTTCTCATCCTAAGGGCTTTATCAACATGTAATAGAGAGACAATAAGTGTGCATGTTAAGATAAAGAGCAACCAGATAGCATACTATCATGTCGAGCAAGAAAGTCCTCCCTATATATGTCCATCCACTACAATATACATCGCATGTACAGTAATGGCCTTTAGGGCATACATATAACTAACACTTGGGTCTATCCTAGGAGCAGAAAACAGTAAAATACATAATACAACGGTGGCTACAATCTCAACCCGGATGTGCCCCGCAAAATAATATTACATCACTTTACAATTTACATCGAATGAAAGAATGAAAAACCCTCATCTCACATTCCCGGCTATTCATCCACGACGATCCAATAAGTTCATATACACAAACCAATATCACATATCATAGATATGTGCAACCCCCACTAATCGACGTATAGCAATTAGCGGATGTTCAGCACATATATCACAACACAGATAAAACCCGATTAGCAAATAATTTAGAATTTCGATTGAAAACTATTTTCCGTGTCTACCCCAAATGCAAACCAGCACTCAGATCATCATGGGTAGAAACCAAATAAACAAGAAGAAAACATACCCAGAATAAGAAACACTGTGCAAAAACGAGGCGACTCGGCCTTGAATCGGCCGCGGAACCGCGACGAAACCCATAGTTTCACTGCGCTTACGCGGTCTTCTTGGCGATTCAGTAAGTCGGTTTTCAACAGTGATCTTATAATTCCTTGCAGTAAATTTTCATGCCTCTGAAATAATTTTAAGCACAGTTTTAAAAATAAACAGAAACTTGAGGGATCGAGTGCATTGTTTCCGAGTTTTCCGACGATCGAAGTTCTAATAACTTGCTAACAAGCTAGTAAAGATTTAGTTAGGCTCTGATACCACTGTAAGTCGATGTCGCGCACCTCGCGGGTTTGCACGGAGGTGGAATATGCAAAAAATGATTTTTCAAAGCTCGCAACACCGACTTGAACTCCAGGATCGATGTTAAACCTTAACTAGCTAACTTGCAATGAGGTTTAACTACTCGGATGAAAGTTATACCTCACGATACCAAGTCCTTCGGGTCTTTATCGCTGTCCTCCACCTCGTCATAAGCTCCGAGGATCGAGAACGGATCGGGCAACCTCGACGGCCTCCTCGAGTTAAAGACGATCCACCCGAGAGTCTATAGTCCGAGCTCCTACCTCAAATCCGAGGTAACTACGGATTCTAGTTCGCTAAACTAGCATTCCTAGGTTGTGTAGCGTGAGAAGATGGAATGGTTTGTCTCTTGGAACCCTAGGATTCTCAACACATGAGAGCTTTAGGGTTTAGAGGAAGAAGAAGATCACTTGAGGAAAAGCTAGTGAAGAATGAGCTTGGAAAAGAGATGGCTTAAGAATAGAATAATCAAGCATGCTAAAAATAATTGAGGAGATAAATATCTCTTCAAAATATCAAGCATGCTTGAAAATATCTGAGTGGTGAGTCATGCTTGATCTTTTGTCCATCTCCACCTCATTTCCTCCACCTCATTTAAATTTAAATCCATAAAGAAAATGAAACCCTAATGAGGCATCTCCTTCTAAAAGCTTTCCCGAGAAATTACGAGAATGTCCCCCATCCGTATATACATACCCGCATCCGCATTCTGAAGAATACGAATACAAAGAGACGAAAATAATCCATCAATATAATACTAGGATCCGGCTTAAACCAAAGCCCACTAGTATTATCCGCTCGATCATCATACGTACACAAGTACACGTAATTGATCGAAGCTTGCCGTAAAACCATACGGCCTCTACACCTTTTGCCCAGTGCAGGGAAACCCTCTGTGTGGGAATCTAAAGACTCGACACTACACTGGAAGTGGGTTTAACCACAAGCCGCAAGCGGTACTAGCTGCACGTAACGGCTATCCAGGTATGTGTCGATAAGAAGGCCGATGAGCTAACTCATCCGAACTCCTACTGAGCCTATCTGTGACAATCTACGTACAGTCCGGTCTGTTCGTCTAAGAGTATCGCATATCGGACCTAGGGGGCGGTAATCGTCAGACCCCTAATAGAGCAATAAGTTGTGTCGGAGTATAGCCCAAAACACCCTGAGAAACTACTGGAGTACCTACCGGTAAATCTCGCTTGCCTTGGCCAAGGACTTTATGTAATGGCCTTCCGAACACAACGCGATATCAACCCCCAATACCGGGAGAGGCGAATCCTATCTAACTGCCACTGCCTCCAAGTGCTTCGGGAATGCACCCAACTACTACCTGTTTGCACGACTCCTTTGAACCGTGGTAGGGTAGTAATCAAAGTACAGTGGGAACACACTCAAGGCAAAGTAGCAGTGTCAAGTCAACGGACTAAGTTGTACTCATGTCACCTGGGAACTCCTACCCGGCGATAGGTATAACGCCCACCAACAGTTCCCAACGAGTCCTTTCCAGTATACTCATAACCTAATGAACACCTACATACCATCTCTAATACGACGTACTAATGGCTGTGAGACAATCCATCTCCCCTGCTGGGATGAGAAGCGTATACACTAGTCTACTCTGGAGTATTGATGCCCCGTCTCGATAATCCTACGACTAGAGACCCGTATAGGATGTGCTTATAGACTACCTAGCCCCCACTAGTATGACTGCCATCACAACGCTGGTAATCAAGTAAAGATCCTAAGGGCTCTACCAATATGTATAAGCGATATGCTAAAATAAACACATGCACATATTGAGGTAGAAACAAACCAGGTAGCATACTACCATTTTGAGAAAGACTGTTACTATATCCGTATATATCCCAAGCTTCCATTAAGTAATATACAAACCAATATGATACAATAATGGCCTCTAGGGCATATAACACAGGCAATAACTTCTTTTAGTTATGTTAGTTTAGTGTTTGGATTCGATTTCTATGGTTATAGTTTGTAGTGCTCTTGTAAAATTTAAAGTTTTTGATTCCGCAAATGCCGTTGTCGTCACGGCATGAGTACTAAGAACCCACAGTTCCAACAAGGTCTTCTCCATCGATAGAATGTATTTGGCCCAGCCGCCGTAGCCTGCTAAATATCGCGGAATCATACCCACATGGTAGGGTATTCCCCATGGTCTGTCCTCATCTTGGCTCATCCGGCATCCCAGAAGATCTACGGGCATCGACATTGTAACTCCTTCCGTAGAGGGCTGGAACTGATTATGAGCTGTCCAATCATCTGGCAGAGGCTCTGTATACTGAATGGGCCCTAGAGAATCAGATGGTACCTCACACTCGAAGCTAACTTGGCCTTGTACTATCTGATTATACCATCCAGCCCATAAGTGAAGATGTTGTTGCGGAGCGTCATGATGCCGAATCATCCGGATGATTTTCTGGTCTGTTGGCTCTTCTGGATGCAAGTTTGGCGTTCATACCCAAAAGGCGACGGATATGCCATAATGCCTGAAAAACAAGAAGAGAAAAGGGCGTTAAATTGTAAGCATGGAAAATCCCATGAGTGATGAAGTATGGGATTCTTAACTATGAAGTTAAGAAACTCCACGAAAGAATTTTTTTAGCAAAAGTGTATAAGTTTTTTCTAAGCACTTAAGCTAAAGCCTAAGCCTGGTTACCCATAGGTGCGCATCAAAATAAGTGCACAACCCACAAGAAAATGGCAAGTGCGTAACCTATAAGATGCGCACTAAGCAAATGGAAGTGAAGGTTTCGCATCAAGGGCAGAGGTGCACATCGCACTTACCAATTGACGATTAAAGAAGCAAAAGCTTTTGTGGGAAGCGAAAGATTCAATAAGTGCGTAAGCACTGAGGGGACAAGTGCGCAACAAAGTTATTAAAGTACAAAGGAGAAAATAAAAATGGCGCACTTTGATGAAGGGAGTGGGGCCCTATTTATAGGTGTCAAATGTCGGTTCGTATCTCACGAATCTCAAGACAAATCTGGTGGTTCATGGATTGACACCAATCTCACCCACGTGTAGGTCACGTGGGGGGCATTTGTTCGCACATATTTAAGTACGCATATATTAAGTGCGTACTTGATGGAAAAATGACTCTGATGACATGCACACTTATATACATTCGTATATGAAGGCTAATGAATGATATAGGCAATAACACGTGCGCATCCTTGCCATGCGCACTTGGCAAAAATCACTAAGTACCATGCGTATATGCAAAACACGTGTGCATATGCTAAATCTTTAATATGCGCATATGCTAACGGAGCGCATATGCTAATGGACTCCTATGATAAAAGGGGTTATGTATAAGCCTAAGGGAAGGGATAAACTGAAAACCTCGAAACGAGTAAATAAACTAAACTAAGCTATTTCAACAAAAATTGAAAAAGAAGTGCGGATATAAAAGGAGAGATATTTTTCATTCATACGTCAAAAAGGTGGATTACAGACTACCGACTGAGAACAAGTACTGAAAAGTGAAAGACAAACAAAAGCAAACCATCTTTTAAAGTTCACAGTGGCAAGATACTAGCATCGATACATAGGTTCCTGAATTCAAAAATAAAGCCCAACAAGGCTTCCCAAGCATCATTTTCTATCTTCTTGTGCTTCCGTTCACTGAGACAGGCTTCGGGATCTCCACTTATATCTTCTATCCTAGCATATGAAGATATGATTTCTCTTTTCTGATATATGTGATGCAAGAAAGTACTCGCATCATCCCTCCACCATTTAGAGATCATGCCTATTAAGTAAACTGAGTGCACTTTGTCTTTGGCCTAATCAAGCGCTTGGAGCGGCATCACCACAAAATTTCCGTGCAAGGCATCCCGGATTACTTCAAACACCATCTGCAGAAGTGAAGAGCGACGAGGAACCATTCGTCCACAGTGAGCTTCTAAATGATGCAGCACGGCTTCACACTGGTCATCGGTATAGTCTGGCCCATAATAATGAATGATGTTGTGAGAAATGATGTCCCTGATGTTATACAAATGATCAGCTATTGGACCTGGAAATAAGGAGAGAGGAAAATGTCAGCAAAAGTGTTGTAGTTTCAAAGATTGGAGTTCATCGCATAAAAAACAAAGAAACCCCATTGGATGCGCAATGTTGGCTATAGTGCCCTCAAGGAAATTATTATAATCGCAAGCAGCAAATTATGATGATTGAGAGAGGACCTATATGGGTAGAACAATCTTACTCGAGATGATATATGCTATCCTGTTTATCTTTATCATCATGTGCATGTATTATGTGGTATTACAAATCACTATTACATGTTGATAAAGCCCATAGGATTCATGCTTGACTACCAGGGTTATTGTGGCGATTACACTTGTGAGAATTGGGTAGTCTATAAGCAAATCCTTAAATGTCCCTAGTCATGGGAATATCAAGACTGGGCAACGATATTCAAGAGTAGACTAGTGTATACATTTCTTGACCCCGACGAGAGACGATGACTGGTCTCACAACCATTGGTGTTAGTCACAAAAGATTGTATACAGGTGCACATTGGGTTATGAGTTATACTGGACAGACTTTCCGGGAATATGCTAGATGGTATTATACCTATTTTCAGGTAGCAGTTCTCTAATGGCATGAGTACAGATTAGTCGGCATGAGTACAGGTTAGTCTGTTGACCTGAGATCGTCATTTGTCTCGTGTGAGTTCCTACAGTGCTTTGATTACTATCCTACCATAGCTCTACTGAGTCATGCTAACAGGTTTTAGTTGGGTACAGTCCCGAAACATATATAGAAAGTGAGCGGATCGTCAGGGATTCATCTCTCCCGGTATTGGGGGAAGATGTCGTGCAATGCACGGGTGGCCATCACCAGAAATCCTTGGCCAAGATGGACGAGATTTACTGATTTGGATCAGTAGTTTCTATGTAGGTGATGGGCTTCACACCGACATGACTTATCACGTTTTTAGGGGCCTGACGTTTTCCACCCCGTAACCTGGTATGCGACACTCTCAGATGAAGAGATCGGACTGTACGGAGATTTTCACTTTCAGGCTCAATAAGGATACAGACGAGTTTGCTTATCGACCTTCCTTTCGTCCAATATCTGGGTAGCCATTACGTACAACTAGTGTCGCTGACGTGCTTATGGTTAAACCCATTGCTAGTGTATTTTCGTGTCTTTAAAATCCGACACAGAGGGTTCCCCAGCTCTGGAGAAACAATCTAGTGTGCGTATTTTGATACGTACATAGGTTCGATTAAATACCTGTTTTTGTATACATACTTTTAATCAAATGTTTTGTTAATACTAGCCGGTTTGAAAGATATCCATATTATCACATTTGGATAAAATGTGAGCTAGTATTATATATTTCTTTTTGTGTAACGTTTTAGAAATCGTTTTGCAAATTTTCCGTTTTTAGGGTAAAATAGTCGGTGTTTTCCGTTTTAACCCGATTGTGATCAAACTTCTGTATAGACTTGTCGGCACCTAGTTTAGCTAGAATGAAGCTAGTGCGCGGGCTTTGGGGGTCAATGGGAAGTTTTGGTTCACATTGAATTTTTCCCTAATTAAATTATTATTTTAATGCTTTATTTGTGCAATTTATTAGTGGTAATTACATTTTTATGTGGGTTAATTACTACTAATGTGAATCTATGCTAATCTAATCACTAGAATTAGTTTAGAACCTCCTCACCAAAATATCTAGATATTTGGTTAAATTAATTGAATTTTCAAGAAAAGATAATGGTGACAAATTGCTATTTTGTTTTATATTGCAATTAATGAAGTTTTCTTCTAGAAAATTCCACACTTCACCACAAAACCCTAGCCATCATCACAAGGCCGGCCACTTCATTTCCTTGCTTCCCTTCTCTCTCCTCACCTCATTTCATTAAATTCTAGTTCAAAAAATTCATGAAAAATCCAAATTTATTCATACAAATTCAAATATAAACCAAAACCCTTCTTTCTTCTTCACCAAACAAGCTTTGTTCTTCATTCAAGTGAGGATTTTGGAGGCTAATCATTTGATTTTCTAGTTTCAAGTTGTGTTTCTTTGAAGGTATAAATCCAAACCCTAATCTCTTTATATGGTGTTAATACTTTAATTTAACTTATTTAGATGTTTAATTTAAGCTTTTAATTTCATATTTAGAATTTCTAGTAAGAGTTTTGTTAATTAAATTAGGATTTTGATTCGTGAAAAGGTTAGATGATAATTTTAGTCTAATGAAAACTAAACTATGTTGCTAATTTGTTAAATGATATTTTCCTAATTGGTTAATTAAGCTAATTAGCAAACTAAACTTTTAATAATCCTAATTAAGTGAGATTTAAAATTATAGTAAAAGTTTAAATGGTTTAACCTTGCTATTTTATGATGTTTGTAAATTCTAGTTTTGGTAAAGGTTGTAGTTTGGTGCTAAAATGATATATGCAGCTTACTAGATTTCGGTAAGTTTTGGCGTGGATTTCTTTGAACGTTAACGTTATTTATATTATATTCTACGTTTATTATTGTGTTGTGAATGCATGATCGGTGCGATCAGGGTCTAGGTTTGGTACTTGTGTCGCTTTGCGTTCCTAGCTAGGGTCGTGCCGATGTCGTTCGTGTCTTTGTGTAGTTTTTGCTCTTGAGTTAGTTTCATAGTGTCGCTATGCGCGTTAGCCACTTGACGAACACTTGAGAGTATGTTTGGAGTTGGTGCGTCGGTCAAACGTAGTTTGTACGTGTTATTGGTCGATTGCTAATATAGACTTGTTATATTGTTATATGCTTTTAGAATCGCAGGCGGGGACTTCAGGCGCTGCGAACAGGGGAAAGCGAGTGGTAGGCTTTACTTAGCCAGGAACGTTGGTGAGTAGATTTAACATCTACAGGGGAATCGCCCGCATGGCGTTATGGGTCTGGGCTAGAGATGTTATGAATTGTCGCATATTCTATTTTATATAGAGAGTTGCGCATATACCTTATTGCTTAGTTATTTGTTGTACTTGGACCTATACCCGGCTCATATTGCACGAGCACTGATTGTATGCCACACACACCGTCAATAATTGCTATGACACGCACAACACACATACCTATATGATATTGTTTGGTTACGGATATTGAGATATTGATTCATATTTCTGTATGCATACGACATATAACATACCTGTATACCTACAAACTTACACATATGCCTTGACATGCTTACATACTACTTACCTGTATACCTATAGGGTATTGTACCAATAGCGATAGGTACATACACACATAATGACATAGCTACATGTATACCTTGCATACATGCTTCACTTATACCTGGAGGGTATATTACATCATTACTGATAGGTAGATATTTATACTCTGCTATACCTTTATGTCTACACATATATCTGGTCATAGCTACATGTTCACCTTTATTTGATATTATGTAGACTTGGAGAAATTAGGAACCGCGTGATGTTTATATTAACTTGTTACAGTTAAATAGCGGTTTTTCCTTTATATGCTTGCATTTCAGTTTTATGTTGCGTATATTATATTCATGGATTTTCGCATTGAGATATGGATTTTTCATGATGTTTTATGGATTTGAGGACCGTGGTAGTTTCATGAAATTATGTATTATTTGAAAAACCCGGTTTCTCTTGATATGATATTTCAGCAGCCACCATGAGTTTTATCGGTTCTGATATATATACCCCATGCGAGGAGCGTCGTGGTTCATATGAGGGTACATGGTGGGGCCCGGAGGTACCCCGGGGCAAGAAAGGGATTTTGATGTAACATGCCGATGAGGCCTGACAGGGGAACCATACCTACCGGTGACAGTACCTATGACTCGGCGGTTATCGTGGGGATACCGACAGGAGTCATGTACGTATGGATACATCGAGAGGCGAGGGTCAGAGCTAGGCACTCGAGCTTTCGGTATAGCGTATGATACGTACCTATCAGGGTGCCAGTCGTGGTGACAGCACCCGATAGATCAGCCTTTATGTGTCGATACTTGGCACAGGTTTTCTTGATATTTTTACTCCTAAGTATATAAAACAGTGGAATGGAACGCTGTTATATATATATATATATATAAATATATATTAGTGGAATGAGACGCTAATATATATGTATACATATAAATTCATATACTTCATCATAATTATTCATGCAAATATACTTAGGATATATGAGATTCGCTTGATATTAGATTTGGGATATAGGAGATTCATTTGAGATTGGATGCAGGATATATATAAGATTGCTGATTTTGTACATTCAGGTTATATGAGATTTACTTGATATTGTACATTCAGGGTTTGTAAGACTTACATGATATGAGAGCCAATTTGGGGGCTGATTTGAGAAAATCGGGATTTGGATTGTCTTGATGGACTTTGGTCCTACCACGATGTCAGGATTCCGTGGAAATGACATGTTTCATTCCATACTCAACATTTATTGTTTATGCACTGCTTCGTGTATTAGTTGTACCTGATAGTGTTAGTTATATGTATGCCCTAGAGGCCATTACTGTACATACGATGTATATTGTAATGGATGCTAGGAGATATATAGGGAGGACTTTCTTGCTCGACATGATAGTATGCTATCTGGTTGTACTTTATCTTAACATGTACTCTGATTGTCTCTATATTACATGTTGATAAAGGCCTTAGGATATGTACTCGACTACTGGGACTATGATGAGGTCATACTAGTGGGGCTACGGTAGCCGACGAGTACATCCTATAACTGTTCCTAGTCGAGGGTGTATCGAGACAGGGCATCGATACACCAGAGTAGACTAGCGTATACGCATCTTGACCCATATGATGGGCGATGGATGATCCCATATCCATCGGTGTTTGACATCAAGGATGGTGTACGGGTGCTCAGTAGAGACTAGGTACACTGGACGGACTCGCCGAGAACTCCCAGATGGTATTATACCTCACGTCAGATGGCAGTTCTCCGGTGACACTGGTACAGAGTAGTCTGTTGACCCGAGATCGTCATAGAGTCTTGTGTGATTCCCACTGTGCTTTAATTTCCATCATACCACGTCCAAGAGGGCGTGCAAAAAGATGGCTTTTGGGTACAGTCTCGAATCGCATGGAGGCAATGAGCGATAGGAGGGGATTCGTCTCTCCCGGTATAGGGAGTTGATGTTGTGCTGTGTTCGATTGGCTATAACCGGAAATCCCTGGTCAGGGTTGCTGAGATTTACTGGTAAGTGTTATCAGTAGTTTCTCGAACTGTTATAGACTTCATATCGACACGATTTATCGAGCTACTGGGGTCTGACGTTTACCACCCCTGGGCGAGATATGCGACATATCAGATGACGAGACCGGACTGTACGGGAGTGTTACTGTTTGGATTCACAGGAGAATGTACAGGCTTGCTTGTTGATCTTCTGAGCGCTCAATACCTGGGTGGCTGTTACGTTTAGCTGACCGCTTACAGCTTGTGGGTGTTTGATATGATCATCACCTACTGCCGGCGTATTGACGATTCTTTAGAGTCCTACACAGAGGTTTCTTGGCTCAGGCAAAACGGAGTAGGAGCACATATGTGATATGTGCGGGACCGAGGATAATACGATATGAGAAACCTTATTCTATTCTCGCGATATTTGATATCAGCCGGGTCATCGGATCAAGTGTTGATTCGATGAATCGGTACGGATAAATATTAGTCGGTTATATGCGATATAGCCGGATTGTCAGATCAAGTGTTGATTCGATAATTTAATGTATTATAATATATGTGATATATTAAATTACATTAACTAATATTAGCTCACTAAAAGATTCTTTTTCTCACTCGGGTAATACATTGATATATATGCGATATATGTTAATTGTATTATTTTATTTTGTTACGATAAATATTATATATGAGATATATAATATTGTAACATGATATAATTATTAATGCAACAAGTTTAGTGGAGATTAAATATGGTTAGGGTTTGATTAGGGTTAAGTATTTCTAGATGTTTCTAGAAGGTTTTCTTTTTTGTTTTGGAAAAGATATTTTTGCATGATATTTCTTAACCCAACCACACCCCTTAACCCAGTTCAATCTCTACAAAGGTTACTTGACCATGGTTGCATTATTCTTCATATTAATCCTTTCATTATTCATCACAAAAGGAATTCTATTATTCTTCTTCTTCCTTCTACTTTTCATGGAAAAAGCTTTCTAGCTTTTTTCTAAGTGATGAATATGAGTGAGAATGAGAAAATAAAAGAGAGCAAATATCCTACTTCATCATTCTCATCTATCATTGCCATTTAGACGAGGGAGTTCACTTCATATTATGAGTGTTAGCTTGTGTTAACGAAACTTCAAGGTAGATCATCTTTGTATTGAAGATCGGAAGCAAGACTGCATCTTTCTCTTCGTGGAACCTCTCGAGAGTCCGGAACACGATGATCGCAGCGCAGGGACTTCAACACGGAGCTTTAGAAGTGAAGGACCGGATCTACAAAGGTTGTAATCCCTCTCACTTAGTGTTAAAGTGTTTAACATGCTTGTTTTCGCCTAATCTCTAGTTTAAAGATCCGGCTTCGGGTTGTTCGGCACGGCTAAATTTTAAATCGGGCATGGTTGATGCCTCGTAGAACCTTGTGCCCGTGCATAGCAACCCTACAGTGGTATCAGAGCTACTAGGCATTGGATGTCGACCTATGGGGGGTTCTCACTGTGTGACAGTGTGGCGAAGGGGGTTGTAGTCCTCACGAGGGGGCATGCGTAAAAAGTAGCGGCTGAGGGACCCGTTGGTGCCACGGCGACACCATTGGATGGGGTGGCTGCCTGACTAACATTGGTATCAGAGCCAAGGTAGAGCTTTAGGCGAAGTCTAGACGAAGTTTAAAGTCTGATCGAACGCCGAAACCCCAATATGGAACCATCTCTGGACAATTTTCAAAGAGTTGATTTTTTCTGAATTAAAAATGCTCAGAAAAACAAGCAGGAAAAACTAAGAATTACTGTGAAATACGGATCTCTGAGTCAACAATTTGACCGTGGAACCGCGGCCAAACCATGGTTTTTGCGGCTGTTACGCGGCCAAAATTTGGACTTAGTCCCTGGAATTTCACTTAATTATTCTTAGGTCCTTCCTTGGCAATTTTTTCTGGGAATATTTTAATTCCACTCAAGTGTTGAGTTTTCTAGGGTTGTATTGGCGACTCGTTGATTCGATCAGATAATTTAACTTTGTTTAGTTTTGTCCGGATAATTTTAGAAACTGTTAAAAAGTTCGGGTGGATATCAATAACTCACTTTTTCCCTAGTCGGAAATTTTTTTAAAAGTTGGATTTTTTCTCGAGTTTAAGAATGTTCTAAGTCGTGCAAGTAACGCGGTGGACCCTCTAGAAGACAACAAACCTTAACTCGATTATGTGACCGTCTTGAACTGCCTCTGAACCTTAGGGTTTGTGGCAGTACGGCGTGCCACATATGAGGCGTTGGCTTGACCCTTCTACGGCTGGATCATTGGTACTGTGGCATGTGATGGATGTTTTTAAACTGATTTCAAGTGTTGAGATATATCGGGGAAATCTTGGGTGTTTGATTATTCGATCGGAAAGTTTAACATTGTCTATTTATCTGGAATGTGATACAATATTTGGAATCCACAGGTAGTTATGAGATAACTAATTTGAATGTTATAAATCTAGCAGTTCGGTCTCAGATGATCGGTTGCCACGGAATTTTGATGTGATCAAAAGTCCGTCGCAATCACGTAGCGTACGCGGATACTCTCCGGGTAAACTTAATAGACAGCCACGCCCTAAAGCCCCGACCAAGTGACTGTAGGAGAACCCCGTCGCCGAAAGCATCCGTTTGGGTGCTCGCGGCAGCGGTGTTCCGCCTTAGTACACTTCGTCGACGGCATCTGGGGGTGCGGCCGTCTACTAAAGTTTGCGACGAGCATTCGATCAGGACGTCGGGAATCTTGTTGAATTGCCTGACTTGATATTGAAAAGAGTTTTCGATAATGAGACTAAAATCCGGGGTTTATAATTGTTAGGCATGTGATGTCTAAGAAATTCATTTGGTTAGGCATGCGATGTCTAAGTAGGTTGCGGATTCCAACTGTTGTAGTTTTACACTTTCTTTTCTGTAACCGTAAGCGTAGTATGTGGTGTATCGCCGGCTTCGTTGCTATACATCAACGACAATCGGGATACGCATACTTGCTTACGTTGATGATATGAGATATTATGTGTTGCTGTGATATATTGTATTGGATCGTCGCGTTTGAATAGCCGGGGGTTTATGTGAGATGAGAGTTTTTCTTTTTCATTCATGTAAAATTCAATTGTATGTAATATTCTTTTATTGGGGCACTTCCGGGCTGAGGATGATGTCACCGTTGTATATTATTTACTTTTCCTCATTAGGTAGACCCAAGGCGGGGAGCACAAGTAACCGGGTTCTGGGGTCCAGTGGGAGACCATCTCGAGGAGTCGAGACCGGGTCTCCTAACCCTAGAATTGGCAGTGTTGCTTGCCGCTCTCGTAGGGGTCTAGGGATGTGGGTTTGGCTATTCATCGCGACCGTGGAATCCGTGTTTTATACAGGCTCGTATTGAAAACACGGACGTCCTAGTATATCCAATATTTTATATTTGTTCTTCTGCTGCAATGTTCTGTGATGAGATCATATTACTGCCTGTGACGAATGTTTATATTATATATATGAGATATATGTTATATTGCAGATTTCGTTTCAAATGAGATGCTTGTGAAGCACAATAAAATGGGACTTCATTAATGAGATTAATGAAACTAAAAGAAACCTAAGATGTTGTAGAAACTTGTTTAAAAACTGGTAGCTCTAGTTCTTGCTTTGCATAGCGGTGTTCCTTGTAGAACATCCAGCACCTTATTCGATAAGGAAAGAGCCGAGATCCCTTCACCGGGAGTGACCTCTTTAGTGAAACTAGCAGATGCTACACCCCTCAGTTTGTCTTTTGATTGCTTTTGGAGTTTTTACTTTGTATCGTGGTATATATGATATACCCTGCACCTTATTCGATGAGGAAAGGGCCGACGATCCCTTCACCGGGAGTGACCCCTTTAGCAAAACTAGAAAAGCCTCAAAAGCACTCCATTTAAAATCACTCGTTTCTACAACGATATCAAGTTCATTACGCAAAGGTTTTTTTTAAAAACCTGTCATAGCCCTCCGTCATTTCAGATAAGTAGTATTTAGTATTCGTGCTGCGTTTGTTGACCTCTGTCAAGGCGTAGTGTGCGGTAGCTGATTAGTGCTTATCTGTATAAATATATGATGTGATTGATTTAGGGTAGTCGTGCGATCTTGTTGACCTCTGTCAAGGGTCGTGCGGGTGGGTTTACTTCAATCAGGAAATGACGGGTTGAACTTGACTAGCAGCCTATGGTTTGTTGACCTCTGTCAAGGTCATAGGACTCTAGGGGTAAAATATTATTGGGAATTTCAAGTGTTGAAATTTGCAATGAGATTGCATACCTTCTATGAGATAGTTGGATCCCGATACCCACTGCGAGTAAGAGTTACTCCTGGAAGAGTTTTACACATTACAATTAGCCGATCAAGTAGGTGTCTAGAAAGGTGTTAACGGGGTTACGCCCCCGGGAAAACGAGGTTTACTTTAATTAGGTTCGTGCGAAAGCACGGGGGACCTCCCTCAAAGTACCAACACTGGCCTGGCTGAAAGATTGGCGAACTTGTAGCGTGTAATTAATCCCGGCTAGTCTTTCCTTTTAGGGTTTGAAGGAAGATTTGATTAAAACAGTGGGAGACATCCTGATTAGATATATTAAATAACCAATCTAATCTTGCAAAAGCATACGCTGAGTGTTTTCTTCTCTCTTTCTCCAGATAGCGACCATATCACGCCTTAATCAAGATAATAAAACGGATATATTGACCGAACCCGCTTGTTATACTAAGCTGGGGAACGTTGGTCCCGCTCCAACTTATAATTGTTATAAGACGGAGCAGGAAATTAGGGAATACCAGATTTCCCGTGCCGCCCAAACGAAGAAAGTGCATGCTGATGCATCTTCTTCGGGTGTGTTCATTACAGAGAACTGTTTCTCAGTTTCCTTTACGTCCTGGGTATTTGATACCGGATCAGGATCCCACATATGTAATTTGTTACATGGGCTACAGATAGGTAGAGAACTGAGAACGGGTGATAAGTTTCATGAGATAGAAACAGTGCAAGTGTTGCAACCAAGTCTGTTGGTCACTATCACCCTGTATTACCAGAATACATTGATTCTGAATGAATGTTATTAGATACTGAACCTGATATACAACATCATATAAGTCTCTTTATTAGTAAAGAAAGGATATAATTTTGTATTGTTGGATAATGTTTTGAACATTTCCTATATCAAGAGTTGATCGGTTCAGGCACGTTATCTAAAAGCATTGACGTTCTAAATCAAACTACAGTTCTTAGTATACAGAACACACACAAGGGGAAGAGTTCAGAAATGAACGAATCCTTCTTGAGGCATTGTAGACTAGGTCATATTAATGCGACCCGACTAGCTAAGTTACATATAGATGCATATTTAAATTAGTTTGAATTTACATCTTGTGAAACTTGCCGGTCATGTCACAAAGATAAGATGACCATAGCTCTGTTTACTGGAAACAGAGAAAGAGTTATTGAACTCTTGGGATTGATACATGCTGATGTATGAAGGTCCCCTGTCTACACATGCCAAGACCGATTCTTTGTACTTCATTATATTCTCTGATGATCTCTCAAGATTCAGACATGTGTTCCTGTTGAAACACAAGTCCGAAGCTTTTGAGATATTCACAGAATATAAGTTAGAAGTAGAGAACCAAAAACGAGTATAAGTATTATGTCCTTTGATGAGATCAAGGAGGAGAATACTTGAGCACGGAATTCCTGGATTATTCTAAAGGAGAATGAGATTCTCTCTCAGCATTACTCCTCCGTATACACCATAGCACGATGGTATATCGGGACGGAGCAATAGCACCCTATTTGATATGGTGTGCTCTATGATGAGTACTACTGAGTTTCCTATTTTCTTTTGGGTGTTATGCGCTTGAGAAGCTGCATACCTATTGAATAGGGTTCAAATCAAATCAGTTACCTACCACTTCATATGTGATATATAAAGGGAAGAGCCCATATCTTAAGTTGGTTAAGATTTGGGGTTGTCCGGCCTATGTCTAAAAGCAAAATCCGGACAAGCTCGAGGCAAGGTCTGTTATGTAGAACTGGAATGGTTCCAGCTATACAAAGTGCAGCTGATGATTTGGTAGAACCAAAGGATTCAGTAGTTTCCAACGAATCTCAGCCTCTCCGCCGATCTAGTAGGGTTCCTCACCCACCAGAGAGATACTTCGGTTTCTCTATGACAGTGGGAGTGATGATTACATCATGAGATGATGACCCAACTAGTTTCGAGCTGGCCATCAGGAGTGGGACTCTGTAAGAATGGCTGGATGCTTAGCGATCTGAGATGGAATCCTTATACCCCAACAAAGTATGGACTTTGGTTGCTTTATCTGAAGGGTTAAATCCCCATCAGGAGCAAGTATATCTTGAGAAGATTACTTGGTGTACATGGAAAAGTTGAGACTTTCAAAGCTATGCTTAAGTCCATCCAGATCCTACTTGCCACAGCTACATACCATGACTACGATATCTGGTGGTTGGGTGTCATGACTGCTTTTCTAAATGATGTGTTAGAAGAGAGCGTCTATAAGTACACAGCCAGAGGGCTTCGTAGACAGTGGGAGCAGCGGAAACGTGTGCAAGATGTTTTATGTGATAAAGCAGGCATCGCAGAGTTGGAACATCTGTTTTGATGTGGTAGTCAAAGATTTTGACTTCATCAAAATGGTAGATGAACCTTGTATATACAAAAAGGTGGTAGGGAGTATGGTGGTGATCCTCGTAAAGTACGTGGTTGACATACTCTTGATAAGGAAGGAGTTTCCTATGCTACGCTTGGTCAATCTCCGCTTATCACAAGGATTCTCCATATAGGATCAAAGTGATACTTCCTAAATCCTGGGTTTTGGATCTACGAGATAGATCTGATTGGATGTTAGGATACTCACTAGTTGTAGTGAGGTGGTATCAATCGATCCTGGTGAGAATCACTGGAAAGGTTCCAGGGTGATAAGGACGACTGAATGTCAGTCGCAGGCATTGTCTTTACCCTCAGTGGAGGGACGGTATGTTGGAAGAGTTCCAAGCTAGATACCGTGACATACTAGACGATTAAAGGCAACATACATCGTTACCAAGGATGCTACCAAAGAGGCAGTCTGGATATATAAGTTCATGAGATGAACTTCGTTCCTACCATTGTGTGACAATGGAGTTGTGGCTTTTGCCAAGGAACCCCCGTCCCATCAGAAATCCAGATATAATTCTTAGGCGGTATCACCTGATCATGGAGATGTTTGATCTCCAGGGAGATCGAGGTTAGGAGAGTAGACACAGAGGACGACAGCGCGAATCCACTCACAAAGGCCTTTTTCCCAGTAGAGACTTTTATGAGATGGTTGAGTATGAGATACTTCAACCGCAGCTAATTGTTGGGTATATGATACCACAACAGATGGCCCTAGTGCAAGTGGGAGATTGTTAGTTATATGTATGCCCTAGAGTCCATTACTGTACATACGATGTATATTGTAGTGGATGCTAGGACATATATAGGGAGGACTTTCTTGCTCGACATGATAGTATGCTATCTGGTTGTACTTTATCTTAACATGTACTCTGATTGTCTCTATATTGCATGTTGATAAAGCCCTTAGGGTATGTACTCGACTACTGGGACTATGATGAGATCATACTAGTGGGGCCACGGTAGTCGACGAGTACATCCTATAACTGTTCCTAGTCGAGGGTGTATCGAGACAGGGCATCGATACACCAGAGTAGACTAGCGTATACGCATCTTGACCCATATGATGGGCGATGGATGATCCCATATCCATCGGTGTTTGACATCAAGGATGGTGTACGGGTGCTCAGTAGAGACTGGGTACACTGGACGAACTCGCCGAGAACTCCCAGATGGTATTATACCTCACGTCAGATGGCAGTTCTCCGGTGACACTGGTACAGAGTAGTCTGTTGACCCGAGATCGTCATAGAGTCTTGTGTGATTCCCACTGTGCTTTGATTTCCATCATACCACGTCCAAGAGGGTGTGTAAAAAGGTGGCTTTTGGGTATAGTCCCGAATCACATGAAGGCAATGAGCGATAGGAGGGGATTCGTCTCTCCCGGTATAGGGAGTTGATGTTGTGCTGTGTTCGATTGGCTATAACCAGAAATCCTTGGCCAGGGTTGCTGAGATTTACTGATAAGTGTTATCAGTAGTTTCTCGAACGGTTATAGACCTCATATCGACACGACTTATCGAGCTACTGGGGTCTGACGTTTATCACCCCTAGGCGAGATATGCGACATATCAGATGACGAGACCGGACTGTACGGGAGTGTTACTGTTTGGATTCACAGGAGAATGTACAGGCTTGCTTGTTGATCTTCTGAGCGCTCAATACCTGGGTGGCTATTACGTTTAGCTGACCGCTTGCAGCTTGTGCGTGTTTGATATGATCATCACCTACTGCCGGCGTATTGACGATTCTTTAGAGTCCTACACAGAGGTTTCTTGGCTCAGGCAAAATGGAGTAGAAGCACATATGTGATATGTGCGGGACCGAGGATAATACGATATGAGATACCGTATTCTATTCTCGCGATATTTGATATCAGCCGGGTCATCGGATCAAGTGTTGATTCGATGAATCAGTACGGATAAATATTAGTCGGTTATATGCGATATAGCCGGATTATCGGATCAAGTGTTGATTGGATAATTTAATGTATAATAATATATGTGATATATTAAATTATATTAACTAATATTAGCTCACTAAAAGATTCTTTTTCTCACTCGGGTAACACATTGATATATATGCGATATATGTTAATTGTATTATTTTATTTTGTTACGATAAATATTATTTATGAGATATATAATATTGTAACATGATATAATTATTAATGCAACAAGTTTAGTGGAGATTAAACATGGTTAGGGTTTGATTAGGGTTAAGTATTTCTAGATGTTTCTAGAAGGTTTTCTTTTTTGTTTTGGAAAAGATATTTTTGCATGATATTTCTTAACCCAACCACACCCCTTAACCCTAGTTCAATCTCTACAAAGGTTACTTGACCATGGTTGCATTATTCTTCATACTAATCCTTTCATTATTCATCACAAAAGGAATTCTATTCTTCTTCTTCTTCTTCTTCTTCCTTCTACTTTTCATGGAAAAAGCTTACTAGCTTTTTTCTAAGTGATGAATATGAGTGAGAATGAGAAAATAAAAGAGAGCAAATATCCTACTTCATCATTCTCATCTATCCTTGCCATTTAGATGAGGGTGTTCACTTCATATTATGAGTGTTAGCTTGTGTTAACGAAACTTCAAGGTAGATCATCTTTGTATCGAAGTTCGGAAGCAAGACTGCATCTTTCTCTTCGTGGAACCTCTCGAGAGTCCGGAACACGATGATCGCAGCGAAGGGACTTCAACACGGAGCTTTAGAAGTAAAGGACCGAATCTACAAAGGTTGTAATCCCTCTCACTTAGTGTTAAAGTGTTTAACATGCTTGTTTTCGTCTAATCTCTAGTTTAAAGATCCGGCTTCGGGTTGTTCGGCACGGCTAAATTTTAAATCGGGCACGGTTGATGCCTCGTAGAACCTTGTGCCCGTGCATAGCAACCCTACAGATAGAGTACCTTCTATGACTGTTGCATTTACATACCTTATTTTATATGCATTGCTTCATGTATTAGTTGTACATGCTAGAGTACCTTTCATGGCTGTTGCATATATACATTGTCATATCATCGCTTCATGTATTAGTAGTACCTGATAGAGTACCTTATATGATTGTTGCATACAGATTGCCATATTATTATTGCTTCGTGTATTAGTTGTACTTTCCAGTGTACCTTCATGATTGTTGCATTCATATGACTTTTATTGTTATTAGTTGCATATGTTAGATTCGCGCTGTACGTGCATAATTGCGATTACCTGCATATGTTATTTTCTATTCACGAGTTGGCAACTCACCCCCGTTGTGCCACAGTATTTTGCAGGTCGTTCCTCACAGTAGTCAGAGGCAGGGCTATTATCATCTATCATAGTATCTTTTGCTGCGGATACCGTTTCGGCTCACAGTGTGCAATTTTGCTTTAGGTGGGTTTTCTGGTTATCCGTTCATGTTCATTATATATTCATTGTATCCTGTATTCTCCATCTACCACTTTCATGTATGACTTAGAGACTTGTTGTGAGGACGATATTGTATATTTGGGTGACTTGGTTGTCTTTTATACAGTTTTACTTATATCGTCTTTTATTTCTTCGCTACGGAATCGTATATCTGTTGTGTTGGTTGTTTTCCGCCGTTGGGCGTAGATTTGCTCCCGTTGGGGATGTTTTACTTTATATTTATGTTGTACCCATTTTTAGGGTTAGTTTTTACAAAGGAGGTGCTGCCAAAATTTTTAAGAAAGTAAAGTTGGACTTTAAATAATTTGGTTTGAGATTTCAAAAGTTTTAAAATTTCTTTTATCACTTACTACTTTTGATGGTTTAGATTGCTGGGTTTTCGGCTTACTTAAATTGCGTTACGTCTATAGACGTTGCGTAGTTTAAGGGCCGTCACGTGCCAATTTCGGGTCGTGACAAAGTTGGTATCAGAGCTCTAGGTTTTACCTTTCAGAGTATAGGATGATCTTGGTATGATGGAGTAGGTAGCTTAAGTAGAGTAACGTAGTGTGTGTATGTCCGCGGCATACCCACGACGCGGTACTCCGCCTAAAGTTACCTAAGTACAATTTTCTTGAAATTCCTTCCTTGATGATACCTATCCTTGTGATTCGATTTCCGTGTTCATATCGAATCTTATTTCCATTTATAGCCTTTGCCGCCGATGACTATGGGGACTCAGAGAGGTGCAGCGAGGGCCGAGGTCAGAGTTGGCTCATGTGGGACGAGGGCTGACCAGGATGGTACGCTCGCTGTACAGGAGCAGATGGATCCGCCTTCGACAGACCGTATCGCTAGGCTTGAGGCTGAGATGCAGGACTTGCGCCAGACGATGAGGTCTTTGGTTGAGGCCAGTAGAGCGCAGCGACAGGAGGTTGTCACCCCTGTTACCCAGTTGTTCCTTACGGCCAGCACTCAGCATTTCGTCACCTACATAGCACCAGTGGATGCAGTCCCAGTTGACGAGGCACGTCTTCCAGAGACTTTGGGAGTTCCGGAACAGTGGAGGATTCGTACCGGTATACCAGCCCAGAGACAGAGGCGTAGTCGTCGAGACAGATTTCGTGCATGTCGCGGGAGTAGCATAGGCTTGGGACGAGAAGAGTCGGTTAGCTAGATCAGCCATTTGTTGTGTTAATTCTGTCAGCGATTCTTTTGTTGCGCAACACGTATATCGGTCGTGTGCCAATCGGATAGGAGATAGAGATTCGTCCATCGTTTTGATCCTTCTAGAGATGTTGGATTTGACGTTCTCCTAGGCACGGACTGGTTAGCTACGTGCTAGGCTTCTGTGGACTGCCGTGAGGAAACAGTCAGGTTTTGTTTTACTGGCGATTCAGTTCTTGTTGTGCAGGGGGACATTGGTGCCACCTCTTACAGCTTGAATTCAGCCTTTTTCGCTAGTCGGCTTTTGAGGAAAGGATGTCGAGGATTCTTCGCGTTCATTCGTGATACCGGAGGCACAGTGGGTTTGTTGGACTGGGTTCCTTTCGTGCGAGAGTTTTCCGACGTTGTTCCAGGTGAGCCGGCGAAGCTTAAGGAGCTTAAGGATCTGCTACAAAGTTGCTAGATAAAGGGGCTTGTGCGTCTGAGTGTTTCTCTTTGGGGAGCTCCTATTCTGTTTGTCTGGAGGAAGACGGCAGTTTGAGGTTGTGTATTGATTGATCGTCAATTGAACCGGCTTACGGTGGGGATAGGTATCCTTTACCTCGCATTGACAATTTCTTGATCAGCTCCAGAATGCGAGACATTTTTCTAAGTTGTTTGGGATCAGGTCATCATTGTTGCGGGTTCGGAGTGATGTCATTCTGAAGTCTGCTTTTGTGCGTGCTACGGGCTTTGTGTGTTTTGGTGGTGTCATTGGACTCACCAATGCTCTAGCAGCATTCGTGGATATGATAAACCTGATTTCTTCAGGCCGTTCCTCGACCAGTTTATTGTTGTGTCATTGATGACATTCTGGTCTTTTCCAAGAGTCGTGAGGAACGTGAGCAGCACTTGGGGATTTGTTTTGCAGACATTGGGAGAGCCCCAGTGGTGTGCTAAATTCTCGAAGAGTTCCTTCAGGCTTGATTGTGTTGACTCCTAGGTCTTGTAGTTACAGGAGACGATTTTCGTATGGTCCCGAGGAAGATCGAGACCGTACAGCTTTGGCCCAGACTTGTGTACGGACGGAGGTCCGCAGATCTTTGGGCTTAGCAGGTTTTTACCGCTGTTTCGTGCAGGATTACTAGTGTATCGCTGCACTATTGACTGAACTGACCCGAAAAGGAGATTCCTTTTCTTTGGACTGTGGCATGCGTGCGGAGTTTTCAGCAGTTGAAGACTCGGTTGACAACTGCACCAGTTCTTTCTTTGCTTTTTGGTTCAGGGGACCTTGTTGTTTAACTGTGATGTTTCGCGAGTGGGGCTCGATTGTGTACTAATGTGACACTATAGAGTTATTGCTTTTGCTTCCCGATAGTTGGAGGAAGTATGAGCAGGATATCCCACTCATGATATAGAGATGGCCGCTGTGGTCATGCGTTGAAGATCTGAGGACACTAATGTACATCTTCCTGCAGCGGGTTTTAATTGTTGAGACAGTCTTCTGCATATTTACAGTTCTTGTGCGATCGTTGAGTACAGCTTATGTTCGCCTCTACTGAGGGGACAACTTGCTCATGTCCGCGCCCGACCGCTTTTCCTTAATCGCTTTCGCGAGGCACAGCCCGCTGATGCTAGTTCGTCAGAGATTCTTGAGCATACTCGGCTGGGTAAAGATTCGGAGTCCTTGATTTGTGACCAGGGTGTGCTACGTTTAGGGACGTATTTGTGTGTACCTACTACTGATGGGTAGAGACACGAAATCCTAGAGCAAACACATCAGTCAGCTTTCTGTGTTCATTCAAGTCCACCAATATGTGACGTGACTTGTGAGATAGTTACGGGTGGGCAGGGATGAAGAGTGAAGTTTTGGATTTCGTTTCAAGGTGTCTGTTTTGTTGTGAGCTAAGGTTGAGCATCTGAGACCGGCTGGAGAGTTGCAACCTTTAACCGTTCCGGAGTAGGAATGGGAGCAGATCTCCATGAATTTCGTTGTGGTGTCTACCTCGGTTTAGACAGGATGTGACTCCATTTGGGTGTTTGTTGTCCGGTTATGCTTAGTTTGCTCAGTTGTTCTTTGTTATGTTTGTGTGTTTGCACGGAGTTCCTTCATGCGTTGTATCCAATTGCGGCACCCTGTTCGCTTGCCGTCTTGGGCAGAAGCTTCAGGAAGCCTTAGGTACTGGTTGAGTTTTAGCTCCGCTTTTCCATCCGCAGGACGAGGGTTTGTGAGAGAGGGCTATACAGACTCTGGAGGATATGCTTGTGTGTGCATACTAATTGTTGTCGGCAGTTGGGATCGTCACTTGCCATTGTTAGGATTCTCCTTCGATAGCAGTTATCAGGAGACACTCCAATTGGCAACCTTTAGGTTTTGTTTGTTAGGTCGTGTCGATCGCCATTCTGTTTTTCTGACTCTGCGAGAGTAGGATTTTTTTACCTCAGCTAGTCTAGAGACTTCGGAGATGATCCAGTTGGTTTAGGTTAGGATGAGAGCAGCCCAGTGCAGACAGAGGTCTTATACCGACCGTGGTGGTCGCAGACTTGAGTTCGCAGTGGGAGATCATGTATTCCTACGGATTTTCCGATGAATGATGTGTTGAGTTTTGGGAAGCTTATCCCAGGATTGTAGGTCTTTTTGAGGTCCTCAAGCGAGTTAGTTCCATTGCTTATAAGTTGGCACTTCCGCCCAGATTATTGATTATTCACCCCGTATTTCCTTGTGTTGATACTTTGCAAATACCTTCATGACCTTTCTCACATGATTCATCACCATACCATTTAATTGGGACGCGATCTTTCGTTCATCGGCAGCCAAGTATGCTAATGGCTCGGCAGGTGGAGAAACTTCGGTCAAGGGTCTTGCTGTATGTGAAGGTTCTTTGGCGTAGCCGTATAGTGAGGCGATCACTTGGGAGGCTGCGAGCAAGATTTGGGAGTTTTTGTACTCATCTCTTTGAAGGTACGCTTAGTGAGAATTTTAAATTCGGGGATCGAATTTCTTTAAGGGGGAAGATTGTAACGTTTTAGAAATCGTTTTGCAAATTTTCCGTTTTTAGGGTAAAATAGTCGGTGTTTTCCGTTTTAACCCGATTGTGATCAAACTTCTGTATATACTTGTCGGCACCTAGTTTAGCTAGAATTAAGCTAGTGCATGGATTTTGGGGGTCAATGGGAAGTTTTGGTTCACATAGAATTTTTTCCTAATTAAATTATTATTTTAATGCTTTATTTGTGCACTTTATTAGTGGTAATTACATTTTTATGTGGGTTAATTACTACTAATGTGAATCTATACTAATCTAATCACTAGAATTGGTTTAGAACCTTCTCACCAAAATATCTAGATATTTGGTTAAATTAATTGAATTTTCAAGAAAATAAAATAGTGACAAAATGCTATTTTGTTTATATTGCAATTATTGAAGTTTTCTTCTAGAAAATTCCACACTTCACCACAAATCCCTAGCCATCATCATAAGGCTGGCCACTTCATTTCCTTGCTGCCCTTCTCTCTCCTCACCTCATTTCATCAAATTCTAGTTGAAAAAATTCATGAAAAATCCAAATTTATTCATACAAATTCAAATGTAAACCAATACCTTTCTTTCTTCTTCACAAAATAAGCTTTGTTCTTCATTCAAGTGAGGATTTTGGAGGCTAATCATTTGATTTTCTAGTTTCAAGTTGTGTTTCTTTGAAGGTATAAATCCAAACCCTAATCTCTTTATGTGGTGTTAATAATTTAATTTAGCTTATTTAGATGTTTAATTTAATCTTTTAATTTCATATTTAGAATTTCTAGTAAGAGTTTTGTTAATTAAATTAGGGTTTTGATTAGTGAAATGGTTAGATGATAATTTTAGTCTAATGAAAACTAAACCAAGTTGCTGATTTGTTAAATGGTATTTTCCTAATTGGTTAATTAAGCTAATTAGCAAACTAAACTTTTACTAATCCTAATTAAGTGAGATTTAAAATTATAGTAAATGTTTAAAGGGTTTAACCTTGCTATTTTTTGATATTTGTAAATTCTAGTTTTGATAAAGGTTGTAGTTTGGTGCTAAAATGATATATGCTGCTTACTAGATTTCGGTTTGGCGTGGATTTCTTTGAACGTTGCGAC
The DNA here is from genome assembly GCA_030015575.1 of Agapanthus africanus. Lineage (NCBI taxonomy): Eukaryota > Viridiplantae > Streptophyta > Magnoliopsida > Asparagales > Amaryllidaceae > Agapanthus > Agapanthus africanus. The sequence continues at coordinate 35,577,012 of JASDDO010000018.1, read as the reverse complement.
GTTATTTATATTATATTCCACGTTTATTATTGTGTTGTGAATGCGTGATCGGTACGGTCAGGGTTTAGGCTTGGTAGTTGTGTCGCTTTGCGTTCCTAGCTGGGGTCGTGCCGATGTCGTTCATGTCTTTGTGTAGCATTTGCTCTTGAGTTAGTTTCATAGTGTCGCTATGCTCATTAGACACTTGACGAACACTTGAGAGTATGTTTAGAGTTGGTGCGTCGGTCAAACGTAGTTTGTACGTGTTATTGGTCGATTTCTAATATAGACCAGTTATATTGTTATATGCTTTCAGGATCGCAGGCGGGGACTTCGAGCGCTGCGAACGGGGGAAAGCGAGTGATAGGTTTTACTTAGCCAGGAGCGTTGGTGAGTAGATTTAACATCTACAGGGGAATCGCCCGCATGACGTTATGCGTCTTGGCTAGAGATGTTATGAATTGTCGCATATTCTGTTTCATATATAGAGTTGCGCATATACCTTATTACTTAGTTATTTGTTGTGCTTGGAACTATACCCTCAGGACACCGCACTATCATTGACGGCTCATATTGCACGAGCACTGATTGTATGCCACACACACCGTCAATAATTGCCATGACACGCACAACACACATATCTATATGATATTGTTTGGTTAGGGACATTGAGACATTGATTCATATTTCTTTATGCGTATGACATATAGCTTACCTGTATACCTACATGCTTACACATATGTCTCGACATGCTTATATGCTAGTTACCTGTATACCTATAGGGTATTGTATCATTAGCGATATTTATATACACACATAATGACATAGCTACATGTATACCTTGCATACATGCTTCACTTATACCTGGAGGGTATATTACATCATTACTGATAGGTAGATACTTATACTCTGCTATACCTTTATGTCTACACATATATCTAGTTATAACTACATGTTTAACTTTATTTGATGTTATATAAACTTGGAGAATTTAGGAACCGCGTGATATTTATATTAACTTGTTGCAGTTAAATTGCGGTTTTTCGTTTATATGCTCGCATTTCAGTTTTATGTTGCGTATATTATATTCATGGATTTTCGCATTGAGATATGGATTTTTCATGATGTTTTCTGGATTTGAGGACCGTGGTAGTTTCATGAAATTATGCATTATTTGAAAAACCCGGTTTCTCTTGATATGTTATTTCAGCAGCCACCATGAGTTTTATCGGTTCCGATATATATACCTCATGCGGGGAGCATCGTGGGCCGTATGAGGGTACACGGTGGGGCCCGGAGGTACCCCAGGGCAAGAAAGGTATTTTGATGTAACATGCCGATGAGGCCTGACAGGGGAACCATACCTACCGGTGACAGTACCTATGACTCGGTGGTTATCGTGGGGATACCGACATGAGTCATGTACGTATGGATATGTCGAGAGGCGAGGATCAGAGCTAGGCACTCGAGCATTCGGTATAGCATATGATACGTACTTATCAGGGTGCCAGTCGTGGTGACAACACCTGACAGATCAGCATTTATGTGTCGATGCTTGGCATAGGTTTTCATGATATTTTTACTCCTAAGTATATATAACAGTGGAATGGGACGTTGTTATATATGCATATATGTATATTAGTGGAATGGGACGCTAATATATATGTATACATATAAATTCATATACTTCATCATAATTATTCATGCAAATATACTTAGGATATATGAGATTCACTTGATATTGGATTTGGGATATAGGAGATTCATTTTAGATTGGATGTAGGATATATATTAGATTGCTGATTTTGTACATTTAGGATATATAAGATTTACTTGATATTGTACATTCAGGGTTTGTGAGACTTACATGATATGAGAGCCAATTTGGAGGCTGATTTGAGAAAATCGGGATTTGGATTTTCTTGATGGACTATGGTCCTACCACGATGTCAGGATTCCATGGAAATGACATGTTTCATTCCATACTCTACATTTATTGTTTATGCACTGCTTCATGTATTAGTTGTACCTGATAGAGTACCTTTCATGACTGTTGCATTTACATACCTTATTTTATATGCATTGCTTTATATATTTTTTGTACCTGCTAGAGTACCTTTCATGGCTGTTGCATATATATATTGTCATATCATCGCTCCATGTATTAGTGGTAGCTGATAGAGTACCTTACATGATTGTTGCATACAGATTGTCATATTATTATTGCTTCGTGTATTAGTTGTACCTGCTAGTGTACCTTGATGACTGTTGCATTCATATGACTTTTATTGCTATTAGTTGCATATGTTAGATTCGTGCTGTACGTGCATACTTGCAATTACCTACATATGTTATTTACTATTCACGAGTTGGCAACTCACCCCCATTGTGCCACAGTGTTTTGCAGGTCGTTCCTCACAGTAGTCAGAGGCAGGGCTATTATCATCTATCATAGTATCTTTTGCTGTGGATACCGCTTCGGCTCACAGTGTGCAATTTTGCTTTAGGTGGGTTTTCTGGTTATCCGTTCATATTCATTGTATATTTGTTGTATCCTGTACTCTCCATCTACGACTTTCATGTATGACTTAGATACTTGTTGTGAGGACGATATTGTATATTTGGGTGACTTGGTTGTCTTTTATACAGTTTTACTTATATCGTCTTTTATTTCTTCGCTACCACGTCGTATATCTGTTGTGGTGGTTGTTTTCCGCCGTTGGGCATAGATTTTCTCCCGTTGGGGATGCTTTACTTTATATTTATGTTGTACCCATTTTTGGGGTTAGTTTTTACAAAGGAGGTCTTGCCAAAATTTTTAAGAAAGTAAAGTTGGAATTTAAAGAATTTGGTTTGAGATTTCAAAAGTTTTGAAAATGCTTTTATCACTTACTAGTTTTGATGGTTTAGATTGCTGGGTTTTCGGTTTACTTTAATTGCGTTACGCCTATAGACATTGCGTAGTTTAAGGGCCGTCACGTGCCAATTTCGGGTCGTGATATTTTGGTATCTCTATTTTGGTATTTGTATTTGGATAGAATACGACATTTATACGAATACGGGTATTTTATAAATACAGGTATTTTTGTCTTGATATAAATATGGATATTTGTATCTTAATACGAATACGGGTATTCGTATTTTATACGAATACAGGTGTGTATTTTGATACGAATATGGGTGTATGTATTTGTAGCATATACGTGTATTAGTGTGTATATGTATGTATGTATATGTGTGTGTGTACAAATGAGGTGGCACTCTTCTCTTCTCATCTCCTCTTGTTTTTTTAGAATGGTGTAAACTTGTGACTCATCATGGTGAGTTATAATTCCACCCGTTCAAACACTTAAATGAGAAAAGAAAAAGAAAGATAAATGATGATGATATTTTTAGCAAGGCTTGCTCATTTTTTAGTATTCTTCACCCTTTGCTTCTTCTTTCTCTTCTCTTGAGATTTTAGAACTTGAGAAAGGAAAAAGAAAAGTTGAGAAAATATAGAGATTGGCCACTACTAAATCCTAGAGATCAATTATTATCAAGTTTTGTTCACTAGTTGTTTCACTTAGTTTTTTGTGTGAAGCTAGAACCTAGGTCAAGGTTCCTTCGGGTGGATCATCTTCGATAAGGAAAACCGACTCCCGAACTCATTCCTGATGACCTACGAGCGTAAGAAGTGAATTTGAAGATGAAGAAAATGACAACAAAGGTTGTAATTACTAACCGAGTAGCTAAACTCCTTCTATTTTGCTAGTTTAGTGTTTGGATTCGATTCTAGGTCGTAGTAGTTCGTGCTCTTGTTCTTAAAAATTTCCTTTTTGAATTCTTCCTTGGCCGCAAGTTTGCGGTATGAGCACGAGCTTCTACTTACATGGTATCAAAGCCTTCCAAACACTTAAACTAGTATTAAACGATTTTTACGTTTCAAAACTAAAAATTTCCGTTTTTCGAAACCACGAAAACCATGTTTCTGTTTGAAATTTTTTTGATCTCTGAATTTTTTAAAAACAAGTGCATAGGTCTTGTTGTGAGATATAACAACTTGGGAAGAAAAACGGAGAACTAATTCTGTCATGACCCGAAATTGGTACGTGACGGCCCTTAAACTACGCAACGTCTACAGGTGTAACGTAATTTAAGTAAGCCGAAAACCCAGAAATCTAAACCATCAAAAGTAGTAAGTGATAATAGCATTTTCAAAACTTTTGAAATCTCAAACCAAATTCTTTAAAGTCTAACTTTACTTTCTTAAAAATTTCGACAGTACCTCCTTTGTAAAAACCAACCCCAAAAATGGGTACAACATAAATATAAGTAAAGTATCCCCAACGGGAGCAAATCCACACCCAACGGCGGAAAACAACCACCACAACAGATATACGACGCCGTAGCGAAGAAATAAATGACGATATAAGTAAAACTGCATAAAAGACATCCAAGTCACCAAAATATACAATATCGTCCTCACATCAAGTTTCTAAGTCATACACATGAAAGTAGTAGATGGAGAGTACATGGATACAACGAATATAAAATAAACAACCGTGGATAACCGCAAAACCCACCTAAGCAAAATTGCACACAGTGAGCCGAAACGGTATCCGCTGCAAAAGATGATGTGATAGATGAATAGCCTGCCTCGACTACTCTGGGGAACAACCTGCAAACATTGTGGCACAACGGGGGTGAGTTGCCAACTCGTGAATAGTAAATAACATATGCAGGTAATCGCAAGTATGCACGTACATCGCGAATCTAACATATGCAAGCTAATAGAAATAAATGGTCATATGTATGCAATAGTCATAAAAGGTACACTAGCAGGTATAACTAATACATGAAGCGATAATATGACAATCTGTATGCAACAATCATGAAAGGTACTCTAGCAGGTACAACTAATACATGAAGCAGTGCATATAAAATAAAGTATGTAAATGCAACAGTCATGCAAGGTACTCTATCAGATACAACTAATACATGAAACAATGCATATAAAATAAAGTATGTAAATGCAACAGTCATGGAAGGTACTCTATCAGGTACAACTAATATATGAAGCAGTGCATAAACAATAAATGTGGAGTATGGAATGAAACATGTCATTTCTACGGAATCCTGACATCGTGGTAGGACCAAAGTCCATCAAGACAATCCAAATCCCAATTTCCTCAAATCAGCCCCCAAATTGGCTCTCATATCATATAAGTCTCACAAATCCTGAATGTACAATATCAAGTAAATCTCATATATCCTGAATGTACAAAATCAGCAAATCTCATATATATCATGTATCCAATATCAAGTGAATCCCATATATACTGAATCCAACATCAAGTGAATCTCATATATCCTAAGTATATTTGCATGAATAAATATGATGATGTATATATATTGATATGTATACATATATATTAGCGTCCCATTCCACAAATATATATATATATATATGCATATATAACAGCGTCTCATTCTACTGTTATATATACTTAGGAGTAAAAATATCATGAAACCAATGTGTCAAGTATCGAAACAAAAATAATTATCTATCAGGTGCTGTCACCACGACTGGCACCCTTATAGGTACGTATCATACGCTATACCGAAAGCTCGAGTGCCTAGCTCTGACCCTCGTCTCTCGACGTATCCATACGCACATGACTCCCGTCGGTATCCCCACGATAACCGCCGAGTCATTGGTACTGTCACTGAATGGTATGGTTCCCCTGCCAGGCTCAATCGGTAAGGTCCTTCAATCGTCTTGCCCCGGGGTACCTCCGGACCCCACCATGTACCCTCATACGGCCCACGACGCTCCTCACATGGGTATATATATCAGAACCGATAAATCTCATGGTGGCTGCTGAAATATTATATCAAGAGAAACCGGGTTTTTCAAATAATGCATAATTTCATGAAATTACCACGGTTCTCAAATCCAAAAAACATCATGAAAAATCTATATCTCAATGAGAAAATCCATGAATATAATATACGCAACATAAAACTGAAATGCGAGCATATAAAGGAAAAGCCGTTATTTAACTGTAACAAGTTAATATAAACATCTTGCGGTTCCTAATTTCTCCAAGTCTACATAACATCAAATAAATGTGAACATGTAGCTATGACCAGATATATGTGTAAACATAAAGGTATAGCAAGGTATATGTATCTACCTATAAGTAATGATGTAATATACCCTCCAGGTATAAGTGAAGTATGTATGCAAGGTATACATGTAGCTATGTCATTATGTGTGTATGTACCTATCACTAATGGTACAATACCCTATAAGTATACAGGTAACTAGCATGTAAGCATGTCAAGGCATATGTGAAAGCATGTAGGTATACAGGTATGCTATATGTCATATGCATAAAGAAATATGAATCAATGTCTTAATGTCCCTAACCAAACAATATCCTATAGGTATGTGTGTTGTGCGTAACATGGCAATTATTGACGGTGTGTGTGGCATACAATCAGTGCTCGTGTAACATGAGCCGTTATAAATAGTGCAGTGTCCTAAGGTTACTAGTCTAAGCATGACAAATAACTAAGCAATAAGGGTATGCGCAAACTCTATATATGAAATAGAATATGCGACAATATATAACATCTCTAGCCCAGACGCATAACGCCATGCGGGCGATTCCCTTGTAGATGTTAAATCGACTCACCAACGCTCATGGCTAAGTAAAGCCTGCTTTCCCCTGTTCGCAGCGCCCGAAGTCCCCGCCTGCGATTCTGGACACATATAACAATAAAGCAAGCGTATATAAGAAATCGACCCAAAATACGTACAACTACGTTAAACCGATGCACCAACACCAAATATACTCTCGAGTGTTTGTTTAGTGGCTAACGTGCATAGCGACAATACTAAACGAACTCAAGAGCAAAAGGTACACAAAGACACGAACGACGTCGGCTCGACCCTAGCTAGGAATGCTAAAACGACACCACCATCAGGCCTAGACCTTGATCGTACTGATCGTGCAAACACAACACAATAATAAACGTGGAATCTAATATAAATAACGTTGCAACGTCAAAAGAAACCCAGGCCTAAAATATCCGGAAATCTAGTAAGCAGAATATAACATTTTAACACAAAACTACAAGTTTTACCAAAAACTAGAGTTTGCAAAAATCACAAAATAGCAAGGTTAAACCATTTAAAGCTTTACTAAAATTTTAGATTTCACTAATGAGGATTAGCAAAAATTTAGTTTGTTAATTAGCTTAATTATCCGATTAGGAAAATATCATTTAACAAATTAGCAACTTGATTTAGTTTTTATTTGTCTAAAATTATCAACTAACCATATCACTAATCAAAACCCTAACTTGATTACCAAAACCCTTTCTAGAAATTCTAAATATCTAATTAAAAGTTTTAAATTAACAACTAATAAGCTAGTTTAAAGTATTAGAACAACAATTAAAGATTAGGGTTAGGCTTTTATACCTCAAACTTGATTCTAAAGCTTGCAAGAGAAAACCAAGATAGCATCCAAAATGCTAACTTTTGTGAAGAACCAAGCTAGTTTAGTGAAGAATAATGGGTATTGATTTATTTTTGAGTTTGTGTGATAAATTTAGGATTTTTGATGAATTTTGTGAAGCTTGAAATGAAGAAATGAAGCAAATGAGAACAAAGGGCAGCAAGGAATGAAGTTTCGGCCATGAGAAGAAAGGCCAGGATTTTGTGGAATTTTGTAGAAAAATCTAGAAGAAAAAATCAATAATTGCATAATAAAACAAAAAAGCATTTTGTCACCATTTTCTTTTCTTTAAAAATTCAATTAATCTCCACAAATATCTAGATATTTAGGCGAGAAGGTTCTAAACTAATTCTAGTGATTAGATTAGTATAGATTTACATTAGTAGTAATTAACCCACATAAAAATGTAATTACCACAAATAAAGTGTACAAATAAAGTATTAAAATAATATTTAATTAGGGAAAATTCTATATGAACCAAAGCTTCCCATTGACCCAAAAGTCCGCGCACAAGTTTTATTCTAGCCAAACTAGATGCCAACAAGTCTATACAGAAGTTTGATCACCATCGGATTAAAACGGAAAACACCGACTATTTTGCCCTAAAAACGGAAAATTCGCAAAACGATTTCTAAAACGTTACAATCTTCCCCCTTAAAGAAATTCGGTCCCCGAATTTAAAATTCTCATTAAGCGTACCTTCAAAGAGAAGAGTACAAAACTCCCAAATTTCGCTCACAACCTCCCAAGTGATCACCTCACTATACGACTACGTCCAAGAAAACCCTCCACAGATGGAAAGATCCTTGACCGAAGTTTCTCCACCTACCGAGCCATTAACACACTTGGTTGCCGGTGAACGAAAAGATCGCGTCCCAATTAAATGGTCCGGTGCTGAATCATGTGAGAAAGGTCATAAAGGTATTTGCAAAGTATCGACACAAGGAAATATGGGGTGAATACTCAATAATCTGGACGGAAGTGCCAATTTATAGGCAACGGAACTAACTAGCTTGAGGACCTCAAAAGGACCAACAATTTTGGGACCAAGCTTCCCAAAACTCAACACGCTATTGCATCGGAAAAATCCGTAGGAATACATGATCTCCCACCGCGAACTCAAGTCTACGACCACCACGGTCGACATAAGACTTATATCTGTACTGGGCTGCTCTCTTCCTGACCTGAATCAACCAGATCATCTCTGAAGTTTCTAGACTAGCTGGGGTCAAAAAATCCTACTCTTGCAGAGTCAGAAAAACAAACTGGCGATCGACACGACCTACCAAACAAAAACCTAAAGGTTGCCAATTGGAATATCTCCTGATAACTGCTATCGAAAGAGAATCCTAACAATAGCAAGTGATGATCCTAACTGCTGACAACAAATAGTACGCATACAACAAGTATATCCTTCAGAGTCTGTATAGTCCGTTCTGTCTAACCACCAGCCAACGGATGGAAAGCGGAGCTAAAGCTCAACCAGTATCCAAGACTTCCTGAAGCTTCTGTCCAAGACAGCAAGCGAACATGATGTCTCAATTGGATACAACGCATGAAGGAACTCCATGCAAACGCACAAACTTAACAAAGAACAACCGAGCAAACTGAGCAAACCCGGACAACAAACACCCAAATGGAGTTATACCCTGACTAGACCTGGGTAGACACCATAACGAAATTCGTGGAGATCTGCTCCCATTCCTATTCCGGAACGGTTAAAGGCTGCAACTCTCCAGCCGGTCTCAGATGCTCAACCTTAGCTTACAACAAGACAGACACCTTGAAACGAAATCCGAAACTTCACTCTTCATCCCTGTCCACCCGTAACTATCTCACAAGTCAGGCTACAAATTGGTGGAACTTGAATGAACACCGAAAGCTGATTGATGTGCATGCTCTAGGATTTCACGTTTCTGCCCATCAGCAACAGGTACACACAAACGCGTCCCTAAACGTAGCACATCTGGTCACAAATCAAGGACTCTGAATCTTTACCCAGCCGAGTGTGCTCAAGAATCTCTAACGAACTAGCATCGGCGGGCTGTGCCTCGCGAAAGTGATAAAGGAAAAGTGGACGGGCGCGGACATGAGAAAGCTGTCACCTCAGTAGAGGCGAACTTAAGCTATACTCTACGATCGCACAAAAACTATAAATCTGCAGAAGACTGTCTCAACAATCAAAACCCACTGCAGGAAGATGTACATTAAGCTCTGGTGATCCGTGAAAATCTGACACGACTTTCCACACCAGTAGTGTCCCCAATCTTCAACGCAAAACCACCGCGGCCATCTCCAGATCATGAGTGGGATATCCTGCTCGTACTTCCTCCAACTGTCGGGAAGAATAAGCGATAAATCTATAGTGCACATCAGTACACAATTGAGCCCCACTCGCGAAACATCACAGTAAACAACAAAGTCGCCCGATCCAGAAGCAAAGATAGATCTGGTGCAGTCGTCACCCGAATTTTCAACTGCTGAAAACTCCACATGCATGCCTCGGTCTAAGAAAAAGAACTTCCTTTCTGGTCAACCCGGTCAACGGTGCATCGCTACACAAGCAAACCTGCACGAAAAGGCAGTAAAAACCGGCTAAGCCCAAAAAGCTGCGGACCTCAGTCACTGCTACAAGTCTGGGCTAAAGCTGTACGGCCTCGATCTCCATCGGGTCCGTATGAAAACCGTCTCCTGTAACCACATGACCTTAGGAAGTCAACACAATCAAGCTTGAAGGAACACTCCGAGAATTTAGCCAACCGCTGGGGCCCTTCCAATGTCTGCAAAACAAATCCTCAAGTGCTACACAGGTTCCTCACGACACATTAAAATAGACCAGAATGTCATCACTATACAACAATCAACTGGTCGAGGAACGGCCTGAAGAAATCTGGTTCATCACATCCACGAATGCTGCTAGGGCATTGGGGAGTCCAACGACACCACCAAAACTCATAAAGCCCATAGCACGATCAAAAGCAGTCTTCGGAATGACATCACTCCGAACCCGCAACAAATGATGACCAGATCCCAAACAAACTTAGAAAATGTCTCGCACTCTGGAGCTAATCGAAGAAATCGTCAATGCGAGGTAAAGGATACCTATGTGCACCGTAAGCCGGTTCAATTGACGATCAATCAATACACAACCTCAAACTGCCATCTTTCTCCTTGACGAACAGAAATAGGAGCTCTCCAATGCGAAACACTCAGACGCACAATCCCCACCTATATAGCAACTCTGCAGCAGATCCTTAAGCTCCCTAAGCTCCGCCGGCTCATCTGGAACAACGTCGGAAAACTCTCGCATGATAGGAACCCGGTCCAACAAACCTACTGTGGCTCTGGTATCATGAATGAACGCCAAGAATCCTCGACATCCTATCCTCAAAAGCCGACTAGCGAAAAAGGCTAAATCCAAGCCGTGAGAGGCGGCACCACTGTCCCCCTGCACAACGAGATCTGACTCGCGGGAAAACAAAACCTGACTGTTTCCTCGCAGTAGTCCACAGATGCCTAACACGTTGCTAACCAATCTGTGCACGGGAGAACGTCAAATCCAACATCTCAAGAAGGATCAAAACGATGGGCGAATCTCTATCTCCTATCCGATTGGTAAACGATCGATATACATGTCGCGCAATAAAAGAATCGCTAACAGAATTAACACAACAAACGGCTGATCTAGCTAACCGACTCTCATCGTCCCAATCCTCTGCTACTCCCGCGACGGTCACGAAATCTGTCTCGGCGACTGAACCTCTGTCTCCGGGCTGACACACCTGTACTAGCCCTCCTCGGTCCTCGAACACCCAAAGTCTCTGGAAGACGTGCCTCGTTAACTAGGACTGCATCCACTGGTGCTGTGTAAGTGACGAAAAGCTGTGTACTGACCGTAAGAAACAACTGGGTAACAGGGGTGGCAACCTCCTGTCGCTGCGCTCTATTAGCCTCAACCAAAGACCTCACCGTCTGGCGCAAGTCCTGCATCTCAGCCTTAAGCCTAGCATACGATCTATCGAAGGCGGATCCATCTGCTCCTATGCAACGAGCGTGCCATCCTAGTCAGTCCTTGTCCCACATGAGTCAACTCGGATCTCGGCCCTCGCTGCACCTCTCTGAGTCCTCATAGTCATCGGCGGCAAAGGCTATAAATGGAAAAGGATTCGATATGAACACGGAAATCGAATCACAAGGATATGTATCATCAAGGAAGGAATTTCAAGCAATTTGTACTTAGGTCACTTTAGGCGAAATACCACATCATGAGTATGCCGCGGACATACACACACTACGTTACTCTGCTTAAGCTACCTACTCCATCTGTTGGAGATAGTGCCCTCAGAGTCAATTATTGGATCACAGCCACGTGATTGCAATGATTGAGGGAGGACCTGTCCCAGTAGGACAGTCTTACTCGAGATGATAGTATGCTATCTGGTTTATCTTTATCAGCGTGTACTGCTTTAGGTGACCTGACATGTCGCTATTACACGTTGATAGAGCCCCTAGGATTCTTGCTTGACCACCAGTAGTATGAGGGAGATCATATAAGTGGGAGCTGGTAGTCTATAAGCACATCCTTAAATGGTCCCTAGTCGTGGGAGTTTCGAGACAGGGCATCGATACTCCAGAGTAGACTAGTGTATACAGTCGAGACCCCGACGAGGGGCGGTGGCCGGTCTCACAAGCCATTGGTGTCAGTTGGATCACCTAAGATGTATACAGGTGCTCATTGGGTTATGAGTACACCGGACAGGACTCGCCGGGAACATGTTAGTTGTTCTTATACCAGACGTCAGATAGCAGTTCCCAGGTGACATGTGTACAGGTTAGTTCATCGATCTGAGGATCGTCATTTGTCTCGTGTGAGTTCCCACTGTACTTTGATTACTACCCTACCACGCTCAAAGGAGACGTGCAAACAGGTTTTAGTTGGGTACAGTCCCGAGCTACATGGAGGCAGTGAGCGTATCTTCAGGGGTTCGTCTCTCCTGGTATTGGGGGTGAGGTCGCGCTGTGTCTAGGAGAGCCATTACACAAAGCCCTCGGCCGAGGCAGGAGATTTACTGGTAGGTATTCCAGTAGTATCTCAGGGTGTTCTAGGCTACACTCCGACACGACTTGTACCGCTTTTGGGGGTCTGACTTTTACCAACCCCCTAGGCCCGCCATGCGATGCTCATAGACGAACGGACCGGACTGTAGGGATATTGTCACTGACAGGCTCAGTAGGGTGTCAGGCTGAGTTCGCTCACGGACGTCCCTTTTGGTCAATACCTGGTAGCCCGTTACGTATTGGCTTATACCTCTGACGTGCTAGTGGTTAAATCCACAACCAAGGTGTTGATGAGTCTTTAGAGTCTCTCACATTCAGTTACTCAAGCTTTCGGGCGAAAAGCTGTAGAGGCCGTATGGAGATATGGAAAGGTCCGATCAGATACGTGCGGTATTGCACGGATCAGGATCGGACGGTTAGTACTAGAGGCCGTATGGATATATGGCAGAGTTCGATCAGATACGTGCGGTATTGCACAGATCAGGATCGGACGGATATTACTAGCCGGCTTTGGTTTAAGCCGGATCCTAGTATAGTACAGTGTAGTTTTGTCTCATTGCATTTGTATTTCGGTCGGAATACAAATGCGGGTGTGTATACACAGTATCGGGGTTTTTCCTGTAATTTATTACGGGACCAGTTTTCTGGAGTTGCCAGTTTGCTTTCCGTTTCGGCCATTTTCTTTGTATCCTTCATTGGCCGAAGATTGGTGGAGGAGGGCTTATTTGCATTTGTGCAAATAAGCTTTTATGGAGGGGGTCTTTGCATTTTGTTGTATCATGATGACTTAGCCTCCATTGACTTCTAGGATCATGATGGTTCATGATTGCTTATCTTTTGTCATGGTGATGGTGATGGATTATGATGGTGGAGTATGTTTTTGGTTGTGATGATTCTTGATCATCATCACACCTTTTCTCTCTCTCTCTCTTGCATTATGAGGGTCTCTCTCTTGTTTTTGGATACACTCTCTCCTTTCTTGCTCTTGCTCATGCCATGGCCGGCCACATTGGGGTGGGCTGTCCAAATTTTTGGGTGTGGGATTTGTTGTTCTTTTGATGCTCCAAAAATCCCCAAGTCCCTCTATATAGTTCTTGTATCATCCCTCCACCAAAATGGCAACTCCCATAACCCCTAGAGACACAAATAGCTCACTACACATTCTACAGCAAATCTTGGACACGTCGACTAGCCAGCTTCGTGCCCGAGTTGCCTCGGTATTGAGGTGGGAGACCGTAAAAGATACAGACGATGTGGTGCCCTTCCGGCAAGGAGGCGACGACCGGAGTTTCCGCAGGAGATCGGGACGACGACGAGAAGACCGGAGGACTCGGATCAGTCGGTATATCTCTCTTCCCCATCTTGTAGTTAGCTAGGACTAGTTAATGGTTCGATCCGGGTTTTAGTGCGCGGTGGTGCCGGTTTGCTAGTTTGCAAAATTAAAGTTTATCACCGCTTCCGCATTTGGCCGTCGGATTGACGGCCGGGCCGCCGCCGTGCACTTACAGTGGTATCAGAGACTCGCCATTAACATAGTCTAGCTTTGTCTAATGTATTTTACACTTCCGATCGAACAAAATTCCAAAATCCGCGTTTTTCCAATGCATCAGTTTTCTGTTGAATTTTTTCTGTCTCGAAATTTTTTTCAGGTTGTAGAAAAGTGATGTACTGGAAGTTATAAGCGTACTGTAGAAATTCGACACAGTGACTCGACTATGGGAGCGCGGAACCGCGGCCGAACCCCCCATTAGGCCACGGTTCCGCCGCACTATAGTGTGATTGCTGCATCAAATTTCTGCAGTTGCTTTCTGGGTTGATTGTATGGTTTTTGGAATATTAATTTTGGGCCCAGAATTTCTTGATGTGCTACAGTAGTACTTGGGGCCCACTTGTTAAAATTTGATTGATCGGATATATTAAACACATTGGTTCACAGTATTTACATTATATCTGCGACCGTGAATGTCACTCGATCGGTAAATCCGGTCTAACTGCTATAGCCCGGTTAGACGGATTTGCGAACGTGATTTTCACGTTGATGTTCTGTGTATTGCTGTGATGTTGCGGATCGGTCGTGAGGATAGCCTGGATGCAATGCTAGTACAGTTTTGTTGTATTATGTACATTTGATATTGCGGGGCGAGCTTCCGACATGTGGACTGCCGTCACTGCCTGTTTGTATTATTCTTTTGGGACACGACCAGGTTGCGGTCGATGTACCCGTTGTATGTATATTTTACTTTCTGTACTAGGATTGCCCCCCGAAGGGGTGCACGGATAGTCGGGTTCTAGAGGGCAACGAGCCCGCATCTCATGGTATTGAGACGGAGGGGGCTTCACTCCAGAATTGGCGGGCTATTCGCCGCACTCGTAGGGGGTACAGGTTGACCCAGGAGGGGTGCCCAAGTTACCGGATTCCGTGAAGTGCTGGATGGTCCATTCACGTCGCTGAAGGGGGCTGCCTCGCTTCAGGTTTTGGCGGGTAACTTGCCGCGCCCGTAGGGGTCTAGGTTTTCATTGCACAAGCTATCCACACGACCAGGGGAACGTCGGGTTTCAGTAGTGGCTCTGTGAAACCCGGGGATCCCAGATATCTGTATTGTTCTGTGATACTGTACATTTCTGTGATGTTGCATTTTTATCACGCCTTGAGCGAAATATAATATATTGGTATATATATTAGTAGATGTTGTTTATGTTTTGCATCCGCGCTAGTCCAGTCCCCGCTCTGTCGTTAGTTAGCTAACCTAACGGGTAATGACGGGACCCAGTGGCGAATGCGGATGGCATATACGTACATCAGTATATTTTCGTTCTTTGTGGTGTGATCAATTGATGGGACTGCGTTGATTCGGATCAATGCAAGTTAAAAACAAACCTATTCTGATGTTATTGGAACACTTTTCAAAAAGCTGTTATTGCAAGGACGTTCATTTTTGTTTTGTATCGTGGTATTCAGTTGGAATATCCTGCTCCTCAGTCGACGAGGCAAGGGCCGAGATCCCTTCACCGGGAGTGACCCCTTGGACAAAAAGTTTGCGTCAGGGCAATAACTTCACTATAGCTGATTACTTTTGCTTTGCACCGTGGTATTCAGTTGGAATATCCTGCACCTCATTCTACGGGGAAAGAGCCGAGATCCCTTCACCGGGAGTGACCTCTTTAGCGAAGGTTTTCGTTACTATATTTTTTTATAAAAAAAAAAAGCTATCCAGTTCCTTCAACGATATCAAGTTCATTACGTTAAAGGTTTTCGCCAGAAACCATTCATAGCCCTCCGTCGATTCATGTGGATAGTCAATAGTATTCAAGCTGTGTTTATTGGCCATAGTCAAAGCACAGTGTTTGGTAGCTATTGGGTGTTCATATGCTGCATAGATAGATGCGTTGGTTTGGGACAGTCGTATAGCCTTGTTGGCCCTAGTCAAGGGCTTGTATGGGTGGGTTCAAATCAACCTGGACAATGACGGGTAGAACTTGACATGTGACTTATGATTTGTTGGCTTTAGTCAAGGTCATAAGAGCATGGGGCAGAAATCTCATCGGGAGTTTCAAAAGAACTGAAACTTGCCAGATATGCGCATACCTTCTGGAGTGTGACACCGTGAGCGGATTCCGTCACGTTATCATGCGATGATAGTTGGATCCTGATTCCCACTGATGAGTTGGTTTACTCCTCGGGTGATCCCGACTAATTCTTCTTTCAGGTTTGGAGGAGAATTTGACGGTACAGTGGGAGGTTTCCAGATTAGATAAATTGGTAACCATTCTGATCTAGGTTAGAGTGCACGCTGAGTGTTTCTTTTCTCTCTCTCTTCGGCAGCGACCATTGACCCGACCCTAAGACTATGACTCAGTGACCAAGTTGACCGAACCTTCTTAAACACTGACTTTTGGATTGTCAGAGTTGCAGACCTCATTGCCACTCCTACTTTTACCCTTTTCTCCAGGACACCCCATATTACTACGAACGTCCACTTCCATTGGACAAAACCATCGTATGGTTAGATACGAACTCGAAAGAATTTATTCGAGGATGGTTTCAGGTTCTGGAGAAAACGGATAGGACTATTCAGTTGTCTTTTCCTTTTACCTTCTCTTAGGTTGCGAGTACTCCTTAGTTTAGGAGATAGTACACCTATTACGCAAATTGGATTGTCTTCTTCCAAACCATAGGTAGGTGCCGAACGGTGGGGAATGAAGAAAACCAATTAGCATAACGATGGTGTGCAGAAGGTATTTAGTTAAGACAAAGAAAGGGATTAGAAAGAGGGCAAAGTAAATTGTGACTGCTATTCACGACCAAACCAAGTATTTCATTACCACTCCCACTTCATCTTTGTATTTCTCCAGGACACTCCGTATCACTACGAAGATCCACAGTTTATTGGATACTCCATCGTATGGTTATATATGAACTCGAAAGGAACTTGTTCCAGTTCGGGGATGGATTCTGGTTCAGGAGAAATAGGAATAAGATTTATTTAGGTGTCTTTTATCTTCACCTTCTCTCGCATTGCGAGTGTCCCTAGAATTGGGACAGTACACCCATTATGCTTATTGGATAGTCTTCTTCCAAACCATAGGCCGGTGCCGAACGGTAGGGAAGGAAGAAAACCATTTGGCCTAAAGGGGTGTACAGAAGGTAATGACTAAAGACATATGAAGGGATTTAGAGAGATGGCAAAGAATTATACGGTTACAGTCATGAATATGGAAGAGGCATTACTAGGAATACCAGGATACCCCATCGAAGCATTTCAATGTTTCGGCTTCACTGTGTACTGTTAAAGGAAAACTGATTTCCCGATTAGATACTTACTCCAGGGTATGTATTTACCAGGTATGATTCTCACATCTGTATGGTTTTACAGATGATGAGTGGGAGTAAGTTATTGGGAATTGGGTGATCATCCTCATTATATCGGGATTCATTGTGATCGGTGATATTTGAGGAGATCACCTGGGCTGTTTGCCGGTCGGCAAATATTTGGTTTTGAATATCCGCTGTTATGCACCAATTTCAAATTGATATATCTGTACGTCTATTTTCATAGAGTGAGATATACCTTTCTGAAATTATGTCTATGACATTTACCTATATCAGTGGATGGTTAGGTAAGGAGCATTAAACAGCGGTGTAATTTTTCTTAACCATAAGTACAGTTTTCAACCTACGACACACAGTGAATGAGTTATCAGACTCAAGGGACTTATACAGAGTATTGTATGTTGTCCAGGGTCCATCAGGACAGAGGGGTTGGTCCTCGTACTATATTCGGTTTACTTATGACTTCTCTAGTTTTTAGACAGGTGTTTCGTGGAAACACAGGGTCCGAATTTTGAGAAGTTATTGGTATTTGAATAAAGTAGAGAACCAGGTATTGCAAGTATTGGGATTCTTCAAGGTGATCGAAGATATAGATACTTGTCAAATGGTATTCAGTTGATAGTAGTGATCAAGAGAACTTGCTTCTCTTTCAGGTTACTCATTATTGGAAGCATTCCTAAGTTGAGTAACGCTGATCGGCCTCCTTCCATTTAGTTGACATGCACTGGAGACAGCTGCATGATTTGAATCCGGTTCAATTGAATCAGTGCCTTTGGTCCTATATTGGATATAGAACAGTTCATATCTTAACGATGTTAAGGTACGGGGAGTTGTCCGGATTATGCTTAAAACCAGACTCTGGATAACTCAAGGCACGTTTCTGTAATGGCTGTTTGTGGGTTGACCCAGGCTATGACGAGGGTTGACTTTCTACCATAAGAAAGATCAATAGTGATATTGTTCTTAACTCGCCACAGTTTTAATAAAAATGGATTTTTTCAGAAAAACAGTAGTGGGAGTATGGTAGAACTGGAAGTGATTCCAGAACCACAAACGATTACTGAAGATTTGATAGGAACCTAAAGATTCAATCTGGTTTGACATTCCATTGGCCACTCCGCAAATACGGTGGGTAACTTCAGGCACCGGAGAGGTACTCCGGTAGCCTCAAGGACGGTGACAAGGAAGTTCTTGTTTACCCACACTTGCCATTGCTGTTGTTCCAGACTGTGAGACCCGGCAGGAGGATGAGTATAGCGTCGTTCTAAACTTGCTTTAGAAGTGTACGTTTATATGACTCTGCCAGAGGGTTGTCGTAGTCAGTGGGAGCAGCGGAAGCATTGGTGGACAGGTGGCTTATATCTATTTATAGACTAAAGCAGATGTAGCGGAGATAGATCATCTATTTCTGATGTGACAGTCATAGGTTTGACTTCATCAGAATAGAGGATGGATTTGTTGAGAAGGTAGTAGGGTGTGATGTCATGGTATTTGGATGACATACAAAGAATAGGAAAAGAAACTCCTATACTACGATCGGTTATACTTTGGTCGTCACACAGTGGTTTCTCCACATGGGACTTGGATATTATATCAGACATACTGGTTACTAGATCTATGGTTTTAGATCTAGATTTGGGTAGTTTCCCAATCTGGGTACTTAGACAACATTCCAAGAGTATTTAGAATGGACGACTCCTGGCACGGTAGTATACCTGCAGGTGATGGAGTCACCCTCTCTAAAGGTGTCTTACAGACTAAAGGGGAGAGGGATGTGCATGATCGGCAGATCACTTGCTCAGGCAATTGAGTCAATCATGAGATGTCAAGTACCACACCAGATGTTGTTCTTGCACTGGATGCAATAAGTTGACATTGATCCAATCCTGGAGAAACAGTCGGAAGCAGCTTTAGAGCATAAGTGGATGTTCTAAGGATATGATAACGACAGTCTCATTAAGGAGACAGTTATCATTCCAGGCTTCCAAGGTGACCTGGACGATAAGGAGGTTGTCAGAGTTATAGTTTTTCCTTCTGACGAGGGGCAGTATTTTGGACAGGTGGTCCAAGGCAATACTGAGGGAGGCATGGCGCGGGATACTGATTAAGTTCAGTTGACGATACAGTCTAAGAAGTTTGAATTTGGAGTTCATTTATGAGCTAGGTCCCATCAGACATCCAGACATATTCTAAGACAGGTATTGCTCTTTTCGGGAGATGGCTTTCTCCGTGAACTTGAGATATAGAGAGACATAGAAAGAAACATCAAAGCGGAACCACTCACTGAGGCTATTCCTCGAACGCAATAGTTTCGCAAACGAGCTTTGTGAGACTGACTAGTAGAGGAGTTGGGTGTTCGGTATCACACGGGCTGTGTATGCGACATCGCAATAATTAGCCTTGAGTGCAAGTGGGAGATTGTTAGAGATTGTGCCCTCAGAGTCAATTATTGGATCACAGCCACGTGATTGCAATGATTGAGGGAGGACCTGTCCCAGTAGGACAGTCTTACTCGAGATGATAGTATGCTATCTGGTTTATCTTTATCAGCGTGTACTGCTTTAGGTGACCTGACATGTCGCTATTACACGTTGATAGAGCCCCTAGGATTCTTGCTTGACCACCAGCAGTATGAGGGCGATCATATAAGTGGGAGCTGGTAGTCTATAAGCACATCCTTAAATGGTCCCTAGTCGTGGGAGTTTGGAGACAGGGCATCGATACTCCAGAGTAGACTAGTGTATACAGTCGAGACCCCGACGAGGGGCGATGGCCGGTCTCACAAGCCATTAGTGTCAGTTGGATCACCTAAGATGTATACAGGTGCTCATTGGGTTATGAGTACACCGGACAAGACTCGCCGGGAACATGCTAGTTGGTCTTATACCAGACGTCAGATAGCAGTTCCCAGGTGACATGTGTACAGGTTAGTTCATCGACCTGAGGATCGTCATTTGTCTCGTGTGAGTTCCCACTGTACTTTGATTACTACCCTACCACACTCAAAGGAGACGTGCAAACAGGTTTTAGTTGGGTACAGTCCCGAGCCACATGGAGGCAGTGAGCGTATCTTCAGGTGTTCGTCTCTCCCGGTATTGGGGGTGAGGTCGCGCTGTGTCTAGGAGAGCCATTACACAAAGCCCTCGGCCGAGGCAGGAGATTTACTGGTAGGTATTCCAGTAGTATCTCAGGGTGTTCTGGGCTACACTTCGACACGACTTGTACCGCTTTTGGGGGTCTGACTTTTACCAACCTCCTAGGCCCGCCATGCGATGATCATAGACGAACGGACCGGACTGTACGGATATTGTCACTGACAGGCTCAGTAGGGTGTCAGGCTGAGTTCGCTCACGGACGTCCCTTTTGGTCAATACCTGGTAGCCCGTTACGTATTGGCTTATACCTCTGACGTGCTAGTGGTTAAATCCACAACCAAGGTGTTGATGAGTCTTTAGAGTCTCCCACATTCAGTTACTTAAGCTTTCGGGCGAAAAGCTGTAGAGGCCGAATGGAGATATGGCAAGGTCCGATCAGATACGTGCGGTATTGCACGGATCAGGATCGGACGGTTAGTACTAGAGGCCATATGGATATATAGCAGAGTTCGATCAGATACGTGCGGTATTGCACGGATCAGGATCGGACGGATATTACTAGCCGGCTTTGGTTTAAGCCGGATCCTAGTATAGTACAGTGTAGTTTTGTCTCATTGCATTTGTTTTTCGGTCGGAATACAAATACGGGTGTGTATACACAGTATAGGGGTTTTTCCTGTAATTTATTACGGGACCAGTTTTCTGGAGTTGCCAGTTTGCTTTCCGTTTCGGCCATTTTCTTTGTATCCTTCATTGGCCGAAGATTGGTGGAGGAGGGCTTATTTGCATTTGTGCAAATAAGCTTTTGTGGAGGGGGTCTTTGCATTTTGTTGTATCATGATGACTTAGCCTCCATTGACTTCTAGGATCATGATGGTTCATGATTGCTTATCTTTTGTCATGGTGATGGTGATGGATTATGATGGTGGAGTATGTTTTTGGTTGTGATGATTCTTGATCATCATCACACCTTTTCTCTCTCTCTCTCTCTCTTGCATTATGAGGGTCTCTCTCTTGTTTTTGGATACACTCTCTCCTTTCTTGCTCTTGCTCATGCCATGGCCGGCCACATTGGGGTGGGCTGTCCAAATTTTTGGGTGTGGGATTTGTTGTTCTTTTGATGCTCCAAAAATCCCCAAGTCCCTCTACATAGTTCTTGTATCAGCCCTCCACCAAAATGGCAACTCCCATAACCCCTAGAGACACAAATAGCTCACTACACATTCTACAGCAAATCTTGGGCACGTCGACTAGCCAGCTTCGTGCCCGAGTTGCCTCGGTATTGAGGTGGGAGCCCGTAAAAGATACAGACGATGTGGTGCCCTTCCGGCAAGGAGGCGACGACCGGAGTTTCCGCAGGAGATCGGGACGACGACGAGAAGACCGGAGGACTCGGATCAGTCGGCATATCTCTCTTCCCCATCTTGTAGTTAGCTAGGACTAGTTAATGGTTCGATCCGGGTTTTAGTGCGCGGTGGTGCCGGTTTGCTAGTTTGCAAAATTAAAGTTTATCACCGCTTCCGCATTTGGCCGTCGGATTGACGGCCGGGGCGCCGCCGTGCACTTACAGTGGTATCAGAGACTCGCCATTAACATAGTCTAGCTTTGTCTAATGTGTTTTACACTTCCGATCGAACAAAATTCCAAAATCCGCGTTTTTCCAATGCATCAGTTTTCTGTTGAATTTTTTCTGTCTCGAAATTTTTTTCAGGTTGTAGAAAAGTGATGTACTGGAAGTTATAAGCGTACTGTAGAAATTCGACACAGTGACTCGACTATGGGAGCGCGGAACCGCGGCCGAACCCCCCATTAGGCCGCGGTTCCGCCGCACTATTGTGTGATTGCTGCATCAAATTTCTGCAGTTGCTTTCTGGGTTGATTGTATGGTTTTTGGAATATTAATTTTGGGCCCAGAATTTCTTGATGTGCTACAGTAGTACTTGGGGCCCACTTGTTAAAATTTGATCGATCGGATATATTAAACACATTGGTTCACAGTATTTACATTATATCTGCGACCGTGAATGTCACTCGATCGGTAAATCCTATCTAACTGCTATAGCCCGGTTAGACGGATTTGCGAACGTGATTTTCACGTTGATGTTCTGTGTATTGCTGTGATGTTGTGGATCGGTCATGGGGATAGCCTGGATGCAATGCTAGTACAGTTTTATTGTATTATGTACATTTGATATTGCGGGGCGAGCGTCCAACATGTGGACTGCCGTCACTGCCTGTTTGTTTATAAATGTCATCTAATTTCTATAGTTCGATTAGACGGGGTTGCAAATACTTGCTTATGCTGTTGAGATGTATATCTTGTGATGGTTTAGATGGATAGTCGTGGTGGATAGCCCCTCATCATAGAATGTTTGTGTATTCGTTTATTCGGGACGAACGACCGGATTATGGCCGTCGTTACCGCTTGATGTATATTGTTTTATTGAAACACGGCCTGTTTGAGGTCGATGTTACCATTGTATATTCATTCATTCTTGTATTAGGATAACCCATAGAGAAGTGCTCGAGTAGCTGGGTTCTAGAGTGTATTAGGTGGTCGTCTCATGGTGATGAGTTCGAGCCGCCTCGCTCTAGAATTGGCGGGCTATTCGCCACACTTATAGGGTTTAGGATAGACCCGCGGTGGAGTGCTTATGTTACCGGATTCCATGATCTTCCGGGTGACCCACTCATCTTATTGAGTGATGGTTGCCTCACTTCTAGATTTGACGGGTAGCTTGCCGCGCTCGCAGGGGTCTTTGTTTTAGGTGATGTTCGAGCTATCCACATGACCGGGGAACATTGGTTTTCGTTTGCAGCTCAAACAAAACACGGGGCCCCAAGATTATCTGCTATTCCATATTTTTTATCGCATGCCCATGATGTTACAACCTGCCTGTGATGATGATATATATAAATGTTGTATATGTTTTGCACCCGTGCTAGCTCTGCCCATGCACTGCCATAAGTTAAGTAACCTTACGGTGAAGTCCTCGGACCCCGTGGCGAATGAGGGTGGCATATTCGTACATTCTATTTTGGTTTTTTCTATGATGGATAGAAACTTAATTGATGGGATCATATTATAGGATTAATGCAAGGAAAACAAACTTAATTGATGTTGTCGAAACAATTTTTAAAACTACTCGTTTTTCTACAAAACCACTTGTTTTAAAAGCGGAGCCTAAACTACTCCACTTCAAAGCCACTCGAGTTCCTTCAATGATGTCAAGTCCATTACGTTAATGGTTTTTCGCTAAAAACCAACCGTAGCCCTCCGTCATTTCAGATTAGTATTACTTAGTATTTGTGCTACGTTTGTCGTTGCTATTCGCCAAGGCGTAGTGTTCGGTAGTTCTGTAATGCTTTTATGTTGCATGGATATGCGATTGATTAGGAAATTCGTGCGACATTGTTGATCATTTGTCAAAGGTCGTGAGGGTGGGTTCAATGTAATTCAGGATAATGGCGGGTTGAACTTGATTAGGACCCTATGATTTGTTGATCATTCGTCAAGGTCACTAGGGTCATAGGGGTAAAAACCATTTCAGGAGATTCAAATATAAAAGAAACTTTCCTAGTATGTGCATACCTTCTGGAGTGTGGTAATTTTTGCCGGCTTCTATCAAAATTATCACACAATGATAGTTGTGTCCCGATTCTCACTGTGAGTAGGTATTACTCTTCGATGGATTTTCACTTCATAATTAGCTAACCTATTAGGTGTCTGGAAAGTGTTAACGAGGTTACGCCTCTGCAGAAACGGGGTTGTTTAATTAGGTCTATACGAAAGCACGGGAAGCCTCCCTCAGGGTACCAACACTGGCCTGGATGAACGGTTAGTGAACTTGTAAGGTGTAAATAATCCCGACTAATTCATCTTTTAGGTTTTGAAAGAGAATTCGAGGAAACAGTAGGAGCCATCCTGATTAGATAAAGTGATTAACCAATCTAATTTTGATAGAGTACATGTTGAGTATTTATTTTCTCTCTCTCTCTAGCAGCGACCATGTCCCGCCTTAAACTAAAACTCGTAAACCAAGTTGACCGAGCCTTTTTACAAACCTGGATTTGTTTTGTCATGATTCGTGACAAAGTATTATATATCCATGCTACTGTAGGGTGTTTTTCGTCACCCCATTGAGATGGGAATACGCGCGCGCTTGTCAGGCGCATTACAGATTCCCCCTGTCTAGGGTAGGCCGGGGTTTAATTATTGTGGGGATCCGAATCTCCGGCAGCCGCTGACTAAGCTGCCGTTAATTACCCCTCGCCTTTGGAGCGAGGGAACCTCCGATTGACGGGTTAAACTGGTCATGCGAACTCAATGTGCAGTGTTGTGTTTTGAAGGGGTTTTGGATATATCGGGGGCCCCGCAGAGTTTTTACGAGGGTCCCGCTACCCGGATAGCGGGCTGGGGGTCAAAGGGGCTAGCAGCCCCCTTACGGGGTGCGGGGCAGCGCCCCGTTAGAAATTTTTTTCTAACAAGGACAGTGTCGTGGAGTATGTGTGTGTACATATGTATACATATGTGTATATATATATATGTATGTATGTATATATATAAAAAGGGGGGAAAGACATCCAAAGGATGCGTTTGGCCAGCACCAGCGTTTTGAGCGTAAGAGCGCTAGCGCACCACGTGTCAGCACGTGGGCACTCGGGCGCTAGCGCTTTGGACGCTAGCGCTCTGAGCGCAAAAGCGCTAGCGCACTGAGCGCTAGCGCGCCACGTGTCAGCACTTAGGCGCTCGGGCACTAGCGCGCCACGTGTCAGCACGTGGGCGCTCGGGCGCTAGCGCTTTGGGCGCTAGCGCTCTGAGCGCAAGAACGCTAGCACACTGAGCACTAGCGCGCCACGTGTCAGCACGTAGGTGCTCGGGCGCTAGCGCTCTGAACGCTAGCGCGCCATGTGTCAACACGTGGGCGCTCGAGCACTAGCGCTTTGGGCGCTAGCGCTCTGAGCGCAAGTGCGCTAGCGCTATGAGCGCTAGCGCGCCATGTGTCAGCACATGGGCGCTCGGGCGCTAGCGCTTTGAGCGCTAGCGCACCACGTGTCAGCACGTGGGCGTTCGAGCAGCAAAAGGGACTTGGTGCCTGCAATGGGAGTTGTACTCCCAGAAAGGAGCACTTATTATTCTCTGTGTGTGTGTGTGTGTGTGTGAGGAGTTAAACTCCTAAGATGTTTTGAAGCTGATGAAGGGCTTCTCCCCTTCAGCCCTAGTTCTTCCCCAAAGTGGGGTTTCTGGAGATGGGTCTTCTTCTTCTTCCTTTTTTGGCCGGATCTTGAAGATCAAGAGATGTGAGATTTAAAAATCTCCCCTTTCTGAGATCTGATGGCAGATCTGAGTTCCCCTTTGTGGGTTTTGTGGTGAAAAACTATTTAGTTTTGGAAAAAAATGAGTAAAACTCTTAATTTAATTCAAAAGAAATGAGAAGGTTTTGAACCATGGAGAAGGAGCAGGAGGCACAAAGAGCCCTATTTTTTGGGGGAATGAAAATTGTATTAGATATTTTCATCATGTTGCCTTTTATAGGCTTACATGTTTACATATAGCCCCTTGGGCTTTGCAAAATGGCATTTTGCCCATCGCATGGCTCATGTGCCATTTCTTTTTGCACATAACCCATGGGCTTACAAGAAATTGGCTTTATGCCCATTTTGCATACATTCATGCACAAAAATTACATCAAAATTATTTGTTACATGATTTTTTTTTATTTTGGTATGGCAGAAGGCCGGAAGCTTCGTGTTCGGGCTCAACCTGGGCATTGGCCCACTTGCTTGGGCTTGGGCCCACCTGGCTTGGGGTTGACCTTGACTTTGACTTGGTCAACCGGGGTGCAAATTTTGACTTCAACAGCCACTTCTACTTGACCATTTTCTTTCTCCAGAACATTCCATATCACTACGAAAATCCACATAGAATGGATAAAACCATCTCATATAGTTACATACGAACTCGCAGAATTTTATTTCAGTCCAAGGATGAATTCCGGTTCTAGGGAAATTGAATTGGATTATTCGGCTGTCTTTTCTTTTTGCCTTCTCTTAGGTTGGAAGGGCTCCTAGTATTAGGAAAGTACACTTATTACTCTTATTGGGTAGTTTTCTTCCAAACCTTAGGCTGATTTTGAAAGATAGGGAAAAAAGAAAACCAATTAGCCTAAATATGGTGTATAGAAGATAAGAAGTAAAGATATATAAAGAGATTGGAGTAAGGGAAATGGAAATTGCAACTAATGTCATTAGTCTGGTATTAGAAAAGGTATTACTAGGAATACTCAACTACCCCCTCGAAATATTTTCATGTTTCAGTTTCACTGTTTGGTGTTAATTGAAACTGTTTTTCCAATTAGATTTTGACTCCAGACTATGTAATTATCGGACTTGATTCTTACATCTGTATGGTGTTATAGATGCTGAGTGGGAGTAGAATATTGGGAATTGGGTGATTATATCCTCAATATCAGAATTCTTTGTAATTGGTAAATTTTGAGAAAATCGTCTGGGTTTTGCCTTACGACAAATATTTAGTTTTGAATATCCTTTGTTATGCACCAATTTCAAAATGATATATCTGCACATTTATTTTATAAAGTGAGATATAAATTTTTGAAACTATGTTTATAACATTTACCTTTATCTGTTGATGATTAGGTAAGGTGCATTCAATAATGGTGTAATTCTTCTTAACCATAATACAGTTTTCAACCTACGACATACAGGATTTGAGTTATTAAACTCAGAGGACTTATACAAAGTATTGTATGTTGTCCGATGTCCATTAGGACAAGGGGTTGTTGCTCGTACTATATTCCATTTACTTATGACTTCTCTGGTTTTAGACACGCATTTTGTTGAAATACAAGGTCCAAATTTTGATAAGTTATACGTATAAGAAAAAAGTAGAGAACCATACAATGGAAGTATCAAGTTTCTTCGAGATGATCAAAGATGTAGATACTTATACTGGGTATTCCGTTGTAAGTAATATATTTGAGAACTTGCTTCTCTCTCCGGTTACTCATCTATGGGTGCGCTCCTTAATGAGTAATACTGCATAGCCTTTTTTCCATTTAG
Organism: Agapanthus africanus; assembly: GCA_030015575.1. Lineage (NCBI taxonomy): Eukaryota > Viridiplantae > Streptophyta > Magnoliopsida > Asparagales > Amaryllidaceae > Agapanthus > Agapanthus africanus. Next base: position 35,549,455 of record JASDDO010000018.1, on the reverse strand, counting down.
TCGATATGCACTGGGAACAGCTGCATAATTTTTTAATCTGGTTCCAATTAAATTAGTGCGTTTGTTTCTATATTGGATATATAATGGATTCATATCTTAACGATGTTAAGGTATATGGAGTCCGGCTTATACTTAAAGCAGAATCCGGATAAACTCAAGGCACGTTTCAGTAATGGCAAATTGTGCGTTATCCCAGGCTTTGACGAGAGTTAACATTTTACCATTTGCAGGATCAATAGTTATATTGTTTTTGACTCGCCACCTTTTTAGTAAAATGAATTCTTTTCAAAAAACATTAGTGGAAGTATGGTAGAACTGGAAGTGATTCCAGAATCTCAAACAATTACTGAATATTTAGTAGAACCTAAAGATTCAATTGGATTCAACAATCCATTAGTCACTCCGTAGATTTAGTGAGTAACCTTAGCCACCCGAGAGGTACTTTGGTTTCCTCATAGACGGTGACAGAGAGGTTTGCATCATCTCGAAGGTGACCCTTGCTTGCCACTGCTGCTGTCCTTGACTATGAGATCTAGCATGTGGATGAATATAACAACATTCTAAATTGAATTTAGAAGTGCACATGTATATGAATCTGCCAGAGGGTTGTTATAGTCAGTGGTAGCGGCAGAAGCATGGTGGGCAAGATGCTTATGTCTATTTTTAGACTGAAGCAAGGAGAGCGGAGATGGGTCATCTATTCTTGATGTGACAGTCATAGTATTTGACTTCATCAAGAATGACAGATAGACCTGGTAGAAAGGTTGAGTAGGGAGTACTGTTCTGGTTTTTGGATGACATATTTATGATAGGAAGTGTTATTCCTATACCACAATCGGTTAAACTGTGGTTGTCACAGATGTTTCTTCACAAAGAATCTGAATAAAATATCAGATATTCTGATGACTAGATCTATAGTTTTAAATCTAAATTTAGGAAGTGTCCCAATTCGGGTACTTTGACACTATTCTAATGTGTTTTAGAAGGATGACTCTTGGCGTAGTGGTATACCCTCAGGTGATGGAGTCACCCTCTCTAAAGAGATGTCTTCTGGACTGATGAAAAGAGGGATTTGCATGATTGATATATCACTTGCTTAGGTAATTGAGTCAATCATGATATGTCAAGTACCACACAAATTATTGCTTTTGCACTAGTTGTAATAAACAGATATTAATCCAATCCTGGAGAAACATTGGGAAGCAGTTATGTACATGAGAGAATGTTCTTGGTATATGGTAACGGCAGCCTCCTTCAGGAGGCGGTTATCATTTCAGGCTTCCAAGTTAACCTAAATGATAGAGTGGTTGTCAGAGTTAAAAGTTTACCCTCTTCTGAGGGGCAGTATATTGGACAGTGATCCAAACGGATACTAAGGTAGGCATATCGCAGCATACTGATTAAATTCAGTAGAAAATACAGTCTAAGAAGTTTGCTGGATTTGGTGTTCATTTATAAACTTGGTCCCATCAGATATCCAGACAAGTTCAAAGACAGGTATCGCTCATTTCGGGAGATAGTCATTCTCCGTGAAGTTGAGATATAGAAATATAAAGATAGAAATATTGAAGCGGATCCACTAACCGAGGCAATTTCTCGACCACGAATGTTTCGCAAACATGATATGCGAAACTGATTAGGAGAGAAGTTGGGTGTTCGAAAGCACACGGGCTGTGAGTATGCGACATCGCAATAGTTAACTATAAGTGCAAGTGGGAGATTGTTGGCTATGGCTCCTTCAAGGCAATTATTTTAATTGCAGGCAGGCGATTATGATAATTGAGAGAGGACCTATACGGGTAGAATAGTTTTACTCGAGATGATTGTAATTGCAGTAAAGATACGGACAAGTTTGCTTGTCGACTTTCCTTTCGTTCAATACCTGGGTAGTCGTTATGTACAACTAGTATTGCGGACGTGCTTGTGGTTAAACCCATTTATTGTCGAGTCTTTAGAGTCCCAGACAGAGTGTTTCCCAGCTCAGGAGAAACGACGTGTGCGTATTTTGATATGTACTTAGGTTCGATTAAATACGTGTTTTTGTATACATACTTTTAATCGGACGTTTTGTTAATACTAGCCAGTTTGAAAGATAGCCACATTATCACATTTGGATAAAATGTGATATAGTATTATATATTTCTTTTTGGTATCTCTCTTTTGTTATTTGTATTTTGACAGGATACGGTTTTTATACGAATACGGGTATTTGTATAAATACAGATATTTGTGTCTTGATATAAATATAGATATTTGTATCTTAATACAATACGGGTATTCGTATTTTATACGAATACGGGTGTATATATTTTGATACGAATACGGATGTATGTATGTGTAGCATATACTTGTATTAGTGTACACACACACACACTTATGCATATGTGTACAAATAAGGTGGCTCTCTTCTCTTCTCATCTCTTCTTGTTTTTGTTAGAATGGTGTAGACTTGTGACTCACCATAGTGAGTCACAATTCCATCCATTGAAACACTTAAATGAGAAGAGAAAAAGAAAGAGAAATGATGATGATATTTTTAGCCATGCTTGCTCATTTTTTAGTGTTCTTCACCCTTTGCTTTTTCCTCCTCTTCTTTTGAGATTTTAGAAGTTGAGAAAGGAAAAAGAAAAGAGAGAAAACATAGAGAATGGCCACTACTATATCCTACTGATAAATTCTTAGTAAGTTCTGTTCACTAATTGTTTCACTTAGTTTTTAGTGTGAAGCTAGAGTCTAGCTTAGGGTTCTTTCGGATGGATCATTTTCGACGAGGAAGACCGACTCCCAAGCTCGTTCCAGATGACCTAGGAGTGTAAGAAGTGGATTTGAAGACGAAGGAAACAACTATAAAGATTGTAATTACTAATCGATTAGCTAAACTCCTTCTAATTTGCTAGTTTAGTGTTTAGATTCGATTCTAGGTCATAGTAGTTCGTACTTTTGTTCTTGAAAATTATCATTTTGCATTCCGCCTTGGCCGCAAGTTTGCGTCACAAGCACGAGCGTCTACTTACAACTCATATGAAGCGCACTAAGCATATGAAGCAAAGGCTTTACAAAAAGGGCAAAGGTACGCATGTGCACTTACTAAGTTAATAAAGAAGCAATAGCTTCTAACATGAAGTAAAGGCTTCAGAAAATGTGCAGCTCTAAAAGAAATTAAGAGAGAAAAAAGGGAAGGCGTAAAAGAAATGAAGGAGATGGCCCCTATTTATAGGGTTTAAAATTCGGTCCGCATCCCCACGGATCTCGGGGCAAACCCGACGGATCGCAGCTTGACATCGATCGCACCTACATGCGAGACATATGCGCATGATGAGTGGAGGGAATTTGTTCCCACCCAAAAAGTGTGCACCTATACAGACGCGCACTTGATAAAATCACTGACTGACATGCCCATGTGCAAAGCACGTGCGCATATGCTAGATGCGCACGTGGCATCTTCGCAAATGGCAAAATCCTATCTTTAAGACATGCGACACGTGAAACGCATGTGCGCATACGCACCCTGATGACAGCCGATCCCATAATAATAATAATGATGATGATGATGATAAAATTAAATCAAATAAATTTGGGATCAAAAATCCAACGGTGCACATGCACCTCAAATCAAACTAATAGTGTGCATGCGCACCCCATGAAATAGATGCTTTAAAAAATAGGAATTAAATCTTGTTAATAAGGATTTAAATTTTTATTTAGAAGAAAAATCTTTTGTTAGTTAAAATTCCTTAACAAACAGATTCATGGATTTTAATCCAACGGTGCGCAGGTCACCTTTAATTGATAAGAATTAATTAAATCAATCTGATATCAGATTGAGATAAAAACAAATCCAACAAACCTTAATTTTCCCTCTCCTATAAATAGGAGCCTCACTCACAGAAATCTTATACCGCAGACCCTCAAAGCTCAAGAAAAAAAGAGATCACATCTTCTTCCTTAAACAAAGTAAAAAAAGAAGAAGAAGAATACTTCTCTGTCATGACCTGAAAGTGGCACGTAACCGGTACTTAAATCATATGACGTCTAAACATGTCGACGCGATCCAAGTAAGCCAAAAACCTGGAATCTAAACCTTTTTAGGCCAAAAACCTGGAATCTAAACCTTTTTACAAAAATATTGGAGGTGAAGTTTAAAAATAGTCATTAGATGGAATCAATTTTAAAATAGTCATTAAAGTCTAAATAAGTTTGTTTGAAAAGAATATATGACATTTTAAAAATCGGACAGCATCTCCTTTGTAAATTTTGAATAAAACTTGACACAAGCATAATATATAAAGCATCCCAACGGAAGCTAGCTTCCATGCAGATAATATACGACACCCAATGGCGAAGAAAAGGAAAAGCGAACAAAACCAACAAATATAAAATGTCGACTCCAACGAGTGTGATGCCCACAAACACATAAACTCTAAGTCTCGCTTCTAAGTCCACAATATACAAGTTTTGGGTCAATGGAGTTTTAACTAGATACAAAAGAATATATACATATACGATGGATGGTTACGATACAACTGTAACCCACATACCAAAGAAATCACCGAAGAAAAGATTGTGCCGCAAGCCGAAATGATCCGAGCGGTAAATCCTGCAAAAAACTGAGGCACAACGGGGGTGAGTTGCCAACTCTCTGAATAAAAGTATATCATAAGGTAGAAATCGAAATGCATAACGATAAACCTAGGTCATAAAGTATAGTACTATCATATCCTATACTAATATATGAATAATGCATAAATACTATAAACACATCATTATCAATCGCGTAAACCCGAAAATATATCATCTGATATGCCTATAACATGCATCTATATATAAGCCTATAAGGTACCCGAAATATGTATGCAAAACCACTTTTTAAAATAGCCACGGGATATTATGTCACGGCATGAGAAGAAGACGTAGTAGTATGAAGTATTATATGTATTTTATTTAAAATATACGTCTCGCTCTTTAGAAATGAGTTTTAAGAGGGTTTCTGTTTAAAAGATCCTTTTGTCGTCCTAGACACATCAAAATAGTGAGAGTATAGCTCATTTAGATACCTCTTTATATGTATCAACATGTAAAAATAGTATTCAGGTACTTTCCCCTGGATCAGTCCTGTATGGCTACAATATAGCATAAACAATAACGGCGTATCTCGAATGATCGCACAATCATCAATATACGAGTGTCCAGCATTGACACCCCAAATCATCATATCTCTCGTGTCCATCACCGACACGCAAAAATCATCATATCTCTTGTGTCCATCATCGACATGCAAATCCAGATATCATTGACATCGTTTCATCAGACCAGTCATCCCTCGATATCCCTACCTCGGTCGGTATCCCCTGGATACCCACCGTGCTCATATCTATCTCCAGTATCGAGTGTCCTCGCTAGGCTCCATGCCTTAACTGCGGCTTTCATGCCTCTCGGCCTCAACCGGGTCCACCATATATCCAACTGTATACTCCCCCACTCGGTCCGAATATGTAGCATGTCTGTAACCGTATAGCTCCCCCACTCGGTTCGGAATAAAATCAAATCAAAAAACATCAAGCTCATGGTGGACGTCAACTCATCGTATCCAGAAAATATCAAGTGAAGAAGAACAATAATTGCATATATCAGTCTGATGATATAATCTATAATATAGCAGTGTCCCATACCACTGATATATATCATCGCAGATAAAAACATCATAAAAACTCATAACAATCAAATACGAATACCCATGGTAATGGTATTCCCAATTAATCAACAAGTAATAAATGTATCGTACGTAAATGTAGTCAATCATGCAAACAAACGCAACAGTTCTACTATGTCATGGCAATACTAATGATGTGTAGTGTAGCATATGTGTCTGTGCTCGTGCAGCATGGCAATCATTAGTATTTGTGCAAGTGTTTTATAAGTGTTCATAGCAGAATGTAATTCTATCCTTATCCATAGCATATGAATACAACCCAATTCCTCGGATATAGGGAAGTCATAACACATCGTATCGGAATTTATATAGACACCATGTGGTATCGCGGTCCTACAGTGTCATGGCAGTACCAATGAGATGTAGTGTAACATATGCGTCTGTGCTCGTGCAACATAGTACTCATTGGCAGTTATGTAGTGTTCTATCAGTGTGTTCGTATAAAAAATAGCGTAATTAACATATATAATCGGTAAGCTTATCGCGAGCATATAAAGGTAATCTAAGCGTATCGTATAATTATTAAACGTAACTAATTGCTATAAGCTATACCATTATCATTGAAAATGAAACGAAACGTTATTTGGAAATAAGGAAGCTGCATTAATTTTAAATAAATATTCGTTTTGGAAATAGCATCACATCCTTGTCATTTATCATATAAAGGTGAAAACGAATCGTTGGTTTTTTAAAAGAGTATAGCTTAATCAATCGTAATGTCCCAAGTCGGGATAACGCATGACTCCATGAGTCCAAATGAAACTCGGCTGTATTCGGCACATTATCCTCATTATCACAAGTACGGTATGATTCCTCGTACAATATCCATCATAGTCATATCCATATCGTACGGATCTATCGTCGTGTACATATATCCCCAATACCATATATCAAGGTATAACCATACCCATATGAAATCTACTAGTTACTTATCATACACTAATATAATGTAAGCTAAGTTAGCTAACATATCACTTTACACTAGTTATATCATAACTATTCTATATAAGTGGTTGCGGGGGTGCTATACGCCATCCACCCAACTTTCCCCGTAGATATAAATCTACTCACCAACTTGTCGAGCTAGTCGAAATCCACAATCTCTTTGTCCGTCCTTGCCGTTTCTGAAATCTCCTCGATTGGTCCTCCAATCATAATTATGATAAAACGACATAAATATCAAATCAAAAGCGATATAACAAGTTAAGCGCACATAGGTTAGAATCTATAGCTCACTTACTCCAAATATGACCAAATACCCCCGACATCAATGTACGAACGTCGAACAATTCAGTCGAGGTATAGAAATATGAAAACCATGTCATAAATATTGGAAACATTGTCAAACAAATACTAAAACACTCCTAGATTTCTCTATATGAAATCTGGGACAAAACAAATAATGCAGTAGCTTTAATTATCACCAACTAAAGCTACAGTCCAAAACCCAAAACAAAAATCAACAGGAAAACCGCCACTGGCGGGAAATTTGGGAAAATGGGCGGTTTTATTGAGGAGTTAGGGGCTCGGTCTTTAGGGGTTGTCTCCTATTGGTTTCACCATATCCTAGTATTGTTAGTTTTTTCTATAGGCCACCCTACTAGTTCCAGATTCAAATTGATCCTCACAAATATCACAAAAAGTCATGTTTCAGATATTTGACTATAAAAACTGATAATTTACAAAATAGAACTTGAAAAAGGGAGGAGATTTACCTATAGAGAATGTGCACAAGAGATATCCAGCTCAAGAAGTGCATGGTTGAGGCTCCTAGAGATTGTAGTGGCTCTAGCTTGATGATATGAACAATATTGATGGAGAAACCATCCAATTTCCTTTGGTTTTGTGAAAGATAGCAATCTTTTTGAGAGGGAGGTGCTTGGTTCAGTTTGAGAGTGCTAAGGAATATCCTAAGTGTTGTGATAGAGAGAAAGGTGGAGGTGTAAAGGGTTTATGTAGAGTAAGTAGGAGGTGTCAATAAAGAAGGATGAGGTGAGGGTGTGTGTGTGGTGTGGAGGTTGTGATGGTTTAATATATAGCTTAACATATACGCAACCCTCTTAACAAAATAAACACCCTTTTTTTAAACAAATACCTCCATGTTACACTAAATCTCAATCATGTTTTCAAAAGAAATAAAACACTTATTGTAACACTTAAATACCACCACATTATAATAAAATCTCATATCATATTAAAACAAAACATTTGTCATTTTATAAGAAATCACATATATCTTATTTTCTCCAAAATAATTACATATTTACGGATATCAATTCGATACTAAAATTCATATATGATATCATTTTTGTAAACTCATTATATCCATATTTTAAATTATAAATTAATATTTATAATTTTCCAAGTGCATGCGCACCCCATGAAATAGACGCTTTAAAAAATAGGAAATGAATCTTGTTAATAAGGATTTAAATTTTTATTTAGCAGAAAAATCTTTTGTTGGTTAAAATTCCTTAACAAACAGATTCATGGATTTTAATCCAATGGTGCGCAGGTCACCTTTAATTGATAAGAATTAATTAAATCAATCTGATATCAGATTGAGATCAAAACAAATCCAACAAACCTTAATTTTCTCTCTCCTATAAATAGGAGCCTCACTCACAGAAATCTCATACAGACCCTTCATAAGCTCAAGAAAAAAGATATCTCATCTTCTTCCTTAAACAAGGTAAAAACAGAAGAAGAAGAAGAAGAATTCTCCCATCTCAAAAAAGCCATAGCTTTTAGATAAAAATAAAAAAGGTTTTGCTTTATACAGAAGCCTTTGCTTCTTTTTTTATAAATCCATCGATTCATCATACAAAAGATCAAGAGATCTTAGAGTTGATTTCTCTTTTTACAAAATTTTCAACTTTTGTGAGAGATTAATCCTAAAATGTAAGAAAAAACACCATCAAAGATGCATATGCATCATAAAAATTGAATCCTTTTCTTCTGAAAAAAGAAAAGAAGGGGAAAACAAAAAGAAAAATCAAAGAACAGAAACCAGTGTTTCTTCTTGAAAGCCTTTGCTTTCTGTTCAAGATATGCGCACCCCAAAACTAAATGCGCACTTGATAAAAATCATACAGATTTGCACATCACGTGATACACACGTACGCGCATGGGAAAATAATGACCCTAAAGATGTACGCATCACGTGATATTTATGTGTGCGCACTTGATAAATACCGCCTATAAAGGCATACACGTCATGTGATATTCAGGTGAGCGCAGATGATAATGATACCCAATGAATGCATGTGCGTCACGTGACAAGCATGTGTGCGCAAGTCAAAAATGTTGAATCATTCAGATGCGCACATATATACATGCGCAGATAGAAGTTTGACGTGATAACAAGTGCGCAAACACGTGATATGCACGTACGCACCCTTGTCAAAAACAATAAATATACATATGCATCCCATATGTACTTGCGCACCTGGAATAGTAAGCCTTTGTTTGATCACTTAGTCAAAAATAAACTAAGTATAGAAGCTTTTGCTTCTCATGCATGATCCATTGATCAAAATATCAATAAATTTAAGTTGATCTTAGTCTCAAAAACGACTAAAGTCCTTAGTCTATACTTGTTAAGTTGATCTTAATCTAAAACAAGATTAATGATCCTTAACCATATTTCTAAGTTGATCTTAGTGAAATACTACCAACGACATATACCCTGAACCGACAGAACATATGACCTAGGTTCAAACCCAAATCTGATATGTACAGATTTGGACTAATCCGCGTCCTACGGGCGACAACAACATTAGTCACCATATAAAATCCAAGGGCAACCCCAAAATAAACAATATATATAATATGACACGAAATGATATTCATAGTAAAAGAGAAAGTTGTTATCACGTAGTGATAACGTAATTAACTGCAGGGGCTTATGCCTGCAGAAAAAAGCGTCCCCATAATAAAAAAAATTCCTCACATATGAGGGGAAATCTGATAAGTCTGCTACAACGGTCACATCCATCCAAACCTACAATATACAGTGCCATAAATCAACTTGGCATTTTTGGAGAGGTGGACGGATATGTTCTATATAGCATCGGCCTTATCCCTGTTCGTCTCAGTTTTCGGCGGTTAATAATTACGTACTCGTGAAATAGTGTCGTTTTATTTCAAGAACTTCGATCAAAAGTTTTCATGCTTCAAATAAAGATCAAGGAAAATTTCAAAAGTGTCTCGCAAGTTTTTAAAGTCATAAGCTTTTCTCAAGTTTTTATCCTACAGTTAGGTCTCAAATTCAGGATTTCTATCATCTTTAACAAAAAATTTAGTCTTATTTTTCACTCCACTTTTCACATGTTTTCCTTCATACACACCTTCGTGATAGCGCAATAGTCTTTTAATCTTTTTAATTCGAACCTTCGTATCTTCGTTGAATTCCCTTTCCAAAGATTTAAATGTTTTTATACTCGAAAACTCGTCCCTAACCAAGATTATTCTTCCAAAAAGCACCGCGAGAACTTTTAACTCGGAGAAAACACATGCTTGACTTGTTTTATTTGGCGCTTAGAGACATAACGAGCTTTGGGTCAATAACTCCCAAGCCAGATGGTTTTATGGAATTAGGTGTAAAGACACCCCTAAAACTTAATTGCCCAAGTCACTAAGGCCACAAAACAAAGACTTATTTTTTGCATGAAAATACTTAGAAAGTAAATCAACGAAGACATTTCTAGTTTTTTTATCTGAAGATGTGTTCGTGTGGATAAGGTGTGTAATCACTCCAATCAAGCTAAAAATGAGTTATTTTTCAGACAAGTTGAAATTAAAGATATCAATAATTTCTCTTCATATCAACTTCATTCATGAATTAGACTCAATATTATTTATTTCTAAACAAACTTGTTCGATCTTAAGAAGATTCTCAATTTTATAAGAATTTTAGACATATCAAATTTGTCATCTAATTCTCAAAACTCACTACACGTGTAGTGTGATGCAAATACGTAAATTTGCTACAGTTAAACTCAAAGAAGGGTTATTTTTCGGGTTTTCAATTTCTACCCTTAGGGTTTAGTTATTTCTAACCTATCGATCTAAACCGTCGGTTTTTGAGTCTAAGTTTCCCCACTAGCTAATTTGATGAAATAGTATTTATATTTTGGAAAAAAATTTAATTTTTGTGGGTTTTCTAATATATATGCAATGCAGAATTTACTCATAATGCAAATGGGGAAAAATGCAAACAGAGTGCTCACCCCTAAACCTGAGATTGACGATATTCTCATCATTGCCCTCGTCTCCGGTTGCAGGATTTAGACATATAGGGTGGGCTTTTATTCACAAAAAGGTAACTTAAAAACTAAGAATTTAAAATGGTATTTACAAAATGTTAACTAATTACAGTAATTAAAATTTAGGAGATTGGATTAGTCCATAAATTAGTACCAGTTATTCAAAAATTTTGCCAGCGTAGGACCAAGGCAGGTAAAATGGATAGTATACAGAGAAGAAAAAGAAAATGTTAGTGTTATGGTTAGATGTTAACATCGGGCATATGCGCATGAATGTATGGATCAGAAAACGTTGAAGATGAAGGAAAAATTTTGAAAGAGTAAAAAAATTGTTGCTCGGATGAATTTTGTGTACAAGAATCATGTGCTGAGTTTCATAGTCAAGTTCATCTAAAAACTGGAGTCCATCCTCAAAAAGTTCATTAAAGAAGAGGTTCCTAAGATGTTCCCAAAATAATAGTGACTCAAACTCATCAAGAATAGTAAGTTCATCCGCATAAATCTTCTTAAAACTCGGCGTGAAAGAATAATTGTCAAAGTTAACTTTCTCCTTATACTCCTCTATAATCATATTCTCATCAATAACATCACAGCTCACATCTTCCAATTCAAGTTCTCTACCCTCACATTTACATATGGGTAGGTCTATGTCATCCAAAAATGTAGGTCCCCACTCTTAAGATTCGTCAAAAACTTCATCAATTGGTAAAACTAGAGTCGTGGGTTCCTTATCATTAATTTCCTCAAACAGTATATCAAAATCATACCCATCAAATTCACTAGTCACCTCAAAAATTCTTTCTATAATAAGTCGGTATAGACCGATTTGGAGGATTTTCTTGATCGTCCTTGTAACACTCGGTCAAATCAATCATTGTATCTTCAACATTGTCTATGAATCATCAAAAATTGTTTGAACGTGTATCTCACTCAGTTGACTTCCTAGTTAACAGATTAAGCCATTATTGGTTTCGATATGACTGTATTCACTCCCGAGAATCTGTGCATCTAATTGTTTCACTTGTTCGTCGATTCTAACCAATGATAGCGATTGAGCGTGAAACAATTGATCAGATTGTTGTATGAACATGGATAAACTCGAAACTGTTTGATTCTCAACTGCAATCATCACTTATAAACTTTTTTCTAAAGTATTCAACCTAGCATCCATCTCACTATCAAACTCTATGGATGTGACAGTTGTTTCGGGAAAGGAGGGTTGTGATGGTGACGATATGTAAATAGATATCCGGTCAACCTCTTTCTCTAAGTTCTCTATCAATTTCTCTATATTTGAAGTCAGATTAGGATCAAGAGTGTTAGGGTGTGGACCAATATCAGAATTATGGCACAGTTGGTTACACCCTAGGAAATGACAGTTTTAAAAAATGTGGGAAGAATATTAACAATTTGAACAAAAGAATTCGGGATGCGCATTAACAAAAGAATATGGGTCGTGAAGAATTGGATAAAAATGTGTATCACCCATATCAACAAGTATTCATAAAAATCAAAAAAGAAAAAATATCACACCCCTAACAGTCTGTGTTTTGCCAAGTCAACTAGACTTGCTCAAGAACCTGATTGTTAAAGTAAAATTGTGTCGAGAAACGGGATCAAAATATACTGATCAAGAAGCCAGGTAAGTGCAGAGATAAGAGGAGGTTTTCCAACGTTTTCATGAAATTTCTTAATTAGAATAACCTTCACTCTTTACTTTCCTAGACACTCCTTGAACAATGTACCATTAAGTAGCATTCTAAACACAATCAACTTTCCCTAGTGAGCGCGGATCCTTAGCGGCTGAGTTCTAATTGATTTTAAAATTACTGGGGGAATGCAAGAATGCTCTGTTGGTGATTTGTGGGCTACAGAATAAGGTGATGAAATCCATTACCGTATCTTGTTGGAGTTCGCTTGCCCTTAAAATCCGTATTAAGATGAAAATGCGTAAATCAATAAAAAAAAATTCACAATATCAAACAATCGTTTTTTAAATTAAGCGGCGGCGCTGCAACAAATATGGATTAATCTCTTTTTTTTGCGGTGAACTTTGTGAAGAATCCTGCAAAAGATAGAATTTTGGAATGCGTTGGATTTGAGAGAAAAAGAGTTTAGAAAATATGTACCGAAATGTTCGGGTTAAGAAACCCCCGTCGAGTCGATTCAGAGATCAAGAAAGGTTTTCCTGTTAAGGCAAAACTATCTGGATTTCTGGCACTGTACTTCAATAACTCTTTGTTCTATGAGATCCAAATCGTCTACACACGGTCAAAATCTAAAATGTCAGAAAATTGGGCAAATTTTAGTGAAAAACGATATATACGGCCAATATATTGTACAAACACAACTATGAAATTCAAAGTATTAAAATGGAGCAATAATAGAACAATAGAGCATAAACCAAATGATAGGACCCACCAAAGCAAGATGGGCCGTAAGCAGCGGCCAAATGGATTAAACCAGTGGCCAGAAGAAAAAATTGGGGTTCCAAATTTGTACTATGTGCTCTGTGTTCTTTTAGTGTCCCATTTTTATACTTCAAATTTTTTTATGAATTTCATAATGACAAAAGATCAAAATAACATAGAACAAAATGTTAGAAAAGTCGGATTTTTATTTTGTTTTAGAAATTTTATGAATGTTAGTTTTGTATATACAGATGAACTTGAAATAACAACTCCTAAAGACTATCGTATCCTTGGAAACGGCGCCAAAAACTTGTTGGGATTTCACGCGCGCACGCCTTTGATTTGAAAGAGCGGTTTTTTTCGAAATTAGATGCATGCGAGCCACATCAAAAGACTAACTTTATGGCCTTGCCGCTCGCTCTCGCTTTAAAATATTAACCGCAAAGGCACAGCTCATTGTAGTTAGCCGGTAAGTATAGGTCGATCCACAAGGAATTGGTGATTAGAAGTTTTTATGTCAGGTTCAAGAGAAAAGAATTGAGTTGGTTTGGTTTGTGTCACAATTAAAAAATAAGAAATTATAGAAAAAAGTTAAAGTGGTCGTGGCTCCGGCTCGAAAGAACAAATCGTGGTGATGTCCTTTCCTTTCTCTTGATCATGAGTGGTCCTTCATTTTATTAGAATCGATCATGAAGCATGGCTTATCAAGACAGGTTGCAAAGCTTAAACAATCAAGACGACGAATTCTCGACACGGGGAGTGAAATGAATCCGTTGCGTTCTTTACTTACTGTTTGTATGTCCGGGCATATAGCATCCAATCGAATCACTCGGATCACAAAGGATACTGCAACAATAAACACCAAATAGAAAACAAGAATGTAAGTGTTAGCATTAAACTAGCTAAGTTGGTGGGTGATAGTATAGGGTATACGCTCAATGAAGGGTGTCTAATAACAATTGAGAAAAATACCCTATATAAGAACCTAACAAGCTCAACACCGTGATAAATATCAATCTTAGCATTGTAAAAAGTGTGATGTAAGCATAAGGCATATGTCAACGAGGTGAAACCATCATATACTGTAAGTGTATAGTGCTCCTTGCCGTGACTATTACGGTTTTACGGAATCAAAAACTTAATTTTTTCTTGAGCACTATATACTTTCACCCTAGAATATAAGTCCAAATACTAAACTAAACAAAACTAAAGGAGTTTAACTACTATGTAAGAACTACAACTTTTGAAATTGGTCCTTCGGGTCTTTTATGGTCTTCTTCTTGAGCTCCTAGGATTGTAGGATCAAGCTCTCGAAGTTGATCTCCCGTGTCGGAAGACGATCCATCCGAGGATGCTGGTTCAAGCTCTAGCTTCCAAGAAGAAATTAAAAATCAAGTCTTGCTAGGAAATGATGCTTAGGGGTGTAGTTAAAGTGTCAAGATGCTCTCTTTAACTTTCTCAAAACTCTAGTGAGAAGTGAAGAAGAAGAAGAGATTGGTAAGGATAAATATCAATGATAATAATAATTCCACTCTCACAATCCTTATCTCTTCATATAACTTTAAATATAAAATAATCAAAGAAGTGAGTAGGCTTGCGACTCACTAGTGTAAGTCACAAGCCCACACTCTTCATTTTCAAACTAGAAGAGATGAGAAATATGGAACAGCCACCTCACTTGGTATACATATACACACACACATATGTAAGTATATAATCAAGTATACCAAAACCCATATTTATAATAAATACGTATACCGTATTTCTACCAAAATACAAATACCGTATTTGTACCGAAAATACAAAATACGCGTATTCATATTTAGAAAGGAATATATATATTTGTATTAAGACAAAAATACCCATATTCATACAAATACACGTATTCGTATAAATACCGTATTCGTGTTAAAATACAAATACACAAAAGAGAGCAATATAATACTATCTTCATATCTAGTTATCTTTCTAACCTGCTAGTATTACTAAATAGTCCGATTAAAGTACGTATATAAAATGTTAGTGGTATATGCCCTAGAAGCCATTATTGTATAGTACTGGATTGTATATTACATTTTGGAAGTTTGGGATATACACAGATATAATAATAGTCTTTCTCAATATGATAGTATGCTATCTGGTTTGATTCTATCTTAATACGTGTATATGTTTCTTTTAACATATTGCCAATACATATTGATAGAGCTTTTAGGATCTTTGCTTGACTACCAGCATTGTGATGGCAGTCACACTAGTGGGGGCTGGGTAGTCTATAAGCACATCTTATACTTGTCCCTAATCATAGGATTATCGAGACAGGGCATCGATACTCCAGAGTAGACTAGTGTATACACATCTCATCCCAATTATAGAAGATGGCCTGTCCCACAGCCATTGATATGCCGTACCAGAGATAGTATACAGATACTCATTGGATTATGAGTTACACTGGACGGACTCGATGGAAACTGCTGGTTGGTATTATACCTATCGTCAGTTAGCAGTTCTTAGATGACATGAGTACAGATTAGTCCGTTAACTTGACATCACTATTCATCTCGAGTGTGTTCCTACTGTACTTAGATTACTATCCTACCACGGCTCAAATGAGTCATGCAAACAGGTAGTGGTTGGGTGCAGTCCCGAAGCACTTGGAGGCAGTAGTGGATAAAAAGAATTCGTCTCTCCCGGTATTGGAAGTTGATATCTCGCTGTGTTCCGATAGCCAATACACAAAGTCCTTGACCAGGGCAAGTGAGATTTATTGGTAGGTACACCGGTAGTTTCTCAAGGTATATTGTGCTCTACACTGACATGACTTATTGCGCTATTAGAGGTCTGACGTTTACCACCCCCTAGGCCCGATACACGATACTCTTAGACGAACAGACCAGACTGTACGGAGATTGTCACGGATAGGCTTAGTAGGGGTTCAGATGAGTTCGCTCGTTGGCCTTCCTTTCGACAGATACCTGGGTAGCCGTTACATACAGCTAGTGCCGCTACGTACAGCTAGTGCCGCTGACAGACTTATAGTTAAACCCACTGCCATCATATTGTCGAGTCTTTAGAGTCCCACACAGAGGGTTTCTCTAGTTCAGGCGAAACGATGTAGAGGCCGTATGATTTTATGTGCAGGGTTCCGATCATATACGTGTACTGGCTACACGGATGTTGTTCAGACGGATAATACTAGCGGGCTTTGGTTTAATCCAGATTCTAGTATTATATTATTGGATTATTATTATCTCATCGTATTCGTATTTTTGCAGTACGAATATAGGAATGTATATACAGTGAGGGCATTCTTGTAATTTTACAAGAGATGCTTCTAGAAGGGAACACCTCATTATTGGATTTATCTATTTTGGAAAATAGATTAATGAGATGGAAAATGGAGATATTTGTTGTATGGGTGAAGCATGGATTATTCATTTGTTTATTGGTTTGGACTCACTATTGAAACATGGTTGATATTTTCTATTGAAAATAATCCATGCTTCATGTGAGAAAAAGAATGATCCATTCTTCACTAACCTTATCACTTAGCTCATTTGTGGTTTTTCTTTCTCTCTCCATTTTTCCTTCTCCTTCTTTCTCAAGACCCTAACCCTCGCATGTGTTGTGAATCCTAGGGTCACTTGAGATTAAATAGTCCAATTAACACGCTACATATCCTAAGCTATTTAGTTTAGCAAACTAGGTACTTTAGCTACCTCGGTTTAGAGGATGGAGCTTGAACCATAGACTCTCGGGTGGATCGTCTTCGACATGAGGAGGCCGACAACCGAGCTAGATCCACACTTCTTATGAGCTCAAGGAGAGGATAACAAGACCCGAAGGATTTGATTCAACAAGGTATAAAACACTTACATAGTAGTTTAGAACTCTATGTAGTTTAGCTAGTTGCGGTTTCCAAAAAGATCCTGTATGATAGGTCGGTGTTGCAAGTATAAAAATTATTTTTGTAATTTCCGCCTCCCCACAAGTGCGTGGGGTGTGCGACATCGACTTATAGTATAAAATACACATGTTCAATTGAATACCCGAGCATATCGAAATACACAAACTACACCGTTTCGCCTGAACTGGGAAACCCTCTGTGTAGGACTCTAAATACTCGAAAATACTATGGCAGTGGATTTAACCACAAGCACGTCAGTGGCACTAGCTGTACGTAACGGCTACCCAGGTATCTGTCGAAAAAAAGACTGACAAGAAAACTTATCCGAACCTTTACTCAGCCTATAGGTGATATTCTTTGTACAGTCTGGTCTATTCGTCTAAGAGTATCACATATCGGGCTTAAGGGATGGTAAACGTCTGATCCCTATTAGCGCGATAAATTGTGTCGGTGTGGAACTCAATACAACTTGAGAATCTACTGGTGTACCTACCAATAAATCCCATTTGCCCTGGCCATGGACATGTAGTATCGGCTAACCGTATACAGCGCGATATCAACTCTCAATACCGGGGGAGACGAATCCCTTCTATCACCTACTACCTCCAAGTGCTTCGGGACTGTACCCAACTACTACCGGTTTGCACGACTCTTTAAAGCCGTGGTAGGGTAGTATTCTAAGTCATCGGACTAAGCTATACTCATGTCACCAGAGAACTGCTATCTTGCGATAGGTATAATACCAACTAGCAGTTCCGGCAAATCTGTCCAGTGTAACTCATAACCTAATGACCACCTGTATACTATCTTTGGTACCATATACCAATGGATACGGGACCGGCCATCTCCCCTAACGGGGATAAGAAACGTATACACTAGTCTACTCTGGAGTATCGATGTTCATTCTCGATAATCCTACGACTAGGCACAATTTAAGGATGTGCTTATAGAAAACCCAACCCCTACAAGTGTGATTTCCATCACAACGCTGGTAGTCAAGAAAAAATCTTACGGGCTCTATCAACATGTATTAGCGATACGTAAAAAGAAACATATACACATGTTAAGATAGATACAAACCATATAGCATACTATTATATTGAGTAAGATTGTTTTATACATACATACATACATACATACATACACACACACACACACACACACACACACACACACACACACACACACATATATATATATATATATCCAAAATGTAATATACAATCATGTATTATACAATAATGGCCTCTAGGGCATATATCCCTAACATATACAACTACATGCCTTATCAATGTAGTTTTCACAAACACATCATAATCCTAAACTTGACATTTAAACTTAAGCACATAATTAACCAATGAGAATTGAGAAGAAGGCATATCCATTCATTACTCATCCTTACCATTACCACAACCAAAGAAGATTACTCAAACATCAAAACAAAAGAGAAAGAAAAATCAAGAACATGAAATAAGAAATGAGTAAAGAAGTTAAATCAAAAGAGTGCAAATTTTATTCACAATTTGGAAGGCTTGGGTTACAAGACGAGCTTACAACTTCAACCTCCACTTTCCAAGCTCTCAATGAGAGCTTGCAATGGGAAGAAGAAGAAGTAGGCATTCATTCCACACTATTTTTCTCACTCAAAAATTAATACTAAACTATCCAGAGAACTGCTATATATAGGAGTTTCAACAGAGAAAAAGAAGTATGTATGTGGGTTGACATGACAATGTGGAGTGCACAGAAGTTGCTCGAGTCAAATTGGAGGAGGTGAGGATGCATTAAACCGGCGGCCGGCTGGGTGTGGAAATGAGGCCCCAACTTTCTTCTGTGGTCTTGGGACAGTGAAACTTGAATTTTAGAATATCTCATTTTTTATAACATCATCTCATTTGCATTCTGGAGCTTGGGATCAATGAATCAAGCTTTTTAACTCAAAAGGTATGTATCACATCACTTGATCAACTTGCATGAACCATGATGGTGCTAGCCAACTTGTGTATCATGGCTGTTCCCACTTGATCATGGTTGATCCCATTTGTGTTCACACTTGAACATTTGTGTATCATGTTGGACCAAAATGATTTTATTTGTACACAATTTCATTTTTGTTGCAAAACACTTAAGAACTTGATCGCTTTTCTGTCCTGTTGCAGTTTTGGTTTGATTTTGTCGTAACCGTGCATGTTGTGTATGTTTTCAGCGATATTACCTTGTGTGCCTGAAACCTATACTTTAATGTGCAGACTCGAATTAATAGCATTGTTTATTTAACAAAATGATATAGAATGGACGATAATAAATGCAGTTTATCACGATGAACAGTGACACAATCCGGATCGGCACGGGAGAGTTCATCTGGGTGGAAAGCACATTTCGCATACAATATCAGGGTTCGGAGTTGCATCCTCCTCAGATACGCGTAGGGATATTCATTTAGGAGCTCGCACCCCGTGCGGCCCCATCTTCATCTCTGCCCACTCCGGTATTCCATGGAGAAGGCTTGTCTCCTCATACTACCGCGGGTTCTCGAGCACACGTCCTCTCGTCTCCTCTTGCATCTGGACCCTCATCCACTTTGGGTTTACGAAGAAGGATGTCGGAAGAAGAAGTCGCTAGAGGTCTTGAGGCGACCATACAGATCATCCAGAGCTTGAGGTCTTAAGAGAAGAATGTACCGGATGTAAATTTGATAATTCTTGATTTCAATATGATTTTCATATAATTATCGAGAATATTGTGTACTAATACTTTTCTATAGATAACACTATAGTACCTGCTCGATTTCAATGTTTTTCTGGATGACGACCACGACGAGTAAGCTCGAGATGGAGTGGTAAAGCACAAAACGCGAGCGCATCGACGAATCACTCCATTTTGTGCGTTTTTACGTTTTGAGCAAGTTATAAAATACGATTATATGAATGATATGCTCGTTTGTTTATAGGCAGGTGCTTTTGATCCGTGTTTGCTACATATTTACAGGCTACAGGTTCCCAGTCCAAAATAATGCAAATCATACAAAATCTCTATAGTTATGCCAAATTCCAGAACATCTGCCACAGACAGATAAAATCCGGGTTCCGGTCATCCACATCCGTCCTGTACCGCTTACCAGTTCAGGAGACAAGACAAATAATAGTGGTCATTCTTGTCTCAGTCAAGCACAAAGCACGAGAGGGGCATCACAAAATTCAATAGATGCGCGGAACTCGAGTGAGATAAAGGTCAAATGAATTAAAAGTTAAGCCATGTTGGACTGTTGAAAAATGAACACATTTTGGAACCATTTTGCGATTTTGGACCTGTCAAACAAAAGATCAAAGCAGTAGGAGGAAGCACAGAAAAAACGAGACCCCAATTTCACAAAATCGCGGCAGAACCACAACTAAATGTGGGTTTTGGCGGTGGTTCCACGGCCATTACGTGTCATCATTTGACCGTCTTTTGGGGGTAGTTGGGTAATTGTATTAGGGCTCAGAATATGACCCTAGAGTTTCAGTTCTCTGCCTATAAATAGTCCAGTTTTGAGCCCAACCAAGAATGTCTTTTTCTTTGTTAGATTTTAGTATAGTTTAGTTTGTATTTCTTCTTCTTCATCATCTATTCTCCATGAAAATATAGTGAGAGCTCTTGAATGAAAGTTAATGAAGATGAGCGTTTTTTTTATTATCTTGTATTTTTATTTTTTGTATTGTAATTTTAATTCATAGTGTAATTTTATCTGTTGTTGTTATTATTTGTTGCTCCTTTTCTTTTCATCTAATCCGTATTTTTCTCAAGTTATGATACTCTATGGAGTCTCTTGCATAGGTAAGGACCTAAGAAGTTAACTTGCTACCATTTTGTAAAACCGTTTTTTTTTTCCTTTCTTTCTTTTCTTCTTTCTTGTTTGTTTTTTTTAAATGTGTGAATAATTTCCACACTTGTTAGGGCTAAGGAAGGTTAGTCTGAGGGACGGAAAAATCCATTGTGGTTCTCTTCGCCAAATATCTTAAAACGAAGCCAGACCAAACAAACACAACCTCCTCACTTAGACGCGCTATACGTGACATATAGCCGCGACCTAAGTCGAGAAGTCCTTTGGGAGAACTACAATGTGACATGTAGTTGTGACCTAATTGGATACATGGTTGTGTATGTTTGGCTGAGGACTGGAAATAAGTGCATGTAGTGGACGGACAAGGGCCACTAGGAATAGATTTGGCGTTGGAAAGCTTGCTTAAACTCGCAAATTCCATTCCTATGTCCTCCTAATCCCCGCTACTTCCGAGTATCCCGACGTCATTTTAAGAATGGCAAAAAAAGCACAAGATTAATTCTAACTCTACTAACCAATTTTAACCCTAGCAAGTTTACTTGAACATAAAATACGAACACTTAGGATAGATTTGAATATACACATATACATCTTCATTAACTCGTTTAAAACAAGAACTCAAATACGAACCATCTCTCAATGGACGACTCGTACTCAACCAGCTAGCTATAAACGAAACTGTCTTGATTGCAGTAAGTAGAGAACATAGTAGAACGCATATCATAACACATATCGCGGTTTTTCTGCTTCAATCATGATTACAATCATTTAATTTAGGGTTAATTGCTAAATAATACCCTAATGTTTCACCTTTTATACTTATATATGTTAGAAATAACACCATATGTATGACTCTAAATATCTTATTAAATATGATATATGAGTATAATATAATTGTGTGGTTATAATTATGAAACCACATGATAGTTTTGAGTGGTTATGGTACAATCATTTAATTTAGGGTTAATTGCTAAATAATACCCTAATGTTTCACCTTTTATACTTATATATGTTAGAAATAACACCATATGTATGACTCTAAATATCTTATTAAATATGATATATGAGTATAATATAATTGTGTGGTTATAATTATGAAACCACATGATAGTTTTGAGTGGTTATGGAACCACCAAGTAGTTATAATAACTACCTATAACTCCATTCATGAAAGGGGTTATATATAGAGAACCATTGCCTACACAACGATGATGAGAAAAAGAAATCAAGACTTGTGAAAGAATAGTTTGTGTTTCTCCCATCAAAAGGAAACTCTAAGGAATTGGAGTAGGCAAGAAAGATCAATGGAATCCGGTTATTATTGTTAACCTACACGCATGGTTTTAAGGTATGTTTTTCTAGACTCGTATATGATATATGCGTGAGATGATCAAGTCATTAATCATACCGTATAGATTAGATAATAATTAATTCTTACAATATATATCTTATTGATTTGTTCGTCGCACTAATATACCATAAAGTACAAACTGTTAATATTTTGCTTTCTTCGGTTGATTATCAAATCCATCACTATTTAACAAAATCCATACGATTTGTACTCTAAGGTATTTAATTGCAGCGAAAAAATCAATAAGATATATAAATGCAAAGTAGGTAAAAGGTTAGAGTATTATTTAGCAATTAACCCATTTATTTATATATGTAATATGTTACCTTTCAATCTTTGTATCTTTTTATACCATTTACAATCCTTAAGTTCATTGAGAAAACTACCTTTTCATTGATATTTTATCCTTTAATGTTATTATATTCATCTCTCTATTAAAAAACAAAAACAATGTTGTACAGAAAAGCCTCTCCATGCATTTAAAAAATGGACAGTTAAAATGGATAAAAAGAAGTATTAATACAGAGAAAAAAGTAGAAAATATGA
Organism: Agapanthus africanus; assembly: GCA_030015575.1. Lineage (NCBI taxonomy): Eukaryota > Viridiplantae > Streptophyta > Magnoliopsida > Asparagales > Amaryllidaceae > Agapanthus > Agapanthus africanus. The sequence goes on along the minus strand of JASDDO010000018.1, from coordinate 35,526,443 downwards.
TAATAGTGGAAAACAAAGACGCCCGAAATCTTCTTGTGCGGTGGTCCAAATCATCTATACACCGTAGTTTAGGACAATCGGTGCCGACAATCTTAACCTTCATTTACATAAGATATGGATACAACTATTTTTATGTGATTTTAATAATTTTTAATCTTTTATTTAATGGGACGAAAACGATTTATTAGGAAAACCGTTGATTTTTGTACGCACTTAATCAATAGTCAAAATGTATTAGAATCACATGAAAATTATGTATCTACACTCTGAGCAAGGAAAATGAAGATGGTTATGGTTGGCTTTTCTGCTAGTATATCCTTTTGCTTCTCGACTTGTAATTAAATATTTTAAAAAATCACCAAAAGACAAAATCTAAAAATAGAAAATAGAAAATGAGGTCGCTGTGCAATTGGTTAAAAGGCAGGAGATGCAAGTTTTTTTTATATATAAATTTTTTTGGCGGGTGGGGTTCACATGTGTCTCGAGTCCCTTCACATGCATGCCTCCCAATTCTCAAAGTACAACCCTTCGTCTCTTCTTTGTACTTTTGCGTTTCAAAGCTCCATTTTTGCTTCTCTTTATCAAACTCCAATCAATTCGTTGACTCATAATTCTCATGAGAGACAGGAAATTCCTTTTGCCGAGTAAAACATATTCACTACAGGAAATTGGGATGTATTTCGACGGGAGAATTTTTTCGACGCCTAAATTCCTTCGAAGTAGGGTGCCGATTTCTAAAATTTTGTTGACTTCAGTTAACAACCCTAAAACCTTGTCACCCCCCTTTTCCCTCCCTAAAAATTTCATTTCGAGCCCAAAAGAAAAAAAAATCCATGAGCCCCTTTCCTCCTCCGACGAGCGCCTCCTCCTCTTCCAAGCCTCTCATCGATCCTCTCCTCCGAGCCCCCGCCGACCCTCTCCTTGAGCCCCACTTCATCCTCTCCGGTCGCCTCCGAGCCCCCCGCCTCTGAGCCACCTCCACCGAGCCCCCTGCCTCAAACCCCCCCCCTTCACTGAGCCGCCGCCTCCTCCGATCCCGGCCCCTTCCCCTCCTCGTCTACTTCGACGCCAAATTGATGAGTTAATTTTTTTTAACTTTCAATTTTTAAAGTAATTTGCTGTTTATTTATAGTTAATTTTGTTAATTTGAAGTTTTGTTAGAGTTAGGGTTAGGGGCTTAGGCTTAGGTTTAGATTTAAGGTTAAACTAATGATTAGGGTTAGGGTAATTTAGAGAATTTTTATAGGTAGTTTAGTGAAAATAACAATAGTTAAGGGTATTTTAGTGAAATTTATAGCAATTTAGTTAATTTAAGAAGATAAATTGCTTAGTTAAATTATTTAAGGTAGTTAAGTGTAAAACCAATAATAGTTAAGGGTATTTTAGTGTAATTTAGGAAAATTGAAGAAATAGATTGCTTAGCAAAAATTTTTAGGCAGTTTAGTGAAAAAATAGCAATAGTTAAGGGTATTTTAGTGTAATTAGTAAAATTTGAGGGAAATAATGCCGAGAAGAAAAGAAAGAGAATGAAATGAATGAAACTTTTCATATTTGTGTGATTGTAGGGTTTGTTGGATATAGATGCCCTCAAGACAATTATTGTAATTGAAGAGGGACCTATACAGAGAACAATTTTACTTGAGATGATAGTATATTATATGGTTTGTCTTTATTATTCATATGTATACGTTTTACTCGTTATCACGTATCATTAATACATAATGATAATGCCCATAGGATATTCGGTTGACTACCAGAATTATGATAGGGATCATACTAGTGGGGCCTGGATAGTCTATAAGTACATCCTTAAATGTCCCTAGTCGTGAGAGTATCGAGATTGAGTATCGATATTCCAGAGTAGACTAGTGTATGTTAGTGATATATGCCCTAGTGTCCATTTATTGTATCATACTGGATTGTATATTACATATTAGATACTTGGGATATTTCACAGTTATAATAACAGTCTTACTCGATATGGTAGTATACTACCTGGTTTGATTCTATCTCAATATGTGCATGTGTTTCTTTTAGCATATCGCTTATACATATTGGTAGAGCCCTTAAGATCTTTGCTTGACTACCAGCGTTGTGATGGCAGTCACACTCGTGGGGGCTGGGTAGTCTATAAGCACATCCTTATACAGGTCTCTAATCGTTGGATTATCGAGACGGGGTATCGATACTCCGGAGTAGACTAGTGTATACGCTTCTCATCCTAGCAGGGGATATGTTCTGTCCTACAGCCATTAGTACGACGTGCTGGAGAAGGTATGTAGGTGCTCACTGGATTGTGAGTTACGCTGGACAGCACTCGTCAGGAACTGCTGGTTTATATTATACCTATCGTTAGGTAGCAGTTCACAGGTGGCATGAGTACAGCTTAGTCTGTTAACTTGACACCGCTATTTTCGTCTCGAGTGTGTTCCCACTCCACTTTGATTACTACCCTACCACGCTCAAAAGAGTCGTGCAAACAGGTAGTAGTTGGGTGTAGTCCCGAAGCACTTAGAGACAGTAGTGATCAGATAGGATTCGTCTCGCTCGGTATTGGGGGTTGATATCACATAGTGTTCGGAAAGCCATTACACAAAGTCCCTGGCCAGGGCAGTCGAGAAATACTGGTAAGGTACTCCAGTAGTTTCTCATGGTGTATCGAGCTCTCCTCCGACACGACTTATTACGTTGTTAGGGGTCTGACGTTTACCATCCCCCTAGGCGGATATGTGAGTATCACAGACGAACAGACCGAACTGTACGGAGATTGTCACCGATAGGCTCAGTAGGAGTCCGGGTGAGTTTGCTCATCCGTCTTCTTAACGACAGATACCTAGGCAGCCGTTACGTGCAACTATTACCGTTGACAGCTTGTGGTTAAATCCACTGCTAGCGTACTGTCGAGTCTTTAGAGTCCCATATAAAGGGTTTTCCTGCTTCATGCGATTGATGTAGACGTCGTATGGTTTTACGACTGGGCTTCGATCATATACGTGTACTTGTACACGAATGCTCATCGGGCAGACAATACTAGTGGCTTTGGTTTAAGCCGGATCCTAGTATTGTATTATTGGATTATTATCGTCTCAGTGTATCCATTTTTTTTTCTGGAATACGGATACGGGTATATATATACGGTGAGAGGGGAATTCTTGTAATTTGTCAAGGTATGCTTCTAGAAGATGCCACCTCATTTTTTGTATTATCCATTTTCCTAAATGGATTAATAAGGTGGAAATGGAGGAGACATCCATGGCATGGGTGAGGAATGGCTATATTGATTTGTTTATTGGTCTTGACTTACTATTAAGGCATGGGTGCTATTTTATATGGTATTTTATTCCATGACTCAATAAGTGAGGGCATGATATATTTGGCCATTCTCCACACTTGCTCTCTTCTTGACGTTGATTCATTTTCTTGAGTTGCTCTCCTCTCTTGAGCTCTCTAGGTTTCCTCCATCTCCTTCTTCCTCTAAAAAAACACTAACCTTCACATGTGTTGTGAGCCAAGAGTTTAGTGAGACAAACAATCCATTAGCATTCTCCACATCTCCTAGGCTAGTTGGTTTAGCAAACCATCTATCTTAGTTACCTTACTTAGAGGTTGTAGTTTGGAGCACATTCTCTCGCGGTGGATCATCTTTGACAAGAGAAGGCCGATGGAGCAAACCCGATCCGATCACCGAGGAGCATTGGAAATGAGCATAAGAAGACCCTGAAGGACTTGATCTAGGAGGTATAACATTCTAACAGAGTAGTTAATCCTCTAGATAGATTAGCTAGTTAAGGGTTTAGTAAAGATCCTGAAGTTATAGCCGGTGTTGCGTAGTCAAAATCATCGTTTTTTGTAAATTCCGCCTCCCCACGAACCATGGGGTGCGCAACATCGGCTTACAGTGTGTACGTTTTTTGATCCCTACCAGATCGATGGTTGATTCCATAGACATTGGTGTTTGACACCAAAAATTGTATACATGATGTGCTCATTAGATGAATGAGTTTCACTGGACGGACTCACCAGAGAACTTCTAGATGGGATTATACCTATCGTCAGATAGCATTTCTTTTGTGACAGGAGTAGATAGTAGTTTGTAGACCCATGATCGTCCTAGTTTCTTATGTGTGTTCCGACTGTACTTTGATTACTACCCTACCATGGCTTTAAAGAGCCATACAAACAGGTTTTAGTTGGGTACATTCCCAAAGCACATGGAGGCAGTGAGCGATCGAAGGGATTCATCTCTCCCGATATAGGGATATGATGTCGTACTGTGCGTGATTGGATATAACCGTAACTCTTTGACCAAGGCAGACAAGATTTACTGATAAGTGTTATCAGTAGTTTCTCATGTGGTTATGAGCTTGATATTAGCATGACTTATCAGGTTATTGGGAGTCTGACGGTTTCCACCTCGCAGACCTGGTTTGCGACACTCTCAGACGAAAAGACCAGACTGTACGGTGACTGTCACTGATAGACTTTGCAGGGTTCTGATGAGCTTGCTTGTCGCCTTCTTCTGATCAATACCTGGGTAGCCATTTCGTGCAGCTAGTACCGCTGACGTGCTTGTTGGTTGTGGATATGATCCTAAACCTACTGCCAGCATATTGTCGAGTCTTTAGAGTCCCACATAGAGGTTTCTCAACTTAGGAGAATGATGTAGGGTGCGTATGGTGATATGCACAAGAGTTCGATTAAACTCGTGTATTTGATACACGCACGTTAATCGGACGTTTTAATAATACTAGCCGACTCTTGTTGAAACCGGATTATTAAATCAAGTGTTGATTTAATTATATATATATATATATATATATATATTCTAGTATTATGCTCAATTTATTATTCTCTCATTTGTATTTGTATTGATACAAATACTAGTTTATGTATTTGATACTTATTTGTTGTATATATGATATACATATAGAGTTCTAGATGACATCTCATGTAATTTTTTAGAAATCGTTTTGCGAATTTTCCCTTTTAGGGCAAAATTGTCGGTTTTTCTCGTTTTAACCCGATTCGATCAAACGTCCGTATAACCTTGCCGACACCTAGTTTAGCTAAAATAAAGCTTGTGCGCGAACTTTGGGAGTATTTGGGAGGTTTTGGTTCAGATAGAATTTTCCCAAATAAAATATTATTTTAAGCGGTATTTTGTGTACGTAAATCGGGAAATTTTTTCTCTTGTGAATAAATTAATTTTGTCACCAGAATTATTTTAGAAGCTTCTTTTCAAAAATCTAGACTTTTCTTTAGTGCAAAAGGAATTGATTTCAAAAAATGAAAAGAGAGAAAGGTGACTATTAGCTTTAATTAGCATTTATTACCCTTTTTCCTAGCAATTTCCTCACACAAATTTCACAAAACTACCCCTATTCCTCCTTGGCCGAAACCCCTCCCCATTTCTGCCCTTTCCAATTGTTTAGCTCATTTCTTCATTAATCCTTCAAAATTCTTCAAAAAAAATCCTAAAATAAATCCACAAAAATCCTAAATAAAATAAAACCATCATTTCCTTCACTAATTCTTCATAGATCTTCAACAAAGCATGGTTTTTGATGCTAAGATGATGGATTAAGTTTCAATTTGGTATTCTTAGAGAGGTATAATTCTTACCTTAATCCTTATATTATTGTTTTAATCTTAATCTAGTTAATTTAGTTAGCTAATTATGTGTTTAGTTTAGTTTTTAAATCACGATTAATTCATTTATAATTTTTTTAAGAAATTCATGTTAGGGTTAAAGTTTGTTTAAGTGATTAGTGTTCATTTAAAGTGTTAATTTGTGTTTTGGAAAAGATTAATCTAGTAGAAAATGTTAATTTTTGCTAATGAACACTTTGGTTTAATTATGCAAATTGCTTACTAGGTTTTTGCTAAAACATAATTAGCGAGTGTTAAAAATATAGGAATGTTTTAGATAGCTTAGTTAAGCTATTTTAAGGTGTTTGTAATCTCTAGATATGCGTTAGCTTGAAACTAGTGCGAAATATTGCGATAGGTTGCTTACTAGATTTCGGGGTTTTTCCGACGTAGGTACGATTGGTCGTTGCGAGATTATATCTATTGTATTTCTCGTAATTATTTGTGTTGTTTTGTTCGATCGGGACGATCGGGGTCTAGACTTGGTGTTTTGTAGTTTAGCGACCCCAGTTAGAGTTTTGGCCGATGTCGTGCGCGATAGATGCGCTAAGCGCGCAGTGTAATTTTCCGGGCGTTTTCATCGCGTTTTGTTGTCTTTTCATCATTATAGGATATTTAGCTTATGTGTTGTATTTATGAAATTTTAGGTTCGCAAGCTGGGACTTCGGGTGCTGCGGACAAAGGGAACCAGGTGGTCGGATTTTCATAGCTCGAGACCATCTATGAGTAGATTTAACATCTGCGGGGAAATCGCCCGTAGGGCGTTATGCGTCGGGGCGAATATGATATGATAGCTGCATGTATTTGTATATTAGTTACTTTCATATGAATGTCATTGCATAGCATTATCTGTTGTACTTGACTCGTACCTTTAGATATAACACATTACTGACGGTTCATATTGCACGAGCACTAAATTGTATGCTATACCCACACCGTCTGTAATTGCCATGACACGCACAAACACCTACATACGTGATATGGTAGTGGATAGGAATGATTGGAGTAGTAACTCTTATTCTATTGTGCATACGAAATACTGTGGACACATACATACATATTATTGCATTGGGCAGGAATAGTTGAGGTAGTGACCCTTATTCCACTTCACGTATATCTTGCCATAGCTACTTATACATCATGCATACATATTGACATGTACACCCACATACTTGATTACATGTAGATACTTAAACCTTGCTACACTTACATGTACACCTCATATGACACTGCATTTGTTTTCGAAGGGTTTGGGACCCGTATGATATATTTTAAAGACAGATTCATTTAAAAGAGCGGATTTCCCTTGATATGCTCATATTGTTGTTTTACGTTGCATATATCAGTTTCATGGTTTTACGCATTGAGATATGAATTTCATATGATTTATGGATTTGAGAACCGTGGGGGTATTTTCAAGAAACTATGTATTGTTTGAAAACCCGGTTTCTCTTGATATGATATTTGATGCGTCCACCATGAGATTTCTCGGTTATGAGATTTGTGATATATACCCGATGTGAGGAGTGAGTGGGCCGTGTGCGGGTACATGGTGGGGCCCGGTACGGTTCCCCTCGGCAAGATGTTCGTGGTACAGACGATGTGCCTGGAAGGTGGGCAAGTACCTACCGGTGATTGTATTTGGACTCGGCGGTTATCGTGGGGATACCGACCGGAATGATGTACGACATATCATCAGGGCCAGTCGTGGTGACAGCACCTGAGTTATGAGGATTTACGTGTCGATGCTAGACACGGGTTTCATGATGTTTCGCGTGTCGGTGTTAGACACTCAGGTTTCCATGATTTTTATAGGATGTGAGGGCCGATCTGAGGATGCGGTGCCTGAGGATTTGGGATTTGATGTGTCATTGAGGGACACTGGTATTTTTCCATGCTGATGATTTTGCATGAGATTTTATATTATATCATCCCACACTCAGGATTATGTTGATATGCATTGCTTCATGTAGTTGTAGTACCCTGATGATGTACCTTTACATGATTATTGCATATTCACTTATCATACTTATGCTATCGGATTACATGTGATAGATAGATCGCTGTTCGTGCATACTTGCGATTACTGTATAATATTATTTACTATTCACTAGTTGGCAACTCATCCCCATTGTGCCACAGTGTTTTGCAGGACTTACCCTCTGAGTAGTTGCGGCAGGGCGTCTTATCATCTCTACTTTTGCGGATACCGCTACGGTTGGCTGTGAGGCCTTGCTTTTAGATGGGTTTGCGGTTATCTGTTTATACCTTGTATATCTTTTGTTGGATCTAGTATTCTCTATCTACCACTATGTTGTATATGACTTAAAGGCGACTTGTGAGGATTCAATGTTATATTTTGTGGTGACTTTGGGTGCCGTGCTCGTGGGAGCCGGTTTTGTTGAAAAGTTTTACTTCTTTATGCAGTTTTCTTTTATATTTTTTCGCTTCGGCGTCGTATATATGATGTGGTGGTTGTCTCCGCCGTTGGGCGTGATTTGCTCCCGTTTGGGATGCTTTTATTATTATCTATGTTGTACACGTTTTCGGGGCTAGTTTTTACAAAGGAGGTGCTGCCGAAATTTTTAAGAACGAAAACTAAACTTAAATATTTTTACTTGAAAATTTCCGAATGTTTAAAACTATGTTTTCTCCGTTGATCCAGTTTTGGGTGGTTTAGATTTCTGGATTTCGGCTTACTTAAGTTGCGTACGCATGTAGACGTTACGTAGTTTAAGTGCCGGTTACTGGCCAATTATTGGGTCGTGACAAAGTTGGTATCAGAGCGCTAGGTTTTACCTTTTGGAGTGTAGGATGACCTTGGTATGATGGAGTAGGTAGCTTAAGCAGAGTGACGTAGCGTGTGTATATTCCGCGGCATAGTTACGACACGGTACTCCGCCTAAGTGACCTTAGGACTTATTGATTGAAATTCCTTCCGTGATTTATATACATCTTTGTGATTCGATTTTCGTTTCCTTATCGAATCTTGTTTCAATTTCTAGCCTATATGCCGCCGAAGACTACGAGGGCAGAGAGAGCGGCCGTGAGGGCCGAGGTCAGAGTTGACTCGTCTGAGGCGAGGACTGACCAGGACGGTACGCCTGTCGTACCGAAGCACATTGCTATGATTGGACCTGCGCCAGATTGTGGGGACTTTAGTAGAGGCCATTCGAGCACAGGGACAGGCTGTTGTTCCACCCGTTGCAGGGACCACGATGGTACCTACAGTTCCGGCAGTCGCAGTTACAGCTCCGGAGGTTATTACCGTGTCACTGACGGAGTTCATGAGGCTGAGGCCTCCGGTGTTTACTGGCACAGATGCTACTGAGGATCCGCAGTCGTTTATCGACCGGATGGCCAGGATTTGTCGTTCGCTCCGATGCTCCGACGAGAGATGGGTGGAGTTCGCGAGTTTCCGGCTGGAGGGTCTGGCCCAGAAGTGGTGTGAGTCCTTGGAGAGGGGCAGAGCCGCGGGTCTTGCTCCTATGACCTGGGTTGAGTTTGTGACAGTATTTCTCGCCCGTTTTCTTCCACCAAGCGTCAGGGATGCACGAGCGCGCAAATTTGAGTCGTTACGTCAGACTCCGGGGATGACGGTGTCTGAGTATGATGTACTGTTTACCGAGCTGTCTGTGTATGCTCCGTACTTGGTGGTGACTGAGGAGATGAGGGTGAAGAGGTTTGTTCGAAGCCTGCTTACCCAGTTGTTCCTAGCCATCAGCATTCAGCATTGCGACACATATGTGGCAGCTGTGGATGCAGCCCTTTTGGTGGAGGAGCGTCTAGCTGAGTCATCGGTTATTCCGGAACCGAAGAGGGCTTGTACTGGTATAGCAGCCAGGAGGCAGAGGTTTAGATTCCGAGACAGAGCTCGATTAGACACTGGGAGTAGCAGAGACGTGGGATGTGGCCAGTTGTTCAGTACTTTTTCCCAGGAGGGTCAGCCATCGACACGTGGGTGTTTTGGATGTGGCAGTTTACAGCACCTAGTGAGGGATTGTACCGTGGTGCATCAGAGAGGGCCAGCAGTACCCCAGGTTACCTTACCACCTTCTTCGCCTCAGAGAGCGTTGCCTCTTATTCCTGTTGTTGCGCCGCGTCAGACTCCTGCTCAGAGAGGTCGTGGTCGCGGTGGTTTTGTGCCGAGAGGACGAGGTGGCAGATGCAGAGGACAGCCAATAGCCGGTAGAGGGCAGGCACGGGTTTTTTCCTTGACTCACCAGGACGCTTAGGCGTCCAATGCTGTGGTTTCAGGTACCCTTTCTGTATGTTCTTATGATGCACGTGTTCTTTTCGATCCGGGATCTACGCATTCATATGTTTCTATGCACTTCGTGCCGAGGTTAGGCCGAGAGTCGTGTTTGCTGGATCAGCCACTTGTCGTGACTACTCTTGTGGGAGAGTCGTTTGTTGCGCGACACGTGTTCCGATCGTATGCTATCCGTTTAGGAGGCAGAGATCTGTCCGTCGACTTGATCCTTCTTGAGATGTTGGACTTCGACGTTCTGTTGGGCATGGACTGGCTAGCTACTTGCTATGATTCCGTGGACTGCCGTGAGAAGACAGTTAGATTTTTTTCCCGGCGAGTCAGTGTTTGTTATGCAGGGGAACCGTGGTGCCGCCCCTCACAGTTTGATTTCCGTCCTGTGCGCTAGTCGGCTTTTGAGGAGGGGATGTCGGGGATTCTTGGCTTTCATTCATGATACTGGGGCCACAGTGGAGTCGTTGGACCAAGTTTCTACCGTGCGAGAGTTTCCCGATGTCTTTCCCGATGAGTTACCTTGGTTGCCGCCAGAGCGCGATATTGAGTTCTGCATTGATCTGATTCCTGGCACGGAGCCTATTTCCATACCGACTTATCGGATGGCTCCGGTAGAGCTTAGAGAGCTTAAAGATCAATTGCAAGAGTTGCTTGATTTGAGATATGTGCGTCCGAGTGTTTCGCTGTGGGGAGCTCCTATTCTGTTCGTCAAGAAGACGGACGACAGTTTGAGGCTATGCGTGGATTATCGTCAGCTGAACCGAGTTACGGTGCGAAATAGGTATCCTTTACCTCGGATTGACGATTTATTTAATCAGCTCCAGGGTGCGAAACATTTTTCAAAGATTGATTTGCGTTCGGGTTATCATCAGTTGCGGGTTCGGAATGATGACATTCCGAAGACTGCTTTTCGTACGCGCTATGGGCATTATGAGTTTTTGGTGATGTCGTTCGGACTCACCAATACACCTGCAGTGTTCATGGATCTGATGAACCGGATTTTTAGGCCGTTTCTCGACCAGTTCATTATAGTGTTTATTGATGACATACTGGTCTACTCTAGGAGTCGTGAGGAGCACGAGCAGCACTTGAGGATTACTTTGCAGATATTGAGAGAGCACCAGCTATATGCTAAATTCTCAAAGTGCGCGTTTTGGCTTGATAGAGTTGACTTCCTGGGTCATGTCGTGACTGGTGTTGGTATTCTTGTGGACCCGAGGAAGATCGAGGCTGTACAACTTTGGCCCAGACCTGTATCGGTGACGGAGGTCCGCAGCTTTTTGGGCCTAGCTGGTTATTATCGCCGTTTTGTGAAGGATTTCTCGAGTATCGCTGCACCGCCGACTGGACTGACCCAGAAGGGAGTTCCTTTTCTTTGGACTGATGCGTGCGAGCAGAGTTTTCAGCAGTTGAATACTCGGTTGACGACAACACCAGTTCTATCTTTACCTTCTGGATTGGGCGGCTATGTTGTTTACTGTGATGCTTCTCGAGTGGGGCTCGGCTGTGTTTTGATGCAGCATGATACGGTGATTGCGTATGCTTCTAGGAAGCTAAAGAAGCACGAGCAGAATTACCCCACTCACGATCTTGAGATGGCCGCGGTGGTCTTTGCGTTGAAGATTTGGAGACACTATTTGTATGGGGAGTTGTGTCAGATCTTCACGGATCACAAGAGCTTGAAGTATATATTCCAGCAGCGGGATTTGAACCTGAGACGACGCCGATGGATGGAGCTAGTGAAGGATTATGATTGTGAGATCCTTTATCACCCGGGTAAGGCGAATGTGGTAGCTGATGCTTTGAGTCGTAGGCCCGGGGGTAGCTTGTCCCAGTTGAGCACAGTTCAGCGTCAGTCTTCTGCAGATTGGCAGCTCTTGTGTGATGGTAGAGTACAGTTCGAGTTCACTTCCGCTGGGCGACAGCTTGCTCATGTCCGCGCCCGTCCACTACTACTTGATCGTATCCGTGAGGTGCAGCCCAGTGATGCCCGTTTGACTGAGATTCTTGAGCTTGTTCGGCAGGGAAGAGTTTCGGAGTTCATGATTGATGACCAGGGGGTGCTACGATGCGGGACTCGCTTGGGTGTACCAGATGATGATGGGTTGAAACGCGAGATCCTAGAGCAGGCACATCAGTCGGCCTTTAGCGTTCATCCAGGTTCCACCAAGATGTACCGTGACTTGAGGGACTTCTACTGGTGGGAAGGGATCAAGCGTGATATATCGGATTTCGTTTCGAGGTGCCTGACTTGTCAGCAAGTCAAGGCTGAGCATCAGAGACCGGCTGGAGAGTTGCAGCCTTTACCCGTTCCGGAGTGGAAATGGGAGCAGATTTCCATGGACTTCATTGTGGGTCTACCCAGGACCAGTCGAGGGTATGACTCCATTTGGGTTATTGTAGACCGGTTGACGAAAGCGGCTCACTTTCTTCCAGTGAAGACCACTTTCGGTTATGCTCAGTATGCTCAGTTGTACATAGATGAGATTGTGCGTTTGCACGGTGTTCCCACATGCATAGTATCCGACAGAGGCACCCAGTTTACTAGCCGTCTTTGGCAGAAGCTTCAGGAAGATTTGGGTACCCGGCTGAGTTTTAGTACCGCTTTTCATCCACAGACCGATGGCCAGTCGGAGCGGACTATATAGACTCTAGAGGATATGCTCCGTGCATGTGTGCTTGATTTTGGTGGCAGTTGGGATCGTCACTTGCCGTTGATTGAGTTCTCCTACAACAGCAGCTTTCAGGAGACTATTCAAATGGCACATTTTGAGGCTTTATAGGTAAGAAGTGTCGATCGCCAGCCTGTTGGACCGAGCTTAGTGAGAGTCTGGTTTTGGGACCCCAGCTAGTTCAGGAGACTACGGAGAAGATCCAGCTGATTCAGGACAGGATGAGAGCAGCCCAGTGCAGGCAGAAGTCTTATGCCGACCGTCGTCGTCGCAGACTTGAGTTCGCAGTGGGTGATCATGTATTCCTGAGGATTTCTCCGATGAAGGGCGTTATGCGATTTAGGAAGAGGGGGAAGCTCAGTCTCAGATTTGTAGGTCCTTTCGAGATCCTTGAGCGAGTGGGTTCTGTTGCTTATCGTTTGGCGCTCCCGCCTAGTTTTCCGAATGTTCACCCCGTTTTCCATGTGTCGATACTTCGTAGATGCATTCATGATCCTTCTCACATGATTCAGCACAAGACCGTTCAGCTTGAGCATGATCTTTCGTTCACCGAGCAATCGGTAGTTATATTGGATCGGCAGGTGAAGAAACTTTGGTCAAAGGTCTTTTCATCTGTGAAGGTTCTTTGGCGTAGCCCGACTAGTGAGGAGATCACTTGGGAGGCCGAGAGCGAGATGCTGAAGAAATTCCCTCATCTCTTTGAAGGTACGCGTAGTTAAATTTTAATTCGGGGACCTAATTTCTATAAGGAGGGGAGATTGTAACGTTTTAGAAATAGTTTTGCGAATTTTCCCGTTTTAGGGCAAAATTGTCGGTTTTTTCTGTTTTAACCCGATTTCGATCAAACATCCGTATAAACTTGCCGGCACCTAGTTTAGCTAAAATAAAGCTTGTACGCGAACTTTGGGAGTATTTGGGAGGTTTTGGTTCAGATAGAATTTTTCCCAAATAAAATATTATTTTAAACGATTTTTTGTGCACGTAAATCGGGAAATTTTTTCTCTTGTGAATAAATTAATTTTGTCACTAGAATTATTTTAGAAGCTTCTTTTCAAATATCTAGACTTTTCTTTTGTGAAAAAGGAATTGATTTAAAAAAAAAATGAAAAGAGAGAAAGGTGGCAATTAGCTTTAATTAGCATTTATTACCCTTTTTCCTAGCAATTTCCTCACACAAATTTCACAAAACTACCCCCATTCCTTCTTGGCCGAAACCCCTCCCCATTTCTGCCCTTTCCAATTGTTTAGCTCATTTCTTCATTAATCCTTCAAAATTCTTCAAAAAAATTCCTAAAATAAATCCACAAAAATCCTAAATAAAATAAAACCATCATTTTCCTTCACTAATCCTTCTTGGGTCTTCAACAAAGCATGGGTTTTTAAGCTAAGATGATGGATTAAGTTTCAATTTGGTGTTCTTGGAGAGGTATAATTCTTACCTTAATCCTTATATTATTGGTTTAATCTTAATCTAGCTAATTTAGTTTGCTAATTATGTGTTTAGTTTAGTTTTTAAATCATGATTAATTCATTTATAATTGTTTTAAGAAATTCATGTTAGGGTTAAAGTTTGTTTAAGTGATTAGTGTTCATTTAAAGTGTTAATTTGTGTTTTGGAAAAGATTAACCTAGTAGAAAATGTTAATTTTTGCTAATGAACACTTTGGTTTAATTATGCAAATTGCTTACTAGGTTCTTGCTAAAACATAATTAGCGAGTGTTAAAAATATAGGAATAGTTTAGATGGCTTAGTTAAGATATTTTAAGGTGTTTGTAATCGCTAGATATGCGTTAGCTTGAAACTAGTGCGAAATATTGCGATAGGTTGCTTACTAGATTTCGGGGTTTTTCCGACGTGGGTTCGATTGGTCGTTGCGAGGTTATATCTATTGTATTTCTCGTAATTATTTGTGTTGTGTTGCGCGATCGGGACGATCGGGGTCTAGACTTAGTGTTTTGTAGTTTAGCGACCCCAGTTAGAGTTTTGGCCGATGTCGTGCGCGATAGATGCGCTAAGCGCGCAGTGTAATTTTCCGGGCGTTTTCATCGCGTTTCGTTGTCTTTTCGTCATTATAGGATATTTAGCTTATGTGTTGTATTTATGAAATTTTAGGTTCGCAAGCTGGGACTTCGGGTGCTACGGACAAAGGGAAGCAGGTGGTCGGATTTTCATAGCTCGAGACCATCTGTGAGTAGATTTAACATCAGCGGGGAAATCACCCGTATGGCGTTATGCGTCGGGGCAAATATGATATGATAGCTGCATGTATTTGCATTTTAGTTACTTTCATATGAATGTCATTGCATAGCATTATCTGTTGTACTTGACTCGTACCTTTAGATATAACACATTACTAACGGTTCATATTGCACGAGCACTAAATTGTATGCTACACCCACACCGTCTGTAATTGCCATGACACGCACAAACACCTACATACGTGATATGGTAGTGGATAGGAATAATTGGAGTAGTAACTCTTATTCTATTGTGCATATGAAATACTGTGGACACATACATACGTGATATTGCATTGGGCAGGAATAGTTGAGATAGTGACCCTTATTCCACTTCACGTATATCTTGGTATAGCTACTTATACATCATGCATACATATTGACATATACACCCACATACTTGATTACATGTAGATACTTAAACCTTGCTACACTTACATGTACACCTCATATGATACTGCATTTGTTTTCGAAGGGTTTGGGAACCGCATGATATATTTTAAAGACGGATTCATTTAAAAGAGTAGATTTCCCTTGATATACTCATATTGTTGTTTTACGTTGCATATATCAGTTTTCATGGTTTTACGCATTGAGATATGGATTTCATATGATTTATGGATTTGAGAACCATGGGGGTATTTTCAAGAAACTATGTATTGTTTGAAAACCCGGTTTCTCTTGATATGATATTTGACGCGTCCACCATGAGATTTCTCGGTTCTGAGATTTATGATATATACCCGATGTGAGGAGTGAGTGGGCCGTGTGTGGGTACATGGTGGGGCCCGGTACGGTTCCCCTCGGCAAGATGTTCGTGGTATAGACGATGAACCTGGAAGGTGGGCAAGTACCTACCGGTGATTGTATTTGGACTCGACGGTTATCGTGGGGATACCGACCGGAGTGATGTACGACATATCGTCAGGGCAAGTAGTGGTGACAGCACCTGAGTTATGAGGATTTACGTGTCGATGTTAGACACGGGTTTCATGATGTTTCGAGTGTCGGTGTTAGACACTCAAGTTTCCATGATTTTTACAGGATGTGAGGGCCGATCTGAGTATGCGGTGCCTGAGGATTTGGGATTTGATGTGTCATTGAGGGACACTGGTGTTTTTCCATGCTGATGATTTTGCATGAGATTTTATATTATATCATCCCACACTCAGGATTATGTTGATATGCATTGCTTCATGTAGTTGTAGTACCCTGATGATGTACCTTTACATGATTGTTGCATATTCACTTATCATACTTATGCTATCGGATTACATGTGATAGATAGATCGTTGTTCGTGCATACTTGCAATTACTGTATGATGTTATTTACTATTCACGAGTTAGCAACTCACCCCCGTTGTGCCACAGTGTTTTACAGGACTTACCCTCTGAGTAGTCGCGGCAGGGCGTCTTATCATCTCTACTTTTGCGGATACCGCTACGATTGACGGTGAGGCCTTGCTTTTAGGTGGGTTTGCGGTTATCTGTTTATACCTTGTATATCTTTTGTTGGATCTAGTATTCTCCATATACCACTATATTGTATATGACTTAAAGATGACTTGTGAGGATTCAGTGTTATATTTTGTGGTGACTTTGGGTGCCGTGCTCGTGGGAGCCGGTTTTGTTGAAAAGTTTTACTTCTTTATGCAGTTTTCTTTTATATTTCTTCGCTTCGGTGTCGTATATATGTTGTGGTGGTTGTCTCCGCCATTGGGCGTGATTTGCTCCCGTTTGGGATGATTTTATTATTATCTATGTTGTACCCGTTTTCGGGACTAGTTTTACAAAGGAGGCGCTCCCGAAATTTTTAAGAACGAAAACTAAACTTAAATATTTTTACTTGAAAATTTCCGAATGTTTAAAACTATGTTTTCTCCGTTGATCCAGTTTTGGGTGGTTTAGATTTCTGGGTTTCGGCTTAATTAAGTTGTGTACGCCTGTAGACTTTACGTAGTTTAAGTGCCGGTTACGGGCCAATTATTGGATCGTGACATCTCATTTTCTTTAAAATGTTTAAAGATTAAATTATTCATAAAGAGAAGATAAGAAAAGAAGAGAAGAGAAAAGAAAAGAAGAAACAAGATGAGAAACTTCTTATCTCATCTCATCTCTTCATTTTCATTCCTTTTCCTTTAACTATAGGGACTTGCACCTGTAGGAAAAACGTTTCCCCACAATCAATAAATCTCTCATCCTAAGAGGGAATCTGAAGTCAATTTACATCGGTCGCATCTTTCAAACTTCCGATATATGGCGCTATAATCCCTTAGTGTCTTTGGAGTGGTGAATTGGATCGACCCATACATCTGTCCCTAAATTCTGGCAAGACATTTCAACCCAGTTCATCTCCCATTTTCGACAATAAACACTGATAACCAGTAGGGTCATCATAAAATATGATGCTAGCCTCCCTGTCACCTTCTACGAGAAAACCAAAGTATCTCTCGGGTGGCTGAGCTTACCTACTAAATCTGCGGAGTGGCTAAGGTTTGTCGAGAACAATTGACTCCTCATGTTCTAATAAATTTTCATTAATGGTTTGTGGTTCTGGAATCTGTTATAGTTCTACCATACTTCCACTAATTTCTTTTGCAAGAAATTACTTTTCTAGAAAAGGTAGCGTGTCAAGAACAAAACAATTTTTTATCTTGAAAATGCTAGAAGTTAAACCCTGGTGAATGTTTGGGATAATCCACAAATTGTTCATTACAGAAACATGCCTTGAGTTTTTCCGGATTCTACTTTTCAACATAAGCCGGAATACATCAAAACAAACTTAAGATATGTTCTCATTCTTAAGATGGAACCATATTCAATTGGTACACAGCTGTTTCTAGTGCATACCCTCATAATGAAAGATGCAACTCAGCAATAATCATCATAGGACGCACCATATCCAATAGGGTGTGAGTCATCCTTTCTGATACTCCATATGACTATGGAATATACTGAGTAGGCTGAGAGAGAATCAAATTCTGAATAAGACAACTTCAGAATACCGAGTGTAAGTATCCACATCCTCGATTATATCGAAAAATCTTGATACTTCCAACGTCTGGATCTCTACTTTATCTTATACTCTACGAACTTCTTAAAATTTTTAGACTTTACATTTCAACAAGAATGCGTGTTTAAAACCAGAGAATTCATAGTTAAACGGAATGAAGTATGGGTACCAATCCCTTGTTCATAAGGACATCAAACAACATATATCATTATGTATAAGTCTTGAGAGTTCACTAACACAAAATCTGAGTGTTGTAAGTTGAGAACTGTGTTTTGCTTAAGAATATATATACTGTTATTCTATGCCCCTTACCCAATCAACATTTGATAAAGGTAAATGTACAGAACATAATTTTTAAAATTTATATCCTTCTTTTTCAATTAGAAAGACGAATATATCAATTTTAAAAGTTGGTTCATAACAAAAGTTATTCAAAATCAAAACTTTGCCACTAGGCAACACCAGATGATAGTCCCTAATAGCAACTTTTGCTCTGATTTCTGATTTTGAGGATCAAAAATCACCATTTCCCAATACTTTACTCTTTCTCAGCATCTGTAACAGTTTACAAATGTGGGATTCTAATCCAGTATGTATATACCCAGGAGTCAGAGTTCTTTGAGAAACAATTTTCAAATAAAAACACACCAGAGAACGAAGCATTATCATGCTTCAAGGGCGTAGTTGGGTATTCCCAGTAATTCCTCTTCCACTGTCCAGGCCCATGGCAGTAGTTGCAATTTCCTTTCCTCTCACTTCAAACCCTGTTCCTGCCAAAAAAATTTGGTTCAGAGCTTGTTATTCCCTTATAAAAATAAAGCACCCCCCCACGTATTAAACATGTGCACCCCAAATGCAAAGCATGTAGATACCGCCTCAGATAGGATTAAATCCTATATTAGGTCCTCACGTGTTCCTTACGTGAGCGCTAGCGCCAGCCTCTGTCAAGATTAAATCCTATAGTTGCGCCTCACGTGGAACACACATGAGCACCGGCGTGCAAAGAACGTGAGTGACTATTTATAAAAGAATTAAATTCTTAGGCGTCATCCACATGCATAACACGTGAGCATCGGCGTCCAAATTAAAGAGGGTGAAATTAAATTCTACATGTAGAATATTTCCTTAAAAATCTGAGATATTCTCTGTTAAACAGAGCCGTTGGATCAAGAATCCAATGGTGATTAAAAATCATCAAAAATAGAACTGAAATTCTATTAGGGGAAAATATCCTCTATATCTTTCTAAATAAGGAAGATATTCTCTGTTGGATCAAAGATCAAATGTTAGAATTAAATTCTATTTATTGGAAATATTTTTCAGATCTTTTTCAAACTAGAAAGACCCTCTCTGTTAAATAGAGGACCCTTGGATCAAAAATCCAACGGTAATTACAAAATCACCAATTAAACCATTTGATAGAATTAAATTCTTTGTGATAAAATTAAATTCTATTTGGGAAATATTTCCTTGATCTTTTTCAAACTGGAAAGATTTTCTCAGTTAAACAGAGAACCTTTAGATAAAAAATCCAACGATGATTATAAAATCACCAATTAAACCATCTGATAGAATAAAATACTATCTTAGGAAAATATTTTCCTAATCTTATTAAAACAAACAAGAAATCTTCTCTGTTAAATAGAGAGCTTTTGAATTAAAAATCCAACGGTTAATAAAATTTATCGGTTGATCTTTATAAGATCAATCATGATATCTCAATGAGAGATTTTCTCAACAAATTGATTTTCCTCTTCTCCTATAAATAAAAGCAAAGAGATCAAATCAAAAGGGAGGAGACCCTCATAAGCTTCTGTAAAAAGAAAAAAAAAAGAGAATTTAATTCTCAGTAAAAAAGAAAGATCCTCCTTCTCAAAACCCTAGGTAAAGAAAAAAAAGAGATCAAAATATCTCATTTACCTATCATATCATATCTAAGTGTTTAACCCTTTTAAAAGAACTTAGTTCTTTCTCTGGATCTGAGATCCACAAGACAAGTTTTTCACAAGTTGAAAATTTAATTATCTTCGAGAAGATTTGTTCTTGATAATCAAAGATTCAGGGAAAAACAAAGTTGAAAATAAAGAAGATGGATTCCATAACACTCCAGAAACTTAGTTCCTTCAAATAACGAACTTAGTTCTTTAATAACCCGATCCAAAATCCCCGAAATAGTGATCTTGGTGATCATTAATGGTCAAAATACCATTAACATAGGTTAACCTCTCTGAAAGGATGAACAAGAGAACAAGGATAAAAGAACATGGAGAAGATGGAGTTCATAATACTCCAGGAACTTAGTTCCTTCAAATCAAGTACTTAGTTCTTAAAGAACCCGATCCAAGATCCTCAAAATTGTGATCTTGGTGATCGTTAATGGTCAATTATACCATTAACAGATATTTAAGTTCTCTAAAAAATATCAGTAGAGATTAAATCTCCAAAAAAAACTCAGCTCCTTACGTGAAACACACGTGAGCACTCAAAAGAAGCTAATAATTTAGCGCCTCACGTGAAACACACGTGAGCGCCACAAAAATTAGTGCTTAGCACTATTTCAACGTCTCCCTTGAAACACACATGAGTGCTATATGCAACTGAGTGCTTAGCACTGCTGGGTGTTACAGAAACCCAATCTCAGCCCAAATTGGCTAAACTTATATTCATGATATCCAAACTGATTTTAGTCTCAAACATGACTAACGATCTCCATCCCATACCTTCTAAGTCAATCTTTGTCTTAAATAAGACTAACAATTCTTGGATGATCCATCATGATCTTTCCTTCAAATACGGGATTTGGTTCAAGGATACATCTCTTCACACCTCTGATATATGTCGATCAAAGAGGTGGTGGGTCCCGACAACCAATAATAGACCGAAATGTCCTTAAACTAATATTTGCTCCAAACACGGCGATAATGGACCGTGATGTCTTTAAACTAATATAATTGAGCCCATATGCTCATTTGTTTCTAAGTTAATCTTAGTCTTAAATATGACTAACGATCCTTAAATCAAACTCAAATATCGTATGAACGAAAGGACCTCACCAATGTGAGAAATGCGTCCTAAGTGCATTCCCGTTGGCAAACCAAGCTGCTAACGTGGATCCCTTCAAGCAAATGCTTGACCCAAATCTAAATTATATGGATTTGGACTAATTCGACCCTTACGGACGACGACATAAACTAGTTTTCGTATACAATCCATGTGCAATCAAAACAAACAAAATAACACATGACATGAAGTGAACTGCTGGAGCAGGAGAAAGCAGTTATGACAATGCGATAACGTAATTAACAGCAGAGGCTTGCGCTTGCAAGGAAGAGCATCCCCACAATTAAAAATCCCTTACAAATGAGGGAGAATCTGATGAAGTCTGCTACAACGGTCGTATCTATCCAAATCTCCGATATACGGTGCCATAAATCAACTTGGTATTTTCAGAGAGGTGGATGGATATGTCCAAATAGCATCTGCCTCCAAATTTAAGCAAGACTCTATCCCAGTTCGTCTCTATTTTCAGCGGTGAACAGATTTTGGCACGCCCGGTGGGAGCTCTTCCTCTTTCCACTCCACACTTCGTGTCGTTTTTCTGCGATCAAATAATCGTGGTATATATATTTATAGTTTCTCTTGGGTGATGAGATACTGAAGCTGGTGTTTCTTCTCTATGCAGAATGGCGTTTGCTTCCACTCACAGCAACTCAGGCTCTGTCACATATTGTGGAGTCAAATATGGGCCACTTGCAGTCTCAAATCTCTGCAATCCAGCTCTTCAAGAAATCAATGGGCTTATCTTTGAGTCTATACTCCCATCTCTTACCCTCGGTGCCTCGACGCCGAAGGTGGAAGCCCAGAAGAAGTCTATCCTCCATGGACCGGATCCTCCAACTTCAGATTTGCCGACGGAATCAGTTCTCAAACAACTGACACCTGCCAAAGACTAAGGTCGACGCAGGGGGTAGAATTTTCAAGCTCTCAAAGGAAACAGGGGGCGGGCTCAGAAAAATCCTGAGGTTGTAAGCAACGGTCGACGTCAATATCGGCGTTATACAAAGCGAGCTAGGGGCAGTTCTCTATCAGCGTTGACTCCACCTGCTTCAACTCTGATGATGAATACCATTGTTCCAACCTGGAACAGTTTCGAACTGCTGCAAAGGGTCAGACAAAATTCTCCCACTGCAGTATTAAAGAAACCTCCGCAACCTGTGGAAATCCAACGAGAGCAGAAACCATTTTGCTCTCTAAAATAACTTCCTCATCTATATATAAAGTGTGGAAGCTGGTGAAGAACTCAGTCGTCAATCGCGGCTCTTCCCCTAAACGTCAGCCAAAGTCTGACTGTAACGCCTTGAAAAGTCGTTTTGGTGTTTTCCTGAAAATCGGTGAAAATTCGGTATTTTTCCGTAAACCGTCTTTTTGTTATTTTGCAGTTTAGGACTAATTATACCTAATTTGGATAGGTAATTGCTTGTTTTTAGTAGCAAATGAGTTACTTATGAAATTCTGGTTGTTTAAAAATTTTCCCTAATTTTTCAATTTTTTAATATTATTTTAAGCCGGTAAGAAAATACATTAAATTAGCAATAAATACAAATTTAAATGGGCTAAATTTAAGCTTTAAAATCATGTTAATTAAAATCTAGTTGTAACATAAAATTTTAGTATTTTATTTCATGTTTTAACTAATTTTTATTATGGAAAACGAAATTTATTGAATTTTAAGCTAAAACTTGCAATTTTGGACTTGTGGGGGGTCTTTTTGCATAAAACCTTTTTGTATCCACTCACACTCACTCCCACTCCCTCTAGGCCGGCCCCACCATCATCAGGTCCAGAAATTCCTTGCCTCACATTGCTTTTTTTTCATGTGAAGAAAGGAGGTGTTTTGTTTAGGTTTTAAAATATAGTATTTGGAGGTATGGTGTATTGACTTTGAGGGGGTTTGACCATGACTTTTTCCATACACCCCACACCACTCCCCTCTCCCTCATCTGGCCGAGACCAGCTCCCCCCCAATTCCATTATTTTCGTTCTCTTTTCTCTCATTTTCTTCAAAAAAAAAATTGCATCAAAATTCAATAAAAATCAACAAATCCTTCACTATTTCAACACAAAACCTTATTCCCTCTCTTCTCAAACCCAAATTGGTTCAAATTTTGGAAAGATGGCATCTTGGGAGGCTTTAGCAAGATAGGGTTTGGGCTTGTGAGGTATAATTTCAATCTTTGGTAAAATTGTAGTTTAAAGTGTGCTAATTAGAACTTTGAAAATTGTTTTAGTGTTAATTTTAGTGCTATTTGCATACTAGTTTTTTTAAAGTTTGTGGTTTGAAATTAATTTAGGGTTTAGAACACCATTAAGAGATTAATTAAGCTATTTTGTTACTTAGTTATTTTTTTAGCTTAATCTAAGTGGTTAACTTGCTAATTGGGCCAAAAATCTAGTGTTAATTTAGTGTTAGTTTCTAATCTAGTTTTTAAAGGTTTATGGTTAGAGGTAAACTAGGGTTTTTAGAAACCATTATTTAGTTAATTAAAGCTAATTAGCTATCTCGTTGTTTACTTAACTAATCTATTGTTGGAGATAGTGCCCTCAGAGTCAATTATTGGATCACAGGCACGTGATTGCAATGATTGAGGGAGGACCTATCCCGGTGGGACAGTATTACTCAAGATGATAGTATGCTATCTGGTTTATCTTTATCATCGTGTACTGCTTTAGGTGACCTGACATGTCGCTATTACACGTTGACAGAGCCCCTAGGATTCTTGCTTGACTACCAGCAGTATGATGGCGATCATATACGTGGGAGATGGTAGTCTATAAGCACATCCTTAAAAGGTCCCTAGTCGTAGGAGTTTCGAGACAGGGCATCGATACTCCATTAGTAGACTAGTGTATACAGTCGAGACCCCGACGAGGGGCGGTGGCCGGTCTCACAAGCCACTGGTGTCAGTAGGTTCACCTAAGATGTATACAGGTGCTCATTGGGTTATGAGTACACCGGACAGGACTCGCCGGGAACCTGCTAGTTGGTCTTATACCAGATGTCAGATAGCAGTTCCCTGGTGACATGTGTACAGGTTAGTTCATCGACCTGAGATCGTCATTTGTCTCGTGTGAGTTCCCACTGTGCTTTGATTACTACCCTACCACGGCTCAAAGGAGTCGTGCAAACAGGTTTTAGTTGGGTACAGTCCCGAGCCACATGGAGGCAGTGAGCGGATCTGCAGGGGTTCGTCTCTCCCGGTATTGGGGGTGAGGTCGCGCTGTGTCTAGGAGAGCCATTACGCAAAGCCCTCGGCCGAGGCAGGAGATTTACTGGTAGGTATTCCAGTAGTATCTCAGGGCGTTCTGGGCTACACTCCGACACGACTTGTACCACCTTTGGGGGTCTGACTTTTACCAACCCCCTAGGCCCGACATGCGATCCTCATAGACGAACGGACCGGACTGTACGGATATTGTCACTGACAGGCTCAGTAGGGTGTCAGGATGAGTTCGCTCATCGACGTCCCTTTTGGTCAATAGCTGGTGGCCCGTTACGTATTTGCTTATACCTCTGACGTGCTAGTGGTTAAATCCACAGCCATAGTATTGACGAGTCTTTAGAGTCCACCACACTTACAGTTACTCAAGCTTTCGAGCGAAACGCTGTAGAGGCCGTATGGAGATATGGCAGGGTCCGATCAGATACGTGCGGTATTGCACGGATCAGGATCGGACGGTTTGTACTAGTAGCCGTATGGATATATGGCGGGGTTCGATCAGATACGTGCGGTATTGCACGGATCAGGATCGAACGGACATTACTAGCCGGCTTTGGTTTAAGCCGGATCCTAGTTTAGTACAGTGTAGATTTTGTCTCATTGCATTTGTATCCGGTCGGAATACAGATGCGGGTGTGTATGCACAGTGTCGGGGTTTTCCTGTAATTTATTACGGGACCAGTTTTCTGGAGTTGCCTGTTTGCATTCCGTTCCGGCCGGTTTTCCTTTGTTCTTTCCCGGCCGGACTTTTCCGATGGAGGGGGTTATTTGCAAGTTCGCAAATAACATTTTGTGGAGGGGTTTATTGCATAAGGATTTATTATGATAGCTTCTTTTTCTTTTGCTCCATGCTTTTGCATTAAATGAGATATGAAAGGTTATGGAGTGAATAGAAGAAAAAAGCATGGTTGATGTTTTCTTGTCTAGGATGTGGTCACCTCTTTGATCTCCTACACTCACCTCCCTTCATGCTTCATATTACCTCCTCCACCATTCTCATTGTGAACATAAGTTTTTCATGAGAGGAAAAAGAAGAGAGAAGAAGAAGAAGAGAGCTTCATTCTTGAGAGTTTCTTTCTTGATCTCATTTTCATGCTAGAAAAATGCAAGCACCATTTTTCTAATCCTTGTTTCCTCCATCATCCTCAATGGCAACAACATAACCCCAAAGAGACAAGCATCTTCTACACTACATTCTACAGCATATCTTAAGCATGTCGAGTTGCCGGCTTCATGCCCGAGTTGCCTCGGTATTGAGGCGGGAGCCCGTAAAAGACGCAGGCGATGTGGTGCCCTTTCCGGCGAGGAGGCGACGATATGGAGACAAGACTTTCCGCGG
Organism: Agapanthus africanus; assembly: GCA_030015575.1. Classification (NCBI taxonomy): domain Eukaryota; kingdom Viridiplantae; phylum Streptophyta; class Magnoliopsida; order Asparagales; family Amaryllidaceae; genus Agapanthus; species Agapanthus africanus. The sequence goes on along the minus strand of JASDDO010000018.1, from coordinate 35,500,990 downwards.
GAGATCGGGACGATGAAAAGAAGACCGGAGGACTCGGATCACTCGGTATACTTCTCACCCTATCTCTTGATTGCTAGCATTAGGTTAATGGTTACGATCCGGGTTTTCTTTGTCCGCGGTAGCGCCGGTTTCCGAGTAAGGAAAATTTTTGATTCCGCAATTTAGCCTCGAGTAAGACGGCCGGGGCGCTGCCGTGGCGCAACATGGTATCAGAGCCAGGCCATTAACCTTACCTAGTTTCGTTTGATGTGTTTTACGTTTCCGATCGAACAAAATCCCGAAAACACGTATTTCTTGCACATCAGTTTCTGTCGAAATTTTTTGAAGTCCAAAATTTTTTCAGGTGGTTGCAGAATGATGTGCAGGGAAATATAAGAGATCTGGTAAAAATTGGTAGCCTGAATCCTTCATAGCACCGCGGAAGAGCAGCCAAAGCATTGCTTTGGCCGCGCTTCCACCGCGAGTTAAATTCTTCACTGTACCAAATTTTTCCAGATTGTCTTGCACTTGAAAATGGGGTTTTTGGAATATTAAAATTGGGCCCAGGTTTTCTGTGAGTGCTACAGTTTTGATTGGGGGCCCACTTGTTAATTTTTGGTCAATCGGAAAATTTTAAACACATTTTTTCACAGTGTTTACATTATATCTGCGACCGTGAATGTCACTCGATCGGTAAATCCGGTCTAACTGCTATAGCCCGGTTAGACGGATTTGCGAACGTGACTTTCACGTTGATGTTCTATGTTTATGCTGTGTTGTTGCGGATTGGTCGTGGGGGATAGCCTGGATGCAATGCTAGTACAGTTTTGTTGTATTATGTACATTTGATATTGCGGGGCGAGCGTCCGACATGTGGACTGCCGTCACTGCCTGTTTGTATTATTCTTTTGGGGCACGACCTGGTTGCGGTCGATGTACCCGGTGTATGTATATTTTACTATTCTGTACTAGGATTGCCCCGCGGTGGGGTGCACGGATAGCCGGGTTCTGGAGGGCAATAAGCCCGCATCTCATGGCATTGGGACGGAGGGGGCTTCAGTCTGGAATTGGCGGGCTGTTCGACGCACTCGTAGGGGGTACAGGTTGACCCAGGAGGGGTGCCCAAGTTACCGGATTCCGTGAAGTGCTGGGTGGTCCATTCACGGTGCTGGAGGGGGCTGTCTCGCTTCAGGTTTTGGCGGGTGACTTGCCGCGCCCGTAGGGGTCTAGGATTTCATTGCACAGGCTATCCACACGACCAAGGGAACGTCGGGTTTCAGCAGCGGCTCTGTGAAACCCGGGGCTTCCAGATATCTGTATTGTTCTGTGATGCTGTACATTTCTGTGATGTTGCATTTTATTCACGCCTTGAGCGAAATACTATATATTGGTATATATATTAGTAGATGTTGTATATGTTTTACATCCGCGCTAGTCCAGTCCCCGCTCTGCCGTTAGTTAGCTAACCTAACGGGTGATGACGGGACCCAGTGGCGAATGCGGATGGCATATACGTACGTCAGTATATTTTCGTTCTTTGTGGTGTGATTAATTGATGGGACTGCATTGATTCGGATCAATGCAAGATAAACAAACCTATTCTGATGTTGTTGGAACATTTTTCAAAAAGCTGTTATTGCAAGGACGTTCACTTTTGTTTTGCATCGTGGTATTCATTTGGAATATCCTGCTCCTCAGTCGACGAGGCAAGGGCCGAGATCCCTTCACCGGGAGTGACCCCTTGGACAGAAGTTTGCGTCAGGGCATTAACTTCACTATAGCCGATTACTTTTGCTTTGCATCGTGGTATTCAGCTGGAATATCCTGCACCTCATTCTACGGGGAAAGAGCCGAGATCCCTTCACCGGGAGTGACCTCTTTAGCAAAGGTTTTCGTCACTATATTTTTATAAAAGGCTATGCAGTTCCTTCGACGATATCAAGTTCATTACGTTAAAAGGTTTTTCGCCAAAAACCAGCCGTAGCCCTCCGTCATTTCCTACAGGTATTATTTGGTATTCGTGCTGCGTTTGTTGACCTAGTCAAGACGTAGTGTTCGGTAGCTAAGTGGTACTTGTTTGTTGCATAAGTGGGATTGGTTAAGACAGTCGTGCGGCCTTGTTGACCTAGTCAAGGGCACGTACGGGTGGGTTTAATGCAATCCAGAATAATGACGGGTTGAACTTGACTGGCGGTTTATGGTTTGTTGACCTAGTCAAGGTCATAAACCGCTTGGGGTAAAAATCACATCGGGAGTTTCAAAAGAACTGAAACTTGCCAGGCATGCGCATACCTTCTGGAGTGTGGTGACTTGAGTGGATTCCATCAAGTTATCATGCGATGATAGTTGGATCCCGATTCCCACTGATGAGTTAGTTTACTCCTCGGGTGACCCCGACTAATTCTTCTTTCAGGTTTGGAGGAGAATTTGAGGTACAGTGGGAGGTTTCCAGATTAGACAAAGTGATAACCATTCTAATCTAAGTTAGAGTGCACGCTGAGTGTTTCTTTTCTCTCTCTCTTTGGCAGCGACCATTGACCCGACCCTGGACTTTGACTCAGTGACCAAGTTGACCGAACCTTCTTAACACTGGCTTTTGGATTGTCAGAGTTGCAAACCTCATTGCCACTCCTACTTTTACCCTTTTCTCCAGGACACCCCGTATTGCTACGAACGTCCACTTCCATTGGACAAAACCATCGTATGGTTAGATACGAACTTGAAGGACTTCGAGGATGGTTTCTGGTTCTGGAGAAAAAGGATAGGATTATTCAGTTGTCTTTTCCTTTTACCTTCTCTCAGGTTGCGAGTACTCCTTGGTTTAGGAGATAGTACACCTATTACGCAAATTGGATAGTCTTCTTCCAAACCTTAGGCTGGTGCCGACCGGTAGGGAATGAAGAAAACCAATTAGCATAACGATGGTGTGCAGAAGGTATTAAGTTAAGACAAAGCAAGGGATTAGTAAGAGGGCAAAGTAAATTGCGACTGATATTCACGACCAAACCAAGTATTTCTTCGCCAATCCTAAATCATTTTTGTATTTCTCCAGGACACTCCGTATCACTACGAAGATCCACAGTTTATTGGATATTCCATCGTATGGTTATATACGAACTCGAAAGGAACTTGTTCCAGTTCGGGGATGGTTTCTGGTCCGGGAGAAATGGGAATAAGGTTTATTCGGTTGTCTTTTATCTTCACCTTCTCTCGCTTTGCGAGTGCTCCTAGGATTAGGACAGTACACCCTTTATGCTTATTGGATAGTCTTCTTCCAAACCATAGGCTGGTGCCGAACGGTAGGGAAGGAAGAAAGCCATTTGGCCTAAAGGGGTGTGCAGACGGTAATGACTAAAGACATATAAAGGGATTTGGAGAGGTGGCAAAGAATTATACGGTTATAGTTGTGAATCTGGATAATGGAAGAGGCATTACTAGGAATACCAGGATACCCCGACGAAACATTTTAATGTTTCAGTTTCACTGTGTACTGTTAAAAGAAAACTGATTTCCCGATTAGACACTTGCTCCAGGGTATGTATTTACCAGGTTGGATTCTCACATCTGTATGGTTTTACAGATGCTGAGTGGGAGTAAGTTATTGGGAATTAGGTGACCATCCTCATTATATCAGGATTCGTTGTAATCGGTGATATTTGAGGAGATCATCTGGGCTGTTTGCCGGTCGGCAAATATTTGGTTTTGAATATCCGCTGTTATGCACCAATTTCAAATTGATATATCTGTACGTCTATTTTAATAGAGTGAGATATACCTTTTGATTTTATGTCGATGACATTTACCTATATCAGTGGATGGTTAGGTAAGGAGTATCAAACAGCGGTGTAATTCTTCTTAACCATAAGTACAGTTTTCAACCTACGACGCACAGTGAAAGAGTTGTCAGACTCAGCGGACTTATACAGAGTATTGTATGTTGTCCAGTGTCCATTAGGACAGAGGGGTTGGTCCTCATACTATATTCTGTTTACTTTTAACTTCTCTAGTTCTTAGACATGTGTTTCGTCGAAACACAGGGTCTAAGTTTTGAGGAGTTATAGGTATTTGAATAGAGTAGAGAACCAGGTGTAGCAAGTATCGGGATTCTTCAAAGTGATCGAAGATGTAGATACTTGTGTATGGTATTCAGTTGATAGTAATGATAAAGAGAAATTGCTTCTCTTTCAGGTTACTCATAATTGGAAGCATTCCTAAGTTGAGTAACGCTGATCGGCCTCCTTCCATTTAGTTGACATGCACTGGAGACAGCTGCATGATTTGAATCTGGTTCAATTAAATCAGTGCCTCTGGTTCTATATTGGATATAGAACAGTTCATATCTTAACGATGTTAAGGTACGGGGAGTTGTCCGGCTTATGCTTAAAACCAGACTCCGGATAACTCAAGGCACGTTTCTGTAATGGCTGTTTGTGGGTTGACCCAGACTATGACGAGGGTTGACTTTCTACCATCTGGCAGATCAATAGAAATATTGTTCTAGACTCGCCACAGTTTTATTAAAAATGGATTTATTTTTCAGAAAACAGCAGTGGGAGTATGGTAGAACTGGAAGCGATTCCAGAACCGCAAACGATTACTGAAGATTTGATAAGGAACCTAAAGATTCAATCTGATTTGATATTCCATTGGCCACTCCGCAGATAAGGTGGGTGACTTCAGGCACCCGAGAGGTACTCCGGTAGCCTCAAGGACGGTGACAGGGAAGTTCTTGTTTACCCACACTTGCCATTGTTGTTGTTCCAGGCTGCGAGACCCGGCAGGAGGATGAGTATAGCGTCGTTCTAAACTAGTTTTAGAAGGGCGCGTCCATATGACTCTGGCAGAGGGTTGTCGTAGTCAGTGGGAGCAGCGGAAGCTTTGGTGGACATCAGGCTTATGTCTATTTATAGACTAAAGCAGATGTAGCGGAGATAGATCATCTATTTCTGATGTGACAGTCATAGGTTTGACGTCATCAGAACAGGGGATGGATCTGTTGAGAAGGTAGTAGGGTGTGATATCCTGGTATTTGGATGACATACACAAAGTAGGAAAAGAAACTCCTATACTACGATCGGTTATACTTTGGTCGTCACACAGTGGTTTCTCCACAAGGGACTTGGATATTATATCAGACATACTGGTTACTAGATCTATGGCTTTAGATCTAGATTTGGGTGGTTTCCCAATCTGGGTACCTTGACAGCATTCTATGAGTATTTAGAATGGACGACTCCTGACACGGTAGTGCACCTGCAGTTGATGGAGTCACCCTCTCTAAAGGTGTCTTACAGACTAAAGGGGAGAGGGATACGCATGATTGACAGATCACTTGCTTAGGCAATTGAGTCAATCATGAGATGTCAAGTACCACACCAGATTTTGTTCTTGCAGTAGGTGCAATAAGTTGATATTAATCCAATCCTGGAAAAACAGTCGGAAGCAGTTTTAGAACATAAGTGAATGTTCTAGGGATATGATAACGGCTGCCTCCTTTAGGAGACGGTTATCACTCCAGGCTTCCAAGGTGACATGGACGACAAGCAGGTTGTCAGAGTTATAGTTCTCCCTCTGACGAGGGGCAGTATTTTGGACAGGTGGTCCAAGGCAATACTGAGGGTGGCATGGCGCAGGATACTGATTAAGTTCAGTTGACAATACAGTCTAAGAAGTTTGGATTTGGAGTTCATTTATGAACTAGGTCCCATCTGACATCCAGACATTCCAAGACAGGTATTGCTCATTTCGGGAGATGGTTTTCTCCGCGAATTTGAGATATAGAGAGACATAGAAAGAAACATCATAGCGGATCCACTCACTGAGGCTATTCCTCGAACGCAATATTTTCGCAAACGAGCTTTGTGAAACTGACTAGTAGAGGAGTTGGGTGTTCGGTATCACACGGGCTGTGAGTATGCGACATCGCAATAATTAGCCTTGAGTGCAAGTGGGAGATTGTTGGAGATAGTGCCCTCAGAGTCAATTATTGGATCACAGGCACGTGATTGCAATGATTGAGGGAGGACCTATCCCGGTGGGACAGTCTTACTCAAGATGATAGTATGCTATCTGGTTTATCTTTATCATCGTGTACTGCTTTAGGTGACCTGACATGTCGCTATTACACGTTGACAGAGCCCCTAGGATTCTTGCTTGACTACCAGCAGTATGATGGCGATCATATACGTGGGAGATGGTAGTCTATAAGCACATCCTTAAAAGGTCCCTAGTCGTAGGAGTTTCGAGACAGGGCATCGATACTCCATTAGTAGACTAGTGTATACAGTCGAGACCCCGACGAGGGGCGGTGGCCGGTCTCACAAGCCACTGGTGTCAGTAGGTTCACCTAAGATGTATACAGGTGCTCATTGGGTTATGAGTACACCGGACAGGACTCGCCGGGAACCTGCTAGTTGGTCTTATACCAGATGTCAGATAGCAGTTCCCTGGTGACATGTATACAGGTTAGTTCATCGACCTGAGATCGTCATTTGTCTCGTGTGAGTTCCCACTGTGCTTTGATTACTACCCTACCACGGCTCAAAGGAGTCGTGCAAACAGGTTTTAGTTGGGTACAGTCCCGAGCCACATGGAGGCAGTGAGCGGATCTGCAGGGGTTCGTCTCTCCCGGTATTGGGGGTGAGGTCGCGCTGTGTCTAGGAGAGCCATTACGCAAAGCCCTCGGCCGAGGCAGGAGATTTACTGGTAGGTATTCCAGTAGTATCTCAGGGCGTTCTGGGCTACACTCCGACACGACTTGTACCGCCTTTGGGGGTCTGACTTTTACCAACCCCCTAGGCCCGACATGCGATCCTCATAGACGAACGGACCGGACTGTACGGATATTGTCACTGACAGGCTCAGTAGGGTGTCAGGATGAGTTCGCTCATCGACGTCCCTTTTGGTCAATAGCTGGTGGCCCGTTACGTATTGGCTTATACCTCTGACGTGCTAGTGGTTAAATCCACAGCCATAGTATTGACGAGTCTTTAGAGTCCACCACACTTACAGTTACTCAAGCTTTCGGGCGAAACGCTGTAGAGGCCGTATGGAGATATGGCAGGGTCCGATCAGATACGTGCGGTATTGCACGGATCAGGATCGGACGGTTTGTACTAGTAGCCGTATGGATATATGGCGGGGTTCGATCAGATACGTGCGGTATTGCACGGATCAGGATCGAACGGACATTACTAGCCGGCTTTGGTTTAAGCCGGATCCTAGTTTAGTACAGTGTAGATTTTGTCTCATTGCATTTGTATCCGGTCGGAATACAGATGCGGGTGTGTATGCACAGTGTCGGGGTTTTTCCTGTAATTTATTACGGGACCAGTTTTCTGGAGTTGCCTGTTTGCATTCCGTTCCGGCCGGTTTTCCTTTGTTCTTTCCCGGCCGGACTTTTCCGATGGAGGGGGTTATTTGCAAGTTCACAAATAACATTTTGTGGAGGGGTTTATTGCATAAGGATTTATTATGATAGCTTCTTTTTCTTTTGCTCCATGCTTTTGCATTAAATGAGATATGAAAGGTTATGGAGTGAATAGAAGAAAAAAGCATGGTTGATGTTTTCTTGTCTAGGATGTGGTCACCTCTTTGATCTCCTACACTCACCTCCCTTCATGCTTCATATTACCTCCTCCACCATTCTCATTGTGAACATAAGTTTTTCATGAGAGGAAAAAGAAGAGAGAAGAAGAAGAAGAGAGCTTCATTCTTGAGAGTTTCTTTCTTGATCTCATTTTCATGCTAGAAAAATGCAAGCACCATTTTTCTAATCCTTGTTTCCTTCATCATCCTCAATGGCAACAACATAACCCCAAAGAGACAAGCATCTTCTACACTACATTCTACAGCATATCTTGAGCATGTCGAGTTGCCGGCTTCATGCCCGAGTTGCCTCGGTATTGAGGCGGGAGCCCGTAAAAGACGCAGGCGATGTGGTGCCCTTTCCGGCGAGGAGGCGACGATATGGAGACAAGACTTTCCGCGGGAGATCGGGACGATGAAGAGAAGACCGGAGGACTCGGATCACTCGGTATACTTCTCACCCTATCTCTTGATTGCTAGCATTAGGTTAATGGTTACGATCCGGGTTTTCTTTGTCCGCGGTAGCGCCGGTTTCCGAGTAAGGAAAATTTTTGATTCCGCAATTTGGCCTCGAGTAAGACGGCCGGGGCGCTGCCGTGGCGCAACATCTATAAGGTTACTTTGCTTAAGTGGCTTGATGTTATGCTAATCCAAGTTAATCTTGTGTGATATTCTCCTTGTTTTGCTAATTACCAAAAATCAAGAGAAGGGTTGGTTGTGGAAAATATGTTTTGAAGCATAGTTAATGGTTTAAAATTAGTGTAGTGGCTATCTAGTGGGTTAGTTTGGATTGTTGTGTTGGATTGTGTTAACTTTGTCGCTAATTGTCGATGTTTGCACCAAATTGCAAATTCTAGCTTACTAGTTGTGTTATAAAATATTGTGATGAATTATTTGCGATGTCTTGATGACATTTTTAGCGTATCCTATGACTTTTAGGATGTGTGAGTGCGAATTTTTGAGTGTTCGGGTTTTAGTTTTTCCGGGCGACCAAATCGACGATTCTAGTTAGTTTTGCGATTTTCGCGTGCGTTCCGCGCACCTGTGCACGTTGTACCTAGCTTGTGAACGTTGGTATCTTCGTTAGGGAATTGCGTCGTTCTTGATATGTAACCTTATGTTTGGTATTGATGTAATTCCAGGTTCGGTCGCGGAGACGTCAGACGCGACACGAAAGGGGAAAGCGGTGATTGGACGTGACTAGCTAGGGATTCCGGTGAGTAGATGTAACATCTACGGGGGACTATCGTTGGATGACGCAAGTCGTCCGATAGTTTTAGTAGCTTAAAAGATTCTTAGTAATGTTAGTAATTAGGGGTGTAATACTTGTATGATTATTTGCTACATTCATGCCTTATATTGACATACGTATGCGAAACCATTTTATAGGACACCTGCACCATTGCCAGGGTTTTTATATGCAGCACGAGCACTATTCATGCTTACACACACACCCTGGTAATTGCCATGCCACCACACTAGATAACCTTTAAATTGAAACCTTTTACTATAATTGATACTTAAACTCGCGCTATTGCTTTAATTCCTTAAAATGAAATCGTAGGATTACTATTCATGTGCATGTGCTTCATCATATTATTTGTTCATGCCTAATCTATTAATCACACATCGCAACTTGATTATTGATACCATATGCATTCATTATCATTGACATATGCACTTATGAGGATTTCTTGAGATTTTATGATATTTCTGGATTTTGGGGGAAAGCTGCAAAATTTCTAAACTTATTATATTTTTAAAATATGTAAATTTCGGTTTTCTAGTGATGTAAGTGTCGTCCACCATGAGTTTGCTGTGGTTTTCGAGATCCGTGTCGAGGAGTGGAGGAACCGTCACGGGTACATGGTGGGCCCAGTAAGGTACCCCGGGGCAAGAGGAATGTGTTGTTGACGTTGAGCCTGGCACGGGACGGATTACCTACCGGTGACTGTTTGGGACGGCGGATATCCAGAGGATACCGACCGTGGCCGCAAGATGATGAGATATTGATTTTGAGATGGGTCAGCCGGATGGCTGAGGCCAGAGATACTATGACATGGATATATGAGATTTGTGATAGTTTTGAGGTGTCGTTGCTGGACACAGGTTCTTGTTGATTCTATTGGTATTGTGCTGGTATTTCAAAAGAGATTTCTAAAGGAAAAACATGATTCTTATACTTACACATTCAGATCATGAGTTGATTCGCATTGCATTCAAACCTGCTAGTATATTCATATTGCATACATACCTGCTATTATGTCCTGCCTTACCTGTATTTTAGATGCTAGGATGCTTGTGTGCATGCATTCGATAGCCTGTGTAGATATTATTTATTACTCACGAGTTGGTAACTCACCCCCGTTGTGCCACAGCCTTTTTCAGGTCCGCTCCGTCAGTACAGTAGCGGCGGGCGCACTTGCTTCCTTTGCCTGGACTCGAGGTTTTGCTCTTAGGTGGGTTATATTATTATTTTTGCACCACCTTGTATATCCTTGTATCTAGTTTACTCCATCTACTGTATCTACCAGTATTGTTGTATATTGACCTAGAGATGAGACTGTGAGATTTGTGGACTTTTTATGCTGTATTTTGGGGTCGAGCTCACTTGAGTCGACATGTTGTTTTTCTCATGCTTCCTTATGATTATTTCGCATGTTGTTGCTTTATATTGCGTGGGATTTGTGACCGCCTTGTGGCGAAGAGCTAGCTCCCGCTTGGGGATGCCTTATTTGTTGGATTCATATATATTCTTGTTGTACCCATTTTGGGGGCCAGTATTTACAAAGGAGACTCTGCCGAAATTTTCGGAAAAATTGATATTGTTTTTTTTTAAAGGTTTTTATATGACTTATTTGATAAACTCGTTTTCAATTGATTGGGTTCTCTTCACTCTTTTGCTTATTTGGTTTTGGTTTTCTGGGCTTTGGCTTACTTATTTTATGGACATCTTGAGACGTTTCGTAAACTTAAGTTCCAGTCACGTTCCGTACCCTGCGGGTCGTGATAAAGTTGGTATCAGAGCGATAGGTTTTACCTTTTTGAGTATAGGACGACCCTTGGTAGATGGAGTAAGTGACTTAAGTAGGGTAACGTAGCGTGTGTATGTCCGCGGCATACTTGCGATACGATACTCCGCCTAAGTGACTTTAGGATATACTTGCTTGAAATTCCTTCTTCAATTCCGTGTATCCTATGATCCTATTGCACTGTTCTTATCATCCTGTTCTTGTAACAGCCACTATGCCGCCGAAGACTACGAGAGCGCAGAGGACTACCACCCGTGATGAGATCCGAGCAGGCTCGTCCGAGACGAGGAATGAGCAGGGGGGTGTACCTACGCCTCAGGGACAGACTGATCCGCATTCCCCAGGTCGCATGGACAGGCTAGAGTCTGGTATGGAGGAGCTACGACAGATGGTGGGATCCTTAGTAGAGGTCAATCGAACGCAGAGATCGGATACTACTCCCCCTACGGTCGTTTCGAGACCGAGTCGGATTCGCACTGATATGTTAGCACCTAGGCGTGTTCGCAGAGGCTGTGGCGGATTCTTTAGGGGCCAGTTGTATCGCCATCACCCATATGGTCAGCAGCCATGGTTAGGATGTTTTTGGTGTGGTAGCCTGCATCATCGTATCAGAGACTGTCCGGTGAGACGACAGGGAGCAGCGACAGTTCCACATGTGACCCTACCACCATCACCACCCCCTCCTCAGAGAGCCCTACTTCCTACCACCGGCGATGCTCAACGCCAGTTAGGTTCACCCAGAGGCCGTGGACGCGGCGGTCCTGCTCAGAGAGGACGAGGAGGCAGAGGCCGAGGTCGAGGTCAGCCCGCTATCGGTGGAGGACAGGCCCGAGTATTTGCTTTGACACCGCAGGATGCGCAGGCATCCAATGCCATTGTGACAGGTACCTTGCCAGTTTGTTCTTTCGACGCTCGGGTATTATTCGACCCAGGTTCCATACATTCGTACGTATCTACACACTTTGCACCGATGCTGGGCCGTGAGTCGTCGGCGCTAGATCATCCGCTTGTTGTTGTTACCCCGGTAGGCGAGTCGTTTGTCGCTCGTTTTGTATTTCGTTTGTGTTCCGTTCGTATCGGGGAGAGGGATTCATCAGTTGATTTGATTCTCCTCGATATGTTGGACTTTGATGTGCTTCTGGGCATGGATTGGCTAGCCACTTGTTATGCTTCGGTGGACTGCCGTGAGAAGGCAGTCATATTTAGCTTTCCGGGAGAGCCAGTCCTTGTTATTCAGGGAGACCGCAGCGTCACCCTTCCCAGCTTGATTTCGTCTCTTCGCACTGGTCAGCTCTTGCGGAAGGGATGTCAGGGATTCTTAGCATATATTTGTGATACTCGAGCTGCAGAGGTTCCGTTGGACCGGGTCCCGGTTGTTTGTGAGTTCCCTGATGTTTTCCCTGATGAGCTACCTGGGCTACCGCCTGAGCGCGATGTTGAGTTCTGCATTGATTTGATTCCCGGATCGGGGCCTATTTCTATACCGCCTTATCGGATGGCCCCGGCAGAGCTTCGAGAGCTGAAGGATCAGTTGCAGGATTTGTTAGATAAGGGGCTTATTCGACCTAGTGTTTCTCTGTGGGGTGCTCCGGTCCTGTTTGTCAAGAAGAAGGATGGAAGTTTGCGCTTATGTATCGACTACCGCCAGCTGAACAAGGTTACCGTGCGGAACAGATATCCGTTGCCGCGCATTGATGATTTGTTCGACCAGCTCCAGGGCGCAGGTTATTTTTTGAGGATCGACTTACGATCAGGATACTATCAGCTGCGAGTTCGACAGGAGGATTTACCGAGGACAGCTTTCCGCACACGCTACGGCCACTACGAGTTTTTGGTGATGTCGTTCGGACTCACCAACGCCCCAGCAGCATTCATGGATTTGATGAACCATACTTTCAGGCCGTATCTTGACTTGTTCATCATCGTGTTTATCGACGATATCTTGGTGTACTCCCGGAGCAGAGAGGAGCACGAGCAGCACTTGCGGATTACGTTACAGACTCTGAGGGAACACCAGCTGTTCGCAAAGTTCTCCAAGTGTGCATTCTGGCTGGACAGCGTCGGATTCTTGGGTCACGTGGTTACGAGAGACGGCATATGTGTGGACCCGAAGAAGATTGAGGCTGTTCAGCAGTGGCCCCGACCTACATCGGTTACTGAGATCCGTAGTTTTCTAGGCCTGGCAGGCTACTACAGGCGTTTTGTTCAGGACTTCTCCCGTATAGCTGCACCTTTGACCGGTTTGACCCGGAAGGGAGTTCCTTTCGTTTGGACAGAGGAGTGCGAGCGCAGTTTTCAGCAGCTACGGACTTGTTTGACTACAGCGCCGGTATTATCTTTGCCTTCGGGATCAGGCGGATTTGTGGTCTACTGTGATGCTTCGTGAGTAGGGTTAGGATGCGTATTGATGCAGCATGGCCGGGTGATCGTTTATGCTTCTCGGCAGTTGAAGAAGCATGAACAGAACTACCCCACTCATGATTTGAAGATGGCTGCAGTGGTCTTTGCATTGAAGATTTGGCGACATTACCTATATGGCGAGTCGTGCCAAATATTCACAGACCACAAGAGCTTAAAATACATATTCCAGCAGCGAGACCTGAACCTCAGACAACGTCGTTGGATGGAGTTGGTGAAAGACTACGACTGCGAGATCTTATATCACCCAGGCAAGGCGAATGTGGTGGCGGATGCGTTGAGTAGGAGGCCCGGGGGTAGTCTATCCTTTTTGCGCGCAGTGCAGAGGCAGTCGTCAGCAGATTGGCAGATTTTATGCGACAGCCGAGTGGAGTTCGAGTTCACTCAGACAGGGGGATAGCTCGCGCATGCTCGTGCACGCCCACAGTTGCTTGACCGTATATATGAGGCACAGCGCAGTGACGACCGTTGCTCAGAGATCATGGCACAGATGGGACAGGGCAGATTTTCCGAGTTCGTGATTGACGATCAGGGGATTTTACGCTATGAATCTAGACTGTGCGTACCAGATGCTGATGGATTGCGGCGCGACATTCTTGAGGAGGCACACCGATCAGTGTATAGTGTCCATCCCGGTTCCACCAAGATGTACCATGATATGAGAGAGACCTACTGGTGGGACGGGATGAAGAGGGACATTGCGGAGTTTGTATCGAGATGCCTGACTTGTCTGCAAGTCAAGGCCGAGCACCAGAGGCCCGCAGGAGAGCTACAGCCGTTACCCGTTCCAGAGTGGAAATGGGAGCAGATTTCGATGGACTTCGTTGTGGGTCTACCCAGGACCAGTCGAGGGTACGACTCCATCTGGGTGATCGTGGATAGATTGACGAAAGCGGCTCACTTCCTACCGGTGATGATCACTTTCAGCTTCGCTCAGTATGCTCAGCTCTACATTGACGAGATCGTGCGACTACATGGCGTACCGACTTGTATCGTGTCAGATCGAGGCACCCAGTTCACCAGCCGACTTTGGCAGAGACTTCAGGAGTCTTTGGGCACCCGTTTGAGCTTCAGCACAGCGTTTCATCCGCAGACCGACGGACAGTCAGAGCGGACCATTCAGACTCTCGAGGACATGCTCAGAGCGTGCGTTTTAGACTTCGGCGGTAGCTCTAGTGGAGTTCTCCTACAATAACAGCTTCCAGGATACTATTCAGATGGCACCTTTCGAGGCATTGTATGGGAGGAGATGCAGATCGCCAGTCTGTTGGACCGAGCTCAGCGAGAGCAGTATTTTGGGGCCGCAGCTTGTTGAGAAGATGACAGCAAAGATACAGTTGATCCGAGACCGGATGAGAGCGGCTCAGAGCAGGCAGAAATCGTATGCGGACAGGCGCCGTCGCAGATTTGAGTTCGCGGTTGGCGACCATGTTTTTCGGAGAGTCTCTCCAATGAAGGGCGTGATGCATTTTGGGCGAAAGGGGAAGCTTAGCCCTAGATTCGTAGGTCCCTTCGAGATCTTCGAGCATGTCAGCGCTGTTGCATATCGTTTGGCCCTTCCACCCAGCTTTCCCGATGTTCACACCGTCTTCCATGTTTCGATGCTCCGCAAGTACCTTCACGACCCTTCGCATGCGATTCAGCACCCGACAGTCCAGCTAGAGCGCGACCTTTCTTTTGCAGAGCAGCCGGTGGCCATCCTGGATCGGCAGGTGAAGAAGTTGAGATCGAAAGTTATACCGACCGTCAAGGTCCTTTGGCGTGGCCCGAGCAGCGAGGAGGTTACTTGGGAGACCGAGGGCGAGATGAGGAAGAAATATCCCCATCTCTTTGAAGGTACGCATAGTTATATTTTTAAATTCGGGGACCGAATTTCTTTAAGGGGGGAAGATTGTAACGCCTTGAAAATTCATTTTGGTGTTTTCCTGAAAATCGGTGAAAATTCGGTATTTTTCCGTAAACCGTCTTTTTGTTATTTTGCAGTTTAGGACTAATTATACCTAATTTGGATAGGTAATTGCTTGTTTTTAGTAGCAAATGAGTTACTTATGAAATTCTGGTCGTTTAAAAATTTTCCCTAATTTTTCAATTTTTTAATATTATTTTAAGCCGGTAAGAAAATACATTAAATTAGCGATAAATACAAATTTAAATGGGCTAAATTTAAGCTTTAAAATCATGTTAATTAAAATCTAGTTGTAACATAAAATTTTAGTATTTTATTTCATGTTTTAACTAATTTTTATTATGGAAAACGAAATTTATTGAATTTTAAGCTAAAACTTGCAATTTTGGACTTGTGGGGGTCTTTTTGCATAAAACCTTTTTGTATCCACTCAGACTCACCCCCACTCCCTCTAGGCCGGCCCCACCATCATCAGGTCCAGAAATTCCTTGCCTCACTTTGCTTTTTTTTCATGTGAAGAAAGGAGGTGTTTTGTGTAGGTTTTAAAATATAGTATTTGGAGGTATGGTGTATTGACTTTGAAGGGGTTTGACCATGACTTTTTCCATACACCCCACACCACTCCCCTCTCCCTCATCTGGCCGAGACCAGCTCCCCCCCCCATTCCATTATTTTCGTTCTCTTTTCTCTCATTTTCTTCAAAAAAAATTGCATCAAAATTCAATAAAAATCAACAAATCCTTCACTATTTCAACACAAAACCTTATTCTCTCTCTTCTCAAACCCAAATTGGTTCAAATCTTGGAAAGATGGCATCTTGGGAGGCTTTAGCAACATAGGGTTTGGGCTTGTGAGGTATAATTTCAATCTTTGGTTAAATTGTAGTTTAAAGTGTGCTAATTAGAACTTTGAAAATTGTTTTAGTGTTAATTTTAGTGCTATTTGCATACTAGTTTTTTTAAAGTTTGTGGTTTAAAATTAATTTAGGGTTTAAAACACCATTAAGAGATTAATTAAGCTATTTTTTTACTTAGTTATTTTGTTAGCTTAATCTAAGTGGTTAACTTGCTAATTGGGCCAAAAATCTAGTGTTAATTTAGTGTTAGTTTCTAATCTAGTTTTTAAAGGTTTATGGTTAGAGTTAAACTAGGGTTTTTAGAAACCATTATTTAGTTAATTAAAGCTAATTAGCTATCTAGTTGTTTACTTAACCAATCTATAAGGTTACTTTGCTTAAGTGGCTTGATGTTATGCTAATCCAAGTTAATCTTGTGTGATATTTTCCTTGTTTTGCTAATTACCAAAAATCAAGAGAAGGGTTGGTTGTGGAAAATATGTTTTGAAGTATAGTTAATGGTTTAAAATTAGTGCAGTGGCTATCTAGTGGGTTAGTTTGGATTGTTGTGTTGGATTGTGTTAACTTTGTCGCTAATTGTCGATGTTTGCACCAAATTGCAAATTCTAGCTTACTAGTTGTGTTATAAAATATTGTGATGAATTATTTGCGATGTCTTGATGACATTTTTAGCGTATCCTATGACTTTTAGGATGTGTGAGTGCGGATTTTTGAGTGTTCGGGTTTTATTTTTCCCGGCGCCCAAATCGACGATTCTAGTTAGTTTTGCGATTTTCGCGTGCGTTCCGCGCACCTGTGCACGTTGTACCTAGCTTGTGAACGTTGGTATCTTCGTTAGGGAATTGCGTCGTTCTTGATATGTAACCTTATGTTTGGTATTGATGTAATTCCAGGTTCGGTCGCGGAGACGTCAGACGCGACACGAAAGGGGAAAGCGGTGATTGGACGTGACTAGCTAGGGATTCCGGTGAGTAGATGTAACATCTACGGGGGACTATCGTTGGATGACGCAAGTCGCCCGATAGTTTTAGTAGCTTAAAAGATTCTTAGTAATGTTAGTAATTAGGGGTGTAATACTTGTATGATTATTTGCTACATTCATGCCTTATATTGACATACGTATGCGAAACCATTTTATAGGACACCTGCACCATTGCCAGGGTTTTTATATGCAGCACGAGCACTATTCATGCTTACACACACACCCTGGTAATTGCCATGCCACCACACTAGATAACCTTTAAATTGAAACCTTTTACTATAATTGATACTTAAACTCGCGCTATTGCTTTAATTCCTTAAAATGAAATCGTAGGATTGCTATTCATGTGCATGTGCTTCATCATATTATTTGTTCATGCCTAATCTATTAATCACACATCGCAACTTGATTATTGATACCATATGCATTCATTATCATTGACATATGCACTTATGAGGATTTCTTGAGATTTTATGATATTTCTGGATTTCGGGGGAAAGCCGCAAAATTTCTAAACTTATTATATTTTTAAAATATGTAAATTACGGTTTTCTAGTGATGTAAGTGTCGTCCACCATGAGTTTGCTGTGGTTTTCGAGATCCGTGTCGAGGAGTGGAGGAACCGTCACGGGTACATGGTGGGCCCAGTAAGGTACCTCGGGGCAAGAGGAATGTGTTGTTGACGTTGAGCCTGGCACGGGACGGATTACCTACCGGTGACTGTTTGGGACGGCGGATATCCAGAGGATACCGACCGTGGCCGCGAGATGATGAGATATTGATTTTGAGATGGGTCAGCCGGATGGCTGAGGCTAGAGATACTATGACATGGATATATGAGATTTGTGATAGTTTTGAGGTGTCGTTGCTGGACACAGGTTCTTGTTGATTCTATTGGTATTGTGCTGGTATTTCAAAAGAGATTCCTAAAAGAAAAACATGATTCTTATACTTACACATTCAGATCATGAGTTGATTCGCATTGCATTCATACCTGCCAGTATATTCATATTGCATACATACCTGCTATTTTGTCCTGCCTTACCTGTATTTTAGATGCTAGGATGCTTGTGTGCATGCATTCGATAGCCTGTGTAGATGTTATTTATTACTCACGAGTTGGCAACTCACCCCCGTTGTGCCACAGCCTTTTTCAGGTCCGCTCCGTCAGTACAGTAGCGGCGGGCGCACTTGCTTCTTTTGCCTGGACTCGAGGTTTTGCTCTTAGGTGGGTTATATTATTATTTTTGCACCACCTTGTATATCCTTGTATCTAGTGTACTCCATCTACTGTATCTACCAGTATTGTTGTATATTGACTTAGAGATGAGATTGTGAGATTTGTGGACTTTTTATGCTGTATTTTGGGGTCGAGCTCACTTGAGTCGACATGCTGTTTTTCTCATGCTTCCTCATGATTATTTCGCATGTTGTTGCTTTATATTGCGTGGGATTTGTGACCGCCTTGTGGCGAAGAGCTAGCTCCCGCTTGGGGATGCCTTATTTGTTGGATTCATATATATTCTTGTTGTACCCATTTTGGGGGCCAGTATTTACAAAGGAGACTCTGCCGAAATTTTCGGAAAAATTGATATTGTTTTTTTTTAAAGGTTTTTATATGACTTATTTGATAAACTCGTTTTCAATTGATTGGGTTCTCTTCACTCTTTTGCTTATTTGGTTTTGGTTTTCTGGGCTTTGGCTTACTTATTTTATGGACGTCTTGAGACGTTTCGTAAACTTAAGTGCCAGTCACGTTCCGTACCCTGCGGGTCGTGACACTGACAAATCCCCTTTCAAATACAAGAGGACTCATCCCAAGATGGTTCCTGATACAATGGTTCCTTCTAAAGCAGCTTCTTATAAAAAAGAGAGGCCTGATAAATACCAAGTGCCCGAGGAAAACTCTGAGGGTGAAAGCTCCAAACGCCCCAAGCTTGGGGGCATAGTAGTTCACACAGTCTATATGGTGAACTCCAAAGATGAAATTCGTGCTTATACTAGTCACCGGCCTTAAACTCGGTCCCTGACGAAGCCTCAACTGCAACGTGAAAAGTTGTATAAGATACTTGCTCAGACAGCAACACTCGCTAATCCATCGCCTAAGGAAAATCCCTAGGACACATCTGAAGGAAGAGTAGGGAAGGAGTCAGATATTGATTTTCTAAAGCATGCTCTCATAAAGAGAGATGTTGAAGCAGCAGAGATGTCGGTTAAAATGAACCAGATGGCCCTTCTGATTCAGAATATGGCTGAAATGATGGTCCATTCCGAACCACTGGCAGATGAATCGCCGGTAGTCGCTCTCAAAGATCTGGGTGATATTTCAAATCCTCTACAAGCCTCATCAACGACTGAGGAGGAGACGATCTCAAAGGCAAAGCTGGACGCATATAGCGCTCAGCAAATCAAAGTATACTATGCAAGTGAAGCATCAAATAGGTCAAGCAGGACTGGTCGACCATATCCGCTAGAATACATACTTCTGACGTTCCACATATACAAAGGAACCGGGAATCCTCGCCAGCACATCGCGCGGTTTAAGTCAATGTATGGAAACACTAGAGGAAATGATATACTGCTCCTCCGACAGTTCGTCCGCAGTCTGACAAGTATCGCCTTCGAATGGTATGCAGAAGTCCCAAATGATTCCGTGAAGATCTTCTACGAGATGGATAAGCTCTTCTGTCAAAGATTCGCTGGTGTAGATAAACACACTACCGTGGCGGCATTGGTCAACGAAAGGGTTGGACCGAACGAGACCTGGGTTCAATATGTTACCCTATAGTGAAATCTCTGGTCAAAATAAGAGCAACGCATCGACGAAGCTGCAGCCGTGGGAATGTTCATAGCCACCCTTGGCCCAAATTCAAAGGTGTTCCTATATATGGCCTTCTTTGAACCGACGATCTTCCAAGAGCTCAAGGATAAAATGTTTTGACTGGATCAGATGGGTCAAGACCCTTCCTCATCCGATGAAGATGAATGAAAAGCAAAGACAAGATGACGTTTGTCGCTAACGCTTAACAAAAATGAGCGGCTCTGAAACAATCTATTGCCAAAATAGCGACGACGTGGGTACTCGCTCCCCCTAAAATATATACAGGGGCATATTCCTCACTGGCGAAAGAATCTTTACGTGAGATGGTTCTTTCTTCTCAAAAAAAAGAAAGGATATCAAGGGACCTACTAGCGGGTCCTGCAATCAAGTGGAATATCCAACTTGAACTGAAAAACCATGGAAGGAATGTGAAATCCATGTCCCACTCCGAATTAGATGATGAGGGGAAAAGCCCCTAAGTCAAGTTCATTTTTTCAAGGAAGAAGAAAACTCAGCAGAAGGAGTGACATGGTATCTCGTTCCTTCATATGAAAAAGATGCTCCATCAGTGTCAGAAAGCGATATTGAAGAGCAGGAGGTAGGTGCCGTGTAAAAAGACCGATATTTCCTGCAAAAATAACCCGATTGGTATGATGATAAACGAAGCATTCCAAGAGGGTGAAAATAGCTTGAGGTGTGAAGTGTCCATACATACAAAGAACAGGCAGCAGCGCCTAACGAAACAAGCGTTGAAAGGAATGAGTTATGCAACTCCCCGAAAAAATGATGATAATAGTCCGAAACGTCCCTAAACTAATGTGTCACCTCAAACACGGCGCGTCGCCTCAAAAACGGCGATACTGGACCGAAACGTCCCTAAACTACGTCGCCTCAAACATGGCGCGTCGCCTCAAACACGACAATAATGGACCGAAACATCCCTAAACTAGTATGTCGCCTCAAACACGGTGCGTCGCCTCAAACACGGCAATAATGGACCAGAACGTCCTTAAACTAGCGCATCGCCCTAAATACGGCGATATACTCCCTTGAGATCTATATTGCAATCAAAGTCCTAACGGCGAAGGTTGTAACTCAAGTCCTACTGGCTACACAGCTACTCCAGCGATGAATCCACCGCAAAGCCCTACCGGTAAACAGATGGGTCACCTGCGACGAAGCTGCTTTCAAGAGTTTCACCGTTTGAAAAAAAATGTACGTCCACAAGCGAAATGGGCACGGATGAAAAGCCGAAAGGGCGCTGTGAGTAAAAACAGCAGGGCTACCGGCGAGCTTGTCTAAACTCGGAAGGGCACAAACTCGTTAAAAAATAAAAATATAAAAAAAAACGAAAAAACGTATGTTCACAAGCGAAATGGGCACGGATGAAAACCCGAAAGGACGCCGTGAGTAAAAACAGAAGACTGCCGGTGAGTTTGTGAAAACCCGAGAGGGCGCAATCTTGTAAAAAAAAACCTGCGTGAGAGCCTTACGACTCACAAAAGAGCAACACACTTAGGAATCCCTACGATTCCTAAGGAGAAACTCACTTGCAAGATCTTCACGACTCGTAAGGAGATTTCTCTCCTATGAGACCCTCACGGCTCATGGGATTCAAAAGCCTTAAGTTATAGGGATCCAAACCTATTCTTAAGCCATCATATCCTCCAAGTTGCCTTACAAGTGGTCAAATATTGACTCTTTTATACAATCTACATGCATAAATAAATATATTCCCTACCAAGTTCCACCAATGGTGAGAAATATTCCCATATGGTGAATGACATTTGTAAGTCCTCTTGACTTACAAGGAAAAAATACTCTTGTAAGATCCTTACGACTTGCGAGGGAAAATAACACTTAGGAATCTCCACGATTCCTGAGGTGAAAACACACCTATGAGATCCTCACGACTCGTAGGGAGAAATACCTTTATGAGACCCTTATGGCTCATAAAGTCAAAAGACATGGTCGACGGGATCCTAACCCTGTTTGCTAAGCCACGTTTGTTCAAATCAACAAAGATAATTGATGATTCGCTCCTGAAAATATCCCAGTCGTAGCGATGCTGATACCTAAACAGGTATCAAATTTCAAGTCCTCTCACAGCAAATGATGTTTCGCTCCTGGCAATAATCCAGTTGCAGCGATGCTAATGCCAAAATTGGTATCAGATCTCAAGTTCTTTACTCATAATAAAACTCAGCGAGTCGCAAAAAACATGCATGTGAAATAGCCGAAATAATGGGGCAACTCACAACAAAAATCAGCGAGCAAAAAAAATATGCATATGAAACAGCCGAAATGTTTGGGCAACTCACAATAAAAAGCAGCGAGTAAAAATATATAAAAATATTCGAAATGATTGGGCACTACGAATAAAATGCTAAAATGATTGCGCAATAGCGACTTTCACGATATGAAAAGATGAAAAGATAGAGCACGCGGAAATAAAAAATAAAATAAAATTTCCTCTGCCCTGCAGGTAGGTCCACATCGACTCCTGTATACAATCCATGGGCACAAATGAAAGAAAGGGAACCATATTTTCCTACCAGGCTCCGTCAAAAGGAGGGCCAAATCTCGACGGCAACATCTACAGTATAGAGATCAGCTCGACATTCTTCTCATTTCAACAGGGTGCAAACGCGACATCAACAAAACTCTATGGAGCCAAATCAAAAAGGAGTAATGGTAAAATCCCAGACCCAGCTCGACATCCCTTCTCGGTGCAGATGCAACATCAACAAAGACCTAAGGGTCAAATAAAAGTGGAGCAATGGTATATTCTTAGCTCCAGATCTTGATAGCGACGCAGACTCGACGTCATCAAAGACCCAAAGGTCGAATAAAGGTGGAGTAATGGCAAAATCCTAACTCCGTATCGACATACTTCTCATGACAGCAGGATGCAGAAGCAATGTCAACAATGACCCAAGGGTCAAACAAAAGTGGAGTGACAGCATATTCCTAACTCCAAGTCTTGATGGCAATATATGCGGCCTAAAGACCAATTTGGACGTCCCTCTTAATCCGATAGGGTGCATATGCGACATTAACAAAGACTAAAGAGTCAAATAAAAGTGGAGAAATGGCATATTCCTAACTCCTGATCTTGATGGCGACGTTCCTTCTCGGTGAAGATGCAACATCAACAAAGACCTAAGGGTCAAATAAAAGTGGATCAATGGCATATTCCTAGCTTCGGATCTCGATGGAAACATTTACAACCTAGAGATCAGCTCGACTTTCCTTCTCGGTGCAGATGCAACGTCAACAAAGACCTAAGGGTCAAATAAAAGAGGAGTAATGAAAAAATCCTAGCTTCAGCTCGGTGTTCCTTCTCGGTGCAAAAGATACGTCAAAAAGGACCCAAGGATCGCAGACTCGACGTCATCAAAGACCCAAGGGTCAAGTAAAAGTGGAGTAATGGAAAAATCCTAACTCCAGCTCAACGTGCTTCTCATGCCAGCAGGATGTAGACGCAATGTCAACAAGGACCCAAGGGTCAAATCAAAGTGGAGTAACGGCAAAATCCCAGCTCTGGCTCGACGTGCTTCTCATGCCAGCAGGATGCAGACGCAAAGTCAACAAGGACCCAAGGGTCAAATCAAAGTGGAGTAATGGAAAAATCCCAGCTCTAGCTCGACGTGCTTCTCATGCCAGCAGGATGCAGACGCAACGTCAATAAGGACCCAAGGGTCAAATCAAAATGGAGTAATGGAAAAATCCTAACTTCAACTCGATGTGCTTCTCATGCCAGCAGGATGCAGACGCAACGTCAACAAGAACCCAAGGGTCAAATAAAAGAGGAGTGATGGCAAAATCCTAGCTCCAGACCTCGATGGCGATACATATAGCATAGAGATCATTTGGATGTCTACCCAACTTTAGCAAAGAATCGATATGATATCATCAAAGAAAAAACGAAGTGACGACATATTCCTAATTTCGGATCATGACGGCAATACATACAAAGCCTAAAGACCATTGAAGATCATCCCACCCCAGAAGGGTGTGGTTATGGCTCATCGGGGCTCCAAATTGAGCCTAATCTCAAGTAAAAAGCGCCATGGAAAATACTTAATGCTTGTTCTTCCGACGGTAATATGACCTAAGAAGATTACTTGAAAATGTCTTGTCCAGCCTAAGAAAGGATCAGAGACACGACAGTCGCGGGGCTACTCAAGTAGCAATCTAAAGGACTGCATATTGAGGAATATATCAACTAACGCGACAGTACAATGGACTTAAACTTAGTACCACAGACCAAATGGACCTCTATCAAAAAAGGGATTATCTATATTTCACGTTAGGATACACCTGTGAGATCCTCTCGACTCGTAGGGAAAAACATCTTTATGAAACCCTCACATCTCATGAAGGTGAAAATCCTTAGGCGACAAGGATATCTACCTGTTTCCTAAGCACTGTGGCCCAACAAGTAGGTCCATACCGACTCTTGTATACTATCCATGGGCCACATTCTCCAAAGTCGCATACCGATGAGGAGGAGAAATCACTTATAAGTCCTCTCGACTCATAAGGGGAAAATTCTCTTGTGAGATCCTTATGACTCTCAAAAGAAAACGTACTTAGGAGTCCTTAAGACTTCTAAGGAGAAAATACACTTACGAGATCCTCTCGACTCGTAGAAAGAAACATCTTTATGAGACCCTCACGGCTTATAAAATTGAAAAGCCTTAGGCGACAGAGCTAAACCTGTCTCCTAAGCCATTGTTGCCCTAGAAGGAGGTCCAAACTGACTCTTGTATACTATCCACATGCCACATTTGCCAATAAGGCGCATAAGCCACTTACGGGTCCTCGTGACACATAAGGAGAAAATAACCGAGTGAGATCCTTACTGCTCACGAAGGTGATGAACACTTAGGAATCCTCATAATTTCTAGGGAGAATACGCACCTATGAGATCCTTATGACTTATAGGGAGAAAAACCTTCTTGAGACCCTTACGGCTCATGAAAATGAAAAAGTCTTAGACGACAAGGATTCTAAACTTGTCTCATAAATCATCAATTCTATAGAAATGCATTACTTTGCACTATATAACCCACGTACAAACTTACGTGGGCAAAGTAGTGGGGGGCATTTGTTCCCGCCAAAAAAGTTTGGTTCAGAGCTTGTTGTTCCCATATAAAAATAAAAGGAAACCCTCACATATTAAACACGTGCACCCCACATGCAAAGCATGTAGGTACCACCTGATATAGGATTAAATCCTATATTGGGTCCTTAAGTGTTTCCCACATGAGCGCCAGCGCCAGGCTCTGTCAGGATTAAATCCTATAGTGGCGCCTCACGTGGAACACACGTGAGCGCCGGCGTGCAAAGCACGTGAGTGACTATTTATAAAAGAATCAAATTCTTAGAAGGCTCCCACATACATAGCATGTGAGCGTCAGCGCCCAAAATAAAGAGGACAGAATTAAATTCTACGTGTCGAATATTTTTGTTTGTGTATATGCCCTAGGGGCCATTATTGTATCATACTAGCTTGTATATTACTTAATAGAAGCTTAGGATATTCACAGTTATATTAACAGTCTTGCTCAACATAGTAATATGCTACTTGGTTTGTATCTATCTTAATATGTGTATATGTTTCTTTTAGCATATCGCGAATACATATTGATAGAGCCCATAGGATCTTGCTTGACTACCAGCGTTGTGATGGCAGTCACACTAGTGGGGGCTGGGTAGTCTATAAGCACATTCTTTTTCAGGTCCCTAGTCGTAGGATTATCGAGACAGGGCATCGATACTCCAGAGTAGACTAGTGTGTACGCTTCTCATCCCAGCAGGGGAAATGGTCTGTCCCATAACCATTAGTACGTTGTACTGGAGATAGTATGCAGGTGCTCATTGGGTTACGGGTACACCGGACAGGACTCGCAGGGAACTGTTGGTTGGTATTATACCCATCGTCAGTTAACAGTTCCCAGGTGACATGAGTACAGCATAGTCCGTAGACTTGACACTGCTGGTTTGTCTCGAGTGTGTTCCCACTGTTCTTAGATTGTTACCCTACCACGGCTCAAAGGAGTCGTGCAAACAGGTAGCAGTTGGGTGCAGTCCCGAAGCACTTGGAGGCAGTGGCAGTTAGAAAGGATTTGTCTCTCCCGGTTTTGGGAGTTGATATCGCACTGTGTTTGGAGAGCCATTACGCAAAGTCCCTGGCCAGGGCAAACGAGATTTACCGGTAGGATTTCCAGTAGGTTCTCAAGGTGTAATGGGCTTCACTCCGACACGACTTATACCGCTTTTAGGGGACTGACGCTTGCCGCCCCTCTAGGCCCGATATATGATAGTCTTAGACGAACAGACCGGACTGTATGGAGATTGTCACATCAGGCTCAGTAGGAGTTCGGATGGGTTTCCTCATCGGCCTTCTTATCGACATCTATCTGGGGACCGTTACGTACAGCTAGTAGCGCTTGCGGCCTGTGGTTAAACCCACTGCCAGCGTAGTGTCGAGTCTTTAGAGTCCCACACAGAGAGTTTCCCTGTTTTAGGCGAAACGATATAGAGGTCGTATGGTTTTACGACAGGGTTCAGACATATACGTGTACTTGTGCATGTATGATGTTCAGACAGATTATACTAGCGGGCTTTGGTTTAAGCCAGATTTTAGTATTAGATTATTGGATTTATGCAGTCTCAGTATATCCGTGATTTTCGTAAATACGGATGGGAGGGGCATTCTCGTAATTAGTCGAGAAGCTTCTAGAAGAAAGGCGACTCATTTAAATTTAATTCATTTATGAATTAAACTAAATGAGGTGGAGAGCTTATGTGTTATTTGCACTAAATGATTTAATGACTCATGTGATGATTCATCCAAAGTGAGTTAATGAAGCATTTATTGTTTTAATGACTCATGGATGAGTCATCCTAATGTATTAAATGAAGCATGGTTGTAATTATCTAATATGATTTATTAGACAATTATCATGCTTCATGAAATATAGAAATGAGTTATATTTTCATTTCATTCTCACATATACACTCTCTCCTCAAGCTCTCCTCTTCTTCAACTTAACCCTAATCCTCTCATGTGTTGAGATCCCAAGGGTTAGAAAGACTAATAGATCCTTAATCCACTTCTATATTTTCTAGGTCACTTAGATTAGCAAGCCTAGCCACTTAGTTACCTCAAGTTAGAGGTTAAAGCTTGGAGAAGAAACTCTTGGGTGGATCTTCTATCACATCGAGGAGTCCGACGAGGAGGTGAACAACAAGAAAAAGAAGGACTAGTATCTTGAGGTATAATCATCTATCATAGTAGTTTAGCACTTCTAGATAATTTGTTAGTTAGGGTTTAGCAAAGATCCGTAAAGTTAGTTGATGTTACCTTTAAAAAATGATTGTTTTACCTGTTCCGCCTCCCCGCATCTTGTAGGGTATATAACGTCGACTTACAGTAGTATCAGAGCCTAGCTAAACCATAACTAACATGTTAACAAAGTCTTTAGAAATTCGATCGCAAAATAATCCCGAAAAAACGACGTTTTCACTATGTTTCTGCCGATTTTAAAACGGGGTCTAAAAATTTTTCAGGGACCCTTAAAAATACAAGCAGGGTTTTTTAAGAATTGTGAAGAAATTTGGGATCGTGACTCGTCAAAACCACCGCGGAACCGCGGCCGATCCAAGCTATCCGCCGTGGATCCGCGGCCGAGTTGACACCGAGTCAACCCAAATTTGCTCAGTTATTCTTCTGTGTTGATGTTGTGTTTTCTGGGATGTTTTATTTCTTCTCAGGTTTTATGTGCACAAAGAATTGTTTGGAGTAGATTCCTATGTGTTGCTTGATCGAAATTCTAAGAACTTTGGCTAACTAGATTATATCTGTGTTGTGATTAATGTGTTCGTAAACCTCCCCTAACTGCTAGTATGTCGGTTAGTAGGGGGTTGCACATTTCTGTAATGGTTTTTTCTGGTTTGTGAATGTGAACTTGTTGGATTGTTGTGAATGGATTGCCGGGGATGTAAGACGAGTGTTTCTTTCATTCAAATGTAAATTGTAATTTGTTGTAATATTCTTTTGCGGAGCACATCCGGGTTAAGGTTGTAGACACTGTTGTATTATTTCATTTACTGTTTTTTGCTCCTAGGATAGACCCAAGGTGGGGTGCACAAACTACCGGGTACTTTGAAGTGCTTAGTGGCCTACTCACGTCATTGAGGGAGACCGCTTCACTTCGGGTACTAGGCGGGTAGTTTGCCATACCCGTAGGGGTCTAGGGTGGGGTTTTGGCTATTCATCGTGACTATGTAATCCATCTTTCTTTGCAGGCTCAAAGGGAATGCGGATTCCTAGAAAATCCAATATGTTCATCTGTAATCCGGAATGCCTATTATTGCATCTGACGAATGTACAATATCTATATATGATATCTAGTAGGCGTTACTTATGTTTTGCACCCGCGTTAGCCCAGCCCCCGCTCTGTCGTTAGTTAAGTAACCTAACGGGTGAATGACAGGGCCCAGTGGCGAATGCAGATGGCATAAGAGGACGTTGTATTTTCGTTATTTTCTGCAATGATAGGTTAATTGATGGGACGCATTATATTAATGCAAAAAAAATAAACCAAAGTTGAATCATTGGAACAGTTTAAAAGAAACCACTCGGTTATTTTAAAACAGAAGATTTTTTTTTAATTGCGGAGCTTAAACCACTCCTTTTAAAAGCTATCAGGTTCCTTCGATCATATCAAGTTCAATACGTTCATGGTTTCCCCAAAACCATTCGTAGCCCTTCGTCATTTCATTTGGGTATTCAGTAGTATTCAAGCTATGTATTTTGACCAACACCAAGGCATAGTGTTTGGTACCTGCTGGGTATTCATCTGTTGCATAGATAGATGAGTTGGTTTGGGACAGTCGTACTGCCATTTGGCCAACGTCAGGGGTATGTACGAGTGGGTTCAAATTAACAAGATAATGATGGGTAGAACTTGACATGTGACTTATGACATTTTGACCAACGCCAAGGTCATAAGAGCATGGGGCAGAAATCCATATCGGAAGTTTCTAAAGAAACTGAAACTTGCTAGAGTTGCATACCATTTGGAGTGTGAAAATTTTGATAGGATTCCTTCAGCTTTATCACACGATGATATTTGGATCTCGATCCTACTGTGAGTATATGCTACTCATCAGGAGATTCTTTCATTTAACGATCAATGCTATAAACTAAGTAGGTGTCGAGAAAGGTGTCAGCAGGGCTACGCCCCCAGAGAAAAGAGGTTATTTAATTAAGGAACTTCACGAAAGCGTCGTAAAACCTCCCTCGAAGTACCGACACCGGCCTGGCTGAACGGTTAAACAAGTATTGTACGGTGAGAATAGTCCTGACTAGTTCTTCTTTTATGGTTTGAGGAAGGATTCGAGAAACAGTGGGAGCCATCCTGTTTAGATAAACTAAAAACCACTCTAAACTTTCAAGAGCATCATGCTAAAGTGTTTCCTCTTTCTCTCCTAATTGCAGCGACCCAGAACATGACAGGCCTTAAATTATTATTAGATAAAAATATTTTGACAGGGCCAAACTATAAAGACTGGTTCCGAAATGTCAAGATGGCAATTACCTATGACAAATTGGGGTATGTCCTTACTACTAAGGCCCCTGCCGTCCCAGGTCCAGAATCCAGTGTCACGGATAAGGAAATCCGCAAGACCTAGGAGTTAGACTGCGCGAAGGCCAAATGCGTCGTGCTTGCCTCTATGAATAATGAACATCAGAAGAGGCACGAGAATATGGATCTTGAATCCATATTTCTCCACACCAAGGAACTGTATGGAGAGCAATCTCGTATAGCTAGATACGAGACCTCGAAGAACTTGTTTCAGTCGAGGCTGGCCGTCGGATCATCTGTAGAGAAACATGTTCTTAAGATGATTGGCTATATTGAAGAGCTCGCGGACCTCGGGACAACATTAGAGAACGAGTTGTATACAGACTTGGTTCTTCAGTCCCTTCCTTCCACCTACGTCCAGTTTATCTTGAATTTCAACATTCAAGGTAAAGAAGTTGAACTTCCAGAACTCCTTAACATGTTGAGGAGTGAAGAGGGCACCTTGCAGAAAGCAAAGGAAACACCCACTATGTTTGTTAGTGGTGCTTCCTCTTCCAGGTCCAAGGCAAGGGCCAAAGGAAGGAAGAAGAAGGCCGCTACCAAACCAAGAGGTGGTGTTGATAAGGTGGGAGTTAAGGGAAAGGCAAAGGTTGCGGTGCCAGTAGTGGCAAAGGACGAGTGCTTCCACTGTCATAGGAAAGGCCATTGGAAGAAAGATTGCAAAGCTTGGATTGCCAAGAACCAGGACCCGAGGCAAGTTGTGGCTTCGACTTCAGGTGTGTTTGTAATTGAAAATTGTCTGTCAATCAACTCTACTTCCTGGGTATTGGATACCGGATCAGGATCTCATATATGCAATTCATTGCAGGCACTGAGAAACCGTAGAGTGTTGAAGATTAGTGATATGACCCTCCAGGTTGCTAACGGAGCTAGCGTGAATGCTATGTCCGTAGGGGATTATCACCTTGGATTGATGAGTGGACATATTTTGGTTTTGCGCAACTGTTTTTGTGTACCTAGTTTAACGTGTAATATCATATCAGTATCGTTGTTATCAAAAGAAGGTTATGATTTCACATTTGTAAGCGATGTTGTTAACATCCACCTTAATCATGGTTTGATTGGGTCCGGTACACTAGATAACGGTATATACGTATTAAATCAATTGCAGATTTTCAATATCCAGAACACACTAAAAAGAAAGTCTCCAGATATAAATCAGGCTTTCTTATGGCATTGTAGACCAGGTCACATCAATGAGACAAGGTTAACTAAGTTACATAAAGAAGGATATTTGGATCCGTTCGAATATCAATCTTATGCCACTTTTCAATCATGTCTCAAAGGAAAGATGACAAAGACCCCATTCACTGGACATGGAGTAAGAGCGAGCGAGCTCTTAGGACTCATACACAGCGATGTATGTGATCCAATGTCTATACATGCAAGAGGCGGTTTTTCATATTTCATTACTTTTACGGATGATTACTCTAGGTATGGATTCATTTTCTTGATGAAACATAAATCCGAGGCCTTTGAGAAATTCCGAGAATATAAGAATGAAGTAGAAAACCAAATCGGCAAAAGTATCAAGACACTGAGATCTGATCGAGGTGGTGAATACTTAAGTGCCGAGTTCCTGGGTTACCTAAAAGAGAATGGAATTCTCTCTCAGCTTACTCCTCCATACACTCCACAACATAACGGTGTATCGGAAAGACGGAACCGAACCCTATTAGATATGGTACGTTCCATGATGAGTAATGCTGAGTTACCGCGATCTTTATGTGGTTATGCACTAGAATCAGCTGCATATCTTTTGAACAGGGTTCATACCAAGACTGTGCCTACCACACCATATCAGATATGGAGTGGGAAGAAACCGTATCTTCAGTATCTGAAGATATGGGGATGTCCAGCTTTTGTTAAAAAGCAGCATGCGGATAAACTCGATGAACGATTAGTACAGTGTAAGTTTGTGGGATATCCAAAGAACTCCAAGGGGTATTTTTTCTATTACGCAGAGGAACAAAAGGTTTTTGTTTCTCGTAATGCCCATTTTCTAGAACAGCAGTTTTTAGAAAAGGAAACAAGTGGGAGCGTAATAAAACTGGAAGAAATTCTAGAACCACAAACTACTACTGAAAGTTTGGTAGAACCTGAAGTTCAAGAAGAACAGGACATTCCCGCACCCCTCCGTAGGAGTAGTAGGCCATCTCATCCGCCTGAGAGATACTACGTTTTTCTCATAGACGGGGATAGAGAGGATTGCGTCATTGATAATGATGAACCTACTAGCTTCCAACAGGCCATCCAGAGCGGCGACTCAGTAAGATGGCTGGATGCAATGCGGAACGAGATGGAGTCCATGTACACCAACAAAGTATAGACTTTGGACTTTGCTCCAGATGGGGTAAAACCCATAAGATGCAAGTGGATCTTCAAGAAAAAGATTGGTGTAGATGGACAGGTGGAAACCTATAAGGCTAGACTTGTTACAAAGGGTTTTCATCAAAGACCTGGTTTGGACTATGACGAAACTTTTTCTCCAGTGGCTATGCTCAAATCCATTCGGATCCTTCTTGCCATTGCTTCCTTCCATGATTATGAGATCTGGCAGATGGACATAAAGAAGGCTTTTCTAAATGGCAATTTAGAAGAATGCGTCTATATGGATCAGCCAGAAGGTTTCAATCAGAGTGCGAGCAGCGGGAAAGTGTGCAAGTTGCTTAAGTCCATTTATGGACTAAAGCAGGCATCACGGAGTTGGAACATCTGTTTTAATGAAACGGTCAAAGAATATGACTTTATCAAAAATCCAGATGAACCATGTATATATAGTAAAATTGTAGCACGAACTGTCGTATTCCTCATCTTGTACGTGGATGACATTCTCTTGATAGGAAATGACATTCCTATGCTACAATCTGTCAAAGGATTCTTTTCATACAGGTTCTCCATGAAAGACCTGCGTGATGCCTCTTACATTCTGGGGATCCGGATCTGTCGTGATAGATCTAAGAGGATGTTGGGACTTTCGCAGTCTAGGTATATCAACACTATACTGAAAAGATTCAGTATGGAAGATTCTAAGCGCGGTAATTTACCGGCTTATCACGGAATCACTCTCTCCAAAGAGATGTCTCCTAAGACTGATTTGGAAAGGGATCGCATGTCGATTATACCCTACGCTTCTGCAGTAGGCTCTATAATGTATGCGATGTTGTGCACCAGACCAGATGTAGCTTACGCACTGAACGTGGTAAGCCGGTATCAGTCAGACCTAGGGGAGAAGCACTGGATAGCAGTAAAGAACATTCTCAAGTACCTGAGAAAGACTAAGGATATGTTCTTGGTTTACGGCGGAAAAGACCTCCAGATCGAGGCTTTTGCTGATTCCAGCTTCCAGAATGACAAGGATGACTCCAAGTCCATGTCAGGTTATGTCTTTACCCTCAATAGAGGGGCGGTGTGCTGGAAGAGTTCCAAGCAGGACATCGTTGGTGACTCGACGATGGAAGCAGAATATATCGCTGCTTGCGATGCCGCAAAAGAAGCAGTCTGGATGAAGAAGTTCCTCACAGAGCTTCAGGTGGTTCCATCCATTGTTGATCCAATATCTCTGTATTGTGACAACAATGGGGCTACAGCTTTAGCGAAGAAACCCAGGTCCCATCAGAAGTCCAGACACATCTTAAGGCGGTATCACCTGTTCAGGAAGATCATAGATCGCCGGGAGATCGAGGTTCGGAGAGTTGCTACAGATGAGAACATTGCAGATCCATTCACAAAGGCTTTACCTCAGACACAGCTCAAGAGGCTATTTGAGATGATAGGTCTTCGATACGCCAGTACATGGCCCTAGTGCAAGTGGGAGATTGTTAGTGTATATGCCCTAGGGGCCATTATTGTATCATACTAGCTTGTATATTACTTAATGGAAGCTTGGAATATTCACAGTTATATTAACAGTCTTGCTAAATATAGTAGTATGCTACTTGGTTTATATCTATCTTAATATGTGTATATGTTTCTTTTAGCATATCGCGAATACATATTGATAGAGCCCATATGATCTTGCTTGACTACCAGCGTTGTGATGGCAGTCACACTAGTGGGGGCTGGGTAGTCTACAAGCACATCCTTTTTCAGGTCCCTAGCTATAGGATTATTGAGACAGGGTATCGATACTCCAGAGTAGACTAGTGTGTACGCTTCTCATCCCAGCAGGGGAAATGGTCTGTCCCACAGCCATTAGTACGTTGTACTGGAGATAGTATGCAGGTGCTCGTTGGGTTACGGGTACACCGGACAGGACTCGCAGGAAACTGTTGGTTGGTATTATACCCATCGTCAGTTAATAGTTCCCAGGTGACATGAGCACAGCATAGTCCGTAGACTTGACACTTCTGCTTCGTCTCGAGTGTGTTCCCACTGTTCTTAGATTGCTACCCTACCACGGCTCAAAGGAGTCGTGCAAACAGGTAGCAGTTGGGTGCAGTCCCGAAGAACTTGGAGGCAGTGGCAGTTAGAAAGGATTCGTTTCTCCCGGTATTGGGAGTTAATATCGCACTGTGTTTGGAGAGCCATTACGCAAAGTCCCTGGCAAGGGCAAACGAGATTTACTGGTAGGATTTCCAGTAGCTTCTCAAGGTGTAATGGGCTTCACTCTGACACAACTTATACCGCTTTTAGGGGACTGACGCTTGCCGCCCCTAGGCCCGATATACAATAGTCTTAGACGAACAGACCGGACTGTATGGAGATTGTCACTTCAAGCTCAGTAGGAGTTCGGATGGGTTTCCTCATCGGCCTTCTTATCGACATCTACCTGGGGACCGTTACGTACAGCTAGTAGTGCTTGCGGCCTGTGGTTAAACCCACTGCCAGCGTAGTGTCGAGTCTTTAGATTTCCACACAGAGAGTTTCCCTGCTTCAGGCGAAACGATATAGAGGTCGTATGGTTTTACGACAGGGTTCGGACATATACGTGTACTTGTGCAAGTATGATGTTCGGACAGATTATACTAGCGGGCTTTGGTTTAAGCCAGATTGTAGTATTGGATTATTAGATTTATGTAGTCTCAGTATATTCATGTTTTTCGTAAATACGGATGGGGGGCATTCTCGTAATTAGTCGAGAAGCTTCTAGAAGAAAGGTGACTCATTTAGATTTAATTCATTTATGAATTAAACTAAATGAGGTGGAGAGCTTATGTGTTTCATGTAATGATTCATCCAAAGTGAGTTAATGAAGCATTTATTGTTTTAATGACTCATGGATGATTCATCCTAATGTATTAAATGAAGCATGGTTGTAATTATCTAATATGATTTATTAGATAATTATCATGCTTCATGAAATATAGAAATGAGTTATATTTTCATTTCATTCTCACATACACACTCTCTCTCCTCAAGCTCTCCTCTTCTTCAACTTAACCCTAATCCTCTCATGTGTTGAGATCCCAAGGGTTAGAAAGACTAATAGATCCTTAATCCACTTCTATATCTTCTAGGTCACTTAGATTAGCAATCCTAGCCACTTAGTTACCTCAAGTTAGAGGTTAAAGCTTGGAGAAGGAACTCTCGGGTGGATCTTCTATCACATCGAGGAGGCCGACGAGGAGGTAAATAACAAGAACAAGAAGGACTAGTATCTTAAGGTATAATCATCTATCATAGTAGTTTAGCACTTCTTGATAGTTTGTTTGTTAGGGTTTAGCAAAGATCCGTAAAGTTATTCGATGTTACCTTAAACAAAATGATTGTTTTACCTATTCTACCTCCCCGCATCTTGTGGGGTGTATAAAGTCGACTTACAATTTTCCTAAAAATCTGGGATATTCTCTGTTAAACAGAGCCGTTGGATCAAGAATCTAATGGTGATTAGAAATCATCAAAAGATAAAACTAAAATTCTATTAGGGGAAAATATCCCCCCTGATCTTTCTAAATAAAGAAGATATTCTCTGTTGTATCAAAGATCCAATGTTAGAACTAAATTCTATTTATGGGAAATATTTCCAGAATTTTTTCAAACTAGAAAGATCCTCTCTGTTAAACAGATGACCCTTGGATCAAAAATCCAACGGTGATTATAAAATCACCAATTAAACCATCTGATAGAATTAAATTTTATGTGATAAAATTAAATTCTATTTGAAATATATTTCCCTGATTTTTCTCAAACTAGAAAAATCCTCTCTGTTAAACAGAGGACCCTTATATCAAAGATCCAATGGTGATTATAAAATCATCAATTAAACCATCTGATAGAATAAAATTGTATCTTATGAAAATATTTCATAATCTTGTTAAAACAAACAAAAAATCTTCCCTATTAAACAAAGAGCTTTTGGATTAAAAATCTAACGGTGAATAAAATTCACCGGTTGATCTTTATGAGATCAATCATGATCTATCAATGAGAGATTTTCTCAACAAATTGATTTTTCTCTTCTCTAATAAATAAAAGCAAAGAGGTCAAATCAAAAGGGAGGAAACCCCTATAAGCTTCTATAAAAATACAGTAGGCTCTCAAAAGGTTCCACAAAAAGAAAACAACAGTCTCAGTAAAGAAGAAAAATCTTCCTCCTTAAAACCCTAGATAAAGAAAAAATAAGCGATAAAAATATCTCATTTACCTATCATATCACATATAAGGGTTTAACCCTTTTAAAAGAACTTATTTTTTTCTCTGGATCTGAAACCCACAAAACAAGTCTCTCATAAGTTGAGAATTTAATTTTCATCGGGAAGATTTTGTTCTTTAGAATCAAAAATTCAGGAAAGAACAAAGTTGAAAAGAAAGAAGATGGAGTTTATAACACTCCAGGAACTTAGTTCTTTTAAATCAAGAACTTAGCTCTTTAAGAACCCGATCCAAGATCCCCAAAATAATAATTTTGGTGATCGTTAATGGTCAAAATACCATCAACAGAGATTTAACCTCTCTGAAAACATGAACAAGAGAACTTGGATAAAAAAAAACATGGAGAAGATGGAGTCCATAATACTCCAGAAACTTAGTTCCTTCAAATCAAGAACTTAGTTCTTAAAGAACCTGATCCAAGATCCTCAAAATTGTGATCTTGGTGATCGTCAAGGGTCAAAATACCATTAACAGATATTTAAGTTCTCTAAAAAATATCAGCAGAGATTAAATCTCCAAAAAAACTTAGCGCCTCATGTGAAACATACGTGAGCGCTCAAAAGAAGCTAATAACTTAGCGCTTCACGTGAAACACACGTGAGCGCCAGACGCTCAGCACCTCACGTGAAATACACATGCGCACCACAAAAGACTAGTGCTTAGCACTATTTCAATATCTCACGTGAAACACACGTGAGCGCTATATGCAGCTGGGTGTTACAGAAACCCAATTTTAGCCCAAATTGGCTAAGCTTATATTCATAATATCCAAACTAATCTTAGTCCCATACATGACTAATGATCTTCATCCTATACCTTCTAAGTTAATCTTAGTTTTAAATAAGACTAACGATTCTTGGATGATCCATCATGATCTTTCCCTCAAATACGGGATTTGGTTCAAGGGTACATATCTTCACACCTCTGATATATGTCGTTATTTCTCAGCGTCTTCAGAGAGGTGGCGGTCCTGATAACCAACAACCTTTCATCCCATATTGATATACTTCCAAATTGACGTGCGCACCTCAAATCAGACCGCACCCCAAACTGGATGCATTCCATGTCACCATCGTTCACTTCTCCACGTAACAAATACACATGCGCGCAAGATGAATGTTGGACCGAGATGCCCTTAAATTAATATTTTCCTCAAGCATGGCGATAATGGATCGAAATTTCTTTAAACTAGCGCACGCCCCAAACACGGTGATAATGGACCAAAATGTCCTTAAACTAATATTTTCCCTAAACACGGTGATATTGGACCGTGATGTCCTTAAACTAATATAATTGAGCCTATATGCTCATTTTTTTAAAGTTGATCTTAGTCTCAAATATGACTAATGATATTTAGATCAAACTCAAATATCCTATGAACGGATGAACCTGACAAATATGAGAAATGCGTCCTAAGTTCATTCCCGTTAGCAAACCAAGCTACCAACGTGGACCCTGTCAAGCAAATGCTTGACCCAAATCTAAAATATACGGATTTGGACTAATCCGCGCTCTACGAGTGACGACATAAACTAGTTTCCGTATACAATCCACGGTCAACCAAAACAAACAAAATGACACACGACACGAAATGAACTGCTGGAGCAGGAGAAAGTGGTTATCGCAACGCGATAACGTAATTAACTGCAGGGGCTTATGCCTATAGGGAAGAGCATCCCGACAATCAAAAACACCTCATAAATGAGAGAGAATCTGATGAAGTCTGTTACAACGGTCGCATCTATCCAAACCTCTGATATACAGTGCTATAAATCAACTTGGTATTTTCGGAGATGTGGATGGATATGTCCAAATAGTATCTGCCCCCAAATTCAGGAAAGACGATCTATCCCAGTTCGTCTCTGTTTTCGATGATGAACAACCCTTTAAATATTTCTATATCTTACCTTCCGTACACCATACTTAGGCTGGTTGGTTTTCTTCCTTCCATTCCTTTCAGCTTCACCTTAAGGATTGGAAGAAAACTATCCAAAAAGCGTAACTGGTGTATTCTCCTTATTGAAGGAGCTCTCAAGTTGATAAAAGGTGAAAGGAAGAGATAATTGAATTATGTCAATATATAATTCAATTTTTCCTGAACCAATGGCTATCCTCGGCCTGAAACAATTTCTTCGAGTTCATATGTAACTATACGAGATGGCCTTCCAAGCAATATGGATCTCTGTGTCTGATACATTCAGGAGGAAATAAAGGGAAAGTAGGAGCAGTAAGGACATATGGACTTCTTCATGAAATCATGATATTCCAAAACCAAGGATTGTAAAAAAGTTCGGTATAACTTGGTTTTATGAGTTTTTATTTAAGGTCAGTCTTGGTCGCTGCCCATAGAGAGAGAAAAGAAACAATCAATGTGCACTCTTGCAATATTAGATTAGTTTATTAATTTAACTAATCAAGATGCCTCCCGCTTTTTTGTCGAATTCTCCTTCAAACCCTAAAAGGAGAACTAGCCGGGATCATGTATGCCCCCACAAGTTAGCTTACCGGTCGGCAAGGCCAATGCAAATACTCCGAGGGAGGTCTTCCGTGCTTTCGCACGGACCCAACCGAATAACTCTATTTCCTTAATGGCATAACCTTGTAAACACCTTTCTAGACACCTAATAGGTTAGCCAATTATGAAGTGAAAATCTCCCGGGAGTAACTTTTACTCACAGTGGGAATCGAGACACAACCATCACATAAAAGGTATCCAATCACATTTCAAGTTTCAACACTTAAAACTCCCGATATGGTTTTAACCCCCAGCGGCTTATGATATTGACAGAGGTCAACAAACCATAAGTTGCTAGTCAAGTTCAACCCATCATCTCATGATTGATTTTGACCTACCCACACAACTCTTGATAAAGGTCAACAAGGTCGTACGACTGTCCTAACCAATCGCAACATATGTAGGCAGGAAGATATCACTTAACTACCGCACACTATGTCTTGACAGAGGTCAACAAGTGCAGCATGAATACTAAGTACTCTACTTCCTGAAAAGACATAGGGCTACGGATGGTTTTGAAGAAAACTTTTAACGTAATGAACATGATATCATTGAAGGAACCGAATGGTTTTGAAAGTTTATAGTAACATAAACTTTTTCTCAAGAGTCGAATTTCCTGTGAAAGGATCAAGACTCTTTCCTCATCGAATGAGATGCATAATATTCTTAATTGAACACCACTATGCAAAGCATAAGAATATGGTTATAGTCTCTTTTGAAAATTTGGTTCCTACAACGTATTAGGTTTGTTTTCTTTGCATTAATAATATTAACACAATCACATCATTTAGATAATAACAGTTATTATCTAGTATCTAATCACACCAGAAAAATATGATATGAAAAGAAAATAGAATACATTTATATGCCATCCACATTTGCCATGAGGCATCGGGTTTTCACTGTAAGGTTACTTAACTTACGGCGGGCGGACGCAGAGCAAGCGCGGATGCAAAACATATAGAAGTGTGTGTGTGTGTGTCACCTGTAAAGTTGTTTGCATTGCTAGTTCGTCTAAATCTCTAGTTAAGATTCTAAGGTTAGGGTTCTTTAGTACGGCAAAAATTGGAAAACGGTATGGACGATTTCTCCCGAAACCTTGCTATCGCCCTAGAAAACCCTACAGTGGTATCAGAGCCATGCTAGAGAATTAGATGATGTTTTTAGAATTACGAAACCGAAACAACTCCGAAACATCCGATATACAATCCTAGTTTCTGTCGAATTTTTAATGCCCTGTAAAAAAAAATTTAGCAACTGCAGAATATTGTATATGATATGACATGAACACCAAGAAAATTTGAAGGGGTTTGCTCGGAAAATGGCCGGCCACAACAAGGTAAATCCGAGCTCCTCGGCCCATTTGAGGAATTTTTACTTCGAATTTTCATGGTGTTCCAGTATCTGGGTTTTGGTGTTTCAGGTGTTGCTTGTTTTTGCTAAATTTGCATGTGATGTTATTTTTGTGCAAAGGCAATTCAGAGTGTCTCGTAGTCATAATTCTAACATCTATTCGGGTTATTTAGACGACGTTAAAAAGTTCGAACGGATATCAATAACCCATATTTTCCCTTGCTAGAAATTTTCCAAGAGTTGGATTTTTTCAAAGTTAAATCTTCATAAAATCATGCAAACGATTATGTGGACCCTCTAGAAGAACGATACCCAAACTCGACTTTTTGAATCGCGGAACCGCGGTCATACCTTAGGGTTTGCGGCAGTTCCATGGCGACATGACTGAGGTATGGGTCGGCCCTTCTACGGATGGTTCATAGGAGCTGTGGCATGTTCTGGGTACTTTTTGAACTCCGCTCAAGTTTTGAGCTCTTTGGGAAATTTTGGGTGTTTGTTTATTCGATCGAAAAGTTTAACATCGTCTAGCTATCTGTGATTGTGATACAATATTTGGAATCCACATAATTAATTATGTGATAACTAGTTTGAATTTTATAAATCTAGCAGTTTAGTCTCATTTGATCGGTTGCCACGGAATTTTGATGTGGATCAAAAGTCCGTCGCAATTACGTAGTGTACGCGGATACTCACCGGGTAACCTTACTAGATAGCCACGCTCCATAGCCTCGACCAAGTGATTGTACGAGAACCCCATCGCCAAAAGCATCCGTTCGGGTGCTCGCAGCCGGGGTGTTCCGCCTTAGTGCACCTCGTCGACGGCATCGGGGGTGCGGCCGTCCACTAAAGTTTCCGACAAGCATTCGATCAGGTTTTCGGGAATCTTGTTGAATTACCCGACAGGTTATTGAAAAGTATTTTCAATATCGAGACTAAAATGCGGGGTTTATAATTGTTAAGTATGTGATGTCTAAGGAATTCATTTGGTTAGACATGAAATCCAAAGTATGTGATACATTGCGTTTATGATGTCTAAGGTGGTTGCGGATTCTAATTGTTGTAGTTTTTCACTTTCTTTTCTGCGACCGTAAGTGTAATATATGGTGTATCGCCGGTTTCGTTGCTATACGTCAACGACAATTGTGATATGCATATTTACTTACGTTGATGACATGTGATGTTATGTGTTGATGTGATATGTTATATTGGATCGTCGTGTTTTGAATAGCCGGGTTTTTTT
This sequence comes from Agapanthus africanus, assembly GCA_030015575.1. Taxonomy (NCBI): domain Eukaryota; kingdom Viridiplantae; phylum Streptophyta; class Magnoliopsida; order Asparagales; family Amaryllidaceae; genus Agapanthus; species Agapanthus africanus. The sequence continues at coordinate 35,460,045 of JASDDO010000018.1, read as the reverse complement.
TATGTGAGATGAGAGTTTTTCATTTTCATTCATGTAAATGCTTGTATGTAATATTCTTTTATTGGGGCACTTCCGTGTTGAGGATGATGTCACCATTGATGTATATTATTTACTTTTCCGCATTAGGATAGACCCAAGGAGGAGAGCACAAGTAACCGGGTTCTAGGGTCCAGTGGGAGACCATCTCAAGGAGTTGAGACCGGGTCTCCTAACTCTAGAATTGATAGGGTTGCTTGCCGCTCTCGAAGGGGTCTAGGGATGTGGGTTTGGTTATTCATCGCGATCGTAGAATCCGTGTTTTATACAGGCTTAATTTAAAACACGGAATTTCTAGTATATCCAATATTTCATATGTGTTCTTCTGCTGCTGATATTCTGTGATGTGATCACTTGATATTCTGAGACGAATGCTTATATTATATATATATATGATATATAATTAATATTGATGCTTTCGTTTTTTCTATGATGCTTGGGAATAATTTGATGGGACTTTATTAATGAGATTAATGAAAGAAAAAGAAACCTAAAGATGTTGTAGAAAATTGTTTTAAAAACTGGTAGCTCTAGTTCTTGCTTTGCATAGCGGTATTCCTTGTAGAATATACCGCATCTTATTCGATAAGGAAAGAGCCGAGATCCCTTCACCGGGAGTGACCTCTTTAGCGAAACTGGCAGATGCTACAACCCACGCGGTTTGTCTTTTGATTGCTTCTATAGTTTTTGCTTTGCATAGTGGTATTTGTGAAATATCCTGCACCTCATTCGATGAGGAAAGAGCCGAGATCCCTTCACCAGGAGTGACCTCTTTAGCAAAAGTACTAAAAGCCTAAAAAACACTCCTTTTCAAAATCGCTCGATTTTACAACGAGATCAAGTTCATTACACAAAAGGTTTTCTTAAAAATCGGTCATAGCCCTCCGTCATTTCAGATAAGTACTACTTAGTATTCGTGCTACGTTTGTTGGCCTGCATCAAGGCGCAGTGTGCGGTAGCTAACTAGTGTTTATCTGTTGCATACGATGCGATTGGATTAGGGTAGTCGTGCGACTTTGTTGGCCTGCGTCAAGGGTCGTGCGGATGGGTTTAATTCAATCAGGAAATGTACGGGTTGAACTTGACTAGCGCACTATGGTTTGTTGGCCTGCATCAAGGGCATAGGACGCTAGGGGCAGAATATTATCGGGAATTTCAAGTGTTGAAATTTGCAATGAGATTGTATACCTTCTATGAGATAGTTGGATCCCGATACCCACTGCGAGTAAGAGTTACTCCTGGGGAGTTTTGCACATTACAATTAGCCGATCAAATAGTTGTCTAGAAAGGTGTTAACGGGGTTACGCCTCTGAGAAAATGAGGTTTATTTTAATTAGATCCGTGCGAAAGCACGGGGAACCTCCCTCAAAGTATCGACACTGGCCTGACCGAAAGATTGGCGAACTTGTAGGGTGTAATTAATCCCGGCTAGTCTTACCTTTTAGGGTTTGAAAGAAGATTTGATAAAAACAGTGGGAGCCATCCTGATTAGATAAAATAATAACCAATCTGATCTTGTAAGAGCATACGTAGAGTGTTTTCTTCTCTCTCTCTCCTAGTAGCGACCAAGTCACGTCTTAATCAAGATAATAATATGGTCGCATTGATCGAACCTGCTTATTATACTTAGCTGGGGAACGTTGGTTCCCCTCTATCTTATAATTGTTATAAGTCCGAGCAGGAAATAAAGGATTATTCGGATTTCCACGCCACCCAATTGATAAATAAGCATGTTGATGCATATTTTTCGGGTGTGTTCATTACCGAGAACTGTTTCTCAGTATCCTCTACGTCCTGGGTATGTGATACCGGATTAGAATCCCGCAAATGTAATCTATTACATGGGCTACAGATAGGTAGAGAACTGGGAATGGATGATGTGTCTCTAAGTATAGAGAATGGTGCAAGTGTTGCAGCCAAATCAGTTGGAAAATATCACCTTGTATTAATACATTGATTCTGAACGCATGTTATTTCATACCGAACCTGATATACAACATTACATCGGTTTCTTTAATGAGTTAAAGAAGGATATAATTCTGTATTGGAGGATAATGCTGTGAACATTTTCCTGAATCAAGAGTTGATTGGATCAGGCACGTTATATAATAGTATATACGTTCTAAATCAAACCACGATTCAAAGTATCTAGAACACACACAAGAGGAGCATTTCAGAAATGAACGAATCCTTCTTATGGCATTGTAGACTGGGTCATACCAATGCGACACGACCAGCTAAGTTACATAAGGATGAATATGAGAAACTGTTTGAATTTTCATCTTATGATACTTGCCAGTCTTGTCTCAAAGGTAAAATGACATATACTCCGTTTACTCGAAACAGAGAAAGAGTTACTGAACTCTTAGGACGGATACATGATGATGTATACGGTCCTATGTCTACAAATGCCAAGATTGGTTCTTCGTACTTCATTATATTCACTGATCTTCTCTCATGATTCGGACATATGTTCCTGTTGAAACACAAGTCTGAAACTTTTGAGAAATTCAAGGAATATAAGATTGAAGTTGAGAACCAAACGGGTAGAAGTATTAAAGTCCTACGATGTGATCGAGGAGGAAAATACTTGGGCATGGAGTTCCTGGATTATTTAAAGGAGAATGAGATTCGCTCAGCTTAATCCTTCGAGTACACTACAACACAACGGTGTATCGGGGCAGAGGTATCGCACCCTATGAGATATGGCGCGCTCTATAATGAGTACTGTTGAGTTACCTGTTTCCTTTTGGAGTTATACACTTGAGAAGCTGTATACCTATTGAATGGGGTTCCAAACAAATCTGTGCATACCACTCCATATGAGATATGGTATGAGAAGAGACCATGTCTTAAACAAGTTAAGATATGGGGTTGCCCGACCTATTTTGAAAGGCAGTCCAAAAAAGCTCGAGACAAGGTCAGATCTGTATAAGTTTGTTGGATATCCCAAACATTTGCGAGGGAATATCTTCTACCACACTGAGGAGCAAAAGCTGTTTTGTTTCTCAGCATGCCACCTTTTTAGAAAAAGAATTTCTTGTGAAGAAATTAGTGGACATGAGGTAGAACTGGAAGGAGTTCCAGCTAGACAAACTAACAGCTGATGATTTGGTGAAACCAAAGGATTCAATAGTCTCCAACGAACCTCAGCTTCTCCGCGAATCTAGTAGGGTTCCTCATCCACTTGAGAGATACTTCGGTCTTCTTGGTGACAGTGGGAGCGAGGATTGCATCATGGTAGATGATGGCCCAACTAGGTTCATACAGGCCATCACGAGTGGGGACTCTGTGAAAAGGCTGGAAGCTATACAATCAAAGATGGAATCCATGTACACCAACAAAGTATGACTTTGCATGTTGCACCTGAAGGGGTAAAACCCATTGGGAGTAAATGGATCTTGAGAAGATTATTGGTGTAGATGGAAAAGTTGAGACTTTCAAAGCTATGCTTAAGTCCATCAGGATTAAAGCAAGTATCGCGGAGTTGGAACATCTGTTTTGATGTGGCAGTCAAAAAGTTTGACTTCATCAATATGGTAGATGAGCCTTGTATATACAAGAAGGTTGTAGAGAGTGAGATTGTCATACACGTATTGTACGTAGATGACATACTCTTGATAGGAAATGGATTCCTATGCTACACTCGGTCAAGCTCCTCTTATCACGAGGATTCTCCATGGAAGATCTGGATGATACCTACTACATCTTGTGGATTATGACCTATGTTGATAGATCTAAGTGGATATTGGGAGTGTCCTAAATCCAGGTACATTAACACCATATTAAAAGGGTTTAGTATGGAAGATTCTAAGCATGGCGGTTCGCCCACTTACTGAGGAATCACTCTCTCCAAAAAGATGCCTTCCAAGACTGATTTAGAGAGAGCTCGCGTGCAAGGGATACCCTATACTTCAACAGTACTCTATCATGTATGCGATGTTATATACCAGACCAGATGTAGATGACTCACTAGATATAGTGATCAGGAATCAATCGGATCTTGGGAATATCACTGGACAGCTGTGGAGGACATTCTTAAGTACTTGAGAAGCACTAAATGAATGTTCTTGGTTCGAGCTTCCAGAGTGATAAGGTCGACTGAAAGTCAGTCACGGGCATTGTCTTTACCCTCATTAGAGGGACGATATGTTGGAAGAATTCCAAGCTATATACCGAGGCATACTAGACGATAAAGGCTAGATACATCGCTACCAACGATGCTACCAAAGAGGTTGTCTGGACATTTCTTGTTCATGAGATGAACACGGTTCCTACCATTGAGAGTCCAATAACTGTTATTGTGACAACAATGGAGTTGTCGCTTTGGCCTAGGAACGCAGGTCTTATCAGCGTTCCAGACATATTTTGAGGACAGTATCACCTGATCAGGGAGATGGTTAATCTCCAAGGGATCGAGATGAGAAGAGTTGACGCGAAGGATAACACGGCGGATTCACTTACAAAGGCCTTTCCCTAGAGAGACTTCTATAGGACGTTGAGTATGAGATACTGCAACAAATGGCCTTAGTGCAAGTGGAAGATTGTTAGTTATATGAATGCCCTAGAGGCCATTACTGTACATGTGATGTATATTATAGTGGATGCTTGGACATATATAGGGAGGACTTTCTTGCTCGACATGATTGTATGCTATCTGGTTGAGCTTTATCTTAACATGTACACTTATTGTCTCTCTATTACATGTTGATAAAACCTTTAGGATGAGTACTTGACTACCAGGATTATGATGCAGATCATACTAGTGGGGCAGAGGTAGTCGGCAAGTACATCCTTCAAATGTTCCTACTCGTGGGAGTATCGAGACGAGGCATCGATATTCCAGAGTAGACTAGCGTATACGCTTCTTGACCCATGTGATGGGCGATGGATGATCCCACATCCATTGGTGTTTGACATCAGAGAAGGTATACGGGTGCACAGTGGAGACTGGGTACACTGAACGGACTCGCCGAGAACTCCTAGATGGTATTATACCTATCGTCAGATAGCAGTTCTCTAGTGAAATCGGTACAAGTTCGTCTGTCGACCCGAGATCGTCATAGAGTCTTGTATGATTCCCACCGTGCTTTGATTTCCACCATACCACATTCAAGAGATCATGCAAAATGGTGGGTTTTGGGTACAGTTCCGAGTCACACGGAGCCAATGAGCGATAGGAGGGGATTCGTCTCTCCCGGTATTGGGAGTTGATGTTGCGCTATGCTCGATTGGTTATACCAGGAAATCCCTAGCCAAGGTTGCTTAGATCTACTGGTAAGTGTTATCAGTAGTTTCTCGAACCGTTATGGACCTTATAACGGCATGACTTATCAGGTTATTGGGGTCTGACGTTATACCACCCCCAGGCTGTGATATGCGACATATCTGACAAAGAGACCGGACTGTACGGTATTGTTACTTATTGGATTCGCAGGAGTATGAGCAGGCTTGCTTGTTGATCTTTTGATCGCTCAATACCCGAGTGGCCGTTACGTTTAGCAGACCACTTGCGGCTTATGGGTGTTTGAAATGATCATCACCTACTGCCGGCGTATTGACGAGTCTTTAGAGTCCTACACAGAGGTTTCTAGGTTCATATGAAACGAAGTATGAGCACATATGTGATATGTGCGGGACTGAGATTAATGCACGTATGTGATACCGCATTCTATTCTCGCGATATGTGATATTGGTCGGTTATATGCGATATAGTCGGGTTATCGAATCAAGTGTTGATTCGATAAGTGGATTCATATGATATTAGTCGGTTGTATGTGATATAGCCGTATTATTAAATCAAGTGTTGATTTGATAATTTAATGTATAATTATATATTTGATATATTAACTTACGTTAACTAATATTGCTCACTAAACATTTCTTTTTCTCACTTGTGTACATATAGTATATATGTGATATATATTAATATACATTAATGAGAAAAAGAAATGTTTAATGAGAAAATATTAGTTAATGTAAGTTAATATATCAAATATATAATTATACATTAAATTATCAAATCAACAATTGATTTAATAATCTGGCTATATCACATACAACCGACTAATATCATATGAATCAACTTATCAAATCAACACTTGATTCGATAACCCGGCTATATCACATATAACCGACCGATATCATATATCACGAGAATAAAATATGGTATCACATACACGCATTAATCTCGGTCCCGCACATATCACATATGTACTCCTACTTCATTTCGCATGAACCAGGAAACCTCTGTGTAGGACTCTAAAGACTCATCAATACGCCGGCAGTAGGTGATGATCATATCAAACACCCACAAGCCGCAAGCGGCCTGTTAAACGTAATGGCCACCCGGGTATTGAGCGATCAGAAGATCAACAAGCAAGCTTGCTCATACTCCTGCGAATCCAATAAATAACACTACCGTACAGTCCGGTCTCTTCATCGGATATGTCGCATATCACAGCCTGGGGGTGGTATAACGTCAGACCCCAATAGCCTGATAAGTCATGCCGATACAAGGTCCATAATGGTTCGAGAAACTACTGATAACACTTACTAGTAGATCTCAGCAACTCTGGCCAGGGATTTCCTGTTATGGCCAATCGAGCATAGCGCAATATCAACTCCTAATACCGGGAGAGAAGAATCCCCTCCTATCGCTCATTGCATCCATGTGACTCGGGACTGTACCCAAAAACCACCGTTTTGCACGATCTCTTGAACATGGTAAGGTGGAAATCAAAGCACAGTGGAAATCACACAAGACTCTATGACGATCTCGGGTCGACAGACTAACCTATACCAGTGTCACCAGGGAACTGCTATCTGACGATAGGTATAATACCATCTAGGAGTTCTCGGCGAGTCCGTTCAGTGTACCCAGTCTCCACTGAGCACCCGTATACCTTCTCTGATGTCAAACACCAATGGATGTGGGATCATCCATCGCCCATCACACGGGTCAATAAGCGTATACGCTAGTTTACTCTGGAATATCAGTGCCCCATCTCGATACTCCCACGACTAGGAACATTTGAAGGATGTACTTGCCGACTACCGCTGCCCCACTAGTATGATCCGCATCATAATCCTGGTAGTCAAGTACTCATCCTAAGGGCTTTATCAACATGTAATATAGAGACAATAAGTGTACATATTAAGATAAAGTGCAACCAGATAGCATACTATCATGTCGAGTAAGAAAGTCCTCCCTATATATGTCCAAGCATCCACTAAAATATACATCACATGTACAGTAATGGCCTCTAGGACATACATATAACTAACATCACCATATACATATACATCATCACAGGCAAGTAATCACATTATAGGCATGCGGTAAACATTACAAAATAATGGAATAGTCGAATATCCTAGAAATTCTGTGTCTCGTTTGAGCCGCAAACGAAAACACGATATTTCACGGTCGCGTGAATAGCCCATACAAAACTAAACGAAGACCCTTACGAACGCGGCGAGCCACCCGCTAATCTTAGAAATGAGAAAACCTGACCTCAACACCATGAGAGGGCCACCCAACGATTTCTTGAATCCGACAGCTCGAGCACTCCTCCGTAGGTCTATCCTATACCCCGTAAATGCGCGGTGAACAAACCGCAAACTCTAGAACGAAGCAGCCAGATCTCAATTCCTTGAGATGGCCACCTACCTCTTTCTATAATCCAGCGACTCGAGCACTTCTCCGTGGGGTAAAACTTGTATAATATACATTCGACGGCAATGACGGTCTCAACCCGACCGTATCCCGAAACAAATAATATACAATTGGCATTATACAAGAATAAATGAATTACATGCAACACATGTATTACATTCACATTCACACGAGGGGCTATTCATCGCGACAATCTGAACTAAACCAAACACACCAACATTGCAAAAACAAATGTGCAAGCTCATCAAATTGATCACACATCAATTAGGTGACGTTTATCAACACATATCAACAAATGCAATCAAACAACTCGATCGAACACTTCATCGAGTTAATTTGAAGCCGCGAAAAACTATTTCAAAACCCGCGTAGTCGTAAACTTGAAATTCTAAAACCGAATTTCAAATCCACTCCGGCAATCCAAAATCCCTCATTTTTGCATATTTTCGAATGCCGAAAGACCAAAAAGTGCGCGAGACCCTGTGAGGAACCTAGAGCATGACTCATGGGTCCCCTAAGGGGCATGGGTAGGTCCTACTGCCCAAGGACACACTTTGGTGGCCTTAGGCAGCAAGCTCAAACCCGAGAGCACCCTACGTGTGCTCTCGGGTTTGAGGCCACACCCGAGGCCACCAAAGTGTGGTATCGGGTGTGGTCCCTACCCTAACCTTTCGGGGACATCCCTAGGGTTGTCTTCGTTGCCTGACGGAGTTCTCGTTCCAAAACGAGAATCCTCGGCATCGAATACAAGGAAAAATGTTGGATTTTGTGATGCAGAATTTTGAAAACAACACATTTGCAAAAAAAAGTACCTTTGACAGTTTTTAAAAATGGGTTTTGAGATCATTTTGCCGCAAAAACAACTACTTGTATTTGAATAGGCTCTGATACCATGTTGGGATTTGGTAGTAGGGTCTCTACAATAGCGGACCGCGACAGAATAATGAATAAAAAATTTCAAGAGCATAGCATTAAATACCAATCCCAAAATCATTCAAATTCTGGTAGTTATAAAAACAAACAAGCACAGAGTCAAGTTTAGGATGGTACAACCTTTGTAGCATATTCACCCAATCACGGAAGACCCAATCTAGACTCTGTCGCCATAGAAACGAGCCTGCAAGCGGACCTCCTTACCGAAGATGATCCATATCGAGAAAATCCGAACTCAAGTTTCATCTTCACCAAAAGAATAATCCTCATGAAGAAACTTAGGCTTCATGATTTGCTAAATGATGAAGGGAAAAGAAGTAGAGAGCTCACTATCATTTATCTCTTATTTTCCCTCTCTTTCTCACTTTAGAAAATTAAGAGAGAGAGTACATGAAGGAATGAATAGCATGAGAGAGAGAAAGAAGAGGCAACCACGAAAAGAATTTCCTTTAAAAAAATATGCACATACCTTTCTGCGCTCTTCTCTTTTCTTTTCTAAATAAATAAGGAATGAAAAAAAATTCTTTTTATTCATATAAGAAAAGAGGTGTCTCCTTCTAGAATGTTTGAATAAATCAAACATCTAAAATATGTATCAAATACATAAAATATATATATCGTATACATATATGCTTATTTGTATCGTTTACAAATACTAAATGTGAGATAAATAGAAAGTTAACATAGTATTAGGATATATATATAATTAAATCAATAATTGATTTAATAATCCGACTTAAATATATACCGGCTAGTATTATCAAATGTCCAATTAACATATATGTATCATATACATATATTTAATCAAAATCCCGCACGTATCGTCATACGGCACTATATCGTTTTACCTGATCGGGAAAAGCCTCTGCGTAAGACTCTAAAAACTCAATCAATACGCTGGCAGTAGGTCAGAATCATATTCATAACTTACAAGCACGTCGACGGCACTAGCTATACGTAACGGCTACTCAGGTATTGATCAAAAGAAAGGTCGACAAGCAAGCTCATCCGTACGCAATCAGAGCCTATCAGTGACGGTCACCGTACAGTCTGGTCTTTTCGTCAGTGAGTGTCGCATACCGGGTCTGGGGGGTGGAAACTGTCAGACCCTTAATAACCTGATAAATCATGTTGATGTAAAACTCATACCCATTTGAGACACAACTGATAACACTTATCAGTTTATCTTAATCGGTTCGGCCGAATACATCTGGTTATGGTCAATCAAGCACGGCGCGATATCAACTCTCTGTACCGGGAGAGACAAATTTCCTCGACCGCTCATTGCCTGCATGTGCTTTGAGGCTGTATCCAACTAAAAGCTATTTGCACGACTCTGTAAAGCCGTTGTAGGGTTGTAATCAAAGCACGGTGGGAATATGCACAAGACACTATGGCGATCTCAGGTCAAATGACTACTCTATACTCATATCACCAAAGAACTGCTATCCGACAATAGGTATAATACCATCCAGTAGTTCTTGGTGAGTCCGTCTAGCGAAACGCATTCTCCAATGAGCACCTATATACAATCCTCGGTGTCTAACACCAATAACCGTGAGACCTGTTATCGTCCTCCAACTGGATCAGGAAACGTATACACTAGTTTAATCTGGATTACCGATGCTCAGTCTCGATCTCTTACGACTAGTGACATTTAAGGATGTGCTTATGGACTATCCAGGCCCCACTATTATGATCTCCATCATAATTCTGGTAATCCAGTTAAGATCCTATGGGTTTTATCATCATGTATTAGAGATACGTAATAACAACTAAAATATATACACATGAATGATAAAAACAAACCAGATAGTATACTATCATCTCGAGTAAGACTGTTCTATTCATATAGGTCCATATGCAATTGCAATAATTGTCTTCAGAGCACTTATATCCAACAAGTTTATATATGCAGCACAAAAAATCATGTTTGTTTTTTCCAAAGGCGAGAATTATCTATGCTCATAAATTGTTATGCCGAGTGTTGAGGCAACATTATCCATGCATAAGCATTTAGAATTATTTAGGAGATGATCACATGTATAAAAGTTTCTGAAAATTTTGTAATCCTATATAATATTTCCAATATTTGTATTTTGTGCTAGTTTTGCTCATCATTAATGTTTATCTTTGTTTTAATTGTGAAATCAATTTTTTTATGAATTTATCTATCTTTTGCTAAATATATTTTGCATGCTTATGGATTTTCGTATATTTCATGTTGAAAGTTTATACAAGGCAATAATAATCTAGATTCCATTCTCACGTCAAAATTAATAAGGAGTCATTTCTAATAGATTAAAACAAAAACTTATCTTATGTGTCGCCCTTTTTTTATCATATACATTATCAAATATAAAACATACCAAAATCACTATACATCTCACTTGCAAGGCACGTGCAAAGGACTATGATCTTGTAATAAGCATATCAAAAAGTCCTCAGCAGAAGAAAATGAGATAGCTACCATAAACACAACCAATATCCTATCCTCTACTCATGAAGATGACAATTCAGGAAAACTTAAATTCGAGGTCTATTTCGATAGTAGAAACTCTAAAAAATATTTGGCTTCTTACTAGCAAGATTATTTCTCCAGCATATTCTAAAGATTGTAGATGTTTTTTTTATACCTGTTATCAACCCCATACCCTCTACAAGATATCAAAATCCTACAATCTTGACAGAAAATCTAAAGTAAGATAATCCCATGATCCAAAAGCTTGATGGTATGCCTATATCTACTAAAGAATGGGTACAAAAAAATCTTTACCACAACACATTTTAATGTTCTAAATGATTCGTTGACTGACTCAGCTTTAGCCTCTGTTGAAGTACTAGTACATAATAAGACACATTATAAAGATTCAGTGCCTTCTATGATACAAAAAATAGTTAATACTCAACCAGTCATAATGAATGCTGCTAATGATTTTGATAAGTCCAAACCAGAAAACTTACACAAATCTTTAACTTAAATCAATCACGAAGATGTGTTATCTGAACCTATAAACTCAGATAATGAAGGGTGCCTTATGCTCTCACTGCGAGAACCGCGGTCTAGGTGGAACGAAAAACAATAATTTTAAAGCAAGCATAACTCAGAAGTACATACGCTAAGCGTATCTAAGCAATATAAAGTAAATCACAAGAGACAAGAGATATAGAAATAACAGCAACTTTATTAATAACATTCTTTTGTACAATGCATGAAAAGTAAATACAACTGAAATGAAAAGCGATGCCTAAACAGTGGCATAACAGAAAATGAAAATACTGAATAGAACAAGGTACAATATCTAGAGCTCGGGGTCTTCGTGAAACTGCTCCAAGCCTTCACCGGTGGGCTCGATCACTGCTGGGTCCAAAGCACCTGACGACATTCAAAGAAGAAAGAAATAGAATGTCGTCAGCGAACAGGTCGCTCGGTAAATCCCAAAGATAAAGAAGAATTAGAAAGACAGAATAAGAGTATTTTCTAAAGTATTATGTTGTAGAATATTATGGAATATTTTGTTAACGCTGTTGTTTGTAGCTTGGTACAGAAGGATGCCAGTGTATACGAGAGGGGTCTCTATATGCTAGAGACCAGGGCAAACAGAATGTACACGGAACCGTTAAGCCACGGTACAACAGCAACGGAATATGGTTAGGTGTCTTAATCTGACCACCTCGTGCAACCTTTAACACCTTCCGTACCAATCTACCCCTTAAACCCCGTAGTGTTTTGATAGTATTGTATTGTGTAAGTTAGATGACCGACCAAAACCATGATATCAGTAAACATGTTGTAACTGCATAATCAGATAAATGGAATAACGGAATAATGGATGTATATCCATGGTTTGATTCATTCAAGTTGTATAGATTGTTAACTGGATTCTAGGATTCATGTGTTCATATTGAGTTGGAATATTAAAGAATATAGATTGACTTGAATCATATTCAAGTCAGAAATAATCAGACTCAAACCCGAGTCAGACTAAAAGAAATGTAATTTGAAGTTCTATAATTGTTAGGGTCCTTATTGTAAATTATAAAACTTGAGGGGGTTTTATGTAAAAATACTTTTGTATAGTTTTCAAGATACACCCCAAGTATTTATTATTCGTCTTTATAGTTATAATGAGCGTGATTTTATTTAGTGATATTTCTAGTGAATATATCCTAATAAAGGTATTAATTTATAATATTGATTTATTTGAAATTCATGGTATTTTAATGTAACTTTTAATCTTGTAATTTTTAGGAAAAGGTGGAAACTTTATCTTATAATAAAATATGTGTTTAAATGATAAATATACATATGTTTATACAAGAATAATTTTTAATAAATATTTTATTTTCCAAAAATCTCATTTTTCATAAATGTCGTATTCTAAACCTTTCGAGACCGAATGCTCCTTGCGGAGGTCTGAATCTCGCACTACTAAGCTCGAGGGTGCACGATAAACCGTACTATCCCTAACGAGTTCCCCAAAGGTAGGTTGTAGTGGCGCTTTGCAAAGATTTAATAAATACTAATCATTTAGAAAACGGTTTTATAAAAATAAGGTATTTATTTGCAAAAGGGTGTAAATTTCCGTATTTTAGATTCTAGGGTTTCCTAAGCCAACTAGCATATTTCTAAATGGTCTAAACGACACATCATTAGAAGTCTCAAATCGCCTCTTCACTGCCAAATGCGGCCAGGTAAGTGCCAGGTGAGTGGGAGTCTCTCCACTACAAGTAGTGGTCCTAATTAAGTAACCACTCGCCTTAGACACACTTGCCTAGACACCACAAAGTCAGGTTTAGATAAATGATCGATGTCCATGACATATCGTATTTTCCTATTAAAAGATTTTGTTTTAAAATTGTATACAACTTATAAATTTCAGAAAAGGTTTATAAAGAAAATGGTATTTTAATGTAAATCTTGTTTTATCGTATTCTATGTTTTCAAGGTAGCGTGTTATGATTTCATATGAGTGTGTGTGGAGGTAGGTCATTACCTCGTGATCTATTTTAAGGTATAACAATGTTAAAGGGTTAAATGAGATAAACTAAACATGGTGGTATTCAAGTGCGAAAATATGGTATTTTGCAAAAGTTAACATTTCATGTGAGAAACTTTAGCCAAATTGATTTTTAAGTGATTAGTAGTCAACATGAGTATGTTTAAGCATTATGAAATTAGTGACAAGTGAGTTTTGATAGAAAAACCGAATCGGAAATCGGTTTGTTTCGATTTCCGTCGGGTTTGAAAAATCGTAATTTAATGGAAGAAAGAAAGGTAGAAAAAGAGGGACTTACGGGTTTGGACAACGCTAGAGAGTGATAGGAAGGTAGTCGGTTTGTCGGTGCGTCGAAACGTCGTGAAGAGGTCCTAGTACGATCGCCGGGATTTCGCCGTCGATTTCGGCAGCGCTTTGGCTTTCGCTTGTTTTCCGACGTACCAAGTTCTCTTGAAATTTTTAGAGAGTGGACTTAGGAATGTAGGGTAAGAGGGTAGAGGGTATGGGGGTTTATATAGGGTTATGCTAGGGTTAGGGTTTTTAATAAAAAAATTATAAAAAATATATAAAATCATTAAAAATTCATTAAACATAGGAGTAAAAGGGATTTATTGGCCAAATGATAACCGATCCAAGCATTTAGAGTATGCAGGAGGGTGGACCGGATCAAGACCCAACTTTTTTCTGTTGGTGACTCGGTCGTCCGGCCAAGTCCGGCCGGCGGCGCCGGACCGAGTCGGCCGAGTCGCCGGCCGGCGGCGCCGAGTCGGGCCGAGTCATGGGTCCAATGGCCGGGGATTCTTCGGGGGTACAATTTGGTATATTTACTTTTTGTTGTCCAGTACATATTTTGGGAGTTATGGCCTTTTTACCGTTGACTTCCAAAAAAAATTAAAACAAAATAAATACAAAAATAATGTGGGGGCATGGGATTCGAACTCTGGTGGCTTGGTTCAGCAATGAAAGGTATTACCAATGAGCTACAAGCTCCTTCTTGTAATTATGGAGTGAAATAAATACTTAAAGAGATATCAGCTGCAATAAATACTCCAAGTATACATTGAATTTAAATCAATTCTTTGTACATTAAAATTGGAGTTGTTACAGTCTACCCTCCTTACAAAAATTTCGTCCTCGAAATTTACAACTTTTATTTGAGAACTAGTTTACAAAGAGGTGTGGATATCTAGTACGCATTTCATCCTCCCTTTCCTAAGTGGACTCCCCTGGAGTGTCTTTCCTCCACATCACTCGAACCATGTTAACTTCCTTGTTCCGAAGTGTCTTCACTTTCCTATCCAGGATCTCCACGGGCTGTTGCTCACAAGACAAGTCGGGCAATATAGTGAGCTCGGAATGATCGAGAACAAGACTGGGGTCACTCACATACTTTCTGAGTTGGGATATATGGAACACATTATGCACTCCTTCCAATGAAGGTGGAAGCGCTAAACGGTATGCCACTTCACCGACTCGTTCGAGTATGTCGAACGGTCCAATGTTTCTCTGACTCAACATACCCCGTCATCCAAATCGGATCACTCCACGGTTCGGAGATATCTTCAGGAATGCGTGATCTCCTGGCTGGAACTCCAAGTGTCGTCTCTTTGCATCAGCCCAATGCTTCTGTCGATCTTGGGCTATGCGCATTCTTTCCCTGATAGTACGAACCACATCAACATTCGCTACTATCATCTCTGGTCCAAGAAGTTCCCTATCTCCGATGTCGTCCCAACTTAATGGCGAACGACACTTCCTTCCATACAGTGCTGCAAAAGGTGCCATTCTTATACTTGCTTGGTAGCTGTTGTTGTACGAAAACTCCACAAGATGTAGGTGATCTTCCCACGATCCTTTGAAGTCTAGCATACACGCTCTGAGCATATCCTCCAAGATCTGAATAGTTCGTTCCGACTGACCATCTGTTTGTGGATGATAAGCCGTGCTGAAGTTCAGACTTGTTCCCAAGCTTGCTTGCAGACTCTGCCAAAATTGCGATCGGAATCTGGTGTCACGATCAGAGACAATGCAGACCGGTACTCTATGGAGTCTCACAATTTTCTGTATGAGTTCATGGGTATCAGAGATGGTACATTATGAAGAGTTTTAAATCTAAATTAGATTATTACCTCCATGTACTTCTTTGCTAGTGTCTCAGTTGATTGGCCAACTCGAAATGGGATGAAGTGAGCAGACTTTGTGAGTCGATCCACGATGACCCATATGGTATCGTTACCCTTTGTGCTGCGAGGAAGAGCAGTCACAAAATCCATCGTGATGTGTTGCCACTTCCATTCTGGGATTGGTAACGGTTGAAGTAATCCAGCAGTCCTGTGATGTTCAGCCTTTACTTGCTGACACACCAAGCATTTTGCGACGCTTCTGGCTACTTCACGCTTCATTCCATGCCACCAATAATTCTGACGTAGATCTTTGTACATTTTGGTACCTCCAGGATGTACTGAGTAGGGAGAGTTGTGGGCTTCTTTCATTAACTCTTCCCGAACAGGACCTTTTGGTACACACAATCTGCTACCGTATCTCAAAAATCCGTCTTCATGGATGATGAAGTCTGTTCTGAGTCCATTCTCCACTTGTTCTCTGATCTTTTGCAACTTAGCATCGCTGGCTTGAGCTGCTTTAATCTGATTGACAATGGTTGATTGAACTTGTAAATTCATCAAACTTGAAGCATTACTTAGCATGACTACTTCAATCTCCATCTGATGCAAGTCTTGTTGAAGCTTCCACCGAGCGGTAAGATTCATTGCTAATGGTTGGCGACTAAGAGCATCAGGTACTACATTCACCTTCCCTGGGTGATATTGCAAGTTGATGTCAAAGTCCGCCATGAGTTCTAACCATCTTCTCTGCCGCATATTCTACTCCTTCTGGGTAAACACATACTTTAAGCTCTTATGATCTGTGTAGATGTTCACTCGTTCACCAAGTAGATAATGACACCAAATCTTGAGAGCAAAGATGACGGCTTCCAACTCCAAATCATGCGTCGGATAATTGCGCTCGTGAATCTTCAGCTGTCTTGAAGCATAAGCCACAACCTTACCGTGCTGATGTAGAACACAGCCTAATCCCTTACCGTATGCATCGTAATGCAGTTCGAATCCTCCAGATTGATCTGGTATGACGAGAATAGGTGCTGATGTCAACCTTGACTTGAGTTCTACGAAAGCTTGTTCGCATGCTTCTGACGACACAAATTCTTCATCTTTACGTGTGAGCTTGGTCAGGGGCGTTGCTATCTTCGAAAAGCCTTCAATAAACCTTCTGTAATATCCAGCTAAACCCAAGAAACTTCGAATATCCTTCACTGACTTTGGTGTAGGCCATTCGTTAACTGCCGAAACTTTCGCTGGATCTACAGAGATTCCTTCTCCTGATACGATATGTCCAAGAAAACCAACTTGATTTAGCCAAAACTCGCACTTGCTGTACTTGGCATAAAGCTGATGTTGTCGAAGAGTTTCCAGGACAATTCGTAGATGTTCTGCATGTTCTTTCCGACTCTTAGAATACACCAGGATGTCGTCGATGAAGATGACAACAAACCTGTCTAAGTACTCCCATAAAACTTGATTCATAAGGTTCATGAATATTGCGGGTGCGTTGGTCACTCCAAATGGCATCACTAGAAATTCGTAATGTCCATAGCGAGTTCTGAAAGCTGTTTTGTGAATATCAGCTTCCTTGACCTTCACTTGATGATAACCTGAACGAAGATCCAATTTAGAGAAAACACAAGATCCACTTAGCTGATCGAATAAATCATCGATGCGCGGGAGTGGATACTTGTTCTTTATAGTGACTTCGTTCAAGGCTCTGTAATCGATGCATATTCTGTATGAACCTTCCTTCTTCTTCACAAGTAATACAGGTGATCCCCAACTTGAAGTGCTGGGACGAATCTGTAAGTCCACGTTGCTCATCCCGGTTCTTACGGGGAGGCGGAAACGACGAAAAACTATGATTTTGCGCAAGGCAACATGGACTTAAAGCACAGATCATTGCTAAACTAGAAACTAGTAAACTATTAGAGGCTATAACTACTGTGCTGTAGAAAGTATACCACACGAAACCGGTCCTTCGAGTCTTCATTCCGCTGTCCCGCTCGTCCATCCAAGCTCCAAGCGTCGATCCGGACCTTGGGCACCTCCACGGCCTTCTTGAGTCGAAGACGATCCACCCGAGAGGTGTACACCGAGCTCCTCCTCAAGCCGAGGCAACTAGGGCAAAGAGATAGCTAGTCAAGAAGCCCTAGGATGTGTAGAGGAGATGTATGGATGTGTTTGTCTTAGTGGGATCTTTTTATCCCAACACATGAGATCAAAAGATAGAATCAAGAGGAGGAAGAAGGAGGAGAACTTAACAACCATGAGAGCTCATTTTCTTTTCTTCTCATGAGAAAGAGCAAGAGAGAGAAATTGAGAATGAATTATGAGCTAAAGAAAATGAGCCATGGTTCAATAATGCAAAAACATTATCATTACTAATCCCATCAAGATAAAGTTGATGGCTACATTGAAATGACCATTTTCATAATCAAAAGAAAAAGAAAATCAAAAGAAGAGTGTAGATCTCTCATGAAGGTCAATGGTCAACCCCGGTCAACCGGTCAACAAAGTCAAGAGAGGTCATGGTGGTCAAATGGTCAATGCAATTAGCCATCATATAATTATCACTAATAGGATTAGTAAACAATGTCCCCGGCTCATAATGGTTTTGACCGAACCAACTGTCAAAATCCTAATGAGGCACCTCCACCTTCTCCACTCCGCAAATCTGTGCAGACACACCCGCATCCGCATTCCGTAGAATACGAATGCACAGAAGACAAAACAAATCCATCTGTGCAATACTAGAATCCGGCTTAAACCAAAGCCCACTAGTATTGCCTGCCCGAACAACATACGCACACAAGTGTACGCAAGTGATCGCAGCCCTGCCGTAAAACCATACGGCCTCTACACGTTTCGCTCAGTGCAGGGAAACTCTCTGTGTGGGACTCTAAAGACTCGACACTACGCTGGCAGTGGGTTTAACCACAGACCGCAAGCGGCACTAGCTGTACGTAACGGTCCCCAGGTAGATGTCGATAAGAAGGCCGATGAGGTAAACCCATCCGAACTCCTACTGAGCCTGTATGTGACAATCTCCGTACAGTCCGGTCTGTTCGTCTGATACATCGCATGGCGGGCCTAGGGGGTGGCGAACGTCAGTCCCCTAATAGCGGTACAAGTCGTGTCGGAGTGTAGCCCAAAACACCCTGAGATAATACTGGAAACCTACTAGTATATCTCGCTTGCCCTGGCCAGGGACTACTCGTGTAATGGTGTTAGTTATATGTATGCCCTAGAGGCCGTTACTTTACATAGGATGTATATTGTAGTGGATGCTGGGACATATATAGGGAGGACTTTCTTGCTCGACATGATAGTATGCTATCTGGTTGAACTTTACCTTAACGTGTATACTGATTGTCTCTCTGTTACATGTTGGTAAAGCCCTTAGGATGTGTGCTTGACTACCTGGACTATGATGCGGATCATACTAGTGGGGACATGGTAGTCCATAAGTACATCCTTCAAAGTCCCTAGTCGTGGGTGTATCGAGATGGGGCATCGATATACCAGAGTAGACTAGCGTGTACCTTCTCGACCCATACAGATGGGCGATGGATGATCCCATATCCATTGGTGTTTGACATCAGAGATGATATACGGGTGCTCAGTAGAGACTGGGTACACTGGACGGACTCGCCGAGAACTCCCAGATGGTATTATACCTCACGTCAGATGGCAGTTCTCTGGTGACACTGGTACAGAGTAGTCTGTTGACCCGAGATCGTCATAGAGTCTTGTGTGGTTCCCACTGTGCTTTGATTTCCATCTTACCACGTCCAAGAGGGCGTGCAAAACGGTGGTTTTTGGGTACAGTCCCGAGTCACATGGAGGCAATGAGCGATAGGAGGGGATTCGTCTCTCCCGGTATAGGGAGTTGATGTTGCGCTGTGTTCGATTGGCTATAACCGGAAATCCCTGGCCAGGGTTGCTGAGATTTACTGGTAAGTGTTACCTGTAGTTTCTCGAATTGTTATAGACCTCATATCGACACGACTTATCGAGCTATTAGGGTCTGACGTTTACCACCCCTAGGCGAGATATGCGACATATCAGACGATCAGACCGGACTGTACGGTAGTGTTACTGGTTGGATTCACTGGAGTGTGAGCGGGCTTGCTCGTCGATCTTCAGATCGCTCAATACCCGGGTGGCCGTTACGTTTAGCAGACCGCTTGCGGCTTGTGGGTGTTTGATATGATCATCACCTGCTGCCGGCGTATTGACGAGTCTTTAGAGTCCTACACAGAGGTTTCCTGGCTCAAGCGAAACGAAATAGGAGCGCATATGAGATATGTGCGGGACCGAGAATAATACGAGTATGTGATACTGTATTCGATTCTCGCGATGTGACATTGATCGGTTATATGCGATATAGCCGGGTTATCGGATCAAGTGTTGATTCGATAAGATGTTACTAATGATACCAGTCGGTTATGTGCGTCATGACCGGATCGTTAAATCAAGTGTTGATTTAATGATTTAATGCATAATTATATATTTGATATATTACTTTGTATTAACTAGTATCGGTTCACTTTAAATGGATTTTCTCGCTCGGTTGTGCGCATTGTATATGCGATATATTTTTGTGCACTTGATTGTATCATGTTTGATGATGCATGCAACATTGGTTAGTGTAAAGAATTAAACCTAGGTTAAGTATATGGTTAAGGTTTCTATTTATTTGTCCATTCATTTATCTTTTTATTTGGATTAAAATGAAATGACAAAAGAAAACAAAATGGTTATCATTCTTTCTTTCTTTCATGAAACTTGATGAAGCTTCATGAAGCTTTGACCATATGACCATTTTGTCTTTTAGCTTAACCTTAACCATGATTGATTCTCTACACCTAACCATGGTTCTAATATGATAAGTATTCATTTCTTTTCTAATTTTAATTAACTTATCATAATTAGCTTCTTCTTCTTCTTCATTTTCTTCACATGAAGAAAGCTTGCTCCATTAATGGCAAGTGATGAAAAAGAGTGAGAAATCCAAAACTAAAGTCTACCCACTTCCTATTTCTTCATCCTCTACCTCTTGCCAAGTAGTAGAGTGTGTTTCCTTCACAAGTTTTCACGGTTTGGTGAAGGTGGAGCTTGATCTAGCGATGCCTCGACGTAGATCATCTTCGGCATGGACATCGACGACCTAGCTCGCCTATTCTCCGATGAAGCCGACGCTAGAGCCCGGATTTGATTTGGACAGCGGAGAGGACTTCGTTGCGGAGCTATGGAGGTGGAGCACCGGATCTACAAAGGTTGTATTTCCGTATTCCCTTAGTTAAGTGTTAACTAGTTTATTGTTTCGCCTAGATTTCTAGCCGACGATCCGTAGTCGGGTTTCTCGGCACCTAGATTTTTTGAAATTGGCATGGTTGATGCCTTGTGAGACCTCATTAGGGTGCCTAGGAACCCTACAGTGGTATCAGAGCCTAGCTAGAGCCTTAGGCGAAGTCTAGACGCGATTTAAAGTCCGAACGAACCGAAACCGCAAAATTTCCATGCTTGCGTCCTTTTTTCAAAAACGTGGATTTTTCCAGATTAAAAATATTCAGAAAAATAAGCAGGATGATATAAGGTTTACTGCAAAATTCGAGCAAGTGATTCCTTAAAGAGGGCGCGGATCCGCGGCCTCATAGGAGGCTCATGCGGCGGATCTGCGGCCCTGTTGTCGTTTTGTGCTTCGAAATTTGCACAGTAATTCTTAATTTTCAGTGCTGGTTTTCCTGGGTATTTTTAATATTTTTTCAAGAGTTGAATTTTTGTGGAGTTGTTTTGGGGATTCGGTGTTTCGATCGGGGTATCAAATTTCGTCTTTGTGTTTTTCCGGATAATTTTCAGAATATGTTAAAAAGTTCGACCGGATATAAATACCCAATTTTTCCCCTGTCGGGAAATTTCCAAGTGTTGGATTTTTCCGAAGTTTAACGACGTTCTAAGTAGTGCAAGTAACGCGATGGACCCTCTAGAAGACAACAAACCTTAACTCGATTATGTGACCGTCTTGAACTGCCCTTTGAACCTTCGGGTTTGGGGCAGTACGGCGTGCCACATGTGAGGCGTTGGCTTGACCCTTCTACGGCTGGACCGTTGGTACTGAGGCACGAACGGAATGTTGTTAGACTTATTTCATGTGTTGAGCTGTATCGGGAAAACTTGGGTGTTCGATTGTTCGATCGGAAAGTTTAACATTTTCTGTTTATCTGGAATGGGATACAATAATTGGAATTCACAATTGTTATGAGATAACGAAATGAATGTTATAAACATAGCAGTTTAGTCTCACTTGATCGGTTGCCACGGAATTTTGATGTGATCAAAAGTCCGTCGCAATCACGTAGCGTACGCGGATACTCGCCGGGTAAACTTAATAGACAGCCTCACTCCATAGCCCCGACCAAGTGACTGTAGGAGAATCCCGTCGCCGAAAGCATCCGTTCGGGTGCTCGCGGTAGCGGTGTTCCGCCTTGGTGCACTTCGTCGATGGTATCAGGGGTGCGGCCGCCTACAAAAGTTTGCGACGAGCATTCGATCAGACTGTCGGGAATCTTGTTGAATTGCCCGACTCGATATTGAAAAGTGTTTTCGATAATGAGACTAAAATGCGGGGTTTATAATTGTTAGGCATGCGATGTCTAAGGAATTCATTTGGTCAGGCATGCGATGTCTGAGATGGTTGCGGATTCCAACTGTTGTAGTTTTACACTTTCTTTTCTGTGACCGTAAGTGTAATATGTGATATCGCCGGTTTCGTTGCTATATGTCAACGACAATTGGGATGCGCATATTTACTTACGTTGATGACATGTGATGTTATGTGTTGCTGGATATGTTATATTGGATCGTCGTGTTTGAATAGCCGGGGGTTTTTATGTGAGATGAGTGTTTTTCATTTTAATTCATGTAAAAACTTGTATGTAATATTCTTTTATTTGGGGCGCTTCCAGGTTGCGGAAGCTGTCACCCTTTGTATATTATTTAGTTTTCCGCACTAGGATAGACCCAAGGAGGAGGGCACAAGTAACCGGGTTCTGGAGTCCAGTGGGAGACCAACTCGAGGAGTCGAGTCCAGGTCTCCTAACTCCAGAATTGGTAGGGTTGCTTGCCGCTCTCGTAGGGGTCTAGGGGTGTGGGTTTGGCTATTCATCGCGACCGTGGAATCCGTGTTTTATACTGGCTCGTATTGAAAACACGGACGTCCTAGTATATCCAATATTTCATATGATTCTTCTGCTGCGATCTCTGTGATGTGATCATGTGATGTTCTGTGATAGATACAGTATATAGTATATATGATATATTATATAGATGTTACTTATGTTTTACACCCGCACTAGCCCTGCCCCGCTCTGTCGTTAGTTACCTAACCTAACGGTGCACGAGGGGACATCGAGGCGAATGCGGATGGCATAAGTGTACGTCGTATTTATCTGTGATGTTTAGGTACTTAAATGATGGGACTTCATTAATATGATTAATGAAATAAAAGAAACCTAAGATGTTGTAGAATTGAATTTCAAAATAAAACAGGTAGCTACAGTTCTTGCTTTGCACAGCGGTATATGTGATATATCCTGCACCTTATTCGATAAGGAAAGGACCGAGATCCCTTCACCGGGAGTGACTCCTTTAGCAATAACTGGCAGATGCTACACACTCGGTTTGTCTTTTGATTGCTTTTAAGAGTTTTTGCTTTGCACAGTGATATATATGATATATCCCGCACCTCATTCGACGAGGAAAGGACCGACGATCCCTTCACCGGGAGTGACTCCTTTAGCAAAACTAGAAAAGCCTCAAAAGCACTCCATTTTAAAATCATTCGATCCTACAACGATATCAAGTTCATTACGCAATAGGTTTTCAGAAAAACCTGTCGTAGCCCTCCGTCATTTCAGATAAGTTGTATATAGTATTCGTGCTGCATTTGTTGGCTTTCGTCAAGGTGCAGTGTGCGGTAGCTATATGCTGCTTATCTGCCAGCATACGATGCGATTGGATTAGGGTAGTCGTGCGGCTTTGTTGGCTTTCGTCAAGGGTCGTGCGGGTGGGTTTAATTCGATCAAGAAATGTACGGGTTGAACTTGACTAGCGGGCTATGGTTTGTTGGCTTTCGTCAAGGTCATAACACGTTAGGGGCAAAATATTATCGGGAATTTCAAGTGTTGAAATTTGCAATGAGATTGCATACCTTCTATGAGATAGTTGGATCCCGATACCCGCTGCGAGTAAGAGTTACTCCTGGGAGAGTTTTACATATTACAATTAGCCGATCAAGTAGGTGTCTAGAAAGGTGTCAACGGGGTTACGCCTCTGGGAAAACGAGGTTTACATTAATTAGGTTCGTGCGAAAGCACGGGGGACCTCCCTCAAAGTACCGACACTGGCCTGGCTGAAAGATTAGCGAACTTGTAGTGTGTAATTAATCCCGGCTATTCTTTCCTTTTAGGGTTTGAAGGAAGATTTGATAAAAAGCAGTGGGAGCCATCCTGATTAGATAAAATATTAACCAATCTATTCTTACAAGAGCGCACGCTGAGTGTTTTCTTCTCTCTCTCTCCAGGTAGCGACCATATCACGCCTTAATCAAGATAATAATACGGATTTTTGACCGAACCCGCTTGTTATACTGAGCTGGGGAACGTTGGTCCCGCTCCAACTTATAATTGTTATAAGACAGAGCAGGAAATTGGGGAATACCAGATTTCCCGTGCCGCCCAAACGAGGAGAGTGCATGATGATGCATCATCTTCGGGTGTGTTCATTATATAGAACTGTTTCTCAGTGTCCTTTACGTCCTGAGTATGTGATACCAGATCAAGATCCCAGATATGTAATCTGTTACATAGGGCTACAGAAAGGTAGAGAACTGAGAACGGGTGATAAGTTTCATGAGGCAGAAAACGGGGCAAGTGTTGCAGCCAAGTCTGTTGGTCACTGTCACCCTGTATTGCCAATACATTGATTCTGAACGAATGTTATTAGATACCGAACCTGATATACAAAATCATATTAGTCTCTTTAGTAGTAAAGAAATGATAAAATTTTGTATTGTTGGATAATGTTTTGAACATTTCCTATATCAAAAGTTGATCGGTTCAGGCACGTTATCTAAAAGCATTGTTGTTCTAAATCAAACTACAGTTCTTAGTATACTGAACACACACAAGAGGAAAAGTTCAGAACTGAACGATTCCTTCTTGAGGTATTGTAGACTAGGTCAGATCAATGTGACCCGACTAGCTAGAGTTACATATAGATGCATATTTAAATCAGTTTGAATTTACATCTTGTGAAACTCGCCAGTCATGTCACAAAGATAAGATGACCATAGCTCCTTTTACTGGAAACAGAGAAAGAGTTAATGAACTCTTGGGATTGATACATGATGATGTATGTAAGGTCTCCTGTCTACACATGCCAAGACCGGTTCTTTATACTTCATTATATTCTCTGATAATCTCTCAAGATTCAGTCATATGTTCCTGTTGAAACATGAGTCCGAACCTTTTGAGATATTCACATAATATAAGCTAGAAGTAGAGAACCAAAATACGGGTATAAGTATTATGTCCTTTGATGAGATCAAGGAGGAGAATACTTGTGCACGGAATTCCTGGACTATTCTAAAGGAGAATGAGATTCTCTCTCGGCATTACTCCTCCGCATACACCATAGCACGATGGTATATCGGGGTGGAGCAATCACACCCTATATGATAAGGTGTGCTCTATGATGAGTACTGCTGAGTTACCTTTTTCCTTTTGGGAGTTATGCACTTGAGAAGCTGCATACCTATTGAATAGGGTTCCAATCAAATCAATTGCCTACCACTTCATATGTGATATGGAAGGGAAGAGCCCATATCTTAAGTTAGTTAAGATTTGGGGTTGTCCAGCCTATGTCTGAAAAGCAAATTCCGGACAAGCTCGAGGCAAGGTCAGTTATGTAGAACTGGAAAGGTTCCAGCTATACAAACTGCAGCTGATGATTTGATAGAACCAAAGGATTCAGTAGATACCAACGAACCCCAGCCTCTCCGCCGATCTAGTAGGGTTCCTCACCCACCTGAGAGATACTTCTGTTTCTCTATGACAGTGGGAGCGAGGATTGCATCATGAGATGATGACCCAACTAGTTTCCAGCTGGCCATCAGGAGTAAGACTCTGTAAGAATGGCTGGATGCTTAGCGATCTGAGATGGAATCCTTATACACCAACAAAGTATGGACTTTAGTTGCTATATCTGAAGGGTTAAATCCCCATCAGGAGCAAGTATATCTTGAGAAGATTACTTGGTGTAGATGGAAAAGTTGAGACTTTCAAAGCTAGACTTGTTAAAAGTGTGCATCATTGACCAGGTGTGGATAATGATGAAACCTTTTTCAAGTAGCTATGCTTAAGTCCATCCAGATCCTACTTGTCACGGCTACATACCTTGACTACGATATCTGGTGGTTGGGTGTCTTGACTGCTTTTCTAAATGATATTTTGGAAGAGAGCGTCTATAAGTACACAACCAGAGGGCTTCGTAGACAGTGGGAGCAGCGGAAACGTGTGCAAGATGCTTTATTTGATAAAGCAGGCATCGCGGAGTTGGAACATCTGTTTTGATGAAGTAGTCAAAGAGTTTGACATCATCAAAATGGTAGATGAACCTTGTATAAACAAAAAGGTAGTAGGGAGTATGGTGGTGATCCTCGTAGAGTACGTGGATGACATACTCTTGATAAGAAAGGAGTTTCTTATGCTACGCTCGATCAATCTCCGCTTATCACAATGATTCTCCATATAGGATCATGATGATACCTGCTAAATCCTGAGTTTTGGATCTATGAGATAGATCTAAATGGATGTTAGGATACTCACTAGTTGTAGTGAGATGGTATCAATCGATCCTGGGGAGAATCGCTGGAAGGGTTCCAGTGTGATAAAGACGACTGAATGTCAGTCGCAGGCATTGTCTTTACCCTCAGTAAAGGGACGGTATGTTGGAAGAGTTCCAAGCTAGATACCGTGGCATACTAGACGATAAAGGCTGGATACATCGCTACTTAAGATGCTACCAAAGTGGCTGTCTGGGTGTATATTGGTTCATGAGATGAACTTAGTTCCTCCCATTGTGTGACAATGGAGTTGTGGCTTATGCCAAGGAACGTCCGTCCCATCAGTGATCCAGACATATTCTAAGGCAGTATCACTTGATCATGGAGATGGTTGATCTCCAGGGAGATCGAGGTTAGGAGAGTAGACTCAGAGGACAACACAGCGGATCCACTCACAAAGGCCTGTTCCCAGAGAGAGATTTTTATGGGATGGTTGAGTATGAGATACTACAACCACTGCTACAGATGGCCCTAGTGCAAGTGGGAGATTGTTAGTTATATGTATGCCCTAGAGGCCGTTACTGTACATAGGATGTATATTGTAGTGGATGCTGGGACATATATAGGGAGGACTTTCTTGCTCGACATGATAGTATGCTATCTGGTTACCCTTTACCTTAACGTGTATACTGATTGTCTCTCTGTTACATGTTGGTAAAGCCCTTAGGATGTGTGCTTGACTACCTGGACTATGATGCGGATCATACTAGTGGGGACATGGTAGTCCATAAGTACATCCTTCAAAGTCCTTAGTCGTGGGTGTATCGAGACGGGGCATCGATATACCAGAGTAGACTAGCGTGTACCTTCTCGACCCATACAGATGGGTGATGGATGATCCCATATCCATTGGTGTTTGACATCAGAGATGATATACGGGTGCTCAGTAGAGACTGGGTACACTGGAAGGACTCGCCGAGAACTCCCAGATGGTATTATACCTCACGTCAGATGGCAGTTCTCTGGTGACACTGGTACAGAGTAGTCTGTTGACCCGAGATCGTCATAGAGTCTTGTGTGGTTCCCACTGTGCTTTGATTTCCATCTTACCACGTCCAAGAGGGCGTGCAAAACGGTGGTTTTTGGGTACAGTCCCGAGTCACATGGAGGCAATGAGCGATAGGAGGGGATTCGTCTCTCCCGGTATAGGGAGTTGATGTTGCGCTGTGTTCGATTGGCTATAACCGGAAATCCCTGGCCAGGGTTGCTGAGATTTACTGGTAAGTGTTACCTGTAGTTTCTCGAATTGTTATAGACCTCATATCGACACGACTTATCGAGCTATTGGGGTCTGACGTTTACCACCCCTAGGCGAGATATGCGACATATCATACGATCAGACCGGACTGTACGGTAGTGTTACTGGTTGGATTCACTGGAGTGTGAGCGGGCTTGCTCGTCGATCTTCAGATCGCTCAATACCCGGGTGGCCGTTACGTTTAGCAGACCGCTTGCGGCTTGTGGGTGTTTGATATGATCATCACCTGCTGCCGGCGTATTGACGAGTCTTTAGAGTCCTACACAGAGGTTTCCTGGCTCAAGCGAAACGAAATAGGAGCGCATATGAGATATGTGCGGGACCGAGAATAATACGAGTATGTGATACTGTATTCGATTCTCGCGATGTGACATTGATCGGTTATATGCGATATAGCCGGGTTATCGGATCAAGTGTTGATTCGATAAGATGTTACTAATGATACCAGTCGGTTATGTGCGTCATGACCGGATCGTTAAATCAAGTGTTGATTTAATGATTTAATGCATAATTATATATTTGATATATTACTTTGCATTAACTAGTATCGGTTCACTTTAAATGGATTTTCTCGCTCGGTTGTGCGCATTGTATATGCGATATATTTTTGTGCACTTGATTGTATCATGTTTGATGATGCATGCAACATTGGTTAGTGTAAAGAATTAAACCTAGGTTAAGTATATGGTTAAGGTTTCTATTTATTTGTCCATTCATTTATCTTTTTATTTGGATTAAAATGAAATGACAAAAGAAAACAAAATGGTTATCATTCTTTCTTTCTTTCATGAAACTTGATGAAGCTTCATGAAGCTTTGACCATATGACCATTTTGTCTTTTAGCTTAACCCTAACCATTGCACTTAACCATGATTGATTCTCTACACCTAACCATGGTTCTAATATGATAAGTATTCATTTCTTTTCTAATTTTAATTAACTTATCATAATTAGCTTCTTCTTCTTCTTCATTTTCTTCACATGAAGAAAGCTTGCTCCATTAATGGCAAGTGATGAAAAAGAGTGAGAAATCCAAAACTAAAGTCTACCCACTTCCTATTTCTTCATCCTCTACCTCTTGCCAAGTAGTAGAGTGTGTTTCCTTTACAAGTTTTCACGGTTTGGTGAAGGTGGAGCTTGATCTAGCGATGACTCGACGTAGATCATCTTCGGCATGGACATCGACGACCTAGCTCGCCTATTCTCCGATGAAGCCGACGCTAGAGCCCGGATTTGATTTGGACAGCGGAGAGGACTTCGTTGCGGAGCTATGGAGGTGGAGCACCGGATCTACAAAGGTTGTATTTCCGTATTCCCTTAGTTAAGTGTTAAATAGTTTATTGTTTCGCCTAGATTTCTAGCCGACGATCCGTAGTCGGGTTTCTCGGCACCTAGATTTTTTGAAATTGGCATGGTTGATGCCTTGTGAGACCTCATTAGGGTGCCTAGGAACCCTACAAATGGCTCTCCTAGACACAGCACGATGTCAACCCCCAATACCGGGAGAGACAAATCCTGTCTAACCGTCACTGCCTCCAAGTGCTTCGGGACTGCACCCAACTACTACCTGTTTGCACGACTCCTTTGAGCCGTGGTAGGGTAGTAATCTAAGTACAGTGGGAACACTCTCGAGGCGAAGTGACAGTGTCAAGTCAGCGGACTAAGCTGTACTCATGTCACCTGGGAACTGATAACTGACGATAGGTATAATACCATCCATCAGTTCCCGACGAGTCCTGTCCAGTTTACTCGTAACCTAACGAGCACCCGCATACTATCTCCAGTACGACGTACTGATGGCTGTGGGACAGACCACCTCCCGTGCTGGGATGAGAAGCGTATACGCTAGTCTACTCCGGAGTATCGATGCCCTGTCTCGATAGTCCTACGACTAGGGACCTGTATAAGGATGTGCTTATAGATTACCCAGCCCCCACAAGTATGACTGCCATCACAACGCTGGTAATCAAGCAAAGATCCTAAGGGCTCTACTAATATGTATAAGCGATATGCTAAAAGAAACACATGCACATATTGAAGTAGAAACAAACCAAGTAGCATACTACTATTTTGAGCAAGATTGTCTATACAACCGTGAATATCCCAAGCTTCCATTAGGTAATATACAATCTAGTATGATACAGTAATGGCCTCTAGGGCATATACACTAACAATCTCCCACTTGCACTAAGGCCATGTACTGGCGTATCGAAGACCTATCATCTCGATCAGCCGCTCGAACTGAGTCTGGGGTAGGGCCTTCGTGAGTGGATCTGCAGTGTTGTTCTCCGTATTTCCTCTCTTCACCTCGATCTCCCGGCGAACTACGATCTCCCTGATCAGGTGGTACCGCCTCAAAATGTGCCTGGACTTCTGATGGGACCTTGGTTCCTTCGCTAAAGCTATAGCTCCGTTGTTGTCGCAATACAGCGGTATTGGATCAACAATGGTAGGAACCACCTGAAGCTCCGTGAGGAACTTCTTTATCCAGACAGCTTCCTTTGCGGCATCGCAAGCAGCTATGTACTCCGCTTCCATAGTTGAGTCAGCAACGGTCTCCTGCTTGGAACTCTTCCAGCAAACCGCCCCTCCATTGAGGGTAAAGACATAACCCGACATGGACTTGGAGTCATCCTTGTCACTCTGGAAGCTGGAGTCAGCAAAGGCCTCGAGCTGGAGGTCTTTTCCGCCATACACCAAGAATATCTCCTTAGTCCTTCTCAGGTACTTGAGAATGTTCTTTACCGCTATCCAGTGTTTCTCCCCTGGGTCCGACTGATACCGGCTTACAACGCTCAATGCGTATGCTACATCTGGTCTGGTACATAACATCACATACATTATAGAGCCTACCGCAGAAGCGTAGGGTATAATAGACATGCGATCCCTTTCCAAATCAGTCTTGGGAGACATCTCTTTGGAGAGGGTGATCCCGTGACAAGCCGGTAAATTACCGCGCTTGGAATCTTCCATACTGAATCTTTTCAGTATGGTGTCAATGTACCTGGACTGTGAAAATCCCAACATTCTTTTAGATCTATCACGATAGATCTGGATCCCCAGAATGTAGTTGGCATCGCCCAGGTCCTTCATTGAGAACCTCTGCGACAAGAATCCTTTGACTGACTGTAGCATAGGAATATCATTTCCTATTAGGAGAATGTCATCCACGTACATGACGAGGAATACCACAGTTCTTCTTACAATCTTACTGTAAATGCATGGTTCATCTGGGTTTTTGATAAAGTCGAATTCCTTGACAGTATCATCAAAGCAGATGTTCCAACTCCGTGATGCCTGCTTCAGTCCATAAATGGACTTGAGCAACTTGCACACTCTACCGCTGCTCCCACTCTGAATGAATCCCTCCGGCTGATCCATATAGACCCACTCTTCTAAATTTCCATTTAGGAAAGCCGTCTTTACATCCATCTGCCAGATTTCATAATCGTGGAAGGCAGCAATGGCAAGAAGGATCCGAATGGATTTCAGCATAGCCACTGGAGAAAAGGACTCGTCATAGTCCAAACCAGGTCTTTGACGAAAACCTTTTGCAACAAGTCTAGCTTTATAGGTCTCAACCTGCCCATCAACACCAACCTTCTTTCTGAAGATCCATTTGCATCCTACGGGTTTTACCCTTTCTTGAGCAAAGTCCAAAGTCTAAACTTTTTTGGTTTACATAGACTCCATCTCGGCCCGCATTGCATCCAGCCATTTTACCGAGTCACCGCTCTGAATGGCTTGCTGGAAGCTAGTAGGCTCACCATAATCCATAGTGCAATCCTCTCTATCCCCGTCTATGAGAAAACCGTAGTATCTCTCGGGCGGATGAGACCGCCTACTACTCCTGCGGAGTGGCGTAGGGATGTCCGGTTCTCTTGAAACATCTGGTTCCTTCAAGCTTTCAGTAATAGCTTGTGGCTCTGGAATTTCTTCCAGTTCTATTGCGCTCCCACTTATCTGATTTTCTAAAAATTCAGTTTCCAAGAAGCGGGCATGCTGAGAAACAAAAACCTTTTGTTCCTCTGCGGAATAGAAAAGATACCCCCTGGAGTTCTTTGTGTATCCCACAAACTTACACAGTACTGAGCGTGCCTCGAGCTTGTCCGCATGCTGCTTTTTTACAAAAGCTGGACATCCCCATGTCTTAAGGTACTTGAGACAGGGTTTCTTCCCACTCCACATCTGATATGGGGTGGTAGGCACAGTCTTGGTTGGAGCCTTGTTCAAGAGATATGCAGCTGTTTCTAGTGCATAACCCCAGAAAGATCGCGGCAACTCAGCTTTACTCATCATGGAACAAACCATATCCAATAGGGTTCGATTCCTCCTTTCCGATACACCATTGTGTTGTGGTGTGTATGGAGGAGTAAGCTGAGAGAGAATTCCATTCTCTTTTAAGTAGCCCAGAAACTCGGCACTCAAGTATTCACCACCTCGATCAGATATCAATGCCTTGATACTTTTGCCTGTTTGTTTTTCAACTTCATTCTTGTATTCCTGAAATTTCTCAAAGGCCTCGGATTTGTGCTTCATCAAGAAGACATGTCCATACCTAGAGAAATCATCTGTGAAAGTAATGAAGTATGAATAACCACTTCGCGCATGTGTAGACATTGGACCATACACATCACTGTGTATGAGTCCCAAGAGCTCGCTTGCTCTTTCTCCGTGTCCAGTGAACGGAGTCTTTGTCATCTTTCCCATGAGACAAGATTCACAAGTGGCATAAGACTGATACTCGAACGGATTCAAGTATCCCTCTTTATGTAACTTTGTCAACCGTGTTTCATTAATGTGACCCAGTCTACAATGCCATAAGAAAGCCTGATTTAATTCCGGAGACATTCTTTTAAGTGTGTTCTGGACACTGAAAACCTGAGCTTGATTTAACACGTATATTCCGTTTTGTAATGTACCTGACCCAATCAGAACTTGATTTAGGTGGATGTTTACTACATCACTTACAAAAGTAAAATCATATCCTTCCTTAGAAAGTAAGGATACATATATGATATTACAAGTCGCACCTGGTACATAAAAACAGTCGCGTAGAATCAATATCTGCCCAGTTGTCAGTCCGAGATGATATTCCCCTACGGATTCAGCATACATGCTCATTCTGTTAGCAACCCTGAGATTCATATCACCTTTCTTGATAACCCTACGGTTTCTTAGAACCTGTAACGAATTACAGATGTGAGATCCTGATCCGGTATCCAATACCCAGGAAGTAGGGTTAACTGACATACAGTTCTCTATTACAAACACACCCGAAGCCGAAGCCACAACATGCTTCGAATTCTGGCTACTGGCTATACTAGCCCTGTAATCCTTCTGCCAATGTTCATTCCTGTAACAATAGGAACATCCCACTTTTACTACATCCAGTCCCGAAACTTCTGCCCTTCCCTTTCCTTCTACTTCCCTGGTTTCCTTCAGGGTAGAAGGTAAAGACTGTAGAATCAAGTCAGTATCTGACCTGTTCTTCAACGTGGTCTTCAGGTCCGAGAGCTCAAAAGAGCTGGTCTCTGTAAGGACGTTGTCCCCTACAGATGACCTGATAGCCAACCTCGCTGGAAGCAATTCGTTCGAGGTCTCATATCTTGCAATACGAGATTGCTCTCCATATAAATCTTTGTTATGGAGGAAGATAGAAACTAAGTCCATCTTCTCGTGCTGCCTCTGGTATGCACCATCAACTGAGGCTAACACGAGGCACTTGGCTTTCGCATATTCCTTTTCCGATGTCTTGCGGATACGAATATCCATGACAGGGGAAACTGGACCTGGGACGGCAGGGGTTGGATTAGTCAAGAGGTGTCCCAGCTTGTCATGGGCAATGGACATCTGGACAGACCTTTGCCAGTCATAACAGTCAGATTCAGTCATTTTATTATCTAGATGTAACCTAGGTGCGGTCACTAGGTCGCTGCAATTAAGAGAGAGAGAAGAAAACACTCAGCATGATACTCTTGCAAGTTTAGATTGGTTTTTAATTTATCTAAACAGGATGGTTCCCACTGTCTCTCGAATCCCTCCTCAAACCATAAAGGAAGAATTAGTCAGGATCAATCTCACCGTACAATACTTGCTTAACCGTTCAGCCAGGTCAGTGTCGGTACTTCGAGGGAGGTTTTCCAACGCTTTCGCGAAGTTCCTTAATTAAGTAACCTCTTTTCCCTGTGGGCGTAGCCCCGCTAACACCTTTCTAGACACCTACTTGGTTTGTAGCATTGATCGTTAAGTGAGAAAGTTCCCGAGGAGTAGCATATACTCACAGTAGGATCGGGATCCAAATATCATCGCGTGACAAAACTGAAGGAATCTTACCAGAATCATCACACTCCAAATGGTATGCAGCGCTATCAAGTTTCAGTACTTTTGAAACTCCCGATGTGGATTTTTGCCCCATGCTCTTATGACCTTGATGAAGGTCAACAAATCATAAGTCACATGTCAAGTTCTACCCGTCATTATCCAGGTTAATTTGAACCCACCCGTACATACCCTTGACGAAGGTCAACAAGGTAATACGACTATCCCAAACCAACGCATCTATCTATGTTACATATGAACACCCAACAGCTACCAATCACTGTGCCTTGACGAAGGTCAACAAACATAGCTTGAATACTGTTGAATATCCATACAAAATGATAGAAGGCTACGAATGGTTTTGTCGAAACCGTGAACGTAGTGAACTTGATATAATCGATGGAACGAGATAGCTTTTAAAAGGAGTGGTTCAAGCTCCGCGTTTAAAATGCTGGTTTTTGAAAAGAACCGAGTGGTTTTCAAAGTGTTCCAACGACTTTTACTTGGTTTATTTTCTTGCATTAGTTCTTTTAATGCGTCCCATCATTTAATCCTACCATTGCAGAAAACAACCAAAATATGTCGTACGCTTATGCCATTCGCATTCGCCACGGGGCCCCATCATCACCCGTTAGGTTACTTAACTAACGACAGAGCGGGGGCTGGGCTAGCGCAGCTGAAAAACATAAGTAACGCCTAAATAGATATCATATATAGATATATAGCAATGATAGCCATTACAGATCACAGATGAACACTTTGGATATACTAGGAATCCGCGATTCGTTCGAGCCTGCAACGAAAAGCGGATTACACGGTCGCGATGAATAGCCAAACCCCACCCTAGACCCCTACGGGTGCGGCAAACTACCCGCCAAGTACCCGAAGCGAAGCAACCTCCCTCAACACCGTGAGTGGGCCACTCGGCACTTCGAGGTACCCGGTAGTTTGTGCACCCCACCTCGGGTCTATCCTAGGAGCAAAAA
Source organism: Agapanthus africanus (assembly GCA_030015575.1). Lineage (NCBI taxonomy): Eukaryota > Viridiplantae > Streptophyta > Magnoliopsida > Asparagales > Amaryllidaceae > Agapanthus > Agapanthus africanus. The sequence goes on along the minus strand of JASDDO010000018.1, from coordinate 35,424,801 downwards.
CAGTAAAAAGAAATTATACAATGACGGCTACAACCCCGACCCGGTTGTGCGGCCATACAAATAATATTACATCAATTTACAAATTTTACAATGAATGAAAGAAAAAGAAACTCTCATCTCACATCCATTCCAGGCTATTCATCCGCGACAATCCACCGAGTTCATATACACAAACCATCAACATTACAGATCACAGATATGTATAACCCCCACTAATTGACTTATAGCGATTAGTAGACGTTCAATACGTATATCACATCACAGATAATATCCATTAGCTAAAATGTACGGAATACCGATCAAAATGCAGATTTTTAACCACCCCAAAAGTCAATTTGCTCTCTAGAAAATCTGGGTGGAAAAAACATGCATTAAAAATCCCAAAACATCCAAACTAAAATTCTGCAGAAAATCCGATCCAGTGCCGAGTCAAAACGGCGGCGGAACCACGGCAATAAGCATGTCATTGCCGCGGAACCGTGGTCGTTTGATCGAATCACTGGTTCGTTTTTCTGCAGTAGTTTCACAAAACCCTGAGACGATTTTTCATATATTTTAAATCACTTTTTGAGCAGTATGAAAATCGACAGAAACCAGAGGTTTTTGCGGATGTGTTTTGCGACTTTTTTCCGATCGATGTTCTAAACACTTTGCTAACTTACTAGTTTATGTTTAGCTAGGCTCTGATACCACTGTAAGTCCACGTTGCTCATCCCGGTTCTTACGGGGAGGTGGAAACGAAAAAAAACCATGATTTGGCGCAAGGCAACATGGACTTAAAGCACGGATCTTTGCTAAACTAGAAACTAGTAAACTACTAGAGGCTATAACTACTATGCTGTAGAAAATATACCTCACGAAACCGGTCCTTCGGGTCTTCATTCCGCTGTCCCGCTCATCCATCCAAGCCCCAAGCGTCGATCCGGACCTTGGGCACCTCCGCGGCCTTCTTGAGTCGAAGACGATCCACCCGAGAGATGTACACCGAGCTCCACCTCAAGCCGAGGCAACTAGGGCAAAGAGATAGCTAGTCAAGAAGCCCAAGGATGTGTAGAGGAGATATATGGATGTGTTTGTCATAGTGGGATCTTTTTCTCTCAACACATGAGATCAAAAGATAGAATCAAGAGGAGGAAGAAGGAGGAGAACTTAACAACCATGAGAGCTCATTTTCTTTTCTTCTCATGAGAAAGAGCAAGAGAGAGAAAATGAGAATGAATTATGAGCTAAAGAAAATGAGCCATGGTTCAATAATGCAAAAACATTATCATTACTAATCCCATCAAGATAAAGTTGATGGCTACATTGAAATGACCATTTTCATAATCAAAAGAAAAAGAAAATCAAAAGAAGAGTGTAGATCTCTCATGAAGGTCAATGGTCAACCCCGGTCAACCGGTCAACAAAGTCAAGAGATGTCATGGTGGTCAAATGGTCAATGCAATTAGCCATCATATAATTATCACTAATAGGATTAGTAAACAATGTCCCCGGCTCATAATGGTTTTGACCGTACCAACTGTCAAAACCCTAATGAGGCACCTCCTCCTTCTCCACTCCGCAAATCTGTGCATACACACCCGCATCCGCATTCCGTAGAATACGAATGCACAGAAGACAAAACAAATCCATCTGTGCAATACTAGAATCCGGCTTAAACCAAAGCCCACTAGTATTGCCTGCTCGAACAACATACGCACACAAGTGTACGCAAGTGATCGCAGCCCTGCCGTAAAACCATACGGCCTCTACACATTTCGCTCAGTGCAGGGAAACTCTCTGTGTGGGACTCTAAAGACTCGACACTACGCTGGCAGTGGGTTTAACCACAGACCGCAAGCGGCATTAGCTGTACGTAACGGTCCCCAGGTAGATGTCGATAAGAAGGCCGATGAGGTAAACCCATCCGAACTCCTACTGAGCCTGTATGTGACAATCTCCGTACAGTCCGGTCTGTTCGTCTGATACATCGCATGGCGGGCCTAGGGGGTGGCGAACGTCAGTCCCTTAATAGCGGTACAAGTCGTGTCGGAGTGTAGCCCAAAACACCCTGAGATAACACTGGAAACCTACCAGTATATCTCGCTTGCCCTGGCCAGGGACTACTCGTGTAATGGCTCTCCTAGACACAGCGCGATGTCAACCCCCAATACCGGGAGAGACGAATCCTGTCTAACCGTCACTGCCTCCATGTGCTTCGGGACTGCACCCAACTACTACCTGTTTGCACGACTCCTTTGAGCCGTGGTAGGGTAGTAATCTAAGTACAGTGGGAACACACTCGAGGCGAAGTGACAGTGTCAAGTCAGCGGACTAAGCTGTACTCATGTCACCTGGGAACTGATAACTGACGATAGGTATAATACCATCCATCAGTTCCCGACGAGTCCTGTCCAGTGTACTCGTAACCTAACGAGCACCCGCATACTATCTCCAGTACGACGTACTGATGGCTGTGGGACAGACCACCTCCCGTGCTTGGATGAGAAGCGTATACGCTAGTCTACTCCGGAGTATCGATGCCCTGTCTCGATAGTCCTACGACTAGGGACCTGTATAAGGATGTGCTTATAGATTACCCAGCCCCCACAAGTATGACTGCCATCACAACGCTGGTAATCAAGCAAAGATCCTAAGGGCTCTACTAATATGTATAAGCGATATGCTAAAAGAAACACATGCACATATTGAAGTAGAAACAAACTAAGTAGCATACTACCATTTTGAGCAAGATTGTCTATACAACTGTGAATATCCCAAGCTTCAATTAGGTAATATACAATCTAGTATGATACAGTAATGGCCTCTAGGGCATATACACTAACAGAATCCATCCTTTCGCCAGTAATTCGTCCAACTGTGTTCGGACTTCCTTCAAACCTTCCGGACTTAAACGATAGGGTGCTTTGATCACCGGTTGTGCTCCTGGTACTAAATCAATACTGAATTCAAGAGCTCGATCGGGAGGCAAACCTGATATATCGTTAGGAAATACATCATCGAACTCTCGAACCACATCTGGTCTTGATTCTTCCTCTGCTTGAGCTGCTGCAACTACTGCTTCTCTTGGCTTCGCTTTGTAGGTAGTTGGCTCCAGTGTACGGTCTCCGCTTTTGAAATAGAAGACCGGATGGTCTGGGATCTCGAATACTACCCTCCTTTGACGACAGTCTATGGTAGCATAAAAAGTTCCAAGCCAATCCATTCCTAGAACCACATCGAAGTTCGGTATGTCCAGAACTTTGAAGTCAGCATAAAACTCTCGACTGCAGACGACGACTGGACACATGCTGTATCCCATAGTTGCCTTTAGAACGCCATTTCCGGAACTGACATTCCAGATGGATACAAGCGGTGAGACTGGAATCGCATGGGTTCGGACAAACTGTTGCGACATAAAGCAGTGTGATGCTCCAGTATCAAACAGTGCAAGTGCAGGGATTGAAGATACTAAGATTGTACCTAAGGTATGTGGGAATTGTTTTAGGTATAGGAAATATGTAACTAAGTAGTAGAATAGAAAAGAAAAGTTTGAAAAGAAAAGTTTACCAGTGATGACTTGGCCAGTGGCCTCAGTTTCTTCCACGGACATTGTGAATGCCTGGCGCCTTGGTACATTCCTCCTGGCCTGAAGAGAATTCCTCGGAACGTTCCTTTAAGCTTGATGGAACTGATGAGGAGGTGGTGCAGCTTGTGGTCCTCTGGGTGGTGGAGGTAGTGCAGGTCTGGGAGCAGGTGCCTGAAGAGCTGGTCGCCGCGGATAAGTAATTGCTGGCCTGGGTGCAGCAACTGGGTTCTGTCTTTGGGGAAAAGACCCAATATCGTGAGTAGCTGAGCCGCAGACTAAGCAAAGGCAGTTGGCTCGACGGCAGTCCTTTATCATATGTCCAGTTCTCTTGCAGTAGGTCTAAAAGGCTGGGCTGGGACGATGGGTTGGTACTCCGGGTCGCCTTGGCACGAAAGGTGGCCTGGACGAGGCTCCACCTGCCATCTGGTTGGCAAGGCGCTTAACTCCTGCAGACTGAGGTCTGCCCCTTTCTTTTATCACTGCCTCATAGCTCCGGGCAGCTTCTAGAGCATCTTCATGAGTCAAAAATTTGCCCGTGGCTAGAGCAGCCTGAATCTCCGTGTCCAGTCCTTGTTGAAAGCGACGGGCTCTGATCTCGTCCGTCGATATCAAGTGTGCCGCGAATCTGTTTAAAGATTGTGTTAGCTGTGTAGTATGTGATATTTAAAAATTGAACTATTGTGACATATCTTACCGGCTTAACATGGTGAATTCAGCGTCGTATTCATCTACTGATTTGTCCCACATTGAACCCTATTGTAGATGAATGAACTGCTGCTCCATTGCAAACCTGGCAGTCACAGGGAAGTATTTCGCGTCGAACTTCTCACGAAAAGTCTTCCATTCAATCGGCTGTACCAGACGGCTTTCTTCCGCCTTCCACCAGTTGGGAGCATTATCCGTGAGCTGTAGTTTTGCTACACAGACCCAAGCGATGTCTGGCACTTGAGCTGCTGCCAGATCGTCTTCGATGCTTTGTGCCCATTCTTCCGCTTCAAGAGGGCTTCCTTTTCCAGAGAACTGTTTGGGATGTAAAGCCCTGAATTGCTTTACTCCCGGTGTGTCGGTCTCAGGACGGTTCAGAAGTTGTTGTTGTCCCTCGAGAAGGCTGCGAATCGCCTCAAGTAGCACTGTTTGCTCGGTGGGTGGTGCAGGAACAGCTGGTGTGAGAGGTAGTGCTGAATGCGTGTTGTTGACATTGGTGCTGGTGTTGTTCGGGGAATCCATAACCTTGAAGAAAAATTTGGGCTGGGACAGATTCAAATACATGAAATGATAAGATTCAAGAAATAGAAATTTGTAGGATTCAAGAAACATGAATTGTAATGAATGTTTTAGTTGCCGGTTCTTGTGTTATATTGCTTAGGTTGTTCACGCAGACCAGAACTGCATGATAGGGATTCATACAGCTCTGACCTGCATGGGCCACCAACAAACCTGTCACGCCCCGCTTCCCAGTGTACGGCGAAGGGGACGTGACGAGGTCCGCTACGTATGTACTCAGAAGTACATACGCTAAGCGTATCTAAGAAATATAAAGTAAATCACAAGAGACAAGAGATATAGAAATAACAGCAACTTTATTAATAACATTCTTTTGTACAATGCATGAAAAGTAAATACAACAGAAATGAAAAGCGATGCCTAAACAGTGGCATAACAGGAAATGGAAATACTGAATAGAACAAGGTACAATATCTAGAGCTTGGGGTCTTCGTGAAACTGCTCCAAGTCTTCACCGGTGGGCTCGATCTCTGCTGGGTCCAAAGCACCCGACGACATTCAAAGAAGAAAGAAATAGAATGTCGTCAGCGAACAGGTCGCTCGGTAAGTCCCAAAGATAAAGAAGAATTAGAAAGACAGAATAAGAGTATTTTCTAAAGTATTATGTTGTAGAATATTATGGAATATTGTGTTAACGCTGTTGTTTTTAGCTTGGTACAGAAGGAAGCCAGTTTATACGAGAGGGGTCTCTATATGGTAGAGACCAGGGCAAACTGAATGTACACGGAACCGTTTAGCCACGGTACGACAGCAACGGAATATGGTTAGGTGTCTTAATCTGACCAACTCGTGCTACCTTTAACACCTTCCGTACCAATCTACCCCTTAAACCCCGTAGTGTTTTGATAGTATTGTTGTATTGTACTGTGTAAGTTAGATGACCGACCAAAACTATGATATCAATAAACATGTTGTAACTGCATAATCAGGTAAATGGAATAACGGAATAATGGATGTATATCCATGGTTTGATTCAGTCAAGTTGTATAGATTGTTAACTGGATTCTAGGATTCATGTGTTCATATTGAGTTGGAATATTAAAGAATATAGATTGACTTGAATCATATTCAAGTCAGAAATAATCAGACTCAAACCCGATTCAGACTAAAAGAAATGTAATTTGAAGTTCTATAATTGTTAGGGTCATTATTGTAAATTATAAAACTTGAGGGGGTTTTATGTAAAAATACTTTTGTATAGTTTTCAAGATACACCCCAAGTATTTATTATTCGTCTTTATAGTTATAATGAGCGTGATTTTATTTAGTGATATTTCTAGTGAATATATCCTAATAAAGGTACTAATTTGTAATATTGATTTATTTGAAATTCATGGTATTTTAATGTAACTTTTAATCTTGTAATTTTTAGGAAAAGGTGGAAACTTTATCTTATAATAAAATATGTGTTTAAATGATAAATATACATATGTTTATACAAGAATAATTTTTAATAAATATTTTATTTTCCAAAAATCTCATTTTTCATAAATGTCGTATTCTAAACCTTTCGAGACCGAATGCTCCTTGCTCAGGTCTGAAACTCGCACGACTAAGCTCGAGGGTGCACGATAAACCGTACTATCCCTAAAGAGTTCCCCAAAGGTGGGTTGTAGTGGCGCTTTGCAAAGATTTAATAAATACTAATAATTTAGAAAACGGTTTTATAAAAATAAGGTATTTATTTGCAAAAGGGTGTAAATTTCCGTATTTTAGATTCTAGGGTTTCCTAAGCCAACTAGCCTATTTCTAAATGGTCTAAACGACACGTCATTAGAAGCCTCAAATCGCCTCTTCACAGCCAAATGCGGCCAGATAAGTGCCAGGTGAGTGGGAGGCTCTCCACTACAAGTAGTGGTCCTAATTAAGTAACCACTCGCCTTAGACACACTTGCCTAGACACCACAAAGTCAGGTTTAGATAAACGATCGATGTCCATGACATATCGTATTTTCCTATTAAAAGATTTTGTTTTAAAATTGTATACAACTTATAAATTTCAGAAAAGGTTTATAAAGAAAATGGTATTTTAATGTAAATCTTGTTTTATCGTATTCAAAGTTTTCAAGGTAGCGTGTTATGATTTCATATGAGTGTGTGTGGAGGTAGGTCATTACCTCGTGATCTATTTTAAGGTATAGCGATGTTAAAGGGTTAAATGAGATAAACTAAACATGGTGGTATTCAAGTGCGAAAATACTGTATTTTGCAAAAGTTATCATTTCATGTGAGAAACTTTATCCAAATTGATTTTTAAGTGATTAGTAGTCAACATGAGTATGTTTAAGCATTATGCGATTAGTGACAAGTGAGTTTTGATAGAAAAACCGAATCGGAAATCGGTTTGTTCCGATTTCCGTCGGGTTTGAAAAATCGTATTTTAATGGAAGAAAGAAAGGTAGAAAAAGAGGGACTTACGGGTTTGGACAACGCTAGAGAGTGATAGGAAGGTAGTAAGTTTGTCGGTGCGTCGAAAAGTCGTGAAGAGGTCTTAGTACGATCGCCGGGAGTTCGCCGTCGATTTCGGCAGCGCTTCGGCTTTCGCTTGTTTTCCGACGTACCAAGTTCTCTTGAAATTTTTAGAGAGTGGACTTAGGAATGTAGGGTGAGAGGGTAGAGGGTATGGGGGTTTATATAGGGTTAGGCTAGGGTTAGGGTTTTTAATAAAAAAATTATAAAAAATATACAAAATCATTAAAAATTCATTAAATATAGGAGTAAAAGGGATTTATTGGCCAAATGATAACCGATCCAAGCATTTAGAGTATGCAGGAGGGTGGACCAGGTCAAGACCCAACTTTTCTCTGTTGGTGACTTGGCCGTCCGGCCAAGTCCGGCCGGCGGCGCCGGACCGAGTCGGCCGAGTCGCCGGCCGGCGGCGCCGAGTCGGGCCGAGTCATGGGTCCAATGGCTGGGGATTCTTCGGGGGTACAATTTGGTATATTTACTTTTTGTTGTCCAGTACATATTTTGGGAGTTATGGCCCTTTTACCGTTGACTTCCAAAAAAAATTAAAACAAAATAAATACAAAAATAATGTGGGGCATGGGATTCGAACTCTGGTGGCTTGGTTCAGCAATGCAAGGTATTACCAATAAGCTACAAACTCCTTCTTGTAATTATGGAGTGAAATAAATACTTAAAGAGATATCAGCTGCAATAAATACTCCAAGTATACATTGAATTTAAATCAATTCTTTGTACATTAAAATTGGAGTTGTTACAGTCTACCCTCCTTACAAAAATTTCGTCCTCGAAATTTACAACTATTATTTGAGGACTAGTTTACAAAGAGGTGTGGATATCTAGTACGCATTTCATCCTCCCTTTCCCAAGTGGACTCTCCTGGAGTGTCTTTCCTCCACATCACTCGAACCAAGTTAACTTTCTTGTTCCGAAGTGTCTTCACTTTCCTATCCAGGATCTCCACGGGCTGTTGCTCACAAGACAAGTCGGGCTGTATAGTGATCTCGGAATGATCGAGAACATGGCTGGGGTCACTCACATACTTTCTGAGTTGGGATATATGGAACACATTATGCACTCCTTCCAATGAAGGTGGAAGCGGTAATCGGTATGCCACTTCATCTACTCGTTCGAGTATGTCGAACGGTCTAATGTATCTCTGACTCAACTTACCCCGTCTTCCAAATCGGATCACTCCGCGGTTCGGAGATATCTTCAGGAATACGTGATCTCCTAGCTGGAACTCCAAGTGTCGTCTCTTTGCATCAGCCCAGTGCTTCTGTCGATCTTGGGCTATGCGCATTCTTTCCTTGATAGTACGAACCACATCAACAGTCGCTACTATCATCTCTGGTCCAAAAAGTTCCCTATCTCCGATGTCGTCCCAACTTAATGGCGAACGACACTTCCTTCCATACAGTGCTGCAAAAGGTGCCATTCCTATACTTGCTTGGTAGCTGCTGTTGTACGAAAACTCCACAAGATGTAGGTGATCTTCCCACGATCCTTTAAAGTCTAGCATACACGCTCTGAGCATATCCTCCAAGATCTGAATAGTTCGTTCCGACTGACCATCTGTTTGTGGATGATAAGCCGTGCTGAAGTTCAGACTTGTTCCCAATCTTGCTTGCAGACTCTGCCAAAATTGCGATCGGAATCTGGTGTCACGATCGGAGACAATGCAGACCGGTACTCCATGGAGTCTCACAATTTCCTGTATGAGTTCATGGGTATCAGAGATGGTACATTATGAAGAGTTTTAATTCTAAATTAGATTATTACCTCCATGTACTTCTTTGCTAGCGTCTCAGTTGATTGGCCAACTCGAAATGGGATGAAGTGAGCCGACTTTGTGAGTCGATCCATAATGACCCATATGGCATCGTTACCCTTTGTGCTGCGAGGAAGAGCGGTCACAAAATCCATCGTGATGTGTTGCCACTTCCATTCTGGGATTGGTAATGGTTGAAGTAATCCAGCAGTCCTGTGATGTTCAGCCTTTACTTGCTGACACACCAAGCATTTTGCGACGCTTCTGGCTACTTCACGCTTCATTCCATGCCACCAATAATTCTGACGTAGATCTTTGTACATTTTGGTACCTCCAGGATGTACTGAGTAGGGAGAGTTGTGGGCTTCTTTCATTAACTCTTCCCGAACAGGACCTTTTGGTACACACAATCTGCTGCTGTATCTCAAAGATTCGTCTTCATGGATGATGAAATCTGTTCTGAGTCTATTCTCCACTTGTTCTCTGATCTTTTGCAACTTAGCATCGCTGGCTTGAGCTGCTTTGATCTGATTGACAATGGTTGATTGAACTTTTAAATTCATCAAACTTGAAGCATTACCTATCATGACTACTTCAATCTCCATCTGATGCAAGTCTTGTTGAAGCTTCCACCGAGCGGTGAGATTCATTGCTAATGGTTGGCGACTAAGAGCATCAGGTACTACATTCATCTTCCCTGGGTGATATTGCAAGTTGATGTCAAAGTCCGCCATGAGTTCTAACCATCTTCTCTGCCGCATATTCAACTCCTTCTGAGTAAACACATACTTTAAGCTCTTATGATCTGTGTAGATGTTCACTCGTTCACCAAGTAGATAATGACACCAAATCTTGAGAGCAAAGATGACGGCTTCCAACTCCAAATCATGCGTCGGATAATTGCGCTCGTGAATCTTCAGCTGTCTTGAAGCATAAGCCACAACCTTACCGTGCTGATGTAGAACACAGCCTAATCCCTTACCGTATGCATCGTAATGCAGTTCGAATCCTCCAGATTGATCTGGTATGACGAGAATAGGTGCTGATGTCAACCTTGACTTGAGTTCTACGAAAGCTTGTTCGCATGCTTCTGACGACACAAATTCTTCATCTTTACGTGTGAGCTTGGTCAGGGGCGTTGCTATCTTCGAAAAGCCTTCAATAAACCTTCTGTAATATCCAGCTAAACCCAAGAAACTTCGAATATCCTTCACTGACTTTGGTGTAGGCCATTCGTTAACTGCCGAAACTTTCGCTGGATCTACAGAGATTCCTTCTCCTGATACGATATGTCCAAGAAAACCAACTTGATTTAGCCAAAACTCGCACTTGCTGTACTTGGCATAAAGCTGATGTTGTCGAAGAGTTTCCAGGACAATTCGTAGATGTTCTGCATGTTCTTTCCGACTCTTAGAATACACCAGGATGTCGTCGATGAAGATGACAACAAACCTGTCTAAGTACTCCCGGAAAACTTGATTCATAAGGTTCATGAATATTGTGGGTGCGTTGGTCACTCCAAATGGCATCACTAGAAATTCGTAATGTCCAAAGCGAGTTCTGAAAGCTGTTTTGTGAATATCAGCTTCCTTGACCTTCACTTGATGATAACCTGAACGAAGATCCAATTTTGAGAAAACACAAGATCCACTTAGCTGATCGAATAAATCATCGATGCGCGGGAGTGGATACTTGTTCTTTATAGTGACTTCGTTCAAGGCTTTGTAATCGATGCACATTCTGTATGAACCTTCCTTCTTCTTCACAAGTAATACAGGTGATCCCCAACTTGAAGTGCTGGGACGAATCCATCCTTTCGCCAGTAATTCGTCCAACTGTGTTCGGACTTCCTTCAAACCTTCCGGACTTAAACGATAGGGTGCTTTGATCACCGGTTGTGCTCCTGGTACTAAATCAATACTGAATTCAAGAGCTCGATCGGGAGGCAAACCTGATATATCGTTAGGAAATACATCATCGAACTCTCGAACCACATCTGGTCTTGATTCTTCCTCTGCTTGAGCTGCTGCAACTACTGCTTCTCTTGGCTTCGCTTTGTAGGTACTTGGCTCCAGTGTACAGTCTCCGCTTTTGAAATAGAAGACCGGATGGTCTGGGATCTCAAATACTACCCTCCTTTGACGACAGTCTATGGTAGCATAAAAAGTTCCAAGCCAATCCATTCCTAGAACCACATCGAAGTTCGGTATGTCCAGAACTTTGAAGTCAGCATAAAACTCTCGACTGCAGACGACGACTGGACACATGCTGTATCCCATAGTTGCCTTTAGAACGCCATTTCCTGAACTGACATTCCAGATGGATACAAGCGGTGAGACTGGAATCGCATGGGTTCGGACAAACCGTTGCGACATAAAGCAGTGTGATGCTCCAGTATCAAACAGTGCAAGTGCAGGGATTGAGGATACTAAGATTGTACCTAAGGTATGTGGGATTTGTTTTAGGTATAGGAAATATGTAACTAAGTAGTAGAATAGAAAAGCAAAGTTTGAAAAGAAAAGTTTACCAGTGATGACTTGGCCAGTGGCCTCAGCTTCTTCCACGGACATTGTGAAATCCTGCCGCCTTGGTACATTCCTCCTGGCCTGAGGAGCATTCCTCGAAACGTTCCTTTAAGCTTGATGGAACTGACGAGGAGGTGGTGCAGCTTGTGGTCCTCTGGGTGGTGCAGGTAGTGCAGGTCTGGGAGCAGGTGCCTGAAGAGATGGTCGCCGCGGATAAGTAATTGATGGCCTGGGTGCAGCAACTGGTTTCTGTATTTGGGGACAAGACCCAATATCGCGAGTAGCTGAGCCGCAGACTAAGCAAAGGCGGTTGGCTCGACGGCAGTCCTTCATCATATGTCCATTTCTATTGCAGTAGGTACAAAAGGCTGGGCTGGGACGATGGGTTGGTACTTCGGGTCGCCTTGGCACGAAAGGTGGCTTAGACGAGGCTCCACCTGCCATCTGGTTGGCAGGGCGCTTGACTCCTGCAGACTGAGGTCTACCCCTTTCTTTTATCACTGCCTCATAGCTGCGGGCGGCTTCTAGAGCATCCTCATGAGTCAAAAATTTGTCCGTGGCTAGAGCAGCCTGAATCTCCGTGTCCAGTCCTTGTTGAAAGCGACGGGCTCTGATCTCGTCCGTCGGTATCAAGTGTGCCGCGAATCTGTTTAAAGATTGTGTTAGCTGTGTAGTATGTGATATTTAAAAATTGAACTATTGTGACATATCTTACCGGCTTAACATGGTAAATTCAGCGTCGTATTCATCTGCTGATTTGTCCCATATTGAACCTTGTTGTAGATGAATGAACAGCTGCTCCATTGCAAACCTGGCAGTCACAGGGAAGTATTTCGCGTCGAACTTCTCACGAAAAGTCTTCCATTCAATCGGCTGTACCAGACGGCTTTCTTCCGCCTTCCACCAGTTGCGAGCATTATCCGTGAGCTGTAGTTTTGCTACACGGACCCAAGCGATGTCTGGCACTTGAGCTGCTGCCAGATCGTCTTTGATGCTTTGTGCCCATTCTTCCGCTTCAAGAGGGCTTCCTTTTCCAGAGAACTGTTTAGGATGTAAAGCCCTGAATTGCTTTACTCCCGGTGTGTCGGTCTCAGGACGGTTCAGAAGTTGTTGTTGTCCCTCGAGAAGGCTGCGAATCGCCTCAAGTAGCACTTTTTGCTCGGTGGGTGGTGCAGGAACAGCTGGTGCGAGAGGTAGTGCTGAATGTGTGTTATTGACATTGGTGCTGGTGTTGTTTGGGGAATCCATAACCTTGAAGAAAAATTTGGGTTGGGACAGATTCAAATACATGAAATGATAAGATTCAAGGAATAGAAATTTGTACGATTCAAGAAACATGAATTGTAAAGAATGTTTTAGTTGCCGGTTCTTGTATTATATTGCTTAGGCTGTTCACGCAGACCAGAACTGCATGATAGGGATTCATATAGCTCTGACCTGCATGGGCCACCAACAAAACCTGTCACGCCACGCTTCCCAGTGTACGGTAAAGGGGACGCGACGAGGTCCGCTACGTATGTACTCAGAAGTAGATACGCTAAGCGTATCTAAGCAATATAAAGTAAATCACAAGAGACAAGAGATATAGAAATAACAACAACTTTATTAATAACATTCTTTTGTACAATGCATGAAAAGTAAATACAACTGAAATGAAAAGCGATGCCTAAACAGTGGCATAACAGGAAATGAAAATACTGAATAGAACAAGGTACAATATCTAGAGCTCGGGGTCTTCGTGAAACTGCTCCAAGTCTTCACCGGTGGGCTCGATCTCTGCTGGGTCCAAAGCACCTGACGACATTCAAAGAAGAAAGAAATAGAATGTCGTCAGCGAATAGGTCGCTCGGTAAGTCCCAAAGATAAAGAAGAATTAGAAAGACAGAATAAGAGTATTTTCTAAAGTATTATATTGTAGAATATTATGGAATATTGTGTTAACGCTGTTGTTTGTAGCTTGGTACAGAAGGATGCCAGTGTATACGAGAGGGGTCTCTATATGCTAGAGACCAGAGCAAACGGAATGTACACGGAACCGTTAAGCCACGGTACAACAGCAACGGAATATGGTTAGGTGTCTTAATCTGACCACCTCGTGCCACCTTTAACACCTTCCATATCAATCTACCCCTTATACCCCATAGTGTTTTGATAGTATTGTATTGTGTAAGTTAGATGACCGACCAAAACCATGATATCAGTAAACATGTTGTAACTGCATAATCAGATAAATGGAATAACGGAATAATGGATCTATATCCATGGTTTGATTCATTCAAGTTGTATAGATTGTTAACTGGATTCTAGGATTCATGTGTTCATATTGAGTTGGAATATTAAAGAATATAGATTGACTTGAATCATATTCAAGTCAGAAATAATCAGACTCAAACCCGAGTCAGACTAAAAGAAATGTAATTTGAAGTTCTATAATTGTTAGGGTCTTTATTGTAAATTATAAAACTTGAGGGGGTTTTATGTAAAAATACTTTTGTATATTTTTCAAGATACACCCCAAGTATTTATTATTCATCTTTATAGTTATAATGAGCGTGATTTTATTTAGTGATATTTCTAGTGAATATATCCTAATAAAGGTATTAATTTGTAATATTGATTTATTTGAAATTCATGGTATTTTAATGTAACTTTTAATCTTGTAATTTTTAGGAAAAGGTGGAAATTTTATCTTATAATAAAATATGTGTTTAAATGATAAATATACATATTTTTATACAAGAATAATTTTTAATAAATATTTTATTTTCCAAAAATCTCATTTTTCATAAATGTCGTATTCTAAACCTTTCGAGACCGAATGCTCCTTGCGGAGGTCTGAATCTCGCACTACTAAGCTCGAGGGTGCACGATAAACCGTACTATCCCTAACGAGTTCCCCAAAGGTGGGTTGTAGTGGCGCTTTGCAAAGATTTAATAAATACTAATCATTTAGAAAACGGTTTTATAAAAATAAGGTATTTATTTGCAAAAGGGTGTAAATTTCCGTATTTTAGATTCTAGGGTTTCCTAAGCCAACTAGCCTATTTCTAAATGGTCTAAACGACACGTCATTAGAAGCCTCAAATCGCCTCTTCACAGCCAAATGCGGCCAGGTAAGTGCCAGGTGAGTGGGAGGCTCTCCACTACAAGTAGTGGTCCTAATTAAGTAACCACTCGCCTTAGACACACTTGCCTAGACACCACAAAGTCAGGTTTAGATAAACGATCGATGTCCATGACATATCGTATTTTCCTATTAAAAGATTTTGTTTTAAAATTGTATACAACTTATAAATTTCAGAAAAGGTTTATAAAGAAAATGGTATTTTAATGTAAATCTTGTTTTATCGTATTCTAAGTTTTCAAGGTAGCGTGTTATGATTTAATATGAGTGTGTGTGGAGGTAGGTCATTAGCTCGTGATCTCTTTTAAGGTATAGCAATGTTAAAGGGTTAAATGAGATAAACTAAACATGGTGGTATTTAAGTGCGAAAATATGGTATTTTGCAAAAGTTATCATTTCATGTGAGAAACTTTATCCAAATTGATTTTTAAGTGATTAGTAGTCAACATGAGTATGTTTAAGCACTATGGAATTAGTGACAAGTGAGTTTTGATAGAAAAACCGAATCGGAAATCGGTTTGTTCCGATTTCCGTCGGTTTTGAAAAATCGTATTTTAATGGAAGAAAGAAAGGTAGAAAAAGAGGGACTTACGGGTTTGGACAACACTAGAGAGTGATAGGAAGGTAGTCGGTTTGTCGGTACGTCGAAACGTCGTGAAGAGGTCCTAGTACGATCGCCGGGATTTCGCCGTCGATTTCGACAGCGCTTCACCTTTCGCTCGTTTTCCGACGTACCAAGTTCTCTTGAAATTTTTAGAGAGTGGACTTAGGAATGTAGGGTGAGAGGGTAGAGGGTATGGGGGCTTATATAGGGTTAGGCTAGGGTTAGGGTTTTTAATAAAAAAAATTATAAAAAATATACAAAATCATTAAAAATTCATTAAACATAGGAGTAAAAGGGATTTATTGGCCAAATGATAACTGATCCAAGCATTTAGAGTATGCAGGAGGGTGGACCAGGTCAAGACCCAACTTTTCTCTGTTGTTGACTCGGCCGTCCGGCCAAGTCCGGCCGGCGGCGCCGGACCGAGTCGGCCGAGTCGCCGGCCGGCGGCGCCGAGTCGGGCCGAGTCATGGGTCCAATGGCCGGGGATTCTTCGGGGGTACAATTTGGTATATTTACTTTTTGTTTTCCAGTATATATTTTGGGAGTCATGGCTTTTTTACCGTTGACTTCCAAAAAAAATTAAAACAAAATAAATACAAAAATAATGTGGGGGCATGGGATTCAAACTCTGGTGTCTTCGTTCAGTAATGCAATGTATTACCAATGAGCTACAAGCTCCTTCTTGTAATTATGGAGTGAAATAAATACTTAAAGAGATATCAGCTGCAATAAATACTCCAAGTATATATTGAATTTAAATCAATTCTTTGTACATTAAAATTGGAGTTGTTACATGGGCTATTCTCAGTACTGTCTCAGATATTGATGCTACTTGTATAGGGGGAAATCCATCCATGGGCTATCTAAGGGCTTGCACCATGCAAGCCTTATATAGTAGTTCTTCTCATCTGCCATTGCTTTCAAATTGTTGGATGTTCAAAATGCTTCTGTCAAAAAAATATTTGTTCATCTCTCTGAACAAGTAAGTCGTACTAAATTAGTAAAGAACGGATTCAAGGAGCGCATCAAGATGGGTCGAATAGACAAACCACCCACTTGGATCTCGTGACTCACATTAGGGAGGTGAATCTTCAGCACTAATCCTTCATCATAAAGGATTGAATCTTCAGCACTAATCCTTCATCACAAAAACCCAAAATATGCATCTTAGTTCTTTAATGCTCAATTTTTCATATATCTTATTCTCAAGTTGCAACTTCCAAGTAACTAAGCAAGTATTATTTCATAAGTTTAAAATCATGTTATATCAGTTACTTTATATTTTATTTAAATACTTCGTATAGTCTATGTGACGAGAAGATTCAATCGTGTGATAACCGATGGAAGGCTTACCCCCGACAGCCGAAACACACACATACAATAAGAATACACAACAAACGCGTCATTAGAGAGTGATTCAAGATGTTCAAGTTAAAACCAATATATGATACTCGATGATAATATGAAACTTTCATATTCTCATCGATACTCATATATGAAACTAAAAGCACCTCTTAGTCCCCGTCTATCGGTTAACATACGTTCGATGTTCGTCGTGACATAGAACTATACGAAGGTTGTTAAATATCGGACGGTATAGCTCGATACTAACAACCGCCGTATAGTCTATGTGACGAGAAGATTCAATCTTATGATAACCGATAGATTTGTCCCGTATGGACAAGTTAGGAATGTATAAAGCAAACACCTTCATTCACTTGTGTTTTCATCCGTTTCGAGATATTTCGTCGGTAGCTTTCTGCTGGTTCTCCGTGTACAAAGATAGATTAGATGTTCATTTCAACGTTGTTTCACAGCTTTGAAATGATTATCTATTCTATTACAGTGTACTCGGAGAACAGCGGGGAGGTGCTGCCGAAATTTACTCGAAACGGTTGAAAGCACAAGCGAATGGGTGTTCGCTCTATACATTCTTAATGGGATAAAAGCCTTACCCCCCGACAGCCGAAACACACACATACAACAAGAATACACAACAAACGCATCATTAGAGAGCGATTCAAGATGTTCAAGTTAAAACCAATATATGATACTCGATGATAATATGAAACTTTCATATTCTCATCGATACTCATATATCAAACTAAAAGCGCCACTTAGTCCCCGTCTATAGGTTAACATACGTTCGATGTCGTCGTGATATAGAACTATACGAAGTATGTTAAATATCAGACGGTATAGCTCGATACTAACAACCGTCGTATAGTCTATGTGACGAGAAGATTCAATCGTATGATAACCGATAGATTTGTTCCGTGTGGACAAGTTAGGAATGTATAAAGCAAACACCTTCATTCACTTGTTTTTTCATCCGTTTCGAGATATTTCGTCGGTACCTTTCCGCTGGTTCTCCGTGTACAAAGATAGATAAGATGTTCATTTCAACGTTGTTTCACAGCTTTTAAATGATTATCTATTCTATTACAGTGTACTCAGAGAACAGCGGGGAGGTGTTGCCGAAATTTACTCGAAACGGTTGAAAGCACAAGCGAATGGGTGTTCGCTCTATACATTCTTAATAGGATAGAAGCCTTACCCCCGACAGCCGAAACACACACATCAATAAGAATACACAACAAACGCATCATTAGAGAGCGATTCAAGATGTTCAAGTTAAAACCAATATATAATACTCGATGATAATATGAAACTTTCATATTCTCATCGATACTCATATATGAAACTAAAAGCGCCACTTAGTCCCCGTCTATCGGTTAACATACGTTCGATTTTCGTCGTGACATAGAACTGTACGAAGGTTGTTAAATATCGGACGGTATAGCTCGATACTAACAACCGTTGTATAGTTTATGTGACGAGAAGATTCAATCGTATGATAACCGATAGATTTGTCCCGTATGGACAAGTTAGGAATGTATAAAGCAAACACCTTCATTCACTTGTGTTTTATTGCGTTTCGAGATATTTCATCGGTACCTTTCCGCTGGTTCTCCGTGTACAAAGATAGATTAGATGTTCATTTCAGCGTTGTTTCACAGCTTTGAAATGATTATCTATTTTATTACAGTGTACTCGGAGAACAATGGGGAGGTGCTACCGAAATTTACTCGAAACGGTTGAAGGCACAAGCGAATGGGTGTTTGCTTTATATATTCTTAATGGGATAGAAGCCTTACCCCCGATAGCCGAAACACACACATACAAAAAGAATACACAACAAACACATCATTAGAGAGTGATTCAAGATGTTCAAGTTAAAACCAATATATGATACTCGATGATAATATGAAACTTTCATATTCTCATCGATGCTCATATATGAAACTCAAAGCGCCACTTAGTCCTCGTCTATCGGTTAACATACGTTCGATAATTTATTCTTTTCAACGATAAACGCACACACAAAGCATATACACGGATTTTCTCCTTTGTCAGTAACTATCCCGTTCTTAGATTTCTCAATATTGTCACCATAATCTATAATTTATATGTTATACAGTCTAATATGGCCCATGAGTACGTCAGAGTTAATGGCTGGATGTATGTGGATTGGCAACAACGTATTCAACCTAAGTTTATCGCAGGAGTTGCTGCTTTTATTGAATTTGCACGCGCACATAATAAGATCGTGATAGAGAAGATTCTCTGCCCGTGCGATAGATGTGGCAATAAGTACTGGCAGAAGGTAGAATTGGAAGAGCTTCATATCGTAAAATATGGCTTTACTAGAATTTATACACCTTGGAAATATCACGGAAAAGGAGAAGAACGCAGTAATGCGGCAGAAGAAGAAAGAGAACACGATAATGTGGTAGGAGAAGAAGGAGAAGACGGTAATGCTGCAGAAGAAGAAGACGGTGATTTATTTCCATCAAAAGAAATGGAGGATATGGTATAGGCTACCCTAGGTGAATCTATTCGTACCGAAGATGACATTCCTTCCGGTCAAGGACCGCGTGCAGATAAATATGAAAATTTCATGAATGATGCTAGAAAACCAATTTATGAGAATGCAAAGTATTCCACGCTCTCATGGTTCGTCCAACTTTTCCAGATTAAATGCCTAAATGGATGGAGCAACAAGTCATTCATAATGCTTCTTTCGTTCTTGAAAGATTCTATGCTCCTGGGAAATAACGTGCCCGACAGCTGGTACGAAGCCCAGAAGATGATGTCTGATTTGGGTTTAAAGTGCGAGAAGATTCAAGCATGTCCTAAAAATTACGTGTTGTACCGGAAAGAGAATTCAGATTTGAAAGAGTGTCCAACATGCGGAGAGGCCAGATATAAGCCGAAAGATTCTGATAAGAAGCCCGATATACCTGTCAAAGTAGCAGGATACTTTCCCATAACACAGAGGCTACATAGGCTATTCAGGTGCAAGAAAACAGCCGAGACAATAATTTGGCATCACCGTGCTCCTCCAAGTGAAGATGGAAAAATAAGCCATCCAAGAGATTCACCAGCATGGAAGGATTTCGATAGCAGGCACGCAATATTCAGTAGCGATCCTCGCAATGTCCGGCTCGGACTGGCTAGTGATGGCTTCTGCCCATTCAACTATATGGCTGGAAGTCACAGCACATGTCCCGTTGTAATGATAATTTATCTGTCGCTTTGGTTGGCTATGGACCAATCATACTTTATGATGCATCTTCTTATCGACGGACCAAACTCACCGGGAAACAATATCGACATCTATCTCCGACCTCTGATCGAGAAGTTAAAATCTTTGTTCATTGATGGTGCAGAGACTTACTATGCAAACACAAATACAACTTTCATACTGCGTGCGGCTTTAATGTGGACAATTAATGACTTTCCTGCGTATGGAATGCTATCAGGTTGGTCCGTACATGGTCACAAAGCATGTCCTCATTGCCATCAACACACAACATCGAAATTCTTGAATTTTAGCAGGAAGGTTTGTTATTGCGGCCATCGACGTTTCCTGCCTCTAGACCATCCCTACAGGTTAGACGCTGTTCACTTTGATGGTCATCAGGAGCATCTTGGACCTCCATCCCCATTTTCCGGAGAGGACGTGACTGCTCAGTGGGATGTTTACAATAATGTGACCTTCGGGATGGATCCGACAAAACAGGTCAAACCACCATTTAGAAACAAGTTAAGCATTTTCTTCGAGCTTCCGTACTGGTCAACAAATTTAGTGCGTCATTATCTGGACGTCATACATATAGAGAAGGGAGTATCAGAGCGCATACTCAACTTGCATCTTTCTAAAGACGGGAAATCGAAAGACAACCTGAATGCTCGGATGGATCTACAGGAGTGGGGAATAAGAAGTGAATTGCATCCTAAACCGGTAGCGGGTAAACCAGGCAAGTTTATACCTCCCAATGCCGCTTATCATATATCACAACCGGAGAAGAAAAGATTCCTGCAGGTGTTGCATGATTTGAAAGTTCCCACAAGTTTCTCAGGATCATTCAGCAAGAAAATAAAAATTGTGAAAGGCAAGATCGATGGGCTGAAAAGTCATAATCACCATGTTATCGTGGAGCACCTTCTTCCATTAGCCCTCAGGACTTCTCTCCCCGAATCGGTTGGTCTAGTATTCAACGACCTATGTTGTTTTTTCAGAGAGTTGTGTGCTAAAACACTGGAGGTTATGACGCTGGATAAACTAGAAAATTCTATTGCGTTGATACTTTGCAAGTTTGAGCGTATTTTCCCACCGTCATTCTTCGATATCATAATACACTTGATGGTTCATCTTGCAACTGAGGCTAAATTAGCCGGACCGGTACAATATCGATGGATGTATCCCGTTGAGAGGTACGTGAAATTTTTCGTTTCGCGCAATTTTTAAAATTATTGTTGTCCTGTATGCCCATATTTATTTATTCAACATATTTTCTTTAGGTACCTCCACATTCTTAAAAAGTATATACGCAATAGAAATCAACCAGAGGGTTCTATCATGCAAGGTTATCTTCTTGATGAAGCAACCACATTTTGTTCCCGCTATTTGGACGAGAACATTGAGACGAGACTTAACCGGCCTCGAAGAATTCAAGACGGGCCATATGGTAAAGCCGATTATAAGAGGGTAGACACTATATTTATCAACAAGATATACCGGTTTATCTTGCTTAATTGCGCATGTCTTGAACAAATTAGAGAGTAAGTTTTTTTTGGATTAATTGTTATATTTGTGTTTGTGTGTGTATGAAATGATATAATATTAATGTCACCCTTATTTGTCGAAAACAGAATTCATTTTAACGAGGTACGTGAGGGGCATCCTGATTGGAACGAAGAACGATTGGAAAAATATCATCTGGATAATTTTTGCGATTGGGTCACAGTTCATGTAAGTTATTCGAATAACATGTTATTGCTATCAGTTTTAATCTAAACTTATATCGTTATGTATTTGTCGTAAAATTTTTTTTGTTAGATCCACGATCCGAACTTGTCTGCATCATTTGAGAGTGATTTAAGATTTTTAGCTCAATTTCCTAGTATGGAGGTCGCATATTATAAAGGATTCGGTGTCCTTGGATACAAATTCGAAGTTAAGGACATAGAAACATCTAGAACCACTCAGAATAGTGGGATTGCGACGGTAGGATCGGACGGTGTGATTTATTATATGTGCTTAAATTGTATACTCGGCATACACTATCCCGAACTATCAGAACCCTTTTATATATTCCAGTATACTTGGTACGATACGCGAACCGATACGGATAAGTGGAGAAGCAATCTTGGGACTTGGAAAGATGAATATGGATTGACCAGTGTGAACACACTTCGATTTTACGGTCAGGAAGATCCGTTTATCTTTCCAAACCAAGTGTTCCAAGTATACTACTCACAGTGTTTGAAGCATCCGGGATGGAGTGTCGTATGCCGTTGGAAACCCAGGGATGTCTATGATGTCCCAGAATTCGAGGACAGTGATGAGGATGAAGAAGAGAGAAGGCTTAGAGTGCTCCGACCGTCTGTTTCGAAAGACGGGTTGTCTTCGGCCGATCATGAAGTTACGTGGGTTAGAAATGATATCGATGATGAAATCCAAGTAGATATGTTTAATGTTCCCACGAAACGAAAAAGGTTATCAGTAATGTTATATTATTACTTCACATTTTACGATCTATACATATATAGTCAGTACTTGTAATGATTGTCTAATGCGTCTACGAACCGTTTATCTAGATTTGATGACGATGACGGGAGCAGCGAGGGGCGGCAAGAGCTCCAGCCGCGGCACCGGCAGAGGCAAAGCGGTTCTGCCACCCGGAGAGCTACGTAGGGAGTTTCAGAGGGTCGGTCTTGCACCCAGATCGTAGACCCCTTCAGATGCCTCCTTCCGTGTGGACTTTGCCACTCCTCCAGGTATATTGCACGCATATCCATTTTGAATGTAATATTATAGATATTCATGCCTGTTCATGTCAAAATTACTTATATTATCAATGTTTGATTGTCTAGTTGTTGGTGATGCGTCCACATCAGGGACGGAGGCCACTCCCGCACCTCCAGGTATGTTTATATATCATATAGTGCATGTATATTGATTTAGAATGCTATATCATAAATATACACACATTCCTTTTGCTCTTACTTAGATAATCATTTTTTTTATTGTCTAGCTGTAGGTGGTGACACCGCCGCACCTGCGGGTATGTTTATATATCCTATAGTGCATGCATATTGATTTAGAATGTTATATTATTGATCTACACATTCTTTTTGCAATTACTTATAAAATCTATTTTTAATTGTCTAATTATAGGTGGTGCGTCCACATCTGACGCAGGGGCCACTCCTGCCACTTTCGTACCCTCCGCTCAGTCTGTAGGTTAGTATGAATAAATATAAAATATTTATTCATTTTACATATCCTCTAAAGAATAAATATGAACTTCATGGAAATTTAGCGTCAATGTTTATTTTCTAGTTGGAGGGGATGCGTTCGCATCCGGGACACTGGCTGATCCTCACCGGAGGAACTTTCATCCCGCTCGTGCTGCTGCCCGGGCCTAGGCTCGTGCTTTAGTCACCGGAGGTATATATCACACTTCAATTTTCGTTTAACCTTGATTTCTTAATACAACTTTGTCTTAATATTGATTGTCTTGATATTTCTTGCAGACGCAGGGCCTCCCCATCCCCAGAGGGGGACTCGAGGCCCGAATCAGTCCCACAGGCTGAGGCCTGACAGAGCTAAGGGGAAGGCAGCATTCCCCCTCTTTTTTACCCCTGATTATCGCTATACCGGCGATCATGCCGAGAGGTTCGGCCGGTATATGGGGGATGAGAGCCGGCTCGTGAAGAACTATCCACTTCACGTTGAGTGGGGCGGTCAGCACCGGCGCTCATTCGCCCTCTTCTTTGATCAGGCTCGGGTATTAATATATATTTTCATTTGATTTATCCAATATATTTATTATTAACACTTGCAATCTAATAACAATGTTATTTTCAGTTAGATTACGATTTTCAGCCTGTACCCGACCCTGATCACCCTAGGAGGGTGCTCGACCTTCATGCTCTGTACAATGGCCTGATGAAGAACATGCAGACCACGGTCCGATACAACAGGAATGAGCTGAAGGCCGACTGCTACTCCCTGTGGATGGCGACACCCAAGGAAGAGAGAGCGGCCCTCCTATCTAATCCGGCCTTTGCGAGAGTCGACGTAGAGACATGACCTGTATTGTGCAAATATTTCGACTCTCAACGCAAACATGTATGTATTTTAAATGTAATTCATTGTTTAGTATATAATTTATTTTTTTGTGTTCGTTAATTAGAAAACTAAATGTGAATGTGTTGTGCAGAAACAGACCGCTCAAAATATAGAGAATAGGAAGTCGGCGAAGAGGGGTCGCCCCACTTATACAGGTGGCTCGAGGAATATTACTCCAGCCATGGAGTTATCGGTAAATTACAATAGACCGGCCTTTGTGATATAATGCAATATTAAGAGTTATTTTCTAATATATCTAATATTAAGAGTTATTTTCTAATATTGCAGAGAGCTCAGACCCTGGCGCAAGGTGGTACACCGAGCGTGCTGTCCGCATATTTTGCCGTCCACGGCGGGACCTCGACAGATCCCGCCACGGGCGAGCTTCGATACCCCGACGTCGCTAACCAGTAGTATTGCGTAAGTGTTAATATTTATTCAACCCCTATTTGAAATTTTAGTTTTGAAAGGTTCAAATTTAAATGATATACTTATATTTTACTGGTTAATGTGGGTGTAGGAGCGGGTGGTTGAGCAGGCCGAGACATCAGGGATCGATTTTACCGGACAGAGCGATCCGATGCTGCTGACCCCAGTCCTGGACGCCGCACATGGAGCACCATGGAGGTTGGGAGAGAGGATGGAGACTGGGCCCTAGCAGGGCCCAAATGAGGTTGGACTCCACCCCGGCGGTTACTTCCTCCGTCTTTAGTGAGCGATGTTTCCAGCAGGAACTGGAAAGCTTGAAGGCCACCGTTCAGGAGTTGAAGGAGATGCCGGTATGTATACTACTTAATAGTAAAATATTATGTCATATTATAGATAGCAACATATTCAATATTAGTACGTAGCCTGAGCTTATTTGGTTGTAGACTTAGCTTTGATTAATCATACATACATATCTAATTAAAATAAACTACGGTTTTCCAAACTAGATATCCAAACATGGCCTAAGTCCCTAAGTATACATAGATTAGGGTTTCGAAATAACTTGATAATGATACGAATTCGATAATAAAATGTTCTTACTCGCTTACTACACACGTAGGTCCAGACGCGACAGGGTATATCGGCCGAGCCTTCACATGCATCTCCTTCGGCTGCGGCTCCGCAAGCCACTACATCGGCTGCGGTTCCGCAGACAGTTACTATAGCTCCACTGCCCGCTCAGACTCCCGCAGCCGCGGCTCCGCAAGCCACTACCTCGACGGCGGCTGCGCAGACCACATCGCCAGCTCCACAACCCGCTCATACTCCCGCACGCTCCGCATTGCATGATTTATTGACTCAGGATATATCCGAGGAGCAGGCGCGCCAGATTCTGGCGTTTATCAGAGGTGGAGCTGGACCGAGCTAGGGTAGCTTTTTGATTCTTATATTTTAAACATGTATTTATTTATATGATACATATTGTACTACATTTTGGACGATATTGATATTGGTGGTGTTTCCGTGTTTATATTGATATCATATTCTGCTTGTTGGTTTCTTTTGTATATTATGCATGAGATGTGATTATGAATACTGCGATATATGTTCTGCGTGATGATTAATTTTATATATGATGTATATATTATTGTACACAAGGCGAGAAAAAAATAGGCAGCCCTTTTAAAAAAAAACCCTGATAATATGTACCTACGGATTTAACCGTGGGGCCTTTCTTTGCCCTACGGATTAATCCGTAGAGCCCAACAATATACCTACAGATTTATCCGTAGGGGCAAAATATCAGGATACCTGATATTTTGCCCCTATGATTTCAGTATTAGGGGTTACGCATGCCCCTACGGATATATCCATAGGGGCAAACAAACGCCCCTATATAGGTATCCGTAGGGACAAAATATCAGGATACCTGATATTTTGTCCCCACGGATTTATACCTACGCACTATCCGTAGGGCAACTACTTGGCCCTACGGATAAGTCCGTAGGGACAACTAATTTATTTTATAAAATCATAAATTAAATAAAATTTTGGTCCCTACGGCCTAATTCGTAGGGACAACTGACCTACACATAACTCCGTCGGGGCAAGTTTTTGTCCGTAGGGGCATGTTCAAGGCTGAGACTTGAACCTACGGCGTTTGTACCTACAGGGTATTTTCTTGCCCCTACGGATATATCCGTAGGGACAGTGGTTTGCTCCTACGGATAAATCCGTAGGGGCAACCCTTATTTGTAGTAGTGGTATCATATGAAAATGAGCTAGAGAGAGTAAAGGAGAGTGAGAGGGATTATTTTTAACCATCAAAAAATATATCATAACATTTTACCAATTTAAAAATGAGCCCATCCCTCTCAATCATGCTCCCTTTTACACCTCACCTCCACCTCATTCCTATAATTTCTAAATAAAGAAAATATCAAATGAGGTGTCCTCCGAGAAGTATTCCGTATAAATATGAAATACAACTCTGGTATATGTATCGTTTACATATACACGTATCCGTATAAAACTACGAATAGCTTAGAGAGAGAAAATGAAAAGCGAACATAGTACTAGAATACACACACACACACACACATATATATTTATCAAAATGTATATATGTATATTATTAAATCAAAACTTGATTTAATAATCCGGTTTAAATCTAAGCCGGCTAGTATTATCAAATATCCGATTAAAGTCTATGTAGCTAGTACACGTATTTAATCGGACCCCTGCACGTATCAACATACGGCCTTTATATCGTATCGTCTGAATCAGGAGAACCCTCTGTGTATGACTCTGAAGACTCGACAATACGTTGCTAGTGAGTTACTGGATAAAATCCATAAGCACAAGCACGTCAGCGACACTAACTGTACGTAATGGCTACCAAGGTATATGTCAAAAAGGAGGTCAATAATCAAGTCCATCCACATCCTACTGAGCATGTAAGTGACAATCTCCATACAGTATGGTCTCTTCATTTGAGAGTGTCGCGTACCTGTTCTAAAGGGTGGATAACGTTAGACCCCTAATAAATCGTTAAGTCATGCTGGTGTCAGGTTCATAACCAACCGAGAAACTACTGATCTCCTATCAATAAATATCATATGCTCTGGCCAAGGACTTATGGTGATAGCCAAATGAACATAGTGCAATATCGACTCTCTATACCGAGAGAGACAAATCCCTTCCGATCGCTCACTGACTCAATGTGGCTCCGGATTGTATCCAATTAAAATCTGTTTGCATGACTCTTTTGAGCCGTGCTAGGGTAGTAATCTACGTACAGTGGGAACTCACATAAGACAAATGGCGATCTTAGGTCTAAAGACTACCATGTACTCAGCTTATAAGAAAACTACCATCTAACGATATGTATAATACCATCTAGAATTCTCGGCGAGTCCGTTTGGTGTACTCACCTCCAGTGAACACCTGTATACAATCTTAAGTGCCACACGCCAATGGCTGTAAGACCGACCACCATCCCTCATCGGGGTCTAGAAATGTATGCACTAGTCTACTCCGGAATATCGATGCCTAATCTCGATACTCTCACGACTAGGAACATTTAAGGATATGCTTATGGACTACTCAGTTCTTACAAGTATGATCGCCGTCATAATACTGGTAGTCAAGAAAAGATTCTACGGTCTTTATCATTATGTATTAGCAACACGTAATAGAAAGTAAAATATATACACAAGAATAATAAATACAAACTAGATAACATACTATCATCTCGAGTAAGACTATTCTACCCGTATAGGTCCTCCCTTAATTACCATAATTTCCTACCTGCAATTACAATAATTGCCTTGAGGACACTATATCCAACAATCTCTCACTTGCACTTAAGGCCAATTATTACGGTATCACATACTCACAGCTCTGTGTGCTATCGAATACCCAACTTCTTTACTAATCAGTTTCGAAAATTGTGTTTGAGAAACAACCGTGTTCGAGAAATAGCCTTAGTGAGTGAATCCACTACAATGTTTCTAACTTTATTTCTTTATATGTCAATTTTGTGGAGATCAACTATCTCCATAACCAAACGATACCTGCCTTAGAATTTGTTTGGATAGATGATGGAACCAAGTTCATAAATGAAAAAATTTATCCAACAAAATTTTTGGGCTGTATCCTCCACTGATCATAATCAGCAGCATGCGCCATGTCTATCTCAGTATTCTGCTTGGAACCATTTCCAACATACTTCCTCTCAGATGAAGGTAAATTTATAACTCTGACAGCCACTCTATCATCCATGTCATCTTGGAAGCCAGAACCGATAACCGCTTCCTATAGAAGGCTGGTATTACCATACACCAAGAACATCTTCACATGTTCTTCACTGCTTCCTTTTGTTTCTTCATGATTGGATTAATATTTGCTTATTACAACAATTGCAAAAGTAACATCTGGTCTGGTACATGACATCGCATGATTGATCTAATTACCAAAGCAATTGAAATGTCATTCATGCGAGTCCCTCTCCTCATCAGTTTTGAAGATATCTTTTTATATAGGGTGACTCCATCACCTCCGGGTATACACCACGCTAGGAGTCGTCCATTCTAAACCCCTTTAGAATGGTTTCCAGGTACCCGGATTGAGACACTTCCCAAATCTAAATCTATCGACATAGATCTAGTCACCAGAATTCTTGATATATTATTTAGATTCTATGTGGAGAAACATCTGTGACATCCATACTTTGACCGATTTTAGTATAGGAATATCACTTCCTACCATGAGTATATCATCCATATATCAGGACTATACTCTCTACATCCGTCTTACTAGGTTCATCTGTTAATTTGATGAAGTCAAACACCTTGAATGTCACATCAAAACAGATGATCCGTCTCTGCTATGCTTACTTTAGTCTATAAATAGTCATAAGCAATTTGCACACCTTCCGTTACTCCCACTGACTACGATAACCCTCTGGTAAAGTCATATACACGTGCACTTCTAAATTCCCATTTAGAAAGATTTTATAGTCATCCACCTGCCAGATCTCATATTCATGGAAAAAAAGCAGTGGCAAGTTATATCCGTATGGATTTCAGCACAGACACTGAAGAAAAAGTTTCATCACAATCCACAATGGGTATTTGATAAAAACTTTTTCTACAAGTTTAGCCTTATTAGATTACTACCTTTCCATATGCACTAATCTTGAAAGATCTATTTACTCCTAATGGGTTTTACCCCTTCAAGAGCATCCAGCAAAGTCCAAAATCCATAATTTGTTGGAGTGTGTGAAGTCCAACTCGGATATAAATCATCCGGCCATCAGTCGAAAGTTGCCACTTCCTATAGCCTGCTGATAACTAGTAGGGTAATCATCACTATGATACTGACCTTCCTGTCACCGTCTACAAGGAAACCGAAGTATCTTTCGGGTGGCTGAGGTCACTAACTAAATCTGTAGAGTGGCTATGGTTTTTCGGTTCTAATTGAATCTCCATGTTCTATTAAATTATCAGTAACCGTTTGTAGTTTTGGAATCACTTCTAGTTCTACCATACTCCCACTAATTTCTTTTGCAAAGAAGTTCTTCTCCTAAAAAGGTGGAAAATCAAGAACAAATCAACTTTTGATCTTGAAAAATAGTAAAAGTTAAACCCCTGCGAATGCTTGGGATAACCCACAAATTACTCGTTACCGAAATGTGCCTTAAGTTTATCCGGATATTTTTATCAACACAAACGATATTACTTCATATTTTATCAACCTTTAAGATATGTTCCCATTGTATATCCATATAGAACCACAGGCAAAAAATTAGATGGAACCAAACTCAATAGGTATGCATCTATTTTCAGTGCATATCACCTAAATTGAAGAAGACCACATAGTATTACTCATCAAGGGATGGATCCGTGGATGAGTAATCTGAGAGAGAATCAGATTCTCAATTATACACTTACGAAATACCTAGCATAAATATCCACATTTTCGATCACTTCGAAAAATCTTGATACTTTCAACGTTTGGTTCTCTACTTTTTCTTATACCTATAAACTTCTCAAAATCTTGGGACTTCACATTTCAACGAATGGCTATCTAAAACCAGAAAAATCATAGATGAAACAGAATGAAGTAAGAGTACCAACCCCTCGTCCTACAGGACGTCAGACAATATACATCAATATGTATAAGTCCCATGAGTATACCAACTCAAACTCTGTGTGTTGTAAATTGATAACTGTATTTTGGTTAAGACCTTCTATACCGTTATTCAATGCACCTTACCTAATAAAAGTAAATGTTCAGAATATATTTTTCAAAAATTTATATCTCACTTTATAAAATAAAGAGACAGATATATCGGTTTTAAAAAATTGGTGCATAACAACGGTTATTCAAAACCATATATTTGCTGTAAGGCAAAACCAAGTGATTTTTCCAATATAGCCAATAGCTACGAATTCCAATATTGAGGATCAAATTATTTATTCCCAATATTCTACTCCTTCTCAGCATCTATAACGCCATACAGATGTGGTATTCTCATCTGGTATCCTTATACCCAGAATTCAGAATTAATTGAGACACGTTTTTTAATTACAACATAGAAAAACTAAAACAAAAAAGTTTCAAGGGGGTGACTGTGTATTCCTAGTAATGACTCTTCCAATGCCCAGATTTATGACAGTAGTTGCAATTTCCTTTTCCCTCACTGCAACCACTTTATATGTCTCTATATCTTACCTTCTATATACCACCTTAGGCTAGTTGGTTTTCTTTCTTTCCTAGCTTTTAGCACCAGCCTAAGATTTGGAAGAAGACTATCCAATAAGCGTAACAGGTGTACTCTCCTAATACAAGGAGCTCTCAACTTGAGAGAAGATGAAGAATGTAAGATAACATAAATATACAATTCAATTTCTCCAGAACCAGTGGTCATCCTCAACTGAAATAACTTCTTCGAGTTCGTATGCAACTATATAATGGCCTTTCTAAACGATGTGGGTCATCGTAGTGATACGACAGTATTCTGGAGAAGGTAAAGGGAAAGTAGGAGTAGCAAGGATATATATGACTTTGTCTTGAACCATGACAATCCAAACCCAAAGTTTGTAAAAAGGTTCGGTTAACTAGGTATATAAGTTTTAGTTTAAGCTAAGTCATGGTCGCTAACTAGAGAGAGAGAAAAGAAACACTCAGCGTGCGCTCTATCAAGATTAGATTGGTTAATTAATTTATCTAATCAGGATGATTTCCATTGTTTCCTCGAATTCTCCTTCAAACCATAAAAGGAGAACTAGTTAGGATCATATACACCTTACAAGTTCGCTAACTATTCAGTCAGGCCAGTGTTGGTACTACGAGAGAGGCTCCCCATTCTTTCGCATGGACCTAATTTAATAACTCCGTTTCTCGACACCTAAAGGGTTAGCTAGTTTTGAAGTGAAAATCTTTCTAGAGTAATACCTACTCATCAGTGGGAATCGGGACCCAACTATCATTGTGTAATAATCTTGATGGAAGCAAACCAAAGTCACCACACTCCAGAAAATATGCGCGTACTTAGCAAGTTTCCCTTATGTTTGAAACTCTCGATATGGTTTTTACCCCTAGGACCCAAGTGACCTTGATGAATGATCAATAAATCAAAGGGTCCTAATCAAGTTCAACCCGCCATTATCTTGATTGCATTAAACCCATCCACACGACCCTTGACGAATGATCAACAAAGTCGTACGACTGTCCAAACCAATCCACATACCATACGACAGAAAATCACCACTTAGCTACCGTACACTATGCCTTGATAAATGATCAACAAACATAGTACGAATACTAAGTACTAATGATCGGAAATAACGGAGGGCCATGGCTGGTATTTGCGAAAAACCTTAAACGTAATGAACTTGATGTCGATGAAAGAACTTAAGTTACTTTGAAAAGGAGTGGTTTAAGCTCCGCTTTTAAAACGAGTGGTTTTGAAGAAAACCAAGTGGTTTATAGTAACATAAACTTTAGCTTAAGAACAAACTCCCCGTGAAGGGATCAAGTCTCTTTCCTCATCGAATGAGGTGCAGGATATTCCTAACCGAATACCTCTATGCAAAGCAAAAGAATACGGCTATAAACTCTTTTGATAAAGTTGGTTCCTACAATATCAATTTAGGTTTATTTTTCTGCATTAAATATATAATGCAGTCTCATCATTTAATTTTCTAGTCACACCAGAAACAACCAAAATAACATGATTTTATATGCCATCCGCATTCGCCACAGGGCCTCGGGTCTTCACCGTAAGGTTACTTAACTTACGGCAGGGCGGAGGCATGGCTAGCGTGGATGCAAAACATATAGAAGTGTCTAATATATATATCATCGCAGGAAGGTAATAATCATCACATGCATGTGAATGTGTATTTTAATGCACATTTATAACCATATTTATCTTTATTTTGCCTATTTTATGCTGTTGCGGGTATGTTTTGTCAAAATTGCAGATTATAGGGCTAAAAGGGAAAAGTACGCAAAATAAGGATTACGTGCGTCGGATGTGAACTTTACTAAGCAATAAACAGAGCAAGGGTGCAAACT
This sequence comes from Agapanthus africanus, assembly GCA_030015575.1. Taxonomy (NCBI): domain Eukaryota; kingdom Viridiplantae; phylum Streptophyta; class Magnoliopsida; order Asparagales; family Amaryllidaceae; genus Agapanthus; species Agapanthus africanus. The sequence continues at coordinate 35,392,238 of JASDDO010000018.1, read as the reverse complement.
ATCAAAAATAACGAGTGGAATAAGATTCACAAGATCGAGATTGATGTACACCATAAAGTCGGATGCAAGATCTTACTAAATTTCAGCCGTGGCTGAAATTTACACTAAGTGGGACGGTTTTTGGTGGATTTAGAAGTCGAAATTTACCCTTAGATTTTCCATAGCCTCTATAAATACTGATGTATTCAAAATTAGGGTTTCATCTCTCCTTAAGTTTTCAATTTAATGGTTTTGGTTGGGAGGGATCAAGTTTTGTAAGTTATTTTTGATATGATTTTTTTTTATTTTCTGATTTCTTTTTCTCATATCATGAATAGCTAAATTGCTATCTAGGATTAGAATTATACTTGCTATCATGATTGTGTAGTTTTAATTTCTCTATACTTTTCTTGGGTTTTTATTGATGAGTTACTTTGATCAAAATTATATCCTTTTGATATCATGCTAATAAACTAGACACGTTTATGATTGATTGAGGCTCTAGAAACTTGTTTAGGGAAAGGTGATATCACCATTAAACTAATTAGTTTAATGGTAAATTGATAACCAAGTCAACTAATTAGGAAGGGTAAGATGGTGTTTTTATCAAAATTGATTCAATCTAAAAAAATTCTAAAACTTAAACTTTAAACCCTAGATGTCTTTTCTTTATTACTGCTCGGTCTCTTATATAGGACTTGGATTACAAAACCCTAACCCTAATAGTGATGTACTTGTAATGACGATCATGTCCCTGAAATTGTACATTGAATGGCCATGATTTGGCCGCGGATCCGCGAGATTTTGTGAAGGAACTTTGCTTTTCCACCGCCTTTTGGTGGAATTGTTTCGCAAATTTTTTTGTGCTTTCTTCTCATGATTTTAGGAGATTTTTCTGATGATTATATTTTGAAAATATTTCGTTCTCTCTGCAGTTGTGAGAATTTTCAATCTGATTCCAAACTTGGCAGCTTTGATTGTTGCAATTGATTTGATTTGGATCTCTTGATCCCATTTGCAGTCTTGAATTGATTTTTTATTTTAATACCTGCACAATATCTCAAATCAAATTATTAGTAGCATTTATTCCATTAGAGAAAATATTCCAACCAATTTTTGTTTACAATTAAATTACTTAATATTTAAGCAAAATATAAATAATTATTTAAAAAGATATGGTTGCAATTATTTACTTAAAGATTAAGAGTCAAATGGATATTTTATTTAAATATGATATGCAACATAATGCTCCTAATTATATTAATTATAAGTTATGAAACATATGACAAAATATTTTTACATATAAACTCACATATGTTCTTAAATTACAAATAACACTATTTAGTAATTAATAAAAATAGAGAAAATGACCGTAAAAATATGCAATAAATATGACTGACCAGCGAAACTTCTAGCAAACAAATGCTATCAAATCTTGAGAAGCAGATGAGCCAAATAGCTGCAACAGTTAGAGGATGAGAGATGGGCACTTTATCTAGTCAACATATTCCAAATCCTAAGGATCCAAGTACAAATCCTGTGCAAATAAATGCTATAACCATATTGAGATCGGAAAAACAGGTTTATAATCAGATATAGATGCCTGTAGATTCTGAGGAGGTACCGGAGGAGGATGAGCAACTACCTTCACATTCCACTACACAACCTTCATCTATTCCTACCACTGCTTCTACGTTCCAGCATCTTTCTACTGATAATTCTCATGTGTCTCAAGCGCCTTATCCTAAATGCTAGAAGGCCAAGAAATATGATGCTAAAGTAGTAAAGATGATAGAAATGTTTAAGCAAGTTAAAGTAAACATCCCTTTCCTTAAATTCAAATGACCAAGTCCCATCTTACGCAAAGTTTCTTAAAGACCTATGCACGAAAAAGAGGTAAACAAACGTGCATCAGAATGTTTTTCTAGCGGGCAATGTTAGTAACATCCTCCGTAATGTAATGTCCATAAAATATAAGGACCCCGGCTGTCCTACCATTTCTTGCATTATAGATGACAAAGTCATAAATAGAGCTTTAGTAGACTTAGACGCTGGTGTGAACCTTATCCCTTTTGGGTCTATAAACAGATAGGATTGGATGAGCTTCAACCCACTAAGGTTACCTTGTAGTTGACCAACAGATCCGTTAAGACACCGAAGGGTGGGATAAAAGATGTGTTACTTAAGATAGGAGAATTTATATTCCTTATGGATTTTATTGTCTTAGAAACACAACCCATATCAAACCCTAGAAACCAAATTCCAGTGATCTTAGGTCGACCATTTTTAGCCACCTCAAATGCGTTGATCAATTGCCACAATGGTTCGATGCAGCTTTCTTTTGAGAACCTGAAAATTGAATTAAATATTTTTAACCTAGGAAGCCAACAAAGTGACATGTGTGATCAACACAGTGAAGTCAATGTAATTCAAGAATTTTCTTACGATGAGATGTTTGACTTCGAGGATGAAGGGTTAGAGGAGCTCATGGAAACATCTATAAAGGATGTATGCAATTGTTATGTTGACTGTTTTGAAAATGGTAATTTTGAAGAGATTTCTAAGGAGGAACTTATGTTCGTAGGAAAAGATGAACGTACAGTTGATGATATTAATTATTTTGAGCCAACTTTTGAGGAATTGTTTGAGGATGAACACCTAATTTTGGATATACTAAACGCATCACACTCTTACGTTTTGCACGTAAAAGAGGAACTTTCTATTGGAAATCAATTAAACCAGTCAAAGTTTGATGCTTTTTGTTGTCATATGGATAATGTACAACAATCTGATATTGATAGGATTAAATTGCAAATTTTTAAAGCTCTAAATATAAAACTGCAATTTAATTCATAAAACTTTAAACATTATAAAATTTTAGAACTAATATCATTTATATTTTATTTTGAACCTCACTGTTATATCGTGTTTTACCAATCTTATGTACACACCGAAAAATTCTCACTGTTATATCGTGTTTTACCAATCTTATGTACACACCGACAAATTCTTTAATTGGTTGATTATTATTTGTGGACTTTCTACAGCCTTAGTTAAAAAAAAATTAACGATAAATGCTGTAGCAGAGGAGAAGCTCATAGCATTCCATGAGCCGGAATATTTTATATAAAATTTTAACACTTTCTTTGTATATTATGTATTATATTTTATGTACTAACTTTTGTTTTTTTTAATTTTTTAGGTTTATTTGCTAATTTTATTTTTGAAGGTTTTATGGGCAAAATGACCCAACCCTTTATTTATAACCAAACTAAGCCTCATTCCCTAAAACAAAGAGCAGTTTACAAACCCTAATGAGGAGAGGGGGCGGCCCCTGAAATTTCAGCGCAATAGGAGCAAAAAGTTAGGCCAGAATAGGGAAAAATCGGTCTGGGCCTGCAAATCAAAGACAAATCCCCCCAGATTTATAGGAGAAGTAAATCGATCCTCCTATTTTATGTTTTTAATATTATTTTTTGGTAAATTGATCTATTGGTTATAGATATACCCAAGTTAAATATTGAACATAATTTTATGCATTCGAGCTGATAGACGGGGTAGAGGACAGTGAGGACACTGTCAAAATTAAGTGTGTGGAGGGGTGCTTTTGTACTGCTGAGTTTTTCTTGATTTTTTATTTATATTTTGTTTTATTTTTCCTTTTTAGATTTTTTAGGTCTCTTTTTCATTTTTCTTAGACTTTCTAGTTTCTTTCTTTTCTATTTTTTTAGTTCTTCTTTTTCATTTTTTAAAGAAAAAAAGGGAAAATAGGGATGTTTTTGAATCAAACTAGTAATAGGTGATCATAAATTCACTACTACAAATAGGGGTTGCCCCTACGGATTTATCCGTAGGAGTAAACCACTGCCCCTACGGATATATCCGTAGGGGCAAGAAATTACCCTGTAGGTGCAAACGCCGTAGGTGCAGGTCTTAGCCTTAAACATGCCCCTACGGTTAAATACTTGCCCCTACGGCGTAATGCGTAGGTCCATATGTCCCTACGGATTAGACTGTAGGAACAAAAAAGATATTTTATTTAACGGTTTATAAAATAAAATAGTTGTCCCTACGGAGTTGTCCGTAGGGCCAAATGTCTGCCCCTACGGATACATGCATATGTCCAGATGTGTAGGGGCAAAATATCAAGTATCCTAATATTTTGTCCCTACGAATACCTGTGTAGGGGCATGTTTAAGCCCCTACGGTCAAATCCGTAGGGACAAGTATAACCCTCTCTACTGAGATCATAAGGGCAAAATATCAGGTATCTTGATATTTTGCCTCTACGGATTAATCCGTAGGGGCAAGGTTGGGCTTTACGGATTAATCCGTAGGGGCTTATTATCAGTTTTTTTTAAAAAATGGATGCCTGTTTTTTTCTCGCCTTGTGCACAATAATATATATATCATATATAAAATTAATCAACACGCAGAATATATACCGCAGTATTCATAATCACATCTCACGCATAATATACAAAAGAAATCAACAAGCAAAATACGATATCAATATAAACACGCAAACACCACCAATATCAATATCGTCCAAAATATATACAATATGTATCATATAAATAAATACATGTTTAAAATATAAGAATCAAAAAGCTACCCTAGCTCGGTCCAGCTCCACTTCTGATAAACGCTGTAATCTGGCACGCCTGCTACTCGGATATACCCCGAGTCAATATCTCGAGCAATGCGGAGTGTGCGGGAGTATGATGTTGGAGATAGTGTCCTCAGAGTCAATTATTGGATTACAGGCACGTGATTGCAATGATTGAGGGAGGACCTGTCCCGGTAGGACAGTCTTACTCAAGATGATAGTATGCTATCTGGTTTACCTTTATCATCGTGTACTGCTTCAGGTGACCTTACAGGTCACTATTACACGTTGGTAGAGCCCCTAGGATTCTTGCTTGACTGCCAGCAGTAAGAGGGCGATCATATACGTGGGAGCTGGTAGTCTATAAGCACATCCTTAAAAGGTCCCTAGTCGTGGGAGTTTCGAGACAGGGCATCGATACTCCAGAGTAGACTAGTGTATACAGTCGAGACCGCGACGAGGGGCAGTAGCCGATCTCACAAGCCACTGGTGTCAGTTGGTTCACCTAAGATGTATACAGGTGCTCATTGGGTTATGAGTACACCGGACAGGACTCGCCGGGAACATGCTAGTTGGTCTTATACCTGACGTCAGATAGCAGTTCCCTGGTGACATGTGCACAAGTTAGTTCATCGACCTGAGATCGTCATTTGTCTCGTGTGAGTTCCCACTGTACTTTGATTACTACCCTACCACGCTCAAAGGAGACGTGCAAACAGGTTTTAGTTGGGTACAGTCCCGAGCCACATGGAGGCAGTGAGCGGATCTGCAGGAGTTCGTCTCTCCCGGTATTGGGGGTGAGGTCGCGCTGTGTCTAGGAAAGCCATTACACAAAGCCCTCGGCCGAGGCAGGAGATTTACTGGTAGGTATTCCAATAGTATCTCAGGGTGTTCTGGGCTACACTCCGACACGATTTGTACCGCTTTTGGGGGTCTGACTTTTACCAACCCCCTAGGCCCGCCATGCGATGCTCATAGACGAACGGACCGGACTGTACGGATATTGTCACTGACAGGCTCAGTAGGGTGTCAGGATGAGTTCGCTCATTGACGTCCCTTTTGGTCAATACCTGGTAGCCCGTTACGTATAGGCTAATACCTCTGGTGTGCTAGTGGTTAAATCCACAACCATAGTATTGACGAGTCTTTAGAGTTCCCCACAGACCAGTTTCTCAAGTTTCGGGGGAAACGCTGTAGAGGCCGTATGGAGATATGGCAGGGTTCGATCAGATACGTGCGGTGTTGCACGGATCATGATCGGACGGATCATACTAGCGGGCTTTGGTTTAAGCCGGATCCTAGTATAGTACAGTGTAGATTTTGTCTCATTGCATTTGTATTTCGGTCGGAATACAAATGCGGGTATGTATATACAGTAGCGGGGTTTTCCTGTAATTTATTACGGGATCAGTTTTTGGAGTTGCCAGTTTGTTTTCCGTTTCGGCCATATTTCTTTGTATCTTTCAATGGCTGAACATTGGTGGAGGAGGGCTTATTTGCATTTGTGCAGATAAGCATTTTGGAGGGTTGTTTTTGCAAGTAGTTGCATCATGATGGTTGCACCATCATTTGACTTCATTTGACTTTCTTTTAGTCATCATGGCTTGACTTGTGTAGTGATGCTGGTTGGTAGAGTGTTGGTATTGATTTGTGATCATTTCTTCACATGATAACCTTTTTCTCTCTTTGGTTTTTTGGCTCCCTCTTGCATTATTGAGACACACTCACTCTCTCCTCTCATTGACCTTTCACCAAGTTTGGCCGGCCATGATAGAGGGAGGGGCTGCCCAATATTTGGGTGGGGATTTTTGGTTCTATTGTGCTTGCAAAAATCCCCAATTTCATCTCCAAAATGTTATCATATCAATCCTCCACCAAAGGCAACTTCTAGTAACCCCAAATGAGACATAGAGCACTACACGTATTCTACAGCAATCCTTGGGCACGTCGGCTCGCCAACTTCGTGCCCGAGTTGCCTCGGTTCAGAGGTAGGAGCCCGTAAAAGAACCCGGCGATGTGGTGCCCTTCCGGCGAGGAGATGAAGACCGGAGATTCCGCGGGGAGATCGGGACGACGACGAGAAGACCGAAGGACATGGATCGCTCGGTATATCTCTCTACCCCTTCTCTACTTAGCCAGGACTAGATTAATGGCCTGATCCGGGATTTTTGTGCGTGGTGGTGCCGGTTTACAAGTTCGTAAAAAGTTTCGTTTCCGCATTCCGGCGTCGGATTAATGGCCGGGGCGCCGCCGTGCAGTTACATGGTATCAGAGCCACACCATTAACCTAGTCTAGCTTGGTCTAACGTGTTTACAAGTTCGATCGATCGGATTTTCCAAAAACCGTATTTTCATTTGCATCAGTTTCTGTCGAAATTTTTTTTAGCTCCAAAAATTTTTCAGTACGTTGCAGAAACATGTGCAGGGAATTCTAAGCAGTCTGAGAAATATTGGTCGCATGACGTCACCATATCACCGCGGAATCGCGGCCAAACCCACGCATTGGCCGCGGTTCCGCCGGAGTATTGACTGTTCATTGGACCAAATTTTCACAGAGAGCTTCTGACTTGAAAATAGGGTTTTTGGAACATTCTTTTTGGGCCCAGAATTTCTTTAAGTGCTACAGTAGTGCTTGGGGGCCCACTTGGGTAAATTTGATCGATCGAAAATTTTAAAACACATTAGTTCACGGTATTTACATTATATCTGCGACCGTGAATGTCACTTGATCGGTAAATCCTGTCTAACTGCTATAGCCCGGTTAGACGGATTTGCGAACGTGACATTCACATTGATGTTCTGTGTATTGCTGTGATGTTGCGGATTGGTCGTGGGGGATAGCCTGGATGCAATGCTAGTACAGTTTTGGTTATATTATGTACATTTGATATTGCGGGGCGAGCGTCCGACATGTGGACTGCCGTCACTGCCTGTTTGTATATTATTCTTTTGGGGCATGACCAGGTTGAGGTCGATGTACCCGTTGTATGTATATTTTACTTTCTGTACTAGGATTACCCCAAGGTGGGGTGCACGGATAGCCGGGTTCTAGAGGGCAACAAGCCCGCATCTCATGGCATTGAGACGGAGGGGGCTTTACTCTAGAATTGGCGGGCTATTCGCCGCACTCGTAGGGGGTACAGGTTGACCCAGGAGGGGTGCCCAAGTTACCGGATTCCGTGAAGTGCTGGGTAGTCCAATCACGTTGCTAAAGGGGGCTGCCCCACTTCAGGTTTTGGCGGGTAACTTGCCGCGCCCGTAGGGGTCTAGGATTTCATTGCACAGGTTATCCACACGACCAGGGGAACGTCGGGTTTCAGTAGCGGCTCTGTAAAACCCGGGGATCCCATATATCTGTATTGTTCTGTGATGCTTATTACATTTCTGTGATGTTGCATTTTATCACGCCTTGAGCGAAACATTATATATATTGATATATATACTAGTAGATGTTTTATATGTTTTGCATCCGCGCTAGTCCAGTCCCCGCTCTGTCGTTAGTTAAGTAACCTAACGGGTAATAACGGGACCCAGTGGCGAATGCGGATGGCATATACGTACATCATTATTTTCGTTCTTTATTGGTGTGATCAATTGATGGGACTGCGTTGATTCGGATCAATGCAAGCTAAACAAACCTATTCTGATGTTGTTGGAACTATTTTCAAAAAACTATTATTGCAAGGACGTTCTCTTTTGTTTTGCATCGTGGTATTCAGTTGGAATATCCTGCTCCTCAGTCGACGAGGCAAGGGCCGAGATCCCTTCACCGGGAGTGACCCCTTGGACAGAAGTTTGCGTCACGGCAATAACTTCACTATAGCCGATTACTTTTGCTTTGCATCATGGTATTCAGTTGGAATATCCTGCACCTCATTCTACGGGGAAAGAGCCGAGATCCCTTCACCGGGAGTGACCTCTTTAGCGAAGGTTTTCGTTACTATATTTTTATAAAAGCTATCCGGTTCCTTCAATGATATCAAGTTTTTTACGTTAAAGGTTTTCGCCAGAAACCATTCGTAGCCCTCCGTCGTTTCATATGGGTAGTCAATAGTATTCAAGCTGTGTATGTTGGCCAAAGTCAAGGCACAGTGATTGGTAGCTATTGGGTATTCATATGCAGCATAGATAGATGCGTTCGTTTAGGACAGTCGTACTACTATTTTGGCCAAAATCAAGGGTATGTACGGGTGGGCTCAAATTAACCTGGAGAATGACGGGTAGAACTTGACATGTGACTTATGATATGTTGGCCAAAGTCAAGGTCATAAGAGCATGGGGTAAAAATCACATAGGGAGTTTCTAAAGAAACTGAAACTTGCCAGATATGCGCATACCTTCTGGAGTGTGATAACGTGAGCGGATTCCGTCACGTTATCATGCGATGATAGTTGGATCCCGATTCCCACTGATGAGTTAGTTTACTCCACGGGTGACCCCGACTAATTCTTCTTTCAGGTTTGGAGGAGAATTTGAGGTTACAGTGGGAGGTTTCCAGATTAGATAAAGTGATAACCATTCTGATCTAGGTTAGAGTGCAGGCTGAGTGTTTATTTTCTCTCTCTCTTTGGCAGCGACCATTGACCCGACCCTAAAACTATGACTCAGTGACCAAAATTAACCGAACCTTCTTAAACACCGGCTTTTGGATTGTCAGAGTTGCAAACCTCATTGCCACTCCTACTTTTACCCTTTTCTCCAGGACACCCCGTATTACTACGAACGTCCACTTCCATTGGACAAAACCATCGTATGGTTATATACGAACTCGAAGGAATTTTTTCGAGGATGGTTTCCGGTTCTGGAGAAAACGAATAGGACTATTCAGTTGTCTTTTCCTTTTACCTTCTCTCAGGTTGCGAGTACTCCTTGGTTTAGGAGATAGTACACCTATTACGCAAATTGGATAGTCTTCTTCCAAACCATAGGCAGGTGCCGACCGGTAGGGAATGAAGAAAACCAATTAGCCTAACGATGGTGTACAGAAGGTATTAAGTAAAGACATATCAAGGGATTAGTAAGAGGGCAAAATAAATTGCGACTGCTATTCACGACCAAACTAAGTATTTCTTCGCCAATCCTAAACCACCTTTGTATTTCTCCAGGACACTCCGTATCACTACGAAGATCCACAGTTTATTAGATACTCCATCGTATGGTTATATACGAACTCGAAAGGAACTTGTTCCAGTTCGGGGATGGATTCTGGTTCAGGAGAAATAGGAATAAGGTTTATTCGGTTGTCTTTTATTTTCACCTTCTCTCGCATTGCGAGTGCTCCTAGGATTAGGACAGTACACCCATTATGCTTATTGGATAGTCTTCTTCCAAACCATAGGCTGGTGCCGAACGGTAGGGAAGGAAGAAAACCATTTGGCCTAAAGGGGTGTACAGAAGGTAATGACTAAAGACATATAAAGAGATTTGGAAAGATGGCAAAGAATTATACGGTTACAGTTGTGAATCTGGAAAATGGAAGAGGCATTACTAGGAATACCCGGACACCCCTACAAAACATTTCAATGTTTCAGTTTTACTGTGTACTGTTAAAAGAAAACCGATTTCCCAATTAGATACTTACTCCAGGGTATGTATTTACCAGGTATGATTCTCATATCTATATGGTTTTACAGATGATGAGTGGGAGTAAGTTATTGGGAATTAGGTGATCATCCTCATTATATCGGAATTCGTTGTAATTGGTGATATTTGAGGAAGTCCCCTGGATTGTTTGCCGGACGGCAAATATTTGGTTTTGAATATCCGCTGTTACGCACCAATTTCAAATTGATATATCTGTACGTCTATTTTCATAGAGTGAGATATACCTTTTTGAAATTATGTCTACGACATTTACCTATATCAGTGGATGGTTAAGTAACGAGCATTAAACAGCGGTGTAATTCTTCTTAACCATAAGTACAGTTTTCAACCTGCAACACACAGGGAGTGAGTTATTAGACTCAAGGGAATTATACAGAGTATTGTATGTTGTCCAGTGTCCATTAGGACAGAGGGGTTGGTCCTCGTACTATATTCGGTTTACTTATGACTTCTCTAGTTTTTAGACAGGTGTTTCGTAGAAAAACAAGGTCCGAATTTTGAGAAGTTATAGGTATTTGAATAAAGTAGAGAACCAGGTATTGCAAGTATCGGGATTCTTCAAAGTGATCGAAGATGTAGATACTTGTGTATGGTATTCAGTTGATAGTAATGGTTAAGAGAACTTGCCTCTCTTTCAGGTTACTCATAATTGGAAGTGCTCCTAAGTTGAGTAATGCTGATCGGCCTTTTTCCATTTAGTTAACATGCACTGGAGACAGCTGCATGATTTGAATCTGGTTCAATTAAATCAGTGTCTCTGGTTCTATATTGGATATAGAAAAGTTCATATCTTAACGATGTTAAGGTACGGGGAGTTGTCCGGCTTATGCTTAAAACCAGACTCTGGATAACTCAAGGCACGTTTCTGTAATGGCTGTTTGTGGGTTGACCCAGGCTATGACGAGGGTTGACTTTCTACCATCTGGAAGATCAATAGTGATATTGTTCTAGACTCGCCACAGTTTTAACAAAAATGGATTTTTTCAGAAAACAGTAGTGGGAGTATGGTAAAACTGGAAGTGATTCCAGAACCACAAACGATTACTGAAGATTTGATAAGAACCTAAAGATTCAATTTGGTTTGACATTCCATTGGCCACTCCGCAGATACGGTGGGTAACCTCAGGCACCCGAGGGGTACTCCGGTAGCCTCAAGGACGGTGACAGGGAGGTTCTTGTTTACCCAGACTTGCCATTGCTGTTGTTCCAGACTGTGAGACCCGGCAGGAGGATGAGTATAGCTTCGTTCTGAACTAGCTTTAGAAGTGTACGTCTATATGACTCTGCCAGAGGGTTGTCGTGGTCAGTGGGAGTAGCGGAAGCATTGGTGGACAAGTGACTTATGTCTATTTATAGACTAAAGCAGATATAGCGGAGATAGATCATCTATTTCTGATGTGACAGTCATAGGTTTGACTTCATCAGAATAGGGGATGGATCTGTTGAGAAGGTGGTAGGGTGTGATGTCCTGGTATTTGGATGACATACACAGAGTAGGAAGTGATATTCCTATACTACGATCGGTTATACTTTGGTTGTCACACAGTGGTTTCTCCACATGGGACTTGGACATTATATCAGACATTCTGGTTACTGGATCTATGGTTTTAGATCTAGATTTGGGTAGTTTCCCAATCAGGGTACTTAGACAGCATTCTAGAGGTGCTTTAGAATGGACGACTCCTGGCATGGTGGTGTACCTGCAGGTGATGGAGTCACCCTCTCTAAAGGTGTCTTACAGACTAAAGTGGAGAGGGATGTGCATGATTAGCAGATCACTTGCTTAGGCAATTGTTTCAGTCATGAGATGTCAAGTACCACACCAGATGTTGTTTTTGCAGTAGATGCAATAAGTTGATATTGATCCAATCCTGGAGAAGCAGTCAGAAGCAGTTTTAGAACATAAGTGGATGTTCTAGGGATATGATAACGACAGCCTCATTCGGGAGACATTTATCATTCCAGGCTTCCAATGTGACCTGGACGACAGAGAGGTTGTCAGAGTTATAGTTTTCCCTCTGACGAGGGGTGGTATTATGGACGGGTAGTCCAGAAGGATACTGAGGGAGGCATGGCGCAGGATACTGATTAAGTTCAGTTGACGATACAGTCTAAGAAGTTTGGATTTTGAGTTCATTTATGAGCTAGGTCCCATCAGACATCCAGACACATTCTAAGACAGGTATGCTCATTTCGGGAGATGGGTTTCTCTGCGAACTTGAGATATAGAGAGATATAGAAAGAAACATCAAAGCGGATCCACTCGCTGAGGCTATTCCTCGAACGCAATAGTTTTGCAAACGGGATTTGTGAGACTGACTAGCAGAGGAATTGGGTGTTCGGTATCACACGGGCTGTGAGTATGCGACATCGCAATAATTATCCTTGAGTGGAAGTGGGAGATTGTTGGAGATAGTGTCCTCAGAATCAATTATTGGATCACAGGCACGTGATTGCAATGATTGAGGGAGGACCTGTCCCAGTAGGACAGTCTTACTCAAGATGATAGTATGCTATCTGGTTTACCTTTATCATCGTGTACTGCTTCAGGTGACCTTACAGGTCACTATTACACGTTGGTAGAGCCCCTAGGATTCTTGCTTGACTGCCAGCAGTATGAGGGCGATCATATACTTGGGAGCTGGTAGTCTATAAGCACATCCTTAAAAGGTCCTTAGTCGTGGGAGTTTCGAGACAGGGCATCGATACTCCAGAGTAGACTAGTGTATACAGTCGAGACCCCGACGAGGGGCAGTGGCCGGTCTCACAAGCCACTGGTGTCAGTTGGTTCACCTAAGATGTATATAGGTGCTCATTGGGTTATGAGTACACCGGACAGGACTCGCCGGGAACATACTAGTTGGTCTTATACCTGACGTCAGATAGCAGTTCCCTGGTGACATGTGCACAGGTTAGTTCATCGACCTGAGATCGTCATTTGTCTCGTGTGAGTTCCTACTGTACTTTGATTACTACCCTACCACGCTCAAAGGAGACGTGCAAACAGGTTTTAGTTGGGTACTGTCCCAAGCCACATGGAGGCAGTGAGCGGATCTGCAGGGATTCGTCTCTCCCGGTATTGGGGGTGAGGTCGCGCTGTGTCTAGGAGAGCCATTACACAAAGCCCTCGGCCGAGGCAGGAGATTTACTGGTAGGTATTCCAGTAGTATCTCAGGGTGTTCTGGGCTACACTCCAACACGACTTGTACCGCTTTTGGGGGTCTGACTTTTACCAACCCCCTAGGCCCGCCATGCGATGCCCATAGACGAACGGACCGGACTGTACGGATATTGTCACTGACAGGCTCAGTAGGGTGTCAGGATGAGTTCGCTCATCGACGTCCCTTTTGGTCAATACCTGGTAGCCTGTTACGTATAGGCTAATACCTCTGGCGTGCTAGTGGTTAAATCCACAACCATAGTATTGACGGGTCTTTAGAGTTCCTCAAAGACCAGTTTCTCAAGTTTCGGGCGAAACGCTGTAGAGGACGTATGGAGATATGGCAGGGTTCGATCAGATACGTGCGGTGTTGCACGGATCATGATCGGACGGATCATACTAGCGGGCTTTAGTTTAAGCCGGATCCTAGTATAGTACAGTGTAGATTTTATCTCATTGCATTTGTATTTCGGTCGGAATACAAATATGGATATGTATATACAGTAGCGGGGTTTTCTTGTAATTTATTACGGGATCAGTTTTTTGGTGTTGCCGGTTTTTTTTCCGTTTCGGCCATATTTCTTTGTATCTTTCAATGGCTGAACATTGGTGGAGGAGGGCTTATTTGCATTTGTGCAAATAAGCATTTTGGAGGGTTGTTTTTGCAAGTAGTTGCATCATGATGGTTGCACCATCATTTGACTTCATTTGACTTTCTTTTAGTCATTATGGCTTGACTTGTGTAGTGATGATGGTTGGTAGAGTGTTGGTTTTGATTTGTGATCATTTCTTCACATGATAACATTTTTCTCTCTTTGGTTTTTTGGCTCCCTCTTGCATTATTGAGACACACTCACTCTCTCCTCTCATTGACCCTTCACCAAGTTTGGCCGGCCATGATAGAGGGAGGGGCTGCCCAATATTTGGGTGGGGATTTTTGGTTCTATTGTGCTTGCAAAAATCCCCAATTTCATCTCCAAAATGTTATCATATCAATCCTCCACCAAAGGCAACTTCTAGTAACCCCAAATGAGACATAGAGCACTACACGTATTCTACAGCAATCCTTGGGCACGTCGGCTCGCCAACTTCGTGCCCGAGTTGCCTCGGTTCAGACGTGGGAGCCCGTAAAAGAACCCGGCGATGTGGTGCCCTTCCGGCGAGGAGATGAAGACCAGAGATTCCGCGGGGAGATCGGGACGGCGAAGAGAAGACAGAAGGACACAGATCGCTCGGTATATCTCTCTACCCCTTCTCTACTTAGCTAGGACTAGATTAATGGCCCGATCCGGGATTTTTGTGCGCGGTGGTGCCGGTTTACAAGTTCGTAAAAAGTTTCGTTTCCGCATTCCGGCGTCGGATTGACGGCCGGGGCACCGCCGTGCAGTTACATCTGAGCGGGCTGTGGAGTTGTAGGAGTGGTCTGGGCAACCGCCGCCGAGGTAGTGACTTGCGGAGCCGCAGCCGCGGGAGTCTGAGAGGGCAGTGGATCTATAGGAGTTGTCCGCGGAACCGCAGCCGAGGTAGTGGCTTGCGGAGCTGCAGCCGAAGGAGATGCATGTGGAGGCTCGGCCGATGTACCTTGTCGCGTCCGTTCAATTTTGTGTGTAATAAACGAACTGTGTATTAGTTGAATTCGTATCATTATAAAGTTATTGCGAAACCCCAATCTATGTATACTTAGGGACTTAGGCCTCGTTTGGATATCTAGTTTGGAAAACCGTAGTTTATTTTAATTAGACATGTATGCATGATTAATCAAAGCTAAGTCTACAACCAAATAAGCTCACGCTACGTACTAATATTGGATATGTTGCTATCTATAATATGACATAATATTTTACTATTAATTAGTATACATACCAACATCTCCTTCAACTCCTGAACGGTGACCTTCAAGGTGTCCAGTTCTTGCAGGAAACGTAGCTCACGGGAGACAGAGGAAGTAACCGCCGGAGTGGAGTCCAACCTCATATGGGCCTAGCTAGGACCTAGTCCCCGGCCTCTCTCCCAACCTCCGTGGTGCCCTCCGTGTGCGGCGTCTAGGACTGGGGTCAGCAGCATTGGATCGTTCAGTCCAGTAAAATCGATCCCCGATACCTCCGCCTGCTCAACCACCCGCTCCTACACCCACATTAACCAGTAAAATATAAGTATATCATTTAAATTTGAACCTTTCAAAACAAAAATTTCAAATAGGGGTTGAATAAATATTAACACTTATGCAATACTCCTGGGTAGTGGTGTCGGGGTATCGAAGCTCGCCCGTGGCGGGATCTGTCGAGGTGCCGTGGATGGCAAGATACGCGGACAGCACGCTCGGTGTACCACCCTGCGCGCCTGGGTCTGAGCTCTCTGCAATATTAGAAAATAACTTTTAATATTAGATATATTAGAAAATAACTCTTAATATTACATTATATCACAAAGGCCGATCTATTGTAATTTACCGATAACTCCATGGCACGAGTAATATTCTTCGAGCCACCTGTATAAGTGGGGCGACCCCTCTTCGCCGACTTCCTATTCTCTTTATTTTGATCGGCCTATTTTTGCACAACGCATTCAGATTTAGTTTTCTAATTAAGCAACACAAAAAAATAAATTATATACAAAACAATGAATTCCATTTAAAATGCATACCTGTTTGCGATGAGAGTCGAAATATTGACACAATAGAGGCCATGTATCTACGTCGACTCTCGCAAAGGCCAGAGTAGATAGGAGGGCAGCTCTCTCTGCCTCGGGGGTCTCCATCCACAGGGAATAGCAGTTGATCTTCAGCTCACTCATGTTGTATCAGACCTTCGTCTGCATGTTCTTCATCAAGCCATTGTACAGAGCGTGAAGATCGAGCACCCTCCCAGGGTGATCAGGGTCGGGTACAGGCTGAAAATCGTAATCCAACTGAAAATACAAAAAAAACATTGTTATTAGATTTCAAGTGTTAATAATAAATATATTGGATAAATCAAATGAAAATATATATTAATACCCGAGCATGATCCCAGAAGAGAGCGAATGAGCGCCGGTGCTGGTCGCCCCACTCAACGTGAAGTGGATAGTTCTTCATGAGGCGGCTCTCATCCCCCATATACCGGCCGAATCTCTCGGCATAATCTCCGGTATAGAGATAATCAGGGTTAAAAAAGAGGGGGAATACTGCCTCCCTCCTAGCTCTGTCGGGCCTCAGCTTGTGGGACTGATTCGGGCCTCGAGTCCCCCTCTCGGGATGGGGAGGCCCTGCGTCTACAAGAAATATCAAGACAATCAATATTAAGACAAAGTGGTATTAAGAAATCAAGATTTAACGAAAATTTAAGTGTGATATATATCTCCGGTGACTAAAGCACGAGCCTGGGCCCGAGCAGCAGCACGAGCAGGACGATAGTTCCTTCGGTGAGGAACAGCCGGTGACCCGGACGTGGACGCATCTCCAACTAGAAAATAAACATCGATAAAATTACATGAAGTTCATGTTTATTCTTAAAGGATATGTAAAATGAATAAATATTTTATATTTATTTATACAAACAAGCAGACTGAGCAGAGGGTATGGAAGTGACGGGAGTAGCCCCTGCACCAGACGAGGACGCACCACCTATAATTTGACAATCAAGTATCAGCTATATAAGTAATTGCAAAAAGAATGCGTATATCAATAATAAAATATTCTAAATCAACATGTATACACTATAGGATATATAAACATACCCGTAGGTATATGATATATAACATATCTGGAGGTGCGGGGGTGGGCTCTGTCCCTGATGTAAGTACGTAAGAGCAAAAAGAATGTATGTATATTTATGATATAGCATTCTAAATCAATATACATGCACTATATGATATATAAACATACCTGAAGGTATGGGAGTGGCCTCTGTCCCTGATGTGGACGCATCACCAACAACTAGACAATCAAACATTGACAATATAAGTAATTTTGACATGAACATGCATGTATATCTATAATATTACATTCAAAATGAATATGCGTGCAATATACCTGGAGGTATGGCAAAGTCCACACGGAAGGAGGCATCCGAAGGGGTCTCCGATCGTGGTGCAAGACTGGCCTTCTGAAGCTCCCTACGCAGCTCTCCGGGCGGCAGAACCGCTCTGCCTCTGCCTCTGCCGGTGCCACGGCTGGAGCTCCTGCCGCCCATCGCTTCTCCCGTCATCGTCATCAAATCTAAATAAAACGGTTCGTGGACGCATTAGACAATCATTACAAGTATTGACTATATATGTATAGATCGTAAAATGTGAAGTAATAATATAACATTACTGATAACCTTTTTCATTTCGTGGGCGCATTAGACATATCTATTTGGATTTCATCATCGATATCATTTCTAACCCACGTAATTTCATGATCAGCCGAAGACAACCCGTCTTTTGAAACAGACGGTCAGAGCACTCTAAGTCTTCTCTCTTCTTCATCCTCATCGCTGTCCTCGAATTCTGGGATATCATAGACATCCCTGGGTTTCCAACGGCATACGACACTCCATCCCGGATGCTTCAAATATTGTGAGTAGTATACTTGGAACGCTTGGTTCGGAAAGATAAACGGATCTTCCTGACCGTAAAATCGAAGTGTGTTCACACTGGTCAATCCATATTCATCTTTCCAAGTCCCAAGATTGCTTCTCCACTTATCCGTATCGGTTCGCGTATCGTACCAAGTACACTGAAATATATAAAAGGGTTCTGATCGTCCGGGATGGTGGATGCCGAGTATACAATTTAAGTATCCATAATAAATCACACCATCCGATCCTACCATCGCAATCCCACTATTCTGAGTGGTTCTAGATGTTTCTATATGCTTAACTTCGAATTTGTATCCAAGACACCGAATCCTTTATAATATGCAACCTCCATACTAGGAAATTGAGCAAAACATCTTGAATCACTCTCTAATGATGCAGACAAGTTCGGATCGTGGATCTAACAAAACAAATTTTATGACAAATACATAACGATATAAGTTTAGATTAAAACTGATAGGAATAACATGTTATTCGAATAACTTACATGATCTGCAACCCAATCGCAAAAATTATCCTGATGATATTTTTCCAATCGTTCATCGTTCCAATCAGGATGCCCCTCACATATCTCGTTAAAATGAATTCTGTTTTCGACAATAAATTATGACATTAATATTATATCATTTCATACACACACAAACACAAATATAACAATTAATCCCAAAAAACTTACTCTCTAATTTTTTCAAGACATGTGCAATTAAGCAAGATAAACCGGTATATCTTGTTGATAAATATAGTGTCTACCCTCTTATAATCGGCTTTACCATATGGTCCGTCTTGAATTCTTCGAGGCCGGTTAAGTCTCGTCTCAATATTCTCGTTCAGATAGCGGGAACAAAATGTGGTTGCTTCATCAAGAAGATAACCTTGCATGATAGAACCCTCTGGTCGATTTGTATTGCGTATATACTTTTTAAGAGTGTAGAGGTATCTAAAGAAAATATGTTGAATAAATAAATACGGGCATACAATACAACAATAATTTTAAAAATTGCGTGAAACGAAAAATTCCACGTACCTCTCGACGGGATACATCCATCGATATTGTACCGGTCCGGCTAACTTAGCCTCAGTTGCAAGATGAACCGTCAGATATATTATGATATCGAAGAATGACGGTGAGAAAATACGCTCAAACTTGCAAAGTATCAACGCAATAGAATTTTCTAGTTTATCCAGCGTTACAACATCCAGTATTTTAGCGCATAACTCTCTGAAAAAACAGCATAGGTCGTTGATTACTAGACCAACCGATTCGGGGAGAGAAGTCCTGAGGGCTAATGGGAGAAGGTTCTCCACGATAACATGGTGATCATGACTTTTCATACCATCGATCTTGCCTTTCACAATTTTTATCTTCTTGCTGAATGATCCTGAGAAATCTGTGGGAACTTTCAAATCATGCAACACCTGCAGGAATCTTTTCTTCTCCGGTTGTGACATATGATAAACGGCATTGGGAAGTAAAAACTTGCCCGGTTTACTCGCTACCGGTTTAGGATGCAATTCACTTCTTATTTCCCAGTCCTGTAGATCCATCCGAGCATTGAGTCTGTCTTTCGATTTCCCGTCTTTACAAAGAAGCATGTTGAGTATGTGCTCGGATACTCCCTTCTCTATATGCATGACGTTCAGAAAATGACGCACTAAATTTGTTGACCAATACGGAAGCTCGAAGGAAATGCTTAACTTGTTCCAGAATGGTGGTTTGACCTGTTTTGTCGGATCCATCCCGAAGGTCACATTATTGTAACCATCCCACTGAGCAGTCACGTCCTCTCCAGACAATGGGGCTGAAGGTCCAAGAAGCTTCCGATGACCATCAAAGTGAACAGCGTCTAACCTGTAGGGGTGGTCTAGAGGCAGGAAACGTTGATGGCCTCAATAACAAACCTTCCTGCTAAAATTCAAGAATTTCGATGTTGTGTGTTGATCCAATGAGGACATGCTTTGTGACCATGTACGGACCAACCTGATAGCATTCCATACGCAGGAAAGTCATTAATTGTCCACATTAAGGCCGCACGCAGTATGAAGGTTGTATTTTTGTTTGCATCGTAAGTCTCTACACCATCAATGAACAAAGATTTTTAACTCCTCGATCAGAGGTCGGAGATAGACGTCGATATTGTTTCCCGGTGAGTTTGGTCTATCGATAAGAAGAGGCATCATAAAGTATGATTGGTCCATAGCCAACCAAGGCGACAGATTATAAATTATCATTACAACGGGCCATATGCTGTGGCTTCCAACCATATAGTCGAATGGGCAGAAGCCATCACTAGCCAGTCCGAGCCTGACATTGCGAGGATCGCTACTGAATATTGCGTGCCTCCTACCGAAATCCTTCTATGCCGGTGAATCTCTTGGATGGCTCATTTTTCCATCTTCACTTGGAGGAGCACGGTGATGCCAAATCATTGCCTCGGCTGTTTTCTTGCACCTGAATAGCCTCTGCAGCCTCTGTGTTATAGGAAAGTATCGTGCTATCTTGATAGGTATATTGGGCTTCTTATCAGAATCTTTCGGCTTATACCTGGCATCTCCGCATGTTGGACACTCTTTCAAATCTGAATTTTCTTTCTGGTACAACACGCAATTTTTAGGACATGCTTGAATCTTCTCACACTTCAGACCCAAATCAGACATCTTCTGGGCTCCGTACCAGCTGTCGAGCACGTTATTTCCCGGGGGCATAGAATCTTTCAAGAACGAAAGAAGTATTATGAATGACTTGTTGCTCCATCCATTTAGGCACTTAATTCGGAAAAGTTAGACGAACCATGAGAGGGTGGAATACTTTACATTCTCATAAATTGGTTTTCTAGCATCATTCCTGAAATTTTCATATTTATCCACACGCGGTCCTTGACCGGAAGGAATGTCATCTTCGGTACGAATAGATTCACCTAGGGCAGTCTCTACCATATCCTCCATTTCTTCTGATGGAAAGAAATTACCGTCTTCTTCTTCTGCCGCATTACCGTCTTCTCCTTCTTCTCCTACTGCATTATCGTCTTCTCCTTCTTCTTATGCCGCATTACTGCGTTCTTCTCCTTCTCCGTGATATAGCCAAGTTGTATAAATTCTAGTAAAACCATATTTTACGATATGAAGCTCTGCCAATTCTACCTTCTGCCAGTACTTATTCCCACATCTATCGCACGGGCAGAGAATCTTCTCTATCACGATCTTATTATGTGCGCGTGCAAATTCAATAAAAGTAGCAACTCGTGCGACAAACTTAGGTTGCATACGTTGTTGCCAATCCACATACATCCAGTCCATAACTCTGACGTACTCATAGGCCATGTTAGATTGTATAACATATAAATTATAGGTTATGATGACTATATTGAGAAATCTAAGAACGGGATGGTTACTGACAAAGGATAAAATCCGTGTATATGCTTTATGTGTGCGTTTGTCGTTGAAAAGAATAAATTATCGATAATCAAAGTTAGATTTGAGAATACTCATGTACGAGAATATGAAAGTTTCATATTATCATCGAGTATCATATATTGGTTTTAACTTGAACATCTTGAATCACTCTCTAATGATGCGTTTGTTGTGTATTCTTGTTGTATGTGTGTGTTTCGGCTGTCGGGGGTAAGGCTTGTATCCCATTAGGAATGTATAGAGCGGACACCCATTCGCTTGTGATTTCAACTGTTTCGAGTAAATTTCGGCAGCACCTCCCCGCTGTTCTCCGAATACACTGTAATAGAATAGATAATCATTTCAAAGCTGTGAAATAATGTTGAAATGAACATCTAATCTATCTTTGTACATGGAGAACCAGCGGAAAAGTATCGACGAAATATCTCGAAATAGATGAAAACACAAGTGAATGAAGGTGTTTGCTTTATACATTCCTAACTTGTCCACACGGGACAAATCTATCGGTTATCATACGATTGAATCTTTTCGTCACATAGACTACACGACGGTTGTTAGTATCGAGCTATACCGTCCGATATTTAACAACCTTCGTATAGTTCTATGTCACGACGAACATCGAATGTATGTTAACCGATAGACGGGGACTAAGTGGCGCTTTGAGTTTCATATATGAGTATCGACGAGAATATGAAAGTTTCATATTATCATCGATTATCATATATTGGTTTTAACTTGAAAAACGTGCCGTTGAAACAAATTATTGTTCTCCACCTTGCACTCTCTTAACAATGGTACATGCATTAAACAACATGTAAGAGCTATCTATAAAAACTCTAAACTTTCACCTGTTGGGTTCAACAAAAAGGTTTTTGATATAACAAACACAATCTTCCTCAATTTTTCCTTTGAATCGATGTGAAATTAATAGTGTCCATATGACACAATGGATATATTTTCCACACAAAAGGAAAAAGGCAAATATTAATAAAGCAATTGTAATTCTATCAAGTATCCAGACTGAAAAAGAATAAATAGCAAACTAAAAATTAATCACTAATGAAAAACAAACAAAAGTGTATCATTACAACCAGCAAATTAAAAGGACCATAAAGAATACAACAAAGATTTAATTCTCATCTATGACAATTAAATCGGTGCTCAAGTATTTACCATCTAAATTAGACATTGACGGAGCGATTTAATATGTAAGTCATGAAAGTCGGCGGTCTTCACGTAAGTACATGTATATGCTTGTAAAAACGAAATAATCCAACCCTATGTGGAAGATGCATATGCAAACAATGTAAAAATCTATTGATCTAATGACCTTACATGGTTTCAACTTGGTAATCTAACTAGTATTAATTTGTGCCAAAAACAGCCGACTTTAGATAGGATCAATCTTAGATGAGCTCACTTTTGATTACGGCTTCAAATTTTGCATTCATGCAAAGTCTTAAGCACCCACTATTGTTCACAAAGAATATGTTAAAGATGAAAATGCCCTGAGCTAATGAAACGCTAGAGCCTCAGCCCCCCAGCCGAACCCCAACCCCAACACCAAACCCTAACCGAACCCTAACCCTAACCCTAACGCCAACCCCAGCCGAACCCCAACCCCAACACCAAACCCCAAACGAACCCTAACCCTAACCCCAACCCCAACACCAACCGAACCTTAACCCTAACCCTAACCCTAACCTAAACTGAACCCGATGCCTAACCCTAACCCTCATCCCTACCCGAACCATGAACCCTAGCCCTAACATCATCAAAATTATGTTTAATTGGAGATTTACTAACCTGTAGACGGTGGAGAAGACGGTGGAGAAGACGCTTGGCGGTCGACGACGCGCGCAATCAACGACGAGGAAGAACGAGGGCGGTGGGGACGAAGAGAAAATTGTAGACACGGGAACGGGAACGAGATCACAGAGAATTTTGGGAATTTTGGGAACGAGGAAAGAGATCGAGGCGTAGGGCATTTCTGTGCCTTTTTTTTTATTAAATTCCCATTTAGATGCCCCTACAGACTTATCCGTAGGTCATTGGTTTGCGGATCCGTAGGGCCAAACAACAAATTACGATTTAATATTTTTAAATTAAAACGTCGGGTACCGTAGGGACAACCATTGGGCCCTACGGCTTAGTCCGTAGGGGCAAGAAAATCTGCCCCTACGGATTCCATTATCCGTAGGGGAAATCCCATATTGTAGTAGTGATTCGAATCCGAAAGGTTAAGTGAGATGAAGGAAATTATTGAATCTGAGTATAGAACTAAATCTGAAAAATAATTCCTTACCTTGAATTCAAATTTAGAAAATATACACCCTATAAATTGCAGGTACACAAATCATGAAACTTGAGATAGTAGAACATACTTAGAAATATCTTTGTATAAATATCCAAATATAAAAAAAAAAGCAAAAAAATGATAAGGCTAGTCTTGTAGTTATTAAGGGCAAGAAAATCTTCAGTCGAAAGGGTGTTTCATCATCTAGTGTCTTAGACAAACCGGTTTGGGAGTCACTGCTGAAAATCCGTAGTAGTTGTAAAGCTAGGCATAATTAAATCATGAGCATAAGTTAAACTCATACATTGAGTAATCGATGGTTAGTGCCTCAGGAAGCAGTAGTGATCGCATTGGAAGGTGCGTGGGTACATTCACATATATTTACATTAAATAAAAACACGAGTGGAAAAAGGCATTGATACTATAGCTTGAATTGAATTCTCAAGTGTAGAGATATTTTACATACACGTAGGGGTATATGATCGATATTTGAAGGAGATATAGGAAGGAAGAATAAGATGAAGTTCTATTGAGGGAGCATGTAATTTCTAGAGTTAAACGAGACTATTAGGATGAAAATTCATCAAAACTGAAAAACTAGTGGAAATTTGAAACTTATCTTTTTCTTTCTTTTCCTTTCTTTTCTGTTGTATATAGTTTTTCACTTTCTTTCTTTGTGGTTTTTCTTTTTTACTTTATGTGCTCAGTGCAATCACTACGTCTGCAAAAACGAGCATAGGTGTAGCTTTTAGTTAGATAGTTTTTTAGAGTGTGAAAGCTTACATTTTGCTCGAGAACAAGCAAAATATAAGTGTGAGGGTATTTGATTTGTGTATTTTAATCCACATTTATATAGCCATATTTATCTTTATTTTGCCTATTTTATACTGTTACGAGTATGTTTTGTTGAATATTGCAGATTACAGGGCAAAAAGGGAAAAGTACGCAAATGACGGATTACGTGCGTCGGATGTAGACTTTCTAAGCTATAAACAGAGCAAGGGTGCAAATTATGAAAAATAACGAGTGGAATAATATCCACAAGATCGAGATTGATCTACACCAGAAAATTCGATCCAAGATCTTACCAAATTTCGGCCGTGACCGAAATTTAAACTAATCGGGCCGGTTTTTGGTGGATACAGAAGTCAAAATTTTGTGAGATTTTTGTATATCCTCGTATCTTTTGTAACTCACCCTTAGATTTTCTATAGCCCCAATAAATACTGTTGTATTCACCATTAGGGTTTCATCTCTCCTTTAGTTTTCAATTTAGGATTTTTGGTTGGGAGAGATCAAGTTTTGTAAGTTATTTTTGATATGAATTTATTTTATTTTATGATTTCTTTTTCTTATATCATAGGTAACTAAAATGCTATCTAGGGTTAGAATTATACTTGCTATCATGGTTGTGTAGTATTAATTTCTTTATTCTTTTCTTGGGTTTTTATTGATGAGTTTCTTTGATCAAAATTATATCTTTTTGATATCATGCTAATAAACTAGACACGTTTATGATAGATTGACGCTCTAAAACTTGTTTAGGAAAAGAATGTATCACCGTTAAACTAATTAGTTTAATGATAGATTGACAACCGAGAAAACTAATTAGGAAAGGTAAGATGGTGTTTTGATCAAAATTGATTCAACCTAATTAATCTAGGGAAATTTAGATTATTCCGATAAATCAAGTTAATTCATAAATTGATGACTTATGGGTTTAATTTGTACAAGGGTAAATCTAAATATTGTTAGCTTAATTGGAACAATGTGTTTAAATTCTTTGCTAGATAATATTATTTGATTGATAGGGTATATCTCTAAACGTATGGTTTATATTTTCGTTGATTGATATTTCATTGTGAAAGTAGATAACTCTATACTTTTATATAATTTAATAGTAATGCATTTAAACATTCGATTTAGAAAAGAATAGAATTCATATAAACCAACCATGTTTAAAAAGCCAATTCGACACTTTAAGCTCGCTTTAATATTTAAAATCTGCATTTTAATTTAAGTTTCACTTTTCTTTTATGCACTTTTATTTTAGTTTAATGAAATCAACTTTTTATTTTAACTTGTTTTAGAATTAATTAGAATTCTCAACGCCTCCTGGTGGATGATCTGTAAGTGCTATAATAGAAATATTGTATACTTGCGGTATAATTTAGAGACGCATAAAATCTCAATCAGCTTGCGGTAAACAAAAAATAATATGGAATAGCGGATAAATTAGGAGCCCCGCGTTTTATTTGAACCGCAAATGAAACGCGACGTTCTCCGGTCGTATGGATAGCCCATACAATATCATACCAAGACTCCTACGAGCGTAGCAATCTACCCGCCAATCCTAGAAACAGGACAACCTGGCCTCAATGTCATGAGTGGGCCACCCGGTACTTTCTAGAATCCGGTAACTTGAGTACCCCTCCGCGGGTCTATCCTAAACCCCTACAAGTGCGGGGAGCAACCCTCCAATTTTAGAGCGAGGCGGTTCTGTCTCAACTCCTTGAGATGGCCACCTACTGCACTTTAGAACTAGGCGATTCGAGCACTTCTTTGCGGGTTCATCCTGGTGCAAGTAGTGAAAGAATATACAACAGCAATAACGCTCGCATCCTGAACGTGTTCCAATAAAAGAATATACATCAAGCGGCAACAATGGCTACAATCCGGCTGCTTGTCCCGAATAAATGAATATACAACAATATTGTATATACATCATCATACGAGGAGCTATCCGTCATGAAAATCCGGCTAAACCATGACAAAGATATATATACCAATAACACAAGTAACATATGTGCAACCATGTCTAATCGACCATATAACAATTAGATGACGTTTAACGACACATAAACATAAATACGGATACCATGACCATAGAATTCATCACCCGCGGATCTAACACTCGAATTTTCTAAACAACGAAAATCAAATGCACTCCACCATCCTAAAACCAATCATATTACCAATTTTTGAATCCCGATTGATCCGAAACTTGCCTAAGAGCCCGATGGAGAGCTCAAGCACATCTCGAAGATCCATAGAGGGTCTAGGAGGGTACCCCTTACCCGAGACCACCACTTGGTAGTTTCGGATAGGGAGAAAAACCCGAGAGCACCTAAATGGGTGCTTTTGGCTTTGCACCATTCCCGAGACCACTAAGTGGTGGTCTCGAGATGGGGTACTACCTTAAGCTCCCGGGGACTCCCCAGGGTACCCCTGATCCCTTTCGGGGTTCTTGGTCTGAACCAAGAGCCCGCGGGGATCGAAAAATGACAATATGTTTAGTTTTAGACAACAAGTTAAAAACAATTTTCAACTTGGAAAAACCATCCACTAATTTTGAAGTCCCGAGACGTTACGGGTCGCCCTAGATCTCTATGGATTCCCTGTTCCAAAATGAGAGCTCCGAGGATTGAGTACAAGCTTGAAAACTTTCATTTTTGCGGCAGAATTTTCAGGGCAGAAACTGCAGTTGTTAAAATGTTGTTTCTGATGAAATTTAATGGTCATGCGAGCCGGTTTAGATGTATGGATCAGCTATGATACAATGAAGGGTTTGTTTCCCCCAATCAAAGTAAAGCCCTGTTTGAAATTCAAATTTTGAAATGAAGCAACGCTTCAGATGCAGCGCCAAGTGCGCTACGCCCTAAGCAGTGCACCACATGCATATGGGCGCTAGCGCTAGGTGCACTGCGCTCTGAACAGCACGCCACGTGTGCACTAGCGCTAGGTGCGCTGAGTTCCAAGCAGCGCACTACGTGTCAAATACAGGTGCGCTAGCACAATGTGTACCGCCCTTCAAGCAGCGCACCACGTGCAAAGCACGGATGCGCTAGCGCTGGAATTAAAAACTCCCCACCGTTAGATCAAAGATCTAATAATAATGATAAATCATTAATTAATAAGAATTAAATTCTGTTAAAAAAAGAATCCTCAAATATCTTTCCAAGTAACAAGATTGTGCTCTGTAAATCAGAACACCTTTGGATCAATGATCCAATGGTAAATAAAAATTACCAAAAGACAGAATAAATTCTGTATGGAAAGATTTTCCAATCTTGTTAAAAACAAGAAGATTGCCTTCTGTAAAACAGAAGCCCTAGGATCAAAGATCCAATAGTGGGGAAACATCCTCAAATCAATCAGAGAAAGATCTCTTTAACTGATTCAACAAATCAGCCTACCCTATAAAAAGGCCCCTAGACTTCAAGTCTCAGAGATACAAAAAGAGAGAAAAACCTCCTCAAAAGCTTTGAGAAAATTCAAAGAGCAAGCTCTTGCAAAAAGATTTTTCTTCAAGGTAAGATTAATGATGATGAACACAGAGATGAAATCATCTCATGATTAAGAAAGAAGAATTCATTTCTTTAAAAAGATCATAGATCTACAAAGACAAAAAGTCTTTCACAAAGAGATCAAAAGATATCATCATAAAATAAAAGAAGAACTTACTTCTCACAGATCATAGATCTATAAGACTATAGTCTTTCTCAAAGAGATCATGAACATCTCAAAGGGGGGAGAATGATTCAATTCTCTTAAGGATCATAGATCCATAAAGGCAAAGCCTTTCATCAATATAAGAGATTGAAACATCTCCTACAAAATAAGAACGGTTGTTCTTAGATCTTGAGACGAAATCTCTTTTAAAAGAACATAAATTGTTTCTCAGATCATAAAATTGATCAAATGCGCTTTGCGCTATTGAACTGCGCTTCTGCGCTCTC
Organism: Agapanthus africanus; assembly: GCA_030015575.1. Lineage (NCBI taxonomy): Eukaryota > Viridiplantae > Streptophyta > Magnoliopsida > Asparagales > Amaryllidaceae > Agapanthus > Agapanthus africanus. Next base: position 35,363,887 of record JASDDO010000018.1, on the reverse strand, counting down.
TGGACTGGCGCTCAACGCCAAATGCGCCACATGTCAATCGCACATGTACTGCTTAACAACTAGCGCCTTGCGCTTCTGAAATAGCGCACTGCGCTCATAGGCTGGCACTCAGCGCCAAGCACACCACGTGTCATTCACGTGTGAACCACTAAACTGAAAGTGCAATGCGCTCATGAACTAGCGCTCTGTGCTCATAAACTGACATAATGCGCCTATCATCTGGCGCTTAGCGCCAAGCGTGACACGTGTCCCTCACGTGTGCGCTACTCGGCAGAAGCGCACCGCGCTCTTTGACTGGCGCCAAGCGCACCATGTGTCACTCACGTGTGTGCTCATAGAACATAAATTGTTCTTTAATAAGCCACAGAGCTATGATGAAAGCCCAGCATTCAATAAAAGACAAAATATTGTCATAATTCAAATATTATCAAAAGGGCCAGGCCCAAGCAAATGCCCAGCAGCCCAAGATAAATGTTAAACATTTTAACTCGATTGGACTTAGCCCAAGATTGGCCATAAGTCCTCAACTCATATTAATTGAGCCCATCTGCTCATAAATATTTTAACAAATCTTAGCCCCAAATTGGACTACAGATCTTTCAACCAACTCACATCGGTTCGAGGATACATCTCTTTACTCCTCTGATATTTGTCGTTGTAATCCTTCAACGTCTTCAGAGAGGTGACGGGTCCCGACAACCAAACATTCTATGGACTGTGGGGTCCTTTAAAACACATGAACTATGATGTCCTTAACCTTGACTATGAGGCCTTTAAACTCACGGACTATGATATCCTTAACCTTGACTGTGAGGTCTTTAAACTCACGGACTATGTCCTTAACCTTGACTGTGAGGTCTCTAAACTCACGGACTATGATGTCCTTAACCTTGATTGTGAGGTCTTTAAACTCACGGACTATGATGTCTTTAACCTTGACCGAGATGTCCTTAAACTGACATTGGACCAAGATGTCCTTAAAGTAATCGACCGCAATGTTCCTAAACTAAACAATAGAGCCCAAATGCTCTTTTGTTGGATCTAAATGATCCCGTTAAGTTGATCTTAGTCTAAAATGAAACTAATGTATCCTTAACAAACGTTTAAGTTGATCTTAGTCTCAAATGAGGCTAACGTATCCTTAAAGCCAATCCCCAAATCCAAATCTAAGAAGATATGGATTTGGACTAATCCACGCCCTACGGGCGACAACATAAATTAGTCTCCGTTTACAATCCACGGGCAACCAAAAACAAAAAAAACACCCACGACACAAAGTGACCATCTGGAGAAGGAGAAAGTGGTTACCGCGATGCGGTAGCGTAATTAACTGCAGGGGCTTGCGCCTGCAGGGAAGAGCGTCCCCACAATCAAAAATCCCTCAAATGAGGGGGAATCTAACGAAGTCTGCTACATCGGCCGCATCCGTTTGAACGTTCGATATATGGTGCCATAAATCAACTTGGCATCATCAGAGAGGTGGACGGATAGCACCAATTAGCATCTACCCCGAAATTCAGGTGAGACGGACCTGCGCGGTGGCATCTCCGTGTTTCGGCGGGGAACAGATTCTGGCACGCCCGGTGGGACCTTTTCCTCTATCCACTCCACACTTCGTGTGTAGTGTTCGTGAACGAATCACGGTTTGATATGGTTGCCCTTGGATTCGACGTACTAAGATTTGATGTCTTGCTCCGTGTAGAAAACGAAAGATCAATGGCTTCTACCTGCATAAATTGCTCCAGCTGCAACTGCAACTCCCGTACTGCCTCATCTGGAAGTGGAACTTACGGACCCCAGACGGCCTCCCTGTTTACGATGCTAGTGGACCAAGTAACTCAGGCCACCACTGGGCTGTTCTTTGGGACTATGATCCCACCCATGAGCTTCAATGTCCCGATGCTACCGCAAGAAGCCCCAAAGAAGTCGGTCTTTGATCGACTTACCACTACCGCGGCCCCTCTCAACGGGTCGCCCAAGTCCAATGGCTCAGTTTTCAACTGACTTGGCCAGAACGCCAACAAGCCCGCAATACTTGAAGCAGCCATCCCAAAGCGGATAGCCATCCCGGCTCAAGCGGACGAAATCATTGAAAAGGCTTCTCCTGACAAGAAGTCGGTTTTCACAAGGCTGGACACTCCGGCTCCCGCTCCAGGCGAAGTCACCTCTGTCCAGAGGTCTGTATTCGATAGGTTGGACATTACTTCTCGGCGAGCGTCAGTCTTCAAAAGGCTGGCCCCGGCGACAACCCTCCGTCAAGACAGAGGGCATGCCGAAGCCATCTCAATAGCTGAACCAATCCCATATGTACGACATGCTCGCCGTCGTTACTGGCGCCGAGTAAGGAAGGCTGGGGGCAGCTCCCCTTCTGGATTGACTCCGCCAGCTCCCATGGTGGAAATCAATGTTGCTGTTCCAACTGGGAACAGTTTTGAACTACTTAGGAAGGTTCACAAGAACTCTCCGACTGTCGTGCTGAAGAGATCTCCTCCACCTATGGAGATTACTACAGAAAAGAAGCCGGAGCAGCCCCCTCAGCGGCTGTCCTCAAAAATTTATAAAGTCTGGCGACAGGTCCAGGAATTGGTGATTAACCAGGACTACTCTCGCCGACCAAAGAAGCTTAAAGCTCAGCAAGAAAAGATCCATCTCGTGGTACCACAGAAGATGTCATCCATCTGGGTGCCCGCTGTAACGGCTCCCTCAACATCAACCGCTCACAAGAGAAGGAGGCCGGAGAAAGCCCTTGTGGCCGCGGCAAACCGCAAGGACACCAAACCAAAACTCCCCAAATCTGGGGGCATGATGGTGCATACTGTTTATATGGCTTCCGGAAAAGAAGAAAGCCATGCTTCTACGAGTCATCGACCGCTTACCCGATCGATAACAAAGGCTCAGGAACAACAGCAGCAGAAACTTCAGGAGATGCTGACTGCAATGGCCACACTCACTGGGCCAAAAGAAAATCCAGAGACCTCGGAGCAGCGTCGGGAAAAAGAAACTGATGATGAATTCCTCCGAAGAATGCTCGAGAGGAAAGAAAAAGAGGCCGCGGAACAGGCGGCCACCATAAAACGAATGGCTCTCTTGTTCCAAGACATGGCTGGGATGATGTTACAGCCGGAACCTCCAGCTGAAAACCCCCCGATCATCATTGAAGACGACAGAGGAGAGACATCGAACCCCCCTTCGGCTCTTTCAGCAGCCAAAGAAGAGAAATCTCTAAGGCCGCCTTGGACGACTACATCGCTCAGCAAATACGAGCTCACCAGGCGAATGAAGCGGCCGACCAGATTGTTAAGACTGGACGACCTTATCCAGGCTAGTATGACCAAATAAGGTATCTGCCAGGATACACGATCCCCAAATTCCATGTATATAAAGGGACGGGAAATCCACATCAGCATGTTGCCCAGTTCAGGGCTCTATGTGGCAACACCGGGGGTGATGATAAACTTCTGCTCCGCCAATTTGTTGGTAGCTTGTCGGAGATGGTGTAGGGTTCCTAGGCACCCTAATGAGGTCTCACAAGGCATCAACCATGCCAATTTCAAATTTTACGGTGCCTACAAACCCTAAACTACGGATCGTTTGCTAGAAATCTAGGCGAAAAAGCTAACTAGTTAACAATTAACTAAGAGATACGGAAATACAACCTTTGTAAATCCAGTCCTCCACCTCCACGGCTCCGAGATGAGGTCCTTTCCGCTGTCCAAATCAAATCCGGGCTCTAGCGTCGGCTTCGTCGGAGAATGGGCAAGCTAGGTCGTCGATGTCCATGCCGAAGATGATCTACATCGAGGCATCGCTAGATCAAGCTCACAACTTCACCAAGTCATGAAACTTGTGAAGTAAACACACTCTACTACTTGGCAAGAGGTAGAGGATGAAGAAATAAGAAGTGGGTAGACTTTAGATTTGGATTTCTCACTCTTTTTCATCACTAGCCATTTATGGAGGCAAGCTTTCTTCACTTGAAGAAATGAAGAAGAAGAAGGAAATTGTTATGATAAGAATTAATTTAAAATGAAAAGAATAATCCATTCTTATCATAAGTGAACCATGGTTAGTTGTAGAGAGTAAACTAGGGTTAGTGAAGTGGATAGGGTTAAGCATGAGACAAAAGGGGTGACTTTGGTCAAAGCTTCAAGAAGCTTTTGCTAGAAAACAAATTAAGCCACCATTTTCTCTTAATGCTTATCAATTACCAAAAAGAATAAATAAATGAATAAATGAATAAGGAAATAGTAAACCCTAACCATTTCATTAACCAAGGTTTGATACTTTACACTTAACCAAAAAGTATGTATCATCAAACATGATACAATCAAGTGCACAAAATCATATCGCATATGGAATGCGCACACCCGAGCGAGAAAATCCATTTAAAGTGTACCGATACTAGTTAATGCAAAGCAATATATCAAATATATAATTATGCATTAAATCATTAAATCAACACTTGATTTAACGATCCGGTCATGTCGCACATAACCGACTGGTATCATCAGTAACAACTTATCGAATCAACACTTGATCCGATAACCCGGCTATATCGCATATAACCGATCAATGTCACATCGCGAGAATCAAATACAGTATCACATACCGTATTATTCTCGGTCCCGCACATATCTCATATGCGCTCCTATTTCGTTTCGCTTGAGCCAGGAAACCTCTGTGTAGGACTCTAAAGACTCGTCAATACGCCGGCAGCAGATGATGATCATATCAAACATCCACAAGCCGCAAGCGGTCTGCTAAACGTAACGGCCACCCGGGTATTGAGCGATCTGAAGATCGACGAGCAAGCCCGCTCACACTCCAGTGAATCCAACCAGTAACACTACCGTACAGTCCGGTCTGATCGTCTGATATGTCGCATATCTCGCCTAGGGGTGGTAAACGTCAAACCCCAATAGCTCGATAAGTCGTGTCGATATGAGGTCTATAACTATTCGAGAAACTACTGGTAACACTTACCAGTAAATATCAGCAACCCTGGCCAGGGATTTCCTGTTATAGCCAATCGAACACAGCGCAACATCAACCCCCTATACCGGGAGAGACGAATCCCCTCCTATCGCTCATTGCCTCCATGTGACTCGGGACTGTACCCAAAAACCACCGTTTTGCACGCCCTCTTGGACGTGGTAAGATGGAAATCAAAGCACAGTGGGAACCACATAAGACTCTATGACGATCTCGGGTCAACAGGCTACTCTGTACCAGTGTCACCAGAGAACTGCCATCTGACGTGAGGTATAATACCATCTGGGAGTTCTCGGCGAGTCCGTCCAGTGTACCCAGTCTCTACTGAGCACCCGTATATCATCTCCGATGTCAAACACCAATGGATATGGGATCATCCATCGCCCATCTATATGGGTCGAGAAGGTATACGCTAGTCTACACTGGTATATCGATGCCCCGTCTCGATACACCCACGACTAGGGACTTTGAAGGATGTACTTATGGACTACCATGTCCCCACTAGTATGATCCGCATCATAGTCCAGGTAGTCAAGTACAGATCCTAAGGGTTTTACCAACATGTAACAGAGAGACAATCAGCATACACGTTAAGGTAAAGGGTAACCAGATAGCATACTATCATGTCGAGCAAGAAAGTCCTCCCTATATATGTCCCAGCATCCACTACAATATACATCCTATGTATAGTAATGGCCTCTAGGGCATACATATAACTAACAATCTCCCACTTGCACTAGGGCCATCTGATAGCAGTGGTTGTAGTATCTCATACTCAACCATCCCATAAAAGTCTCTCTCTGGGAACAGGCCTTTGTGAGTGGATCCGCTGTGTTGTCCTCTGAGTCTTCTCTCCTATCCTCGATCTCCCTGGAGATCAACCATCTCCATGATCAAGTGATACTGCCTTAGAATATGTCTGGATCACTGATGGGACGGGCGTTCCTTGGCATAAGCCACAACTCCATTGTCTCACAATGGTTGGAACGTAGTTCATCTCATGAACCAATATATACCCAGACTGCCTCTTTGGTAGCATCTTAAGTAGCGATGTATCCTGCCTTTATCGTCTAGTATGTCACGGTATCTAGCTTGGAACTCTTCCAACATACCGTCCCTTTACGGAGGGTAAAGACAATGCCTGCGACTGACATTCAGTCGTCTTTATCACCCTGGAACACTTCCAGTGATTCTCCCCAGGGTCGATTGATATCATCTCACTACAACTAGTGAGAATCCTAACATCCAATTAAATCTATCTCATAGATCCAAAATCCAGGATTTAGTAGGTATCATTTTGATCCTACACGGAGAATCTTTGTGATAAACGGAGATCGATCGAGCGTAGCATAAGAAACTCCTTTCTTATCAAGAGTATGTCATCCACGTACTCTACAAGGATCACCACCATACTCCCTACTACCTTTTTGTTTATACAAGGTTCATCTACCATTTTGATGATGTCAAACTCTTTGACTAATCCATCAAAACAGATGTTCCAACTCCGCGATGCCTGCTTTAATCTTATAAAGCATCTTGCACACGTTTCCGCTGCTCCCACTGTCTACGAAGCCCTCTGGCTGTGTACTTATAGACGCACTCTTCTAAAACATCATTTAGAAAAGCAGTCATGACACCCAACCACCAGATATCGCAGTCATGGTATGTAGCCGTGACAAGTAGGATCTGGATGGACTTAAGCATAGCTACTTGAAAAGGTTTCATCATTATCCACACCTGGTCAATGATGCCAACTTTTAACAAGTCTAGTTTTGAAAGTCTCAACTTTTCCATCTACACCAAGTAATCTTCTCAAGATATACTTGCTCCTGATGGGGATTTAACCCTTCAGATATAGCAACCAAAGTCCATACTTTGTTGGTGTACATGGATTCCATCTCAGATCGCTAAACATCCAGCCATTCTTACAGAGTCTTACTCTTGATGGCCAGCTCGAAACTAGTTGGGTCATCATCTCATGATGCAATCCTCGCTCCCACTGTCATAGAGAAACCGAAGTATCTCTCAGGTGGGTGAGGAACCCTACTAGATCGGCGGAGAGGCTGAGGTTCGTTGGTTTCTACTGAATCCTCTGGTTGTACCAAATCATCTGCTGCAGTTTGTATGGCTGGAACATTTTCAGTTCTACATTACAGACTTTGCCTCGAGCTTGTCCGGATTTTGCTTTTAGACATAGGCCGGACAACCCCAAATCTTAACTAGCTTAAGACATGGGCTCTTCCCTTTCCATATCTCATATGGAGTGGTAGGCAACTGATTTGATTCGAACCTATTCAATAGGTATGCAGCTTCTCAAGTGCATAACTCCCAAAAGGAAAAAGGTAACTCAGTATTACTCATCATAGAGCACACCTTATCATATAGGGTGTGATTGCTCCGCCCCAATATACCATCGTGCTATGGTGTATACAGAGGAGTAATGCTGAGAGAGAATCTCATTCTCCTTTAGAATAGTCCAGTATTTCCGTGCTCAAGTATTGTCCTCCTTGATCACATCAAAGGACATAACACTTATACCCGTATTGGTTCTCTACTTCTCGCTTATATTCTGTGAATATCTCAAAAGGTTCGGACTTGTGTTTCAACAGGAACATAGGTCTGAATCTCGAAAGATCATCAGAGAATGTAATGAAGTACAAAGAACCGGTCCTGGCATGTGTAGACAGGGGACCTACATACATCAACATGTATCATCCCAAGAGTTCATTAACTCTTTCTCTGTTTCCAATAAACAGAGCTGTGGTCATTATATCTTTGTGACATGACTCGCAAGTTTCATAAGATGTAAATTCAAACTGATTTAAATATGCATCTACATGTAACTTCAGCTAGTCGGGTCATATTGATATGACCTAGTCTACAATGCCTCAAGAAGGATTCGTTCATTTCTGAACTCTTCCTCCTGTGTGTGTTCCGTATACTAAAGAACTGTAGTTTGATTTAGAACATCAATGCTTTTAGATAACGTGCCTGAACCGATCAACTTTTGATATAGGAAATGTTCAAAACATTATCCAACAATACAAAATTTTATCATTTCTTTACTAATAAAGAGACTGATATGATTTTATATATCAGGTTCGGTATCTAATAACATTCGTTCAGAATCAATGTATTGGTAATACAGGGTGACAGTGACCAACAGACTTGGCTGCAACATTTGCCCCGTTTTCTGCCTCATGAAACTTATCACCCATTCTCAGTTCTCTACCTATCTGTAGCCCTATGTAACAGATTACATATCTGGGATCCTGATCTGGTATCACATACCCAGGACGTAAAGGATACTGAGAAACAGTTCTTTGTAACGAACACACCCGAAGATGATGCATCAACATGCACTCTCTTCGTTTGGGCGGCACGGGAATTCTGGTATTCCCCAATTTCCTGCTCTGTCTTATAACAATTATAAGGTGGAGCGGGACCAACGTTCCCCAGCTCAGTATAACAAGCGGGTTCGGTCAATAATCCGTATTATTATCTTGATTAAGGCGTGATATGGTCGCTACCTGGAGAGAGAGAGAAGAAAACACTCAGCGTGCGCTCTTGCAAGAATAGATTGGTTATTATTTTATCTAATCAGGATGGCTCCCACTGCTTTTTATCAAATCTTCCTTCAAACCCTAAAAGGAAAGACTAGCCGGGATTAATTACACACTACAAGTTCGCCAATCTTTCAGCCAGGCCAGTGTCGGTACTTTGAGGGAGGTCCCCCGTGCTTTCGCACGAACCTAATTAATGTAAACCTCGTTTTCCCAGAGGCGTAACCTCGTTAACACCTTTCTAGACACCTACTTGATCGGCTAATTGTAATGTATAAAACTCTCCCAGGAGTAACACTTACTCGCAGCGGGTATCGGGATCCAACTATCTCATAGAAGGTATGCAATCTCATTGCAAATTTCAACACTTGAAATTCCCGATAATATTTTGCCCCTAGCTCGCTATGACCTTGACGGAGGCCAAACAACCCATAGTCCGCTAGTCAAGTTCAACCCGTCATTTCCTGATTGAATTAAACCCACCCGCACGACCCTTGACGGAGGCCAAACAACGCCGTACGAATACCCTAATCCAATCGCATCATATGCTAGCAGATAAGCACTAGTTAGCTACCGTACACTACGCCTTGACGGAGGCCAAACAACCGCAGCACGAATACTAACTAGTATGTATCTGAAATGACGGAGGGCTACGACAGGTTTTTCTGAAAACCAATTGCGTAATGAACTTGATATCGCTGTAGAATCAAATGATTTTAAAATGGAGTGCTTTTGAGGCTTTTCTAGTTTTGCTAAAGGAGTCACTCCCGGTGAAGGGATCGTCGGTCCTTTCCTCGTCGAATGAGGTGCGGGATATATCATATATATCACTGTGCAAAGCAAAAACACTTAAAAGCAATCAAAATACAAACCGAGTGTGTAGCATCTGCCAGTTATTGCTAAAGGAGTCACTCCCGGTGAAGGGATCTCGGTCCTTTCCTTATCGAATAAGGTGCAGGATATATCACATATACCGCTGTGCAAAGCAAGAACTGTAGCTACCTGTTTTATTTTGAAATTCGAATCTACAACATCTTAGGTTTCTTTTTATTTCATTAATCACATTAATGAAGTCCCATCATTTAAGTACCTAAACATCACAGATAAATACGACGTACACTTATGCCATCCGCATTCGCCTCGATGTCCCCTCGTGCACCGTTAGGTTAGGTAACTAACGGTAGAGCGGGGCAGGACTAGCGCGGGTGTAAAACATAAGTAACGTCTATATAATATATCATATATACTATATACTGTATCTATCACAGAACATCTCATGATCACATCACAGATATCGCAGCAGAAGAAACATATGAAATATTGGATATACTAGGACGTCCGTGTTTTCAATACGAGCCAGTATAAAACACGGATTCCACGGTCGTGATGAATAGCCAAACCCACACCCCTAGACCCCTACGAGAGCGGCAAGCAACCCTACCAATTCTAGAGTTAGGAGACCCGGACTCAACTCCTCGAGTTGGTCTCCCACTGGACTCCAGAACCCGGTTACTTGTGCCTTCCTCCTTGGGTCTATCCTTGTGCGGAAAAGTAAATAATATACAAACGGTGACAACTTCCGCAACCTGGAAGCGCCCCAATAAAAGAATATTACATACAAGTTTTTACATGAATGAAAATGAAAAACACTCATCTCACATAAAAACCCCCGGCTATCCAAACACGACGATCCAATATAACATATCCAGCAACACATAACATCACATGTCATCAACGTAAGTAAATATGTCCATCCCAATTGTCGTTGACAAATAGCAACGAAACCGGCGATATCACATATTACACTTACGGTCACAGAAAAGAAAGTGTAAAACTACAACAGTTGGAATCCGCAATCACCTCAGACATCGCATGCCTGACTAAATGAATTACTTAGATATCGCATGCCTAACAATTATAAACCCCTCATTTTAGTCTCATTATCGAAAACACTTTTCAATATCGAGTCGGGCAATTCAACAAGATTCCCGACAATTTGATCGAATGCACGTCGCAAACTTCAGTAGACGGCTGCACCCCCGATACCGTCGACGAAGTGCACCAAGGCGGAACACCGCTACCGCGAGCACCCGGAGGGATGCTTTCGGCGACGGGGTTCTCCTACAGTCACTTGGTCGGGGCTATGGAGTGAGGCTGTCTATTAAGTTTACCCGGCGAGTATCCGCGTACGCTACGTGATTGCGACGGACTTTTGATCGCATCAAAATTCCGTGGCAACCGATCAAGTGAGACTAAACTGCTACGTTTATAATATTCATTCCGTTATCTCATAACAATTTGTGAATTCCAATTATTGTATCACATTCCGGATAAATAGAAAATGCTAAACTTTTCGATCGAACAATCGAACACCCAAGTTTTCCCGATACAAATCAACACATGAAACTAGTCTAACAACATTCAGTTCGTACCTCAGTACCAACGGTCCAGCCATAGAAGGGTCAAGCCAACGCCTCACATGTGGCACGCCGTACTGCCCCAAACCTGAAGGTTCAAAGGGCAGTTCAAGACGATCACATAATCGAGTTAAGGTTTGTTGTCTTCTAGAGGGACCATCGCGTTACTTGCAGTACTTAGAACATCGTTAAACTACGGAAAAATCCAACATTTGGAAATTTCCCGACAGGGGAAAAATTGGGTATTTATATCCGGTCGAACTTTTTAACATATTCTAAAAATTTATCCGGAAAGCCACACAGACAAAATTCGATAATCCGATCGAACATTCGAATCTCCAAAACAACCCAGAAAATTCAACTCTAGAATAAATTTTAAAAATTCCCAGAAAATCCAGAAGAATTTATCAGGTATTACTGTGCAAACAGTAAGGGATGACGTCACTATTGAGCCGCGGAACCGCCGCATAAGCAGGGCTTATGCCGCTGTTCCGCCGCCTAAGTTACTGTTCATCCAATAATTTTTGCATCGTAATTCTTATTTTTTCTTACTGAATTTTTTAGCAATTTTTAATTCACAAAAATCCAGAAAAACAGAAAATGTCCAGAGAGCTATTTTTTGGGTCGGGTTTCGGTTCGATCGGACTTCAGATTCCGTCTAGACTTCGCCTAAGGCTCTAGCTAGGCTCTGATACCACTGTAGGGTTCCTAGGCACCCTAATGAGGTCTCACAAGGCATCAACCATGCCAATTTCAAATTTTACGGTGCCTACAAACCCTAAACTACGGATCGTTTGCTAGAAATCTAGGCGAAAAAGCTAACTAGTTAACAATTAACTAAGAGATACGGAAATACAACCTTTGTAGATCCGGTCCTCCACCTCCACGGCTCCGAGATGAGGTCCTTTCCGCTGTCCAAATCAAATCCGGGCTCTAGCGTCGGCTTCGTCGAAGAATGGGCAAGCTAGGTCGTCGATGTCCATGCCGAAGATGATCTACGTCGAGGCATCGCTAGATCAAGCTCACAACTTCACCAAGTCATGAAACTTGTGAAGTAAACACACTCTACTAATTGGCAAGAGGTATAGGATGAAGAAATAAGAAGTGGGTAGACTTTAGATTTGGATTTCTCACTCTTTTTCATCACTTGCCATTGATGGAGGCAAGCTTTCTTCACTTGAAGAAATGAAGAAGAAGAAGGAAATTGTTATGATAAGAATTAATTTAAAATGAAAAAAATAATCCATTCTTATCATAAGTGAACCATGGTTAGTTGTAGAGAGTAAACTAGGGTTAGTGAAGTGGATAGGGTTAAGCATGAGACAAAAAGGGTGACTTTGATCAAAGCTTCAAGAAGCTTTTGCTAGAAAACAAATTAAGCCACCATTTTCTCTTAATGCTTATCAATTTCCAATAAGAATAAATAAATGAATAAATGAATAAGGAAATAGTAAACCCTAACCATTTCATTAACCAAGGTTTGATACTTTACACTTAACCAAAAAGTATGTATCATCAAACATGATACAATCAAGTGCACAAAATCATATCGCATATGGAATGCGCACACCCGAGCGAGAAAATCCATTTAAAGTGTACTGATACTAGTTAATGCAAAGCAATATATCAAATATATAATTATGCATTAAATCATTAAATCAACACTTGATTTAACGATCCGGTCATGTCGCACATAACCGACTGGTATCATCAGTAACAACTTATCGAATCAACACTTGATCCGATAACCCGGCTATATCGCATATAACCGATCAATGTCACATCGCGAGAATCGAATACAGTATCACATACCGTATTATTCTCGGTCCCGCACATATCTCATATGCGCTCCTATTTCGTTTCGCTTGAGCCAGGAAACCTCTGTGTAGGACTCTAAAGACTCGTCAATACGCCGGCAGCAGATGATGATCATATCAAACATCCACAAGCCGCAAGCGGTCTGCTAAACGTAACGGCCACCCGGGTATTGAGCGATCTGAAGATCGACGAGCAAGCCCGCTCACACTCCAGTGAATCCAACCAGTAACACTACCGTACAGTCCGGTCTAATCGTCTGATATGTCGCATATCTCGCCTAGGGGTGGTAAACGTCAAACCCCAATAGCTCGATAAGTCGTGTCGATATGAGGTCTATAACTATTCGAGAAACTACTGGTAACACTTACCAGTAAATATCAGCAACCCTGGCCAGGGATTTCCTGTTATAGCCAATCGAACACAGCGCAACATCAACCCCCTATACCGGGAGAGACGAATCCCCTCCTATCGCTCATTGCCTCCATGTGACTCGGGACTGTACCCAAAAAACACCGTTTTGCACGCCCTCTTGGACGTGGTAAGATGGAAATCAAAGCACAGTGGGAACCACACAAGACTCTATGACGATCTCGGGTCAACAGACTACTCTGTACCAGTGTCACCAGAGAACTGCCATCTGACGTGAGGTATAATACCATCTGGGAGTTCTCGGCGAGTCCGTCCAGTGTACCCAGTCTCTACTGAGCACCCTTATATCATCTCCGATGTCAAACACCAATGGATATGGGATCATCCATCGCCCATCTATATGGGTCGAGAAGGTATACGCTAGTCTACACTGGTATATTGATGCCCCGTCTCGATACACCTACGACTAGGGACTTTGAAGGATGTACTTATGGACTACCATGTCCCCACTAGTATGATCCGCATCATAGTCCAGGTAGTCAAGTACAGATCCTAAGGGCTTTACCAACATGTAACAGAGAGACAATCAGCATACACGTTAAGGTAAAGGGTAACCAGATAGCATACTATCATGTCGAGCAAGAAAGTCCTCCCTATATATGTCCCAGCATCCACTACAATATACATCCTATGTATAGTAATGGCCTCCAGGGCATACATATAACTAACAGATGGCATTCGAGTGGTATTCTGAACTTCTAAACGACTCCGTCAAGACTTTTGCAGAGATGGAGCTATTATTCACCCAGCGTTTCGCGAGTGCTAATGAACGCACCCTAATAACGGCATTGATCAATGCTAGGATGAAGCCAGGTGAAACGTGGGTGCAATACGCAATACGATGGCGAAATTTATGGTCAAAATGTGAGCAGCACGTCGAGGAAGCGCTGGCAGTGGGCATGTTTGTGGGTACTCTTGACCCTCAAGCGACCATCTCGCAATTTTTGATGTTCTTCAAGCCGACCACGTTTCAGGCCTTGATTGACAAACTGGCCCAAATGGACCAGATTGGTCATAGACCGTCTCCTTCAAAACCGGAGCCGCAAAACGAAAAGGGTAAAGGGAAGGAGACCTTTGTCGCGAATACTCAACAGCAGTACAGTGGCCCAAAACTAACTGATCGTCTAGACGAGAGACGGCAATTCTATAATGAGAAGATGAAGCGCCCTTACTCGTTTCCCCGGGACAAAACGAAGAGATTGTTCGTGCTAGCAGTGCGCAACAAACTCATCAATCTGCCGAATCCAAAATGACCGTTGCAACCCGGCAAGGCTAATAGTCCCAATTATTGCCCCTACCATCAAATGGTAAGCCATCCAATTGAAGATTGCTTCATTTTTAAAGGCTGGATTGAAGACCAATACCAATAGGGCAAGTTTGCGCTATCCGAGAATTGGAAGGTGAACCCGCCACAGCCACACGCTCCTAAGAAGACGGACACACCGGGGGCATCATGCTCTTTCATAGAAGAAGCTCCATGGGAGATCGCTCTTTCATCCAAAACTAAAAGAATGCTGAAGGATCTCCAAACATGCCCGGCGATTAGATGGAAAAGTCCGCTGTAACCCTAGATCATCGAGGGAATGCTGAAGCCGCGCCCAACTCCAAATATTGGTGGTGATAGTCAAAGCGCTCACACCCAGCCGTCAGAGTCTTCGAAGAAAAAGAAGAAGACCAAAAAGCCCGTGAAGCTTGGTGACAAGCGCACGGACCTGCAAAAATAGATTGACGTGCTGGAAGAATATAACCAGAAGGCGCGGACCCCAGTCACACTCCAAGAATTTCTCAACCACGTCCTTGAGGATGGAGAAGACGACAATGGAGAAGACTCGTCGGATGAATCTGAAGATTACGTGGCAAGTTGCCATGTGATCTCTCACTCGTCGATAGATGATGAAGAAGCTCCTTACACAAAGAAACTGGGGGCAAATCCTGAGCCGGAACTTCTAGGGCCATCAGACAAAATGATTGATGCATTCCTGAACGAGGCTCTTCTTAAAAGCAAAACTGCTTGAGAGCGTGAGATGGCCATATTTGAAAAGGCCAAACGCCGGCGACTGGACGAAAGGGTTGAAACACTCCCGCCAGATCAAAGTGTAAGTCGATGTATTACACCCCACGACTTGCGGGGAGGCGGAAATATGAAAAACAATCATTTTGTTTAGATTAACATCGACTAACCGAAAGGATGTTTGCTAAATTATAACTAACACTAATATAGGATTTGTTAACTACTATGGAAGAAAATTATACCTAATGAACCGTGTCCTTCTTCTTCTCGTTATCCACCTCCTCGTCGGCCTCCTCTATGTAATAGACGATCCACCCCAGAGCTTCTACTCCAAGCTTTGCCTCTAATCTTGAGGTAACTAGGTTTCTTTAGTTGCTACTCAAAGTCACCTAGGTGATATAGAGTATGGATATGAATTAATTAGTCTTGCTAATCCTTGATCTCAACACATGAGAGGGTAGGATTAGGGTTTGAAGAGAGAGAGAGCTTGAGGAGAGAGAAGGTGAGGATGAGAATGATAATGAAATAATGATCCTTTTTGAATATATGAAGCATAATCATTTATCAAATAAATAAATCAAATGATTAATCATCATGCTTGATTTATTCATTATGTATGATTCATTACATAAGTCATTAACCATTTAATGCATCATTAATGACATGAATGAATCGCACGAATGAGTCACTAAATCAATAAATGCGTATGCCACCTTAACCCCCAAGTCATCATCCTTCTAGAAGCTTCCCGCCAAATTACGAGAACGCCCCTCCTATCCGTGAAAACACGGAAAAACTTTAGACTGTATAAATCCAATAATACGATACTAGAATCTGGCTTAAACCAAAGCCGGCTAGTAAAAACTGTCCGAACATCGTACGTGCGTTTAAACACGTATAAGTCCGAACCCTTGTCGTAAAACCATACGAACTCTATATCGTTTCGCCTGGAGCAGGGAAACTTTTTGTGTGAGGCTCTAAAGACTCGACTACTACGCTGGCAGTGGGTTTAACCACAGACCGCAAGCGGCACTAGCTGTACATAACGGTCTCTAGGTAGATGTCGATAAGAAGGCCGATGAGGAAACCCATCCGAACTCCTACTGAGCCTGATGTGACAATCTCCGTACAGTCCGGTCTGTTCGTCTAGGACTATCGCATATCGGGCCTGGGGGCGGCAAGCGTCAGTCCCCTAAAAGCGGTATAAGTCGTGTCGGAGTGAAGCCCATTACACCTTGAGAAACTACTGGAAAACCTACCAGTAAATCTCGCTTGCCCTGGCCAGGGACTTTGCGTAATGGCTCTCCAGACACAGCGCGATATCAACTCCCAATACCGGGAGAGACGAATCCTGTCTAACCACTACTGCTTCCAAGTGCTCGGGACTGCACCCAACTGCTACCTGTTTGCATGACTCCTTTGAGCCGAGGTAGGGTAGCAATCTAAGAACAGTGGGACACACTCGAGGCGAAGTAGCAGTGTCAAGTCTGCGGACTATACTGTACTCATGTCACCTGGGAACTGTTAACTGACGACGGGTATAATACCAACCAACAGTTCCCTGCGAGTCCTGTCCGGTGTACCCGACATCCTGATCGAATGCTCGTCGCAAACTTTAGTAGGCGGCCGCACCCCCGATACCGTCGACGAAGTGCACCAAGGCGGAACACCGCTGCCGCGAGCACCCGAACGGATGCTTTCGGCGACAGGGTTCTCCTACAGTCACTTGGTCGGGGCTATGGAGTGAGGCTGTCTATTAAGTTTACCCGGCGAGTATCCGTGTACGCTGCTCTGATACCACTGTAGGGTTCCTAGGCACCCTAATGAGGTCTCACAAGGCATCAACCATGCCAATTTCAAAATTTACGGTGCCGAGAAACCCTAAACTACGGATCGTTGGCTAGATGTCTAGGCGAAAAAGAAACTAGTTAACACTTAACTACAAGAATACGGAAATACAACCTTTGTAGATCCGGTCCTCCACCTCCACGGCTCCGTGATGAAGTCATCTCCGCTGTCCAAATCAAAATCCGGGCTCTAGCGTCGGCTTCATCGGAGAAAGAGCGGGCAAGGTCGTCGGCTTCGTGCCGAAGATGATCTACGTCGAGGCATCGCTAGATCAAGCTCCAACTTCACCAAGTGATGAAACTTGTGAAGAAAACACACTCTACTACTTGGCAAGAGGTAGAGGATGAAGAAATAGGAAGTGGGTTCACTTTAGAATTGGATTTCTCACTCATTTCATCAATCCACCATTGATGAAGGGAAGCTTTCTTCATTGAAGAAGATGAAGAAGAAGAAGAATGTGTTATGATAAGTTAATTTAAAATCAAAAGTAAATCAATACTTATCATAACATTAACTATAGTCAAGTGTAGAGAATTAACCAAGGTTAGTTGAATGGTTAGGGTTAGGAGAAGAAGACAAGAATGGTAGCTTTGGTCAAACCTTCATGAAGTTTCAACTAGAAACAAAGAAAGCTACCATTCTTCTCTTTAATTCTTTCTAAAAATAAATAAATAAATAAATAAGATAAGGAAAACCCTAATCATTAACTTAACCATGGTTTAATCTTTACACTTAACCAAGTTAACATGCATCATCAAACATGATACAATTAAGTGCACAAAAATATATCGCATATACAATGCGCACATCCGAGTGAGAAAATCTATCTTAAGTGAACCGATACTAGTTAATGTAAAGTGATATATCAAATATATAATTATACATTAAATCATTAAATCAACACTTGATTTAACGATCCGGTCATATCGCATATAACCGACTAGTTTCAACAGTAACAACTTATCGAATCAACACTTGATCCGATAACCCGGCTATATCGCATATAACCGATCAATGTCACAAATCGCGAGAATCGTATACAGTATCACATACTGGTATCATTCTCGGTCCCGCACATATCTCATATGCGCTCCTATTTCGTTTCGCTTGAGCCAGGAAACCTCTGTGTAGGACTCTAAAGACTCGTCAATACGCCGGCAGCAGATGATGATCATATCAAACACCCACAAGCCGCAAGCGGTCTGCTAAACGTAACGGCCACCCGGGTATTGAGCGATCTGAAGATCGACGAGCAAGCCCGCTCACACTCCAGTGAATCCAACCAGTAACACTACCGTACAGTCCGGTCTGATCGTCTGATATGTCGCATATCTCGCCTAGGGGTGGTAAACATCAGACCCCAATAGCTCGATAAGTCGTGTCGATATGAGGTCTATAACAATTCGAGAAACTACTGGTAACACTTACCAGTATATCTCAGTAACCCTGGCCAGGGATTTCCTGTTATAGCCAATCGAACACAGCACAACATCAACCCCCTATACCGAGAGAGACGAATCCCCTCCTATCGCTCATTGCCTCCATGTGACTCGGGACTGTACCCAAAAACCACCGTTTTGCACGCCCTCTTGGACGTGGTAAGATGGAAATCAAAGCACAGTGAGAACCATACGAGACTCTATGACGATCTCGGATCAACAGACTACTCTATACCAGTGTCACCAGAGAACTGCCATCTGACGTAAGGTATAATACCATCTGGGAGTTCTCGGCGAGTCCGTCCAGTGTACCCAGTCTCTACTGAGCACCCGTATATCATCTCTGATGTCAAACACCAATGGATATGGGATCATCCATCGCCCATCTGTATGGGTCGAGAAGGTATACACTAGTCTACTCTGGTATATCGATGCCCCGTCTCGATACACCCACGACTAGGGACTTTGAAGGATGTACTTATGGACTACCATGTCCCCACTAGTATGATCCGCATCATAGTCCAGGTAGTCAAGTATACATCCTAAGGGCTTTACCAACATGTAACAGAGAGACAAATAGTATACACGTTAAGGTAAAGATCAATCAGATAGCATACTATCATGTCGAGCAAGAAAGTCCTCCCTATATATGTCCAAGCATCCACTACAATATACATCCTATGTATAGTAATGGCCTCTAGGGCATACATATAACTAACAATCTCCCACTTGCACTAGGGCCATCTGATAGCAGTGGTTGTAGTATCTCATACTCAACCATCCCATAAAAATCTCTCTCTGGGAACAGGCCTTTGTGAGTGGATCCGCTGTGTTGTCCTCTGAGTCTACTCTCCAAACCTAGATCACCCTGGAGATCATCCATCTCCATGATCAGGTGACACTGCTTTAGAATATGTCTGGATCACTGATGGGACCGGCGTTCCTCGGCATAAGCCACAACTCCATTGTCACACAATGGGAGGAACATAGTTCATCTCATGAACCAATATTCACCCAAACATCCTCCTTGGTAGCATCTTAAGTAGCGATGTATCCTGCCTTTATCGTCTACTATGTCACGGTATCTAGCTTGGAACTCTTCCAACATACCGTCCCTTTACTGAGGGTAAAGACAATGCCTGCGACTGACTTTCAGTCGTCTTTATCACCCTGGAACCCTTCCAGTGATTCTCCCCAGGATCGATTGATACCGTCTCACTACAACTAGTGAGAATCCTAACATCCAATTAAATCTATCTCATAGATCCAAAACTCAGGATTTAGGAGGTATCATTTTAATCCTACACGGAGAATCTTTGTGATAAACGGAGATTGATCGAGCGTAGCATAAGAAACTCCTTTCTTATCAAGAGTATGTCATCCACGTACTCTACGAGGATCACCACCATACTCCCTACTACCTTTTTGTTTATACAAGGTTCATCTACCATTTTGATGATGTCAAACTCTTTGACTAATCCATCAAAACAGATGTTCCAACTCCGCGATGCCTGCTTTAATCCTATAAAGCATCTTGCACACGTTTCCGCTGCTCCCACTGTCTACGAAGCCCTCTGGCTGTGTACTTATAGACGCACTCTTCTAAAACATCATTTAGAAAAGCAGTCATGACACCCAACCACCAGATATCGTAGTCCTGGTATGTAGCCGTGACAAGTAGGATCTGGATGGACTTAAGCATGGCCACTGAAAAAGGATTCATCATTATCCACGCCTGGTCGATGATGAAAACCTTTAACATGTCTAGCTTTGAAAGTCTCAACCTTTCCAAGTACACCAAGTAATCTTCTCAAGATATACTTGCTCCTGATGGGAATTTAACCCTTCAGATATAGCAACTAAAGTCCATACTTTGTTGGTGTATAAGGATTCCATCTCAGATCACTAAGCATCCAGCCATTCTTACAGAGTCTTACTCTCGATGGCCAGCTCGAAACCAGTTGGGTCATCATCTCATGATGCAATCCTCGCTCCCACTGTCATAGAGAAATCGAAGTATCTCTCAGGTGGGTGAGGAACCCTACTAGATCGGCGGAGAGGCTGAGGTTCATTGGTAACTATTGAATCCTTTGGTTCTATCAAATCATCAGCTGTAGTTTGTATAGTTAGAACCTTTCCAGTTCTACATTACAGACCTTGCCTCGAGCTTGTCCGGATTTTGCTTTCAGACATAGGCCACACAACTCCAAATCTTAACTAACTTAAGACATGGGCTCTTCCCATACCATATCATATATGAGGTGGTAGGCAACTGATTTGATTCGAACCCTATTTAATAGGTATGCAGCTTCTCAAGCGCATAACTCCCAAAAGGAAAAAGGTAACTCAGTAGTACTCATCATAGAGCACACCTTATCATATAGGGTGTGATTGCTCCACCCCGATATACCATCTTGCAATGGTGTATACGGAGGAGTAATGCTGAGAGAGAATCTCATTCTCCTTTAGAATAATCCAGGATTTTCGTGCTCAAGTATTCTCCTCCTTGATCTCATCAAAGGACATAATACTTATACCCGTATTGGTTCTCTACTTCTAACTTATATTCTGTGAATATCTCAAAAGGTTCTGACTTGTGTTTCAACAGGAACATATATCTGAATCTTGAGAGATTATCAGAGAATGTAATGAAGAATAAAGAACCGGTCTTGGCAAGTGTAGACAAGGGACCTACATACATCAACATGTATCATCCCAAGAGTTCACTAACTCTTTCTCTGTTTCCAGTAAACGGAGCTATGGTCATCTTATCTCTGTGACATGACTGGCAAGTTTCATAAGATGTAAATTCAAACTGATTTAAATATGCATCTAATATGTAACTTCAGCCAGTCGGATCGCATTGATATGACCTAGTCTACAATGCCTGAAGAAGGATCCGTTCATTTCTGAACTCTTCCTCTTCAGTGTGTTCCGTATACAAAGAACTGTAGTTTGATTTAGAACATTAATGCTTTTAGATAACGTGCCTGAACCGATCAACTTTTGATATAGGAAATGTTCAAAACATTATCCAACAATACAAAATTTTATCGTTTCTTTACTAATAAAGAGACAGATATGATTTTGTATATCAGGTTCGGTATCTAATAACATTCGTTCAGAATCAATGTATTGGTAATCCAGGGTGACAGTGACCAACAGACTTGGCTGCAACTCTTGCCCCGTTTTCTACCTCATGAAACTTATCACCCGTTCTCAGTTCTCTACCTTTCTGCAGCCCTATGTAACAGATTACATATATGGGATCCTGATCTGGTATCACATACCCAGGACGTAAAGGATACTGAGAAACAGTTCTCTGTAATGAACACACCCGAAGATGATGCATCAGCATGCACTCTCTTCGTTTGGGCGGCACGGGAATTCTGGTAATCCCCTATTTCCTGCTCTGTCTTATAACAATTATAAGTTGGAGCAGGACCAACGTTCCCCAGCTCAGTATAACAAGCGGGTTCGGTCAAAAATCCGTATTATTATCTTGATTAAGGCGTGATATGGTCGCTACCTGGAGAGAGAGAGAAAAAAACACTCAGCGTGCGCTCTTGCAAGAATAGATTGGTTTTTATTTTATCTAATCAGGATGGCTCCCACTGCTTTTTATCAAATCTTCCTTCAAACCCTAAAAGGAAAGACTAGCCGGGATTAATTACACAATACAAGTTCGCCAATCTTTCAGCCAGGCCAGTGTCGGTACTTTGAGGGAGGTCACCCGTGCTTTCGCACGAACCTAATTAATGTAAACCTCGTTTTCCCAGAGGCGTAACCCCGTTAACACCTTTCTAGACACCTACTTGATCGGCTAATTGTAATGTGTAAAACTCTCCCAGGAGTAACTCTTACTCGCAGCGGGTATCGGGATCCAACTATCTCATAGAAGGTATGCAATCTCATTGCAAATTTCAACACTTGAAATTCCCGATAATATTTTGCCCCTAGCAGCTATATGACCTTAACATAGTCAACAAATCATAAGTGCTAGTCAAGTTCAACCCGTCATTTCCCGATTGAATTAAACCCACCCGCACGACCCTTAACATAGTCAACAAAGTCGCACGACTACCCTAATCCAATCACATCATATGCTTATGCAGATAAGCACTAATTAGCTACCGCACACTACGCCTTAA
The DNA here is from genome assembly GCA_030015575.1 of Agapanthus africanus. NCBI lineage: Eukaryota > Viridiplantae > Streptophyta > Magnoliopsida > Asparagales > Amaryllidaceae > Agapanthus > Agapanthus africanus. The sequence goes on along the minus strand of JASDDO010000018.1, from coordinate 35,341,219 downwards.
CATAGTCAACAAACGTAGCACGAATACTAACCAGTACTTATCTGAAATGACGGAGGGCTACGACAGGTTTTTCTGAAAACCTATTGCGTAATGAACTTGATATCGTTGTAGAATCAAATGATTTTGAAATGGAGTGCTTTTGAGGCTTTTCTAGTTTTGCTAAAGGAGTCACTCCCGGTGAAGGGATCGTCGGTCCTTTCCTCGTCGAATGAGGTGCGGGATATATCACATATATCATTGTGCAAAGCAAGAACTGTAGCTACCTGTTTTATTTTGAAATTCGATTCTACAACATCTTAGGTTTCTTTTCTTTCATTAATCTCATTAATGAAGTCCCATCATTTATATACCTAAACATCACAGATAAATACGACGTACACTTATGCCATCCGCATTCGCCTCGATGTCCCCTTGTGCACCGTTAGGTTAGGTAACTAACGACAGAGCGGGGCAGGGCTAGCGCGGGTGTAAAACATAAGTAACGTCTATATAATATATCATATATACTATATACAGTATCTATCAAAGAACATCACATGATCACATCACAGATATCGCAGCAGAAGAATCATATGAAATATTGGATATACTAGAACGTCCGTGTTTTCAATACGAGCCAGTATAAAACACGGATTTCACGGTCGTGATGAATAGCCAAACCCACACCCCTAGACCCCTACGAGAGCGGCAAGCAACCCTTCCAATTCTAGAGTTAGGAGACCCGGACTCGACTCCTCGAGTTGGTCTCCCACTGGACTCCAGAACCCGGTTACTTGTGCCCTCCTCCTTGGGTCTATCTTAGTGCGGAAAAGTAAATAATATACAAACGGTGACATCTTCCGCAACCTGGAAGTGCCCCAATAAAAGAATATTACATACAAGTTTTTACATGAATGAAAATGAAAAACACTCATCTCACATAAAAACCCCCGGCTATTCAAATACGACGATCCAATATAACATATCCAGCAACACATAACATTACATGTCATCAACGTAAGCAAATATGTCCATCCCAATTGTCGTTGACATATAGCAACGAAACCGGCGATATCACATATTACACTTACGGTCACAGAAAAGAAAGTGTAAAACTACAACAGTTGGAATCCGCAACCTCCTCAGACATCGCATGCCTGACCAAATGAATTACTTAGACATCGCATGCCTAACTATTATAAACCCCGCATTTTAGTCTCAAAATCGAAAACACTTTTCAATATCAAGTCGGGCAATTCAACAAGATTCCCGACATCCTGATCGAATGCTCGTCGCAAACTTTAGTAGGCGGCCGCACCCCCGATACCGTCGACGAAGTGCACCAAGGCGGAACACCGCTGCCGCGAGCACCCGAACGGATGCTTTCGGCGACAGGGTTCTCCTACAGTCACTTTGTCGGGGCTATGGAGTGAGGCTGTCTATTAAGTTTACCCGGCGAGTATCCGCGTACGCTGCTCTGATACCACTGTAGGGTTCTTAGGCACCCTAATGAGGTCTCACAAGGCATCAACCATGCCAATTTCAAAATTTACGGTGCCGAGAAACCCTAAACTACGGATCGTTGGCTAGATGTCTAGGCGAAAAAGAAACTAGTTAACACTTAACTACAAGAATACGGAAATACAACCTTTGTAGATCCGGTCCTCCACCTCCACGGCTCCGTGATGAAGTCATCTCCGCTGTCTAAATCAAAATCCGGGCTCTAGCGTCGGCTTCATCGGAGAAAGAGCGGGCAAGGTCGTCGGCTTCGTGCCGAAGATGATCTACGTCGAGGCATCGCTAGATCAAGCTCCAACTTCACCAAGTGATGAAACTTGTAAAGAAAACACACTCTACTACTTGGCAAGAGGTAGAGGATGAAGAAATAGGAAGTGGGTTCACTTTAGAATTGGATTTCTCACTCATTTCATCAATCCACCATTGATGAAGGGAAGCTTTCTTCATTGAAGAAGATGAAGAAGAAGAAGAAAGTGTTATGATAAGTTAATTTAAAATCAAAAGTAAATCAATACTTATCATAACATTAACTATAGTCAAGTGTAGAGAATTAACCAAGGTTAGTTGAATGGTTAGGGTTAGGAGAAGAAGACAAGAATGGTAGCTTTGGTCAAACCTTCATGAAGTTTCAACTAGAAACAAAGAAAGCCACCATTCTTCTCTTTAATTCTTTCTAAAAATAAATAAATAAATAAATAAGATAAGGAAAACCCTAATCATTAACTTAACCATGGTTTAATCTTTACACTTAACCAAGTTAACATGCATCATCAAACATGATACAATTAAGTGCACAAAAATATATCGCATATACAATGCGCACATCCGAGTGAGAAAATCTATCTTAAGTGAATCAATACTAGTTAATGTAAAGTGATATATCAAATATATAATTATACATTAAATCATTAAATCAACACTTGATTTAACGATCCGGTCATATCGTATATAACCGACTAGTTTCAACAGTAACAACTTATCGAATCAACACTTGATCCGATAACCCGGCTATATCGCATATAACCGATCAATGTCACAAATCGCGAGAATCGTATACAATATCACATACTGGTATCATTCTCGGTCCTGCACATATCTCATATGCGCTCCTATTTCGTTTCTCTTGAGCCAGGAAACCTCTGTGTAGGACTCTAAAGACTCGTCAATACGCCGGCAGCAGATGATGATCATATCAAACACCCACAAGCCACAAGCGGTCTGCTAAACGTAACGGCCACCCGGGTATTGAGCGATCTGAAGATCGACGAGCAAGCCCGCTCACACTCCAGTGAATCCAACCAGTAACACTACCGTACAGTCCGGTCTGATCGTCTGATATGTCGCATATCTCGCCTAGGGGTGGTAAACGTCAGACCCCAATAGCTCGATAAGTCGTGTCGATATGAGGTCTATAACAATTCGAGAAACTACTGGTAACACTTACCAGTATATCTCAGTAACCCTGGCCAGGGATTTCCTGTTATAGCCAATCGAACACAGCACAACATCAACCCCCTATACCGGGAGAGACGAATCCCCTCCTATCGCTCATTGCCTCCATGTGACTCGGGACTGTACCCAAAAACCACAATTTTGCACGCCCTCTTGGATGTGGTAAGATGGAAATCAAAGCACAGTGGGAACCACACGAGACTCTATGACGATCTCGGGTCAACAGACTACTCTGTACCAGTGTCACCAGAGAACTGCCATCTGACGTAAGGTATAATACCATCTGGGAGTTCTCGGCGAGTCCGTCCAGTGTACCCAGTCTCTACTGAGCACCCGTATATCATCTCTGATGTCAAACACCAATGGATATGGGATCATCCATCGCCCATCTGTATGGGTCGAGAAGGTATACTCTAGTCTACTCTGGTATATCGATGCCCCGTCTCGATACACCCACGACTAGGGACTTTGAAGGATGTACTTATGGACTACCATGTCCCCACTAGTATGATCCGCATCATAGTCCAGGTAGTCAAGTGCACATCCTAAGGGCTTTACCAACATGTAACAGAGAGACAAATAGTATACACGTTAAGGTAAAGATCAACCAGATAGCATACTATCATGTCGAGCAAGAAAGTCCTCCCTATATATGTCCAAGCATCCACTACAATATACATCCTATGTATAGTAATGGCCTCTAGGGCATACATATAACTAACAACTTTCAGTAGTAGTTTGTGGTTATGGAATTTCTTCCAGTTTTATTGTGCTCCCACTTGTTTCCTTTTCTAAAAACCGATGTTCTAGAAAATAGGCATTACGAGAAACAAAAACCTTTTATTCCTCTGCGTAATAGAAATAATACCCCCTGGTGTTCTTTGGATATCCCACAAACTTACACTGTACTAATCGTGCCTCGAGTTTGTCTGCATGCTGCTTTTTAACAAAAGCTGGACATTCCCATATCTTTAGATACTGAAGATAGGGTTTCTTCCCACTCCACATCTGATATGGCGTGGTAGGCACAGTCTTGGTAGGAACTATGTTCAAAAGATATGCTGCTGATTCTAGCGCATAACCCCAGAAAGATCGCGGTAACTCAACATTACTCATCATGGAACGTACCATATCCAATAGGGTTTGATTCCGTCTCTCCGATACACCGTTATGCTATGGAGTGTATGGAGGAGTAAGCTGAGAGAGAATTCCTTTCTCTTTTAGGTATCCTAGGAACTCGGCACTTAAGTATTCACCACCTCGATCAGATCTCAGTGTCTTGATACTTTTGCCGGTTTGGTTTTCTACTTCATTCTTATACTCTTGGAATTTCTCAAAAGCCTCGGATTTATGTTTCATCAGAAAAATGAATCCGTACCTAGAGTAATCATCCGTAAAAGTAATGAAATAGGAAAAACTAGCTCTTGCATGTGTAGACATTGGACCACATACATCGCTGTGTATGAGTCCTAAGAGCTCGCTCGCTCTTACTCTATGTCCAGTTAATGGAGTCTTTGTCATATTTCCTTTGAGACATGATTGACAAGTGGCATAAGTTTGATATTCGAACGAATCCAAATATCCTTCTCTATGTAACTTAGTTAACCTTATCTCATTGATGTGACCCAGTCTACAATGCCATAAGAAAGCTTTATTTAAATCTGGAGACTTTCTTTTTAGTGTGTTCTGGACATTGAAAATCTGTAATTGGTTTAAGAAATATATACCGTTATCCAGTGTACCGGACCCAATTAAACTATGATTAAGGTGGATGTTAACAATATCGCTTACAAACGTGAAATCATAACCTTCTTTCGATAACAAGGAAACTGATATGATATTACACGTTAAACTAGGTACACAAAAACAGTTATGCAAAACCAAAATATGTCCACTCGTCAATCCAAGGTGATAATCCCCTACGGACACAGCTCCCACGCTAGCTCCGTTAGCAACCTTCAGGGTCATATCACCAACCTTCAGCACTCTACGGTTTCTCAGTGCCTGCAATGAATTGCATATATGAGATCCTGATCCGGTATCCAATACCCAGGAAGTAGAGTTGATTGACAGACAATTCTCAATTACAAACACACCTGAAGTCGAAGCCACAGCTTGCTTCGGTTCCTGGTTTTTTGGCGTTCCACGCCTTGCAATCTTTCTTCCAGTGCCCTTTCCTATGACAATTGAAGCACTCATCCTTGGCCACTACTGGCACCACAATCTTTTTCTTTCCCTTCATTCCCAACTTAATAACACCTCCTCTAGGTTTGGTGGCGGCTTTATTCTTCCTTCCTTTGGCCCTAGCCTTGGACCCGGAAGAAGAAGCACCGCGAACAAACATAGTGGGTGCTTATCTTGCCTTCTGCAAGGTGCCCTCTGCACTCCTCAACATGTTAAGGAGTTTTGGAAGTTCAACTTCTTTTCTTTGAATGTTGAAATTCAGAATAAACTGGGCGTAGGTGGAAGGAAGGGACTGGAGAATCAAGTCTGTATAGAGCTCGTTCTCTAAAGTCGTCCCCAGGTCTGCGAGCTCTTCTATATAGCCAATCATCTTTAGGACATGTTCTCCTACAGACGACCCGACGGCCAACCTCGCCTGAAATAGGTTCTTCGTGGTCTCGTATCTTGCTATACGAGATTGCTCCCCATACAGATCCTTTGTATGGAGAAATATGGATTCGAGATCCATATCCTCGTGCCTCCTCTGATGTTCATTATTCATCGAGGCAAGCACGATGCACTTGGCCTTCGCACAATCTAATTCCCAAGTTTTGTGGATTTCCTTATCCGCAAGACTGGATTTAAGACCGGGGACAGCAGGTGCCTTAGTGGTAAGGACATACCCCAATTTGTCATAAGTCAAAGCCATTTTGACATTCCGCAGCCAATCTTTATAGTTTGGCCCTGTCAGTATATTTTTCTCTAAAAGTAACTTAAGGCCTGTCATGTTTTTGGGTCACTGCAATGAGAGAGAGAGGGAACACTTTAGCATGATGCTCTTGCAAGTTTAGAGTGGTTTTTAGTTTATCTAAACTGGATGGCTCCCACTGTTTCTCGAATGCCTCCACAAACTAAAAAGGAAGAACTAGCCAGGACTATTCTCACTGTACAATACTTGCTTAACCGTTCAGCCAGGCCGGTGTCGGTACTTCGAGGGAGGTTTTCCTACGCTTTCGCGAAGTTCCTTAATTAAATAACCTCTTTTCTCTGGGGGCGTAGCCCCGCTGACACCTTTCTCGGCACCTACCTTGTTTATAGCATTGATCGTTAAGTGACGAATCTCCTGATGAGTAGCATATACTCTCGGTAGGATCAGGATCCAAATATCATCGTATGATAATGCTGAAGGAATCCTACCAATATTCATCAAACTCCAAATGGTATGCATCTCTTTGCAAATTTCAGTTTCTTTAGAAATTCCTGATATAAATTTCTGTCCCATGCTCTTATGACCTTGGCGTTAGGTCAAAATGTCATAAGTCGCATGTCAAGTTCTACCCATCATTATCTTGTTAATTTGAACCCATCCGTACATATCCTTGACGTTCGACCAAAATGATAATACGACTATCCCAAACTAACTCATCTATCTATGCAACAAATGAATACCCAGCAGCTACCAAACACTATGCCTTGGCGTTAGGTCAAAATACATAGCTTGAATACTAATGAATACCCAAATGAAATGACGGAGGGCTACGAATGGTTTTGGAAAAACCGTGAACGTAGTGAACTTGATATGACTGAAGGAACCCGATAGCTTAAAAGGAGTGGTAAAAGCTCCACAATTTAAAAAATATCCTCTGTTTTAAAATAACCGAGTGGTTTCTTTTAAATTGTTCCAACGATTCAATTTTGGTTTATTTTCTTTGCATTAATATAATGCGTCCCATCAATTAACCTATCATTGCAGAAAACAACGAAAATACAACATCCTCTTATGCCATCCGCATTCTCCACTGGGTCCCGTCATCACTCGTTAGGTTACTTAACTAACGACAGAGCGGGGGCTGGGCTAGCGCGGGTGTAAAACATAAGTGACGTCTAAATAGCTATCATATATAGATATTGTACATTCGTCTGACGCAATAATAGGCATTCCAAATCACAGATGAACATTATTGGATATATAAGCAATCCGTGTTTCTTTTGAGCCTGCAACGAAAGACGGATTACACAATTGTCATGAATAGCCATTACCCCACCCTAGACCCCTACGGGTACGGCAAACTACCCGCCAAGTACCCGAAGTGAAGCGGTCTCCCTCAACAACGTGAGTAGGCCACTAAACACTTCAAAGTACCCGGTAGTTTGTGCACCCCACCTTGGGTCTATCGTAGGAGCAAAAAACTGTAAAATGAAATAATACAACGGTGGCTACAACCGCAACCTGGATGTGCCCCGCAAAATAATATACAACATATTACAATTATATCGAATGAATGAATATAGAAACCCATCTCAAAACCTGGCTAATCATCACAACAATCCAATCAAGTTAATAATCACAAACAGTAAAATCATTACAGAAATGTGCAACCCCCTGCCAACCGACATACTAGCAGTTAGGGGAGGTTTACGAACACATTATACAATTCACTGATATAATCTAATTAGCCAAATATCGTATAATTTCGATCGAGCAAACACATTAGATTCTACTCCAAAACGTCTTTGTGCACCTGAGACTTTAGCAGAAAATAAACATTCCAGAAATAAAAAAATAACCACAGAAGAGTTCTGGGGAAATTTGGGTTGAATCGGCCCCAACTCGGCGGCGGATCCGCAGCCGATTACTTGGATCGGCCGCGGTTCCGCGGCGTCGTGGCCAATTCAGGAACCCAATTTTCTCCAGAATTCTTATATATTCCTGCATGTATTTTTAGAGGTCCCTGAAAAAATTTTAGACCTCATATTAAATTCGACAGAAACTTGGTGATTTCGATGTTTTTTCCGGTTCGTTTTGCGTTCGAAATTCTAACAACTTTGCTAATAAGTTAGTTATTGTTTAGCGAGGCTCTGATACCACTGTAAGTCGATGTATTACATCCCACGACTTGCGGGGAGGCGGAAATATGAAAAACAATCATTTTATTTAGATTAACATCGACTAACCGAAAGGATCTTTGCTAAACTATAACTAACACTAACATAGGAGTTGTTAACTACTATGGAAGAAAATTATACCTAATGAACCGTGTCCTTCTTCTTCTCGTTATCCACCTCCTCGTCGGCCTCCTCTATGTAATAGACGATCCACCCGAGAGCTTCTACTCCAAGCTTTGCCTCTAATCTTGAGGTAACTAGGTTTCTTTAGTTGCTAATCAAAGTCACCTAGGTGATATAGAGTATGGATATGGATTAATTAGTCTTGCTAATCCTTGATCTCAACACATGAGATTGTAGGATTAGGGTTTGAAGAGAGAGAGAGCTTGAGGAGAGAGAAGGTGAGGATGAGAATGATAATGAAATAATGATCCTTCTTGAATATATGAAGCATAATCATTTATCAAATAAATAAATCAAATGATTAATCATCATGCTTCATTTATTCATTATGTGTGATTCATTACATGAGTCATTAACCATTTAATGCATCATTAATGACATGAATGAATCGCACAAATGAGTCACTAAATCAATAAATGCTTATGCCACCTTAACCCCCAAGTCATCATCCTTCTAGAAGCTTCCCGCCAAATTATGAGAACGCCCCTCCTATCCGTGAAAACACGGAAAAACTTTAGACTGTATAAATCCAATAATCCGATACTAGAATCTGGCTTAAACCAAAGCCGGCTAGTAAAAACTGTCCAAACATCGTACGTGCGTTCAAATACGTATGCATCTGAACCCTTGTCGTAAAACCATACGAACTCTATATCGTTTCACCTGGAGCAGGGAAACTCTCTATGTGGGACTGTAAAGACTCGACTACTATGCTGGCAGTGAGTTTAACCACAGACCGTAAGCGGCACTAGCTGTACGTAACGGTCCCCAGGTAGATGTCTATAAGAAGGCCGATGAGGAATCCCATCCGAACTCCTACTGAGCCTGATGTGACAATCTCCGTACAGTCCGGTCTGTTCGTCTAGGACTATCGCATATCAGGCCTAGGAGGCGGCAAGCGTCAGTCCCCTAAAAGCGGTATAAGTCGTGTCGGAGTGAAGCCCATTACACATTGAGAAACTACTGGAAAACCTACCAGTAAATCTCGCTTGCCCTGGCCAGGGACTTTGCGTAATGGCTCTCCAGACACAGTGCGATATCAACTCCCAATACCGGGAGAGACGAATCCTGTCTAACCACTACTGTCTCCAAGTGCTCGGGACTGCACCCAACCGCTACCTGTTTGCACGACTCTTTTGAGCCGTGGTAGGGTAGCAATCTAAGAACAGTGGGACACACTCGAGGCGAAGTAGCAGTGTCAACTCTGCGGACTATGTTGTACTCATGTCACCTGGGAACTGTTAACTGACGATGGGTATAATACCAACCAACAGTTCCCTGTGAGTCCTGTTCGGTGTACCCGTAACCCAACGAGCATCTGTATACTATCTCCAGTACGACGTACTGATGGCTGTGGGACAGACCATCTCCCCAACTGGGATGAGAAGCGTACACACTAGTCTACTCCGGAGTATCGATGCCCTGTCTCGATAATCCTACGACTAGGGACCTGAAAAAGGATGTGCTTGTAGACTACCCAGCCCCCACTAGTGTGACTGCCATCACAACGCTGGTAGTCAAGCAAGATCCTAAGGGCTCTATCAATACGTACACACATATTAAGATAGACATAACCAAGTAGCATACTACCATGTTTAGCAAGACTGTTAATATAACTGTGAATATCCCAAGCTTCCATTAAGTAATATACAAGCCAGTATGATACAATAATGGCCCCTAGGGCATATACACTAACACAAAGTACATCCACCGCAAATAAAAGCAGGTCCAAAACGACGAAGAGGTTCGCCAAATCCATATCGATGGGAATGAAGCTGCCGCCCTCCAAAGTTAACACTCTTGGTGAAGCGGAAACACATCCTAGCTACTGCTTATATCATCGAAAGATTGCGCACCCCACTGAAGAGTGCAACGCTTTCAAAAGCTGGTGGCAGGGTTATGTTGCTCACTGACAACATTTCAAGCGGATAAAACGCAAAACTCGTCGGGAGCAAGGAAATACGACCGAGGAGCGCAAAAGAACTACTGGCAACTGTCATATGGTCGATACTGGGGGATCGCAAGTTCTCACCTTTAGGAGTGATTCTGATGAAGAAATATCTCTTGGCCCTCTCTTCAAAGAATCCACCTCGGGAAAAGAGGAAGAACCAAAGAGCCGCGAGAACATTCAGCTGCGCAATCGCACATTACCTGAAAAGAATCTCGGTCCTATGAACAAGGGATCGAATAAGAAGTATAAGGGGAAAGAAAAGGTCCCTGAGGATATCATCCTTGATGACCAAGCCGTCGAAGAGCTGACAGCTAAAGACCCACCAAAGAAAAGTAAGGTGGACTGCAACGTTCTGGCACACTTGAGAAAGCTACCTTCGCAGCTAAGCATTCTCGATGCCTTCTTGTTATCCAAAGAAGCAAGAGATTCTCTAATCAAGGCGTTACAAGAGCCCGAACATTTCCAAGCTTTTTTCGCCGGAGAAAAGATGAAGGACGAGCTGGAAGAGGTACACACGGCCGATATCACCTTCGGCGATGAAGACCTCCTCCTCGGAACGTGTGAGCATAACCGTCCCCTATATATCTCCGGATACTGTCATGACATCAAGATAGGCAAAATCCTTGTTGACAATGGGTCCTTCGTCAATCTTATTAATGTGAGAGTGTTGAAGGAAATCTGCATGAGCGTTCAGCATCTCGCTCGTGATAAAATCACCATCTCCGGGTTTGACTCCCAGTCATCACGGATGCTCGGGTCTGTGATACTAACGTTACGCTTTGGACTGCTTGTCACGGACATCAAGTTTCATGTCATTGACGCTAAGACATTTTATAACGCTTTGCTCGGCCGGCCTTGGTTACACGAGTACAACATCATCCCTTCTACACAACATCAGTGTATGAAGTATTTCAAGGATGGTCTCGAGTATACTGTGACAGGAGAGCTAAACCCATTCTACGTGAACGAGGTCCGAAAATATGATGCAAAATACTTCTTACCAGATTTCGAAGACACAAAAAGATGTCGCAAACCTGAGGACAAGAACAAAGCTATCACCACTATTCCGGTCTTCGGGAGTGATACCGAGGAGGAAGAAGAAATAATTTATTCAGGGCCACGCCGACGCAATAAGCCGGGACCGTCCATCCCTATTCTAGTCTTCGGCAGTGATTCGGAAGATGAGGTCAATGTCGTATTCTCTATTCGGACATCAATTCAAGCCTTTGCTGATGATGATCGGAGTTTGCAAATTGCCATGGTTCCGCGGGAGCATTACAAAGAGCTCGATACACTTAATGCCTATAGTATGCAGGAACTGCAAACATTCTACGTCCCTCCCAAGCGAAAGGGTGAAAAGGCGATCCTATTCTACCGATCCGGGGAAACCAAAGTGGAGAAAGAAATCTGGCATGGCGCGGATTCTACACTTGACAGACTCCAGCCCATCCGTCTGCCCAGATATTACACAGACGGATTAAAAAGACTGTTGAGGCGCCAAGGCGTATCCCTTAAGCAGACCGCTCGACAAGCTCAGTTCTACAACAGGATTTGGAGCATTCCCGGAACTCAACGAAAGTTGCCCAACGGGAGAATGGAAACGATCAGGCTTGGATATGTTCAATCCAAGAAACGGGAGCCATTCCGTGACTGCTACGTCATACACGACTTCGATGAAGAAGGAGATACTCTGTGGGAAGAAGCTAACCCTGAACCAAAACGAGCTCCCATCGTGAAAATGCCGAGCCCGTCGTTCGAAGAACAAATGGACAAGTTTATAAGGGAAGCGGGTCAAAAGGTTCGAGACGACCATAATCGCGAAATGGTCATCTATGATAAACCCAGAACGCAACGCCTCCTTCGGCAGGCTGTGAAAAATGAAAATACTCCTCCTTGTCAACCCGTTATACAAAAGGCCCGACGCAGAGGCAGAAATAAACCCAAGAGCAGGAAAGGAATTCGACAGCGACAAAGTGGGACCAAGAAGCCACGCGATCAGGAATCAAGCAATCCGGATTCGTCTCTTATAAAGAAGATGAGTCGAGCGTATTCTTTTTCCCAAGACAAGACAAGGAAGATACTTGATCTTTCCATAAAACATCAGATGATGACACTCCCGGAGTCCAAGCACCCAGAGCAAGTGAACGAGGTCTCTCACCCGGACTATTGCTCCTATCACCGGGCAATAGGACATCCCCTCGAAGACTGCTTCACCTTCAAGAACTGGGTCGAAGACCAATATCAACAAGGCAGGTTCGCTCTATCCAGCAATTGGAGGGTAAGCCCACCACAGAAGCATGAGCCAAAAGCCACGTGTGCACCGAGAATGGAACCAGATCAATATCGGTCTTGGAAGCGATCTCGTACCTGCCACATGATAACAATGTCAGGAGAAAGAATACGCGAGGATGTGGCTGACCTCCCCTTGTGCTTCGAAAACGATGATGGCGAGGTGATCTCAGAATTTCCACAGGCGCTAAAAGAGCTGGAAGATGGGATAAATACTACCGCAGATAACCTCACAAAAATTTACTTGGGAACGACAAACGACCCACGGCCGACGTTCGTCAGTGAGCTGTTGTCTGAAGAAAAGGTGGCTATGCTAAAGGACGTGCTCATGCAGTATAAAGACTGTTTTGCGTCGAACTGTTCCGAGATGCCCAGATTGGATCAAGAAATAGACGTCCACAAATTGTCGATATCTCCGGACGTCAAGCCGATCAAACAAGCACCGAGAAGAATGCGACTCGAGCTTGAGATGAGCATCAAGGCCGAGGTCAAGAAACTAATCGACTCCGGCTTTATCCAAGAGGTTCAATATCCTGATTGGATCGCTAATATCGTCCCGGTGATGAAGAAAAATGGGACGGTGCGCATATTTGTGTACTTTCAGGATCTCAACAAAGCTTTCCCAAAAGACGACTTCCCAGTACCAGTTACCGAGTTGATGATAAACAATACATCCACTCATGAAGTTTTCTCCTTCATGGACGGCTCGTCAGGTTACAATCAGATAAAGATGCATCCCGAGAACCAGAAGCATACCGCCTTCCGGACCCCTTTGGGTATATTCTGCTACAAGGTGATGCCTTTCGGTCTAAAGAACGTCGGTGCCACCTATCAGAGGGCCATGACAAAAATTTTCGATGACCTCATACATGAAATCGTCGAATGCTATATCGACGACCTCGTAATAAAAAGAAAATCATACAAGGAACATTTAGAGCACCTGAAGATTGTGTTTCAACGCCTTCGGAAATACAACTTGAAAATGAACCCTCTCAAATGTGCATTCGGAGTTTCCTCAGGTAAGTTCCTGGGATTCATCGTCCGACACCGAGGCATTGAGATAGATCCGTCGAAGATCAAGGCAATTATGGAAATGCCCCCGCCAAAGACTCTCAAGCAATTGCGGTCTCTCCAAGGAAAGCTCGCGTATGTCCGGCGATTTATAACCAATATCTCAGGAAAGTGCCGTCCCTACAGTCACTTGATGAAGAAGGGAACCCCATTCGTCTGGGATTGCAAATGCCAAAGCGCACTGGACGAAATCAAGCAATATCTGCAGAATCCGCCTGTATTGGCTGCTCTCGTTAAAGGAAAACCTCTCGTTCTGTATACAATAGCCCTCGAAGGTTCTCTATGCGCATTATGGGCACAAGAAAACGATCAAGGGAAGGAGAGAGCCCTCTACTATTTGAGTCGAGTTCTCCTGGGGGAAGAAAGCAATTACTCTCCTATTGAAAAACACTGCCTGGCATTGATCTTCGCGATAACGAAGCTCAGACACTACGCGTTGGCACATGAGGTCCATCTCATATCCAAGGTGGATCCTATCAAGTATTTGATGTCGAAGGCCATATTAACGGGACGGCTCGCTAAATGGGCCCTGCTCTTGATGGAATTCTCGATAACTTATCTGCCTCTTAAGGCAGTGAAAGGTCAGGCCATCGCCGACTTCCTTGCTGAGCATCCGATACCTACCGACTCTCCCTTGAACTGTGATTTGTCGGACGAACACGCGTTTGACACAATCGACGGTGAGAGAAGAGAGAATGATACCCAATGGGAACTCTACTTCGATGGAGCGTCTTCCATGAAGAAGCGCAAACAAAGCACCCCCATAATCAAATCAGGGGTAGGCCTCATCTTCGTGACTCCACAAGGAAGGATAATGTGCTTTGCCTTCTCCTTAACAGAGCCGAGGACGAATAATGAAGCCGAGTACGAAGCATTGATAGCAGGTCTTAAAATTGCTATCGACATGGGAATTGAAGACCCCGTCATATACGGAGACTCCCAACTGGTCGTTAGTCAAGTAAACGGCGACTATCAAACGTGAAAGCCATAGTTAGTGAAGTACGGAGAGAGAGTACAGCAACTGCCGATTCAAATTCCTTCCTACATTTTGAAAAGTATACCGCGTGCGGAAAATAGCAAAGCGGATGCATTGTCCAAGCTCGCTAAAGAACCGGCTGATGAAAACCTTGATGACATGAGGATAGTTGTGCAAAGCCGTCGGGTTCTTGCACCGGCAGAAATATCTCCAGAGTCATCTGAAGAGAGGGAAGCGACCGAGCAAGCGACCTTACAAATAAAAGACCAGGAAAAGACTAAGGATTGGAGAGAAGTCTTTATAGACTACTTCAAATCCCGTCAAACACCTGAAGACGCATCCTCAAGGCATCAGCTCATGAAACGAGCTCTATCCTTCGCCTTTGTTAATGATACTCTGTATAACAGATCATTTGATTCTCTGTGGTTAAGATGCCTTGGACCTGAAGAGGAAGCAGAGTCGTCCAAGAAACTCACGATGGACTCTGCGGTTCTCACCAAGCCGGCCCGAAGATGAAGCTAAAAATCAAAGGATGGGCTACTATTGGCCCACGATGATCCAGGACTGCCTCGAATACGCGAAGCAATGCCACTCGTGCCAAATTCATGGGGACTTTATCCATCAGCATCCAAATCCACTACATCCAATGGTGGCTAGCTGGCCGTTCGAAATGTGGGGAACCGACATAATCGGGCCCATCGAACCAGCATCGTCCCGAGGACATCGATTCATTTTGGCAACAACTGATTACTTCTCCAAATGGGCAGAAGCAGTACCGCTGAGGGAAGTGAAGACGGAGAATATCTTCCATTTCATCAAGACGCACGTCATTTATCGGTTTGGAACTCCGCAACGGATCATCTCCGATAACGGGCCGGCCTATAGAAGCCACAAGATCAGCCGCTTCGCACAACAGCATAACATAGACTGGAGATACTCTTCAGTCTACAATCCCCGAGCTAACGGTCTAGTTGAGGCTTTCAACAAGGCCTTGACGAAGATTGTGTAAAAGACGGTGTCTCGAAATAAGAAGGACTGGCACGAGAGACTGCATGAAGCTCTCTGGGCGTATCGAACTACGTTCAAAACGGCCACGAACACAACGTCGTACGTGTTGGTATTCGGCACAGAAGCAGTACTCCCCCTCGAGATAGAGCTACCCTCTCTACGAGTGGCAATTCACTACGAGCTATCAGACGAAGAAAATGCTCATCTTCGGCTTGAGGAACTTGATGCCCTCGACGAAACCCGGCTCATGGAGCAACAGAATCTGGAGGCTTATAAAGCAAAGATGACGCGCTCATACGAAAGGTTGACTAGGCTGAGAACATTTCATCAGGACGAACTCGTGCTAGTGGTCAAAAGACCTATGATCCATAATCGTGCCAAATGGGGGAAATTTGAGCCGAACTATGAAGGCCCGTATATCATAGACAAAGTTTACCAAGGTGAAGTCTACCTACTCATGGACATGCATGGGGAAAGACCTTTCAAACCAATAAACGGTCGCTTCCTGAAAAAGTACTACACCTGACGAGTAACGGCCTAGGTCAACGATAGATGACGACGCCTATGTCCGCTCGCTATCTTCCTAAGTCCAAAACTCTATAAGTAGTAACCGAACAACGGACCGAAACGTCCTTAAACTAACGTCAGACCGAAACGTCCTTAAACTTGTAGGGTTCCTAGGCACTCTAGTGAAGTCTCACAAGTGATCAAACATGCATAAATCAAATTTTACGGGTGCCTACAAACCCTAATACGGATCGTTTACTAGATATCTAGGCAAAGTATGCAAGTAAACGGAAATGTATCTAAAGGAAAGGGGCTACAACCTTTGTAGATCCGGTCCACCACCTCCTAGGCTCCGTGATGAAGTCCCCTCGCTGTCCAAATCGTATCTTGAACTCTAGCATCGGCTTCATCGAAGAATGGGCGGGCTTGATCGTCGGTTCGATGCCGAAGATGATCTACGTCGAGGCATCGCTAGAACAAGCTCCAACTTCACTAAGTCGGGAAAACTTGTGAAGGAAACACCCTATACTACTTGGCAAGAGGTAGAGGATGAAGAAATAGGAAGTGGGTAGACTTTAGTTTTGGATTTCTCACTAGTTTTCATCACTTGCCATTGGAGTAGCAAGCTTTCTCCATGGAAGAAGAAGATGAAGAAGAAGAAGATGATATGATAAGTCTTGAATAATTAGATAAATAATTCAATACTTATCATACTTTCAACTATAGTTAAGTGTAGAGAATTAACATGGGTTAGTTAAATGGTTAGGGTTAAGCAAAACAACAAAAGAGTGACTTAGTCAAAGTTTCAAGAAACTTCAACTAAAAAACAAAACAAGCAACCATTCATTTATCCTTTTTCTTTTTCCAAAATGGATAAATAAGAAAGATAAATGAATAAATAATCAAAACCCTAATCATTAACTTAAACCATGGTTTGATACTTTACACTTAACCAAGTAAGCATGTATCATCAAACATGATACAAACATGTGCACAAAACTATATCGCATATACAATGTGTACAATTCAAGTGAGAAAATCCATTTAAAGTGAACCAATACTAGTTAATGCAAAGTAATATATCAAATATATAATTATACAATAAATCATTAAATCAACACTTGATTCAATGATCCGGTCATATCGCATATAACCGGCTAGTATCCAATGTATCGGCTTCTCGAATCAATCCTTGATTCGATAACCAGGTTATATTGCATATAACCAATCGACACATTTGTCACGAGAATGGAATACAGTATCATATACACGCATTATTCTCGGTCCCGCACATATCTCATATGCGTACCTATTTCGTTTCGCTTGAGCCAGGAAACCTCTGTGTAGGACTCTAAAGACTCGTCAATACGCCGGCAGCAGATGATGATCATATCAAGCATCCACAAGCCGCAAGCGGTCTGCTAAACGTAACGGCCACCCGGGTATTGAGCGATCAGAAGATCGACGAGCAAGCCCACTCACACTCCTGTGAATCCAACCAGTAACACTTACCGTATAGTCCGGTCTGTTCGTCTGATATGTCGCATATCTCGCCTAGGGGTGGTAAACGTCAGACCCCAATAGCTCGATAAGTCATGCCGACTTGAGGTCCATAACATTCGTGAAACTACTGATAACTCTTACCAGTATATCACAGCAACCCTGGCCAGGGATTTCCTGTTATGGCCAGTCGAGCATGGCGCAACATCAACCCCCAATACCGGGAGAGATGAATCCCCTCCTATCGCTCATTGCCTCCATGTGAATCGGGACTGTACCCAAAAACCACCTGTTTGCATGACTCAGTAGAGCCGTGGTAGGGTGGAAATCAAAGCACAGTGGGAGACACACAAGACTCTATGACGATCACGGGTCAACAGACTAAGCTGTACCAGTGTCACCAGAGAACTGCCATCTGACGTGAGGTATAATACCATCTGGGAGTTCTCGGCGAGTCCGTTCAGTGTACCCAGTCTCCAATGAGCACCCGCATACCATCTCTGATGTCAAACACCAATGGATAGGGGATCATCCATCGCCCATCGCATGAGTCGAGAAGATATGCGCTAGTCTACTCTGGAATATCGATGCCCCGTCTCGATATTCCCTCGACTAGGAACATTTCAAGGATGTACTCATGGACTACCCAGGCCCCACTAGTATGATCTCCATCATAGTCCTGGAAGTCGAGTACACATTCTAAGGGCTTTATCAACATGTAATCAGAGAGACAGAAAGTATACATGTTAAGATAAAGTGCAACCAGATAGCGTACTATCATGTCGAGCAAGAAAGTCCTTCCTATATATGTCCCAGCATCCTCTACAATATACATCCAATGTACAGTAATGGCCTCTAGGGCATACATATAACTAACAATCTCCCACTTGCACTAGGGCCATCTGTAGCAGTGGTTGCAGTATCACATACTCAACCATCCCCTAAAAGTCTTTCTTTGGGAAAAAGGCCTTCGTGAGTGGATCCGCCGTGTTGTCCTCTGAGTCTTCTCTCCTAACCTCGATCACCCTGGAGATCAACTATCTCCATGATCAGGTGATGCTGCCTCAGAATTTGTCTGGGTCACTGATGGGACCAGGGTTCCAGGGCCAAAGCCACACTTCCATTGTCATACAATGGTAGGAACCTAGTTCATCTTATGAACCAATATACACCCAAACTTCCTCTTTGGTAGTATCTTCAATAGCGATGTTACCAGCCTTTATCGTCTAGTTTGCCACGGTATCTAGCTCGGAACTCTTCCAACATACTGTCCCTTTACTGAGGGTAAAGACAGTGCCTGTGACTGACATTCAGTCGTCTTTATCACCCTGGAACCCTTCCAGTGATTCTC
The DNA here is from genome assembly GCA_030015575.1 of Agapanthus africanus. Classification (NCBI taxonomy): domain Eukaryota; kingdom Viridiplantae; phylum Streptophyta; class Magnoliopsida; order Asparagales; family Amaryllidaceae; genus Agapanthus; species Agapanthus africanus. The sequence goes on along the minus strand of JASDDO010000018.1, from coordinate 35,322,385 downwards.
CCCAGGATCTGTTGATACTATCTCACTACAACTAGTGAGTATCCTAACATCCAATTAGATCTATCTCATAGATCCAAAGCTCAGGATTTAGGAGGTATCATCTTTATCCTATTTGGAGAATCCTTATGATAATAGGAGATTGATCGATCGTAGTATAGGAAACTCTTTTCCTATCAAGAGTATGTTGTCTACGTACAATACGAAGATGACCACCTTACTCTCTACTACCCTTTTGTATATACAAGGTTCGTCTGCCATTTTGATGAAGTCAACTTCTTTGACTAATCCATCAAAACAGATGTTCCAACTCCGCGATGTCTGCTTCATTATGTAAAGCAACTTGCACACGTTTCCGCTGCTCCCACTGTTTACGAAGACCTCTGGCTGTGTTCTTATAGATGTTCTCTTCTAAATCAGTATTTAGAAAAGCAGTCATGGCACCCAGCCGCCAAATATCGTAGTCATGGTATGTAGCCGTGGTAAGTAGGATCTGGACAGACTTAAGCATAGCTACTGGAAAAAGGTTTCATCATTATCCACGCCTGGTCGATGACGAAAACCTTTCACAAGTCTAGCTTTGAAAGTCTCAACTTTTCCATCTAAACCAAGTAATCTTCTCAAGATATACTTGCTCCTGATGGGGATTTAACCCTTCAGATATAGCAGCTAAAGTCCATACTTTGCTGGTGTACATGGATTCCATCTCAGATCGCTAAGCATCCAGCCATTCTTACAGAGTCCCTACTCTCGATGGCCTGCTCAAAACTAGTTGGGTCATCATCTCATGATGCAATCATTGCTCCCACTGTCATCGAGAAACCGAGGTATCTCTCAGGCAGATGAGGAACCCTACTAGACCGGCGGAGAGGCTGAGGTTCATCGGGAACTATAGAATTTTATGGTTCTGTCAAATCATCAACTGCAGTTTTGTATAGCTGGAACCTTTCCAGTTCTACAGAACTGATCCTGCCTCGATCTTGTCCGGATTTTGCTTTAAACATAGGCCGGACAACCCCAAATCTTAACTCGCTTAAGAGATGGGTTCTTCCCATACCATATCTCATATGGAGTGGTAGGCAGTGATTTGATTGGAACCCTATTCAATAGGTATGCAGCTTCTCAAGTGCATAACTCCCAAAAGGAAAAAGGTAACTCAGCAGTACTCATCATAGAGCACACCATATATATAGGGTGTATTTGCTCCGCCCCGACATACCATCGTGCAATGGTGTATACGGAGGAGTAATGCTGAGAAAGAATCTCATTCTCCTTTAGAATAGTCCAGTATTTCCATGCTCAAGTATTCTCCTCCTTGATCTCATCCTAGGACATAATACTTATACCCGTATTTTGGTTCTCTACTTCTAACTTATATTCTGTGAATATCTCAAAAGGTTCAGACTTGTGTTTCAACAGGAACATATGTCTGAATCTTGAGAGATTATCAGAGAACGTAATGAAGTATAAAGAACCGGTCCTGGCATGTGTAGACTGGGGACCTACATACATCATCATGTATCATCCCAAGAGTTCACTAACTCTTTCTCTGTTTCCAATAAACAGGGCTATGGTCATCTTATCTTTGTGACATGACTGGCGAGTTTCACAAGATGTAAATTCAAACTGATTTAAATATGCATCTATATGTAACTCTAGCTAGTCGGGTCGCATTGATATGACCTAGTCTACAATACCTCAAGAAGAATCCGTTCATTTCTGAACTCTTTCTCTTGTGTGTGTTCTGTATACTAAGAACTGTAGTTTGATTTAGAACATCAACGCTTTTAGATAACGTGCCTGAACCGATCAACTTTTGATATAGGAAATGTTCAAAACATTATCCAACAATACAAAATTTTATCATTTCTTTACTAATAAAGAGATAGATATGATTTTGTATATCAGGTTCGGTATCTAATAACATTTGTTCAGAATCAATGTATTCGTAATACAGGGTGACAGTGACCAACAGACTTGGCTGCAACACTTGCCCCGTTTTCTGCCTCATGAAACTTATCACCCGTTCTCAGTTCTCTACCTATCTGTAGCCCTATGTAACAGATTACATATCTGGGATCCTGATTCGGTATCATATACCCAGGACGTAAAGGACACTGAGAAACAGTTCTTTGTAATGAACACACCCGAAGATGATGCATCAGCACGCACTCTCTTCGTTTGGGCTGCACGGGAATTCTGGTAATCCCTTATTTCCTGCTCTGTCTTATAATAATTATAAGTTGGAGCGGGACCAACGTTCCCCAGCTCAGTATAACAAGCGGGTTCGGTCAATATTCCGTATTATTATCTTGATTAAGGCGTGATATGGTCGCTACCTGGAGAGAGAGAGAGAAGAAAACACTCAGCGTGCGCTCTGTCAAGAATAGATTGGTTATTATTTTATCTAATCAGGATGGCTCCCACTGCTTTTTATCAAATCTTCCTTCAAACCCTAAAAGGAAAGACTAGCCGGGATTAATTACACACTACAAGTTCGCCAATCTTTCAGGCAGGCCAGTGTCGGTACTTTGAGGGAGGTCCCCCGTGCTTTCGCACGAACCTAATTAATGTAAACCTCGTTTTTCCAGAGGCGTAACCTCGTTAACACCTTTCTAGACACCTACTTGATCGGCTAATTGTAATGTATAAAACTCTCCCAGGAGTAACTCTTACTCGCAGCGGGTATCGGGATCCAACTATCTCATAGAAGGTATGCAATCTCATTGCAAATTTCAACACTTGAAACTCCCGATAAAGGTTTTTACCCCTAGCACCTATGACCTTGGCTAAGGTCAACAAATCATAGGTACTAGTCAAGTTCTACCCGTCATTTCGTGATTAATTAGACCCACCCACATGACCCTTAGCTAAGGTCAACAAAGCCACATGACTGTCCTAACTAATCGCATCATATGCGGTGTAGAAAGACATCACTTAGCTACCGTACACTGTGCCTTGACTATGGTCAACAAACACAGCACGAATAGTAAGTACTCTACTTCCTAAAATGACGGAGGGTTGCGGCTGGTTTTTGTGAAAACCTTTAACGCTTTGAACTTGATCTCGTTGCGGAATCAAATGGTTTTTAAATGGAATGTTTTTGAGGCTTTTCTAGTTTTGCTAAAGGGGTCACTCCCGGTGAAGGGATCGTCGGCCCTTTCCTCGTCGAATGAGGTGCGGGATATATCATATATATCACTGTGCAAAGCAAAAACTATAGAAGCGATAAAAAACAAACCGAGTGATGTAGCATCTGCCAGTTATTGCTAAAGGAGTCACTCCCGGTGAAGGGATCTCGGTCCTTTCCCTATCGAATAAGGTGCAGGATGTTCTACAAGGAACACCGCGATGCAAAGCAAGAACTGTAGCTACCTGTTTTATTTTGAAATTCGATTCCACAACATCAATTAGGTTTATTTTCTTTCATTAATCTCATTAATGAATATCCCATCATTTAAATTACCTAAACATCACAGATAAATATGACGTGCACTTATGCCATCCGCATTCGCCTCGATGTCCCCTCGTGCACCGTTAGGTTAGGTAACTAACGGCAGAGCGGGGCAGGGCTAGCGCGGGTGTAAAATATAAGCAACGTCTATATAATATATCATATATACTATATATAATACCTGTCACAGAACATCGCATGATCACATCACAGATAAAGCACAGCAGAAGAATCATATGAAATATTGGATATACTAGGACGTCCGTGTTTTCAATACGAGCCAGTATAAAACACGGATTCCACGGTCGTGATGAATAGCCAATCCCACACCCCTAGACCCCTACGAGAGCGGCAAGCAACCCTACCAATTCTAGGGTTAGGAGACCCGGACTCGACTCCTCGAGTTGGTCTCCCACTGGACCCCAGAACCCGGTTACTTGTGCTCCCCTCCTTGGGTCTATCCTAGTGCAGAAAAGTAAATAATATACATCAACGGTGACATCTTCCGCAACCTGGAAGTGCCCCAATAAAAGAATATTACATACAAGTTTTTACATGAATGAAAATGAAAAACACTCATCTCATATAAAAACCCCCGGCTATTCAAATACGACGATCCAATATAACATATCCAGCAACACATAACATCACATGTCATCAACGTAAGTAAATATGCGCATCCCAATTGTCGTTGACATATAGCAACGAAACCGGCGATATCACATATTACACTTACGGTCACAGAAAAGAAAGTGTAAAACTACAACAGTTGGAATCCGCAATCACCTCAGACATCGCATGCCTGACCAAATGAATTACTTAGACATCGCATGCCTAACAATTATAAACCCCGCATTTTAGTCTCATTATCGAAAACACTTTTCAATATCAAGTCGGGCAATTCAACAGGATTCCCGACATTCTGATCGAATGCTCGTCGCAAACTTCAGTAGACGGCCGCACCCCTGATACCGTCGACGAAGTGCACCAAGGCGGAACACCGCTACCGCGAGCACCCGAACGGATGCTTTCGGCGACGGGGTTCTCCTACAGTCACTTGGTCGGGGCTATGGAGTGAGGCTGTCTATTAAGTTTACCCGGCGAGTATCCGCGTACGCTGCGTGATTGCGACGGACTTTTGATCACATCAAAATTTCGTGGCAACCGATCAAGTGAGACTAAACTGCCATGTTTATAATATTCATTCCGTTATCTCATAACTATTTGCGAATTCCAATTATTGTATCAAATTCCGGATAAATAGAAAATGCTAAACTTTTCGATCGAACAATCGAACACCCAAGTTTTCCCGATACAGCTCAACACATGAAATAAGTCTAACAACATTCAGTTCGTGCCTCAGTACCAACGGTCCAGCCGTAGAAGGGTCAAGCCAACGCCTCACATGTGGCACGCCGTACTGCCCCAAACCCGAAGGTTCAAAGGGCAGTTCAAGACGGTCACATAATCGAGTTAAGGTTTGTTGTCTTCTAGAGGGTCCATCGCGTTAGTTGCACTACTTAGAACGCCGTTAAACTACGGAAAAATCCAACAATTGAAAATTTCCCGGCAGGGGAAAAAGTGGGTATTTATATCCGGTCGAACTTTTTAACATATTCTAAAATTACCCGGAAAGCCACACCGACAAAATTAGACAGTCCGATCGAATATACAGAGTTCCCAATACAAGCTAGAAAATAAAACTCTGGAAAAAATATTAAAATATTCCCAGGAAAACGAGCACAGCAAACTGAGAATTACTGTGCAACTTTTGGTCAACGATGCAACAGTGTTGCCGCGGAACCGCCGCGCCACGTGGTATAACGCCGCGGTTCCGCGGTTCATTGATGGAATTACGACTAAAATTTTTCACCGTAATTCTTCTTAAACCCTGCTTAATTTTCTGGATATTTTTAATTTCGAAAAATCCACATTTTACAGAAAAGTCCAGAGAGCAATTTTCTAGTCGGGTTTTGGGTCGATCGGACTTCTGATTCCGTCGGGACTTCGCCTAAGGCTCTAGCTAGGCTCTGATACCACTGTAGGGTTCCTAGGCACTCTAGTGAAGTCTCACAAGTGATCAAACATGCACAAATCAAATTTTACGGGTGCCTACAAACCCTAATACGGATCGTTTACTAGATATCTAGGCAAAGTATGCAAGTAAACGGAAATGTATCTAAAGGAAAGGGGCTACAACCTTTATAGATCCGGTCCACCACCTCCTAGGCTCCGTGATGAAGTCCCCTCGCTGTCCAAATCGTATCTTGAACTCTAGCATCGGCTTCATCGAAGAATGGGCGGGCTTGATCGTCGGTTCGATGCCGAAGATGATCTACGCCGAGGCATCGCTAGAACAAGCTCCAACTTCACCAAGTCGGGAAAACTTGTGAAGGAAACACCCTATACTACTTGGCAAGAGGTAGAGGATGAAGAAATAGGAAGTGGGTAGACTTTAGTTTTGGATTTCTCACTAGTTTTCATCACTTGCCATTGGAGTAGCAAGCTTTCTCCATGGAAGAAGAAGATGAAGAAGAAGAAGATGATATGATAAGTCTTGAATAATTAGATAAATAATTCAATACTTATCATACTTTCAACTATAGTTAAGTGTAGAGAATTAACATGGGTTAGTTAAATGGTTAGGGTTAAGCAAAACAACAAAAGAGTGACTTAGTCAAAGTTTCAAGAAACTTCAACTAAAAAACAAAACAAGCAACCATTCATTTATCCTTTTTCTTTTTCCAAAATGGATAAATAAGAAAGATAAATGAATAAATAATCAAAACCCTAATCATTAACTTAAACCATGGTTTGATACTTTACACTTAACCAAGTAAGCATGTTTCATCAAACATGATACAAACATGTGCACAAAACTATATCGCATATACAATGTGTACAATTCAAGTGAGAAAATCCATTTAAAGTGAACCAATACTAGTTAATGCAAAGTAATATATCAAATATATAATTATACAATAAATCATTAAATCAACACTTGATTCAATGATCCGGTCATATCGCATATAACCGGCTAGTATCCAATGTATCGGCTTCTCGAATCAATCCTTGATTCGATAACCAGGTTATATTGCATATAACCAATCGACACATTTGTCGCGAGAATGGAATACGGTATCACATACACGCATTATTCTCGGTCCCGCACATATCTCATATGCGCTCCTATTTCGTTTCGCTTGAGCCAGGAAACCTCTGTGTAGGACTCTAAAGACTCGTCAATACGCCGGCAGCAGATGATGATCATATCAAGCATCCACAAGCCGCAAGCGGTCTGCTAAACGTAACGGCCACCCGGGTATTGAGCGATCAGAAGATCGACGAGCAAGCCCTCTCACACTCCTGTGAATCCAACCAGTAACACTTACCGTATAGTCCGGTCTGTCCGTCTGATATGTCGCATATCTCGCCTAGGGGTGGTAAACGTCAGACCCCAATAGCTCGATAAGTCATGCCGACTTGAGGTCCATAACATTCGTGAAACTACTGATAACTCTTACCAGTATATCACAGCAACCCTGGCCAGGGATTTCCTGTTATGGCCAGTCGAGCATGGCGCAACATCAACCCCCAATACCGGGAGAGACGAATCCCCTCCTATCGCTCATTGCCTCCATGTGAATCGGGACTGTACCCAAAAACCACCTGTTTGCATGACTCAGTAGAGCCGTGGTAGGGTGGAAATCAAAGCACAGTGGGAGACACACAAGACTCTATGACGATCTCGGGTCAACAGACTAAGCTGTACCAGTGTCACCAGAGAACTGCCATCTGACGTGAGGTATAATACCATCTGGGAGTTCTCGGCGAGTCCGTTCAGTGTACCCAGTCTCCAATGAGCACCCGCATACCATCTCTGATGTCAAACACCAATGGATAGGGGATCATCCATCGCCCATCGCATGAGTCGAGAAGATATGCGCTAGTCTACTCTGGAATATCGATGCCCCGTCTCGATATTCCCTCGACTAGGAACATTTCAAGGATGTACTCATGGACTACCCAGGCCCCACTAGTATGATCTCCATCATAGTCCTGGAAGTCGAGTACACATCCTAAGGGCTTTATCAACATGTAATCAGAGAGACAGAAAGTATACATGTTAAGATAAAGTGCAACCAGATAGCGTACTATCATGTCGAGCAAGAAAGTCCTTCCTATATATGTCCCAGCATCCACTACAATATATATCCAATGTACAGTAATGGCCTCTAGGGCATACATATAACTAACAAAACTAACAATGGACCACCATGTCCTAAAACTAGATGTTGACCGAGACGTCAATAAACTACTATGGACCACAGCATCCTAAGGCCGACACAAAAAAAAAATATGATAAAAAAATATATAAAAAGAAGAAGAAGAAGAAGAAGAAGAAGAAAACGATATGTCTATAAGCAAAATGGGCACGGATGAAAACCCGAAAGGGCTCCGTGAGTAAAAACGGCAGGGCTACTGGCGAGTTTTGTGAAAACCCGAAAGGGTGCAATCTCGTTAAAAGACACTTACAAGGTCCTCTCGACCTTGTAAGGAGAAACCACCTGCGTGAGATCCTTACGACTCACAAGGGAGCAACACACTTAGGGATCCCCATGATTCCTAAGGAGAAACTACACTTGCGAGATCCTCACGACTCGTAAGGAGAACCCTCTTATGAGACCCTCACGGCTCATAAGATTCAAAAGTCTTAAGCTATAGGGATCTGAACCTGTTCTTAAGCGGCCACCACAACCTCCAATGCTGCCCTACAAGCGGTTCAATGTTGACCCTTATATACAATCCACGGGCGCGAATAAACATTTCCCTAACAAAGTCCTACCCGCGACTAGGGATATGTCTACACGGTGAACAGCCCTTGTAAGTCCTCTCGACTTAGAAGGAGAAAATACTCTTGCAAGATCCTTACGACTTATAACAGACCATACACTTAGGAATCCTCATGATCCTTAAGGAGAAAACGTACTTACGAGATCCTCACGACTCGTAGTGAGAAATACCTTTATAAGACCCTTACAGCTCGTAAAGTTAAAAGCCGTAGTCGACAGGATCTAACCCTGTTTGCTAAGCCACCTTTGATCGATGTCGACAGAGGCAAATGATGATTCGCTCCTGGCAATGTCCCAGTTGTAGTGGTGCTGATGCCGAAATCGGTGTCTAATCCCAAGCTCGCAGCGAAAAGCCAACAAGCCACACATGCATATGAAATAGCCAAAATGATAGGGCAACTTGCAAACAAAATCAGCAAGTAAAAATGTATGCATACAAAAATAGCCGAAATGATTGGGAAACTCACAATAAAAAGCAGCGAGTAAAAATAAAACAAATAGCCGAAATGATTGGGCACCGCAAAAAATAGCCGAAATGATTGGGTAATCGCGATTTTCGCGATATAAAAAGCTGAAATGATAGAGCATCGCGGAAAGAAAAATATATAAAATGAAACTTTTTGCCCTACAGGTGAGGTCACATCAATCCCTGTATACAATCCAGGGGCGCAAACGAAGAAGGAATCACACCTTCCCTCCCTAGGCTCCATCAAAAGAAGAAGCCAAATCTCAACGGTTCACAGACAGCCTGGAGGTCATCTCAACATTCGTCTCATTACAACAGACACAACATCCGCGGCAATTCCGAGTTCCATGACTCGGCGGTGCACAGATGACCGAGAGTCAAACCCCGACTCCGTGAAATGCGGATAAATTCAACCCTTCTTGGTTTCGTGGAACGCGGCCTATGTCAATCCTGACCCCATGGGAAACGTCCAGAGTGGAGCCTGGTCCTCGCAGAATACGGCTATGTCAATCAGACCCCGTGGAAAGCATCCAGAGCAAATTCCAAGTTTCGTGGAACGCGTCCTATGTCAATCCTGACCTCGTGGGAAACGTCCAGAGCGGAGCCTGGTCCTCGCAGAACACGGCTATATCAATCAGACCCCGTGGAAAGCATCCAGAGAAAATTCCTGGTTTCGTGGAACACGGCTTATATTAATCCTGACCCCGTGGGAAACATCCAGAGCGGAGCCTGGTCCTCGCAGAATACGGCTATGTCAATCAGACCCCGTGTAAAGCATCCAGATCAAATTCCTGGTTTCGTGGAACGCGGCCTATGTCAATCCTGACCCGTGGGAAATGTCCAGAGCGGAGCCTGGTCCTCGCAAAATACGGCTATGTCAATCAGACCCTGTGGAAAGCATCCAAAGCGAATTCCTGGTATCGTGTCAATCCTGACCCCGTGGGAAACATCCAGAGTGGAGCTGATTTAAAGAGGTTTTGTCGATCAAAAATAATTACCGCAATCAAGAACGGCGTCGCATGAAGCTAGCCGGTGAATACGGGTCGGTCCACAGGGATGTTGTAATTCTCCTTAAAGTTCTTACGAGCTAATTCCAAATGGTGTTTGGTCTTTTAATTAGATCTAAAACAAAGTTGTGTTATACTAGGATTAGAAACTTGCTAGGATTAGGTTTAGGTAAGGTTTGGTAAACAAAGATCCACACCACTTTTCAATGCCTTAATTTAGATTTGACATTAGGGGTTATGGTAAATTTTAATAAAGGGGATTATGATGATTGGGAAGATGTTTCTTCCTCTAGATCCTTGTCCTTCCTTTCTTAACCTTTACCCTAACCTCCATGGAAAACTCACAACTCCGGTCTTTTATACTACGGATCACCGTTACCTCGAGGGTAGAGTGCCGTAGGGAGCGGAAGATGAGAGTATGCATGGAGTCCTAATGTTCATAATAGATTGGCAAAGAAAAGAGATGAGAGATCTTCATCTCTCAAACCCTTCCCTATTCCTAACCCCAACAAGCGAGGAAACTACTCGCTCATTGAGGGAATTAAGAAAGACATAATTTTTGTTTTGTTTTTATTAAAGAGAAGAAACATCCATTGCAAGTTAATAAAATTCTAAACTAAATTAAACTAGGGCAAGTAAAGAATTTACCTAAGGCAGATAAAAAGAACTAGAACTAGGGCAAGAAAAATATCCTACTTACGATTGATGCGCTCCAAACTTCAAAGAAACCAGAATTTTATTGATGAATAGAGGCATAGGAAAATACAAGGGTTTGGGTTCTATTTATAGGACATAGAAACCCTAGGTTTACAGTTGATTCGCATGTCTGCAATTACAAATTTGCCCTTAGGTTAACTTTCCTGCGCCGCCATAAGTTTTGGTAAAATTTTCACCGAGTACGGGCATAGGACGGCCGCGAAACCGCGGCATTGGCAGGCTTGGGCCGCGGTTCCGCGGCCCATTAGTGAGAACAATGTGTGAAATTCTGTGGGCTGCTTCTTGGTTCTTTGGGCATTTTATTTCTTCAGTTCTTTTCTCTGTTTGGCTTCTGATTCTTCTCCAGATCTTTCAGTGAAAACTTGTAGCGGTCTTTTAACCGTTTGCCTTGACATTTTGGACCTCGCGTTGCCTTGTTGATTTTGAACTGTTCTTCGTCTAGGCTTGACTAAGATCCTCCTATTTGTTGGTCAAAAATCCTTCTTTTGTGTCGTCCTTTGTCTTTTTCACTGTTTTCGCTCCAAGAACCTATAACCTGTAACATGTAGCAGACATGGGTCAAAAGCACTTGTTTTCATTGTAAAATGCATAAGAATGGGGAATATAAAATGCGATATTATGGTATGAACAAATACTCCCAAACTTATCTTTTGCTCGTCCTCGAGCAAACTTATTTTTATTTTCAGCAAAAATCTAACCTAGCCGCACTTTCGCAGGGAAACGTGATTGCACTGAGCACGTGCAACAAGCCGTTAAACCTTTAGATGTCCCTAGTAGGAGGAGTGTTGTCTCCTGAGGGTTTTCAGCGGATTACACCCACAAAATCCTATCAATTTGGCTCTTCGACTTTTGTTTTCCAATTAAGTTTCCTAACAAGGAATTCTATTATCGTCAACCCGTAAATTATCCACCCATATTCTTCACACTTCCTCATCATTTAACATAAGATTATATATGTTCTATAGACTTACTTAGCTTTCGGCATCTCTTAAGTTTTCCTTCTAGGGTTCCATCTCCACTTAGGAATTTTTATCAACTCTACTAAAGATATAAGTTCTATTCTTCACTCCTTTCTCTCATTTAAACTCCACTCACATATCCCCACGTGTGTGTATAAATCACCCCTACACTTGGAAATTCAAATCAAGCAATCATACCCTTGTCCGTTGTCCAAAGTACTTATTAATTGGTGAATTTTTAATTGAATGTCGCTTACACATCCTTCACGCGACTGTTAATACTTCTTGAGGTACCAACAACCGATTACAAGATGCGTTAGCACTTTAAAGCGTACTTCCTAGTCTTATAACACCCAAGGCTTTAGCAGTGACTCCCAAACCAGTTGGTCTAAGGCACTAGGTGATGAAGCACCCTCGCTAAATATTTTTCTATTTTTTAGCCTTAAGTAATCATAAAAACCAGTGTTCATTTTTTTCTTTATTCACCTTTTTTTTCTTTTGTTTTCATTGTACTAAGGACTTTAGACAAGAGCATTTCAAGGTCTCCTCTACTATTCCAAGTTTCAAGGTGCTTAATTGTGCAATGTGTAGGGTATACGTTTTCAGAATCTAGACTTAAGCTAGGAATTATTTTTCAAACTTATACTCTAATAAAAATATCAATACTTTTCCTTCGTTTCGACTTAGCCCAAGAAGTGAACTCAAAATTTGCCTATTTTTAAATAAACTACAAAGACATATACTTTCTACCGTTAGACTTTAAGGAAGGTTATTTTTAGGGTTTTTAACTTACTAAGTCTAAGATCTAGTTTTTCCTAGCCAGTTGACCTATTTATCAAACTCAAGTCAATTAACCAAAATTGAATACATTAATTTTTATAATTTTTTGAAATTTTTCAATTTTTATGAGTTTTTCATTATTTTTTTCAAAATTTTCAAATTTTTATGATTTTTATATAAAGATACAATGCAGAAATGAAATATGCAAAAAGAAAAAAATATATATACAAAATGAAAATATGCCATGCAAAAGATAACTATATACACCACCATCTCCCCCAAACTTAAGCAAAGCAGTGCCCTCACTGCCCGGCCCCACGTCGCGCCCTTGAGCGTGAACGTGATCGCTCCCCTCTAGCCAATAAGGTTTGAATACCCCTCTCAATCTCCGTCAGCCGACGGTCATGCTCTCATGCTGTTGCCCTAAACTTGTCCCTCAAAGAATAAATTCCCCTCACAGCTCTCCTCATTAAGCGTGCATGCTCTTGAGGGGTCAGCTCACCCTCACTCGATGTCAAGCTAGAGCTGGGGGTATGCGCGGGAACATTCTCGGCCGGTTCGATTCGCGACCAAATCTCAGTCAGTCTAGAATAGGACGAAGTAACGCCCTCTACAAGTGGTCGAACCGGAACTCCTCCCATCATGTAAAAGTCAAATTCCTCTGCGGGGAGGAAATAACGGCAGAGTTGGGTGACTAGCATAGGACATGGGTAGATGGTACCCCTTTTCCCCGCACCTATAGAATGAAGCAAAACATTGCACATGTCGAACCGTGGATTCTTCGTCATTAGTGTGTGCACGACATGTAAGGAGGGGTGAAAAAAGTAGTGTTGTGAGAGCTGCCAAAGATGTTGTTTTGTGCCCGTCGGCACACAGTAAAAACGTTCGCGAAAAGGGTCCGTGCTTGGATACCCTTTCGCGGCTCTCTCGCGCAGTCATTGCCCATCACGGGCATATAATCCTCAAACTGTAGGGGGTGGTCATGTGCGGGCAAACAAGGTATAAGTGTGACCTCGTGGATCATATCCCTATCAATATGAATTACGCGATCTCCCCAATTTAATTTAATATAGCCTAAGTCATCGAGACTTCTATCCTCCAATGATTCATAAAAAAGGGTAACTAGATCAGGTAGAGCAAACGCAGAGGGATGATTGTATGTCAGGAAATTCCATCCCCTCTGCTCTATTTCGTGTGCAAAGTAGCTACCGTACAAGTCATGCGTGAAAACTGGGGGAAAATCCCTCTCAAATTGCATTTTGTGTGCCATAATGATTTTACAGAAATTAATATGCTAAAAATAGAGAGGGATGGAGCGGTTTTACCTCCCCAGAAAATTTCAGGGGCTGAAGATTGCAAACGGCGGCGGAAGCGTGGCACCAGGGTGCTCCTGCGGCGGGATCGCGGCGATCTGGAGGCGGCGCTTCGTGATTTTTCTGGAGGTGATAGGTGGCGGTGCTAGGGTTTTGTGAAGATGAAAGAAATAGGGTTAACAGACCAGGGGCTCGGTTCTCTTTAAATAGAGGGGAAGAGAATGGTTATTTGTATAAAACATCCTCTAAAATGAGGGTTTTATTTGTAAATTAAAAATTAGTTATGAATTAATTCTGAAAATTTTCAATTAGGTCCAAAAATATTTTTTTTTCCTTTTTTTTTCAAAATTTTTATTTTTTATGGTATTTGGGAATTGTGTATTTACAAATTATATACACACCCCCAAACTTATTTTAAATAATGTTTTGGAAAAAAAGGAAATTCGGGGGTGAAAGTGGAGGAAAATTAATCAGTGTAGATCGGCTCCTGCAAAAACAGGAGCTCCTCCGATGGGTTCGCTGTGAGGAACGGTTTCAATCGATGCCCATTCACTTTGAATAAAGTACCGTCCTCTGGATTTTCAAGATCGACCGCACCGTGTGGATAAACGGTGCGGACTACAAAAGGTCCCTTCCATCTAGAACGGAGCTTGCCGGGGTGATAATGTAACCGAGTATCATAGAGTAAAACCTGTTGACCAGGTTTAAATGTTTTACGCAAAAGTTGTTTATCGTGGAACACCTTAGCTCGGTTTTTAGCAATTACGGCATTATCATATGCCTCATCCCGCAGCTCTTCTAGTTCATTCAACCGCAGTTTTCGATTGCTACCCGCATCTTCTAAAGATAAGTTCAGCTCTTTGATAGCCCAAAATTCCTTGTGCTCAATTTCTACTGGGAGGTGGCAAGCCTTCCCGTAAACAAGCCGGTATGGAGACATGCCAAGATCGATCTTGTATGCAGTACGGAAAGCCCATAGTGCATCGATCAATTTGAGTGACCAATCTTTACGGTTTTTAGAAACCGTTTTCTCCAAGATTTGCTTAATTTTCCGATTAGAGACCTCGGCTTGCCCACATGTTTAGTGATGGTATGGCGTTGACAGCTTATGGGTGATAGAATATTTGCGCATTAAGGACTCAAAAGTCCTATTGCAAAAGTGAGAACCATTATCACTTATTATCGCGCGAGGGTGCCCAAATCGAGAAAAGATGTGTTCTTTAAGAAATCGAACGACAACCTTGTTGTCATTCGTTCGACTAGGCACAGCCTCGACCCACTTTGAAACGTAGTCAACAGCCAAAAGAGTATACACATTTCCAAAAGAGTTAGGAAATGGTCCCATGAAGTCTATACCCCAAACATCAAAAATATCCACAACCAAAATTGGTTGGAGCGGCATTTCGTTTCTCCGCGATATCCGGCCCAAGTGTTGGCACCGGGAGCAAGTCTTGCAGTATTCATATGCATCCTTGAAGAGTCGTGGCCAATAGAAACCACACTGCAAAACTTTCTCGGCTGTCTTCTTTGGGCCAAAGTGCCCGCCACATGCTTGATCGTGATAAAAAGACAGCACACTCTTAACCTCATTTTCCGGTACGCACCGACGAATGATTTGGTCTGAACAGTATTTAAAAAGATAAGGTTCATCCCAGTAAAAATGCTTTGCTTGGGACAAGAATCGAAGTTTATCTTGTTTCGACCAATCTTTAGGTATCAAGCCGGTTGCTAAGTAGTTTACAATATCGGCGAACCATGGTTCGCAAGAAACAGTCAAGAGTTGCTCATCGGGGAAAGCATCAGTGATTGGAAGTTCAAGTGTAGGCGAAGAAGGAAGTCGTGAAAGGTGATCGGCCACTACATTTTCACATCCTTTTTTGTCCCTTATGACAAGGTCAAACTCTTGTAGCAAGAGGATCCAACGTATTAGTCTTGATTTAGCATCCTTCTTCGCAAAAAGGTGGCGAAGAGCTGAATGATCAGTGTACACTATAACTGGAGAGCCGACTAAATAAGGCAGAAATTTTTCGAGTGCAAACACAACTGCTAAAAACTCTTTTTCCGTAGTTGTGTAGTTTAGTTGGGCCTCATTTAGTGTTCGGCTAGCGTAATAAATCACGTGCGGCATCTTGTTAATGTGTTGTCCAAGAACAGCACCAATGGCAAAATCTGATGCGTCGCACATAATTTCGAAAGGGTGCGTCCAGTTTGGAGATGAAAGAATGGGCGCAGAAATGAGAGAGTGTTTCAAAGACTCAAACGCTTCCATGCAAGTTGAGTCGAAATCAAATGTTGTGTCCTTGGCCAATAAAAGAGTCAAGGGTCTAGCAATCTTGCTAAAATCCTTGATGAACCGTCTATAAAAACCGGCATGGCCAAGGAAAGCTCGGATATCTTTGACGCATTTAGGAGGAGGCAGATTAGAAATGACTTCAATTTTGGCTCTATCAACCTCTATGCCATTTTGCGAGATGACATGTCCTAAGACAATGCCTTCTCATACCATAAAGTGGCATTTCTCCCAATTCAAAGTTAGGTTCTTGTCCCTACAGCGGGTAAGAACTGCGTCAAGATGTCGTAAACACTCGTCGAAGGAGTCACCGAAAATGGAGAAATCATCCATAAAGATTTCCAAAAACTTCTCCACCATGTCCGAAAAGATCCCCATCATACACCGCTGAAATGTAGCGGGTGCATTGCATAACCCAAAGGGCATGCGACGATAAGAAAAAGTGACAAAGGGACAAGTAAATGTGGTCTTGTCTTGATCCTCTTTGGCGATGGGGACTTAGTTATAACCGGAATAGCCATCTAAAAAGCAGTAGAACTCGTGCCCTGCCAATCGTTCTAGCATTTGGTCAATGAAAGGTAAAGGAAAGTGGTCCTTCCTTGTCGCGGCATTGAGTTTTCTATAGTCGATGCAAACTCGCCACCCAGTTTGGGTGCGAGTAGGAATTAACTCATTTGCCTCATTGGTAATGACCGTGATGCCCGATTTCTTTGGCACGACATGAATGGGGCTAACCCATTGGCTATCCGAGATAGGGTAAATGATACCATTATCAAGACATTTAACAATCTCCTTCTTGACCGCCTCTTTCATAATGGGGTTGAGGCGTCTTTGTGGATCCCTTGCCGGCTTGGCATCATCCATCAAGTGTATATGATGTTCGACTATGAGGGGACTAATCCCCTTGATGTCCGCCATAGACCAGCCGAAAGCTTGCCGATTATTCTCTAAGACCATTAAAAGGGCCTTCTCTTACTCAAGAGCTAGAGAGGCCGATATGATAACGGGTAAGGTCTCATTATCACCTAGATAAGCATATTTTAGGTGCGATGGCAAAAGCTTTAGTTCGAGTTTAGGAGGTGAAACAATAGATGGTAACAAAGGAGTAACTGTTTCAAACTCGAAGGATTCCATCAAAGGTTCAAATCGAGTGTACGCAACCGAGTCGGATGGTTCAACTAACTCATCCGAAAAAGCAAAAGACTCAAACTCGGGTGGCGAGTCTGCAAAATCGTCTACAAAGGTGAAACACTCATAATTTTTGTCCGTCGTGAAAGCTGTGTCGGATTCTAGGAGGAACGCACTAGTGGCGTCATCATTATTGTGGTCAAACATAAAATTTTCGAACTCACAGTCCTCCTCCGCGATCTCATTGATCGAGCAAACATCAAGTACGCTAGCATTAGGCTCGCAAGGCTGATTTCCCAACTTGAAAATATTGAGTTCAATTGTCATATTGCCAAAGGATAGATTCATTGAACCATTACGACAATTGATCACTGCGTTTGAAGTAGAGAGGAAAGGTCGACCAAGTATCACCGGAATTTGATTTCGGGGGTTAGCGACAGGTTGTGTATCCATAACAATAAAGTCAACGGGGAAAATGAAATCCCCTACTCTAATTAACACATCCTCCAACTCTCCCCTAGGGTGGGTGATTGATCGGTCAGCCATTTGGAGAGTACAGTGAGTGGGCTTAAGCTCTCCAACGCCTAATTGCTCGTACACCGAATAAGGTAGCAAATTGACACTCGCACCAAGATCTAATAGTGCTCTATTGATGTTCTTGTCCCCAATTGTGATCGAAATAGTAGGACAACCGGGGTCCTTATGCTTTGGCGGTAAAGAATTGACAAGAGCATCACTAACAGCACTAGCCACAAAAACTTTCTTTGGTACTTGTGACTTCCTCTTTTTGGTGCATAAGTCCTTTAAGATTTTTGCATATGAAGGAACTTGTTGGATTGCATCCAAAAGAGGGATATTTATGCTATCCTGTTTGAACAACTCTACAATCTTCTCTATCTGTGGAGTTGGTTTATTGGATCTCAACCGATTTGGAAAAGGAACATTTTGAAAGGTTGTTGAATCCAATTTTTGCGGATCAGATTGTTGAGTTGGAACAGAACCCTGTGTAGATGTGTTCGTGTTGTGAGAAGTGGGTCCGTTCGAGCTAGAAGAAGTAGAGCCGTGTGAAGGATGGAGAATAGGCTCTAACGAAGAAGAAGAAGAAGAAGAAGGACCGCCGGCAGGGGCGTCATGGTTAATACCCACATTGTTTTGTAACACCTTTCCGGATCTCAACGTGGTTACAGCATTTACGTTATGATTCTGCTGTTCATATGCAACATGTGCGTGACCGGGATTTGGCAGTGGTTGAGACGGAAGCTTTCCTTTCTCTCGCTCCTTCAACGCAGCGTTGAGTTGTGCAATTTGTGCCTCAATATATTTGATGCTTTGATCGTGTGAGGCACTGTTTTGCACCAAAGATTGAATAGAAGTCTCTATCCTAGCTGTGGACTGTGTAGACTGCTTTAGGAACGCTTCTAGACTTCTTTCGAGCGAGCTAACAGCATTTTGAGGGGGAACAAAATTGTTGGGTACAAAATTGTTCATTTGATTAGGGTAAGGTTACTGTTGGGGAGGTTGCTGAAATTAAGTTTGTGGAGGTGCTTGTTGTGGTGGAGGAGGAGCCCTTTGAAAATTGTTGTTTCCTTAGGATTGTTGATTTTGGTTCCAAGCGAAATTTGGGTGACTCTTCCAACCCGGATTGTATGTCGAAGAGTATGGATCGTTTCTTTGTCATTGCTGAAAGGCAGCATTGACTTGATCATGTCCTTGAGTAGATGCAGTGTGAGGACACTCTTCGGTGAGATGTGATGGATCCGAACAACAAGCATAAACAGTTCGTGGAGGCGCAACGGGGGCAGGAGAAGGCGATGAGATTTCGGTCTCAATCGCTTCTAGCTTTTTCGTAAGAGCGGCCATCTCGGCCTTCATAGCAATCGATATATCTAATTGATATATGCCTTCCCTAGATTGACCACTAGAAGAAGATGATGTGGTCTTGGTGCTCTCCCATTGAATTGTTTGTTCACTAAGGTCCTCAAGAAACTGCCACGCTTCCTCATTTGATTTGGTTAGAAAGTGACCTTGACAGATGGTTTTTAGCAACTGCTTCATTGCCGGGTTCAATCCCTCGTATAATGTTTGGCAGAGTTGCCAACTTCCAATCCCATGATGAGGGCATTGAACAAGTAGGTCTTTGAATCTTTCAAAACACTTCCAAAATGGTTCCGACGGAAGCTGAGAAAATTGTATAATCTCGTTACGGATTCTAGCAGTTTTGTGATGAGGATAGAACTTTTTAAGAAAAACTTTCACAAACTCGTCCCAATTTCTAATTGAATGTGATGTTGTGCTGTATAGCCACTTCTCGGCTAAGTCACATAAGGTGAAAGGAATGATCCTTAGCCTTATAGCGTCATCACATAATTGGGTAGTTTTCATCATGGCGCAAATGTTTTGGAATTTGTTGATAAAGATATATGCATCTTCGGATTCCAAACCATGAAACTTGGGCAGCATATTGATGAAGTGGGGTTTGATCTCAAAATTGTCCCCATTAGCCGATGGGAGGGAAAGACAAGTAGGAAGGGCGGTGCGGACGGGGTAGAAAAGATCCTGGAGCGCGACTCGTGCGGGCGCTTCAACAGTCGGGTGATTCGGGTTATTCGCACCTAACGGAGGTGGAATCATTCCCGTCGGTAAGGTGTTGTTAGGATTGTATCCCGACATACCTTCGGAAGAAGAATGTGAAGGTGAAAGTGAAGAAGTGGACAGGATTTCGACTTCGGAGTCGAAAGGTTCGTCGGTCGGTACCAACGAAACACGGACTAATCGGGCGCTAGGGTCCCTAGTCCAACCGGACATACACTAAGAGGGTTAGTGCAGTCGAAAGATGAAAGACAGAATGTGGAGTAAGAAAACGTCAATGAGAAGAAGTGGTGTAAGTGAGTGCAAAGATTTCTTTAGCGACAAGTTGCAAGTTTTGAAAAGATTTTTCCTTTTTCTTTTTTTTTTATGTGAGCTTTTGCAAAAAGATTTTTGAAAAGAGACTTGTGACACAAATGCAATTAACCACAAATGCACAATCAGGCCTAGGTCTAGGGTCACCTAGATCAGCTAGACAGCTCCTAACTGTTCCAAAGGGCTAGAGATAGGACCTCAAACCTCCTCTTCACCGCCAATTGCGGCCAGATAAGTGCCAGGTAAGTAGGAAGGAACCACACTGTGGGCCTAATGAAAAACCACTAGCCTTGACATACTTGCCTAGGCACCGCAAAGACAGGTTAGGATAAACGTCCGATGCCTATACTAGTCTTCTGTCCTATTGAGCGCGACGTCCTTAGGGCTGAGTCTAATATTTTTTAATTAAGAGTGGTCAATGCAAATGCTTTATGTGATTTCTGGGGTCCTGGGAAGGGTGATGAAATCCCCACCCAATCCGAATTGGTCAATAGCCCCTTAAAGTCAGATTAAAATATGCAAAGCAGTAAATCACTTGCAATCAATTTGCTATTTAGCGCGGGCAAAGAATCCTGCAGAAGATTTGGCAAAAGATATATGGGGGTTTGCAGAGGAGAAGGAATGAAATCAAACCAAAAAAAAATCGCGCGCTGAAGACCCAAAACGACCGCGGATCCGCGGTTTTAGGTGTGTCCAGGCCGCGGTTTCGCGGTTGGGCTGCGGGATCAGGGCTCTAAAAAATTGGTACGGCTCTGTTGTGGCAATCTCCGTCTGTTCTGATGTACCCTTTCCTGATTTGCCTTCTGTGTTGTTTCAGATCCGTCAATCCTGCAAAGATTCACAAAAGAAAACCCTTCAAACAATAAAAGATTATAGAATTTTTATATTTTTTGATTTTTTTTTCTTCAGATTTTTCTGGTTTTTTATATTTTATATTAACCCGGAATTACAAAAAGGAAATTTTACGCCATCCCCGGCAACGGCGCCATTTGATTTAAAGAGGTTTTGTCGACCAAAAATAATTAACGCAATCAAGAACGGCGTCGCATGAAGCTAGCCGGTGAATACGGGTCGGTCCGCAGGGATGTTGTAATTCTCCTTAAAGTTCTTACGAGCTAATTCCAAATGGTGTTTGGTCTTTTAATTAGATCTAAAACGAAGTTGTGTTATACTAGGATTAGAAACTTGCTAGGATTAGGTTTAGGTAAAGTTTGGTAAACAAAGATCCACACCTCTTTTCAATGCCTTAATTTAGATTTGATATTAGGAGTTATGGTAAATTTTAATAAAGGAGATTAGGATGATTGGGAAGATATTTCTTCCTCTAGATCCTTGTCCTTCCTTTCTTAACCTTTACCCTAACCTCCATGGAAAACTCACAACTCCGGTCTTTTATACTACGGATCACCGTTAACTCGAGGGTAGAGTGCCGTAGGGAGCGGAAGATGAGAGTATGCATGGAGTCCTAATGTTCATAATAGATTGGCAAAGAAAAGATATGAGAGATCTTCATCTCTCAAACCCTTCACTATTCCTAACCCCAACAAGCGAGGAAACTACTCGCTCATTGAGGGAATTAAGAAAGACATAATTTTTGTTTTGTTTTTATTAAAGAGAAGAAACATCTATCGCAAGTTAATAAAATTCTAAACTAAATTAAACTAGGGCAAGTAAAGAATTTACCTAAGGCAGATAAAAAGAACTAGAACTAGGGCAAGAAAAATATCCTACTTACGATTGATGCGCTCCAAACTTCAAAGAAACCAGAATTTTATTGATGAATAGAGGCATAGGAAAATATAAGGGTTTGGGTTCTATTTAGAGGACATAGAAACCCTAGGTTTACAGTTGATTCGCATGTCTGCAATTACAAATTTGCCCTTAGGTTAACTTTCCTGCGCCGCCATAAGTTTTGGTAAAATTTTCACCGAGTACGGGCATAGGACGGCCGCGGAACCGTGGCATTGGCAGGCTTAGGCCGCGGTTCTGCGGCCCATTAGTGAGAACAATGTGTGAAATTCTGTAGGCCGCTTCTTGGTTCTTTGGGCATTTTATTTCTTCAGTTCTTTTCTCTACTTGGCTTCTGATTCTTCTCCAGATCTTTCAGTGAAAACTTGTAGCGGTCTTTTAACCGTTTGCCTTGACATTTTGGACCTCGCGTTGCCTTGTTGATTTTGAACTGTTCTTCGTCTAGGCTTGACTAAGATCCTCCTATTTGTTGGTCAAAAATCCTTCTTTTGTGTCGTCCTTTGTCTTTTTCACTATTTTCGCTCCAAGAACCTGTAACCTGTAACATGTAGCAGACATGGGTCAAAAGCATCTGTTTTCATTGTAAAATGCATAAGAATGGGGAATATAAAATGCAATATTATGGTATGAACATGAGCCTGGTCCTCGTAGAACACGGCTATGTCAATCAGACCACGTGGAAAGCATCCAGAAAAAATTCCTGGTTTCGTGGAACGCGGCTTATGTCAATCCTGACCCCGTGGGAAACGTCCAGAGCGGAGCCTGGTCCTCGCAGAACACGGCTATGTCAATCAAACCCCGTGGAAAGCATCCAGAGAAAATTCCTGGTTTCGTGGAACGCGGTTTATGTCAATCCTGACCCCATCGGAAATGTCCAGAGCGGATCCTGGTCCTCACAGAACACGGCTATATCAAACCGATCCCGTGGGAAGCATCCAGAGCAAAATCCTGGTTTCGTGGAACGCGGCCTATGTCAATCCTGACCTTGTGGGAAACGTCCAGAGCGGAGCTTGGTCCTCGCAGAACAAAGCTATGTCAATCAGACCCCGTGGAAAGCATCCAGAGCAAATTCCTTGTTTCGTGGAACGCGGCCTATGTCAATCCTGACCCCGTGGGAAACGTCCAGAGCGGAGCCTGGTCTTCGCAGAACACGGCTATGTCAAAACACGGCTATGTCAATCAGACCCCGTGGAAAGCATCCAGAGCAAATTCCTGGTTTCGTGGAACGCGGCCTATGTCAATCCTGACCCTGTGGGAAACGTCCAGAGCGGAGCCTGGTCCTCGCAGAACATGACTATGTCAATCAGACCCCGTGGAAAGCATCCAGAGCAAATTCCTGGTTTCGTGGAACACGTCCTATGTCAATCCTGACCCCGTGGGAAACATCCAGAGCGGAGCCTGGTCCTCGCAGAACACGACTATGTCAATCAGACCCCGTGGAAAGCATCCAGAGAAAATTCCTGGTTTCGTAGAATGCAGCTTATGTCAATCCTGACCCCGTGGGAAACGTCCAGAGCGGAGCCTGGTCCTCGCGAAACACGTCTATGTCAATCAGACCCCGTGGAAAGCATCCAGAGCAAATTCCTGGTTTCGTAGAACGCGGCTTATGTCAATCCTGACCCCGTGGGAAACGTCGAGAGCGGATCCTGGTCCTCGCAGAACACGGCTATGTCAAACCGACCCCGTGGGAAGCATCCAGAACAAATTCCTGGTTTCGTAGAACGCGGCCTATGTCAATCCTGACCCCGTGGGAAACGTCCAGAGCGGAGCCTGGTCCTCGCAGAACACGGCTATGTCAATCAGACCCCGTGGAAAGCATCAAGAACAAATTCCTAGTTTCGTGGAACGCGGCCTATGTCAATCCTGACCCCGTGGGAAACGTCCAGAGCGGAGCCTGGTCCTCGCAGAACACGACTATGTCAATCAGACCCCATGGAAAGCATCCAGTGCAAATTCCTGGTTTCGTGGAACACGGCTTATGTCAATCCTGACCCCGTGGGAAACGTACAGAGCAGATCTTGGTACTCGCAGAACACGACTATGTCAATCAGACCCCGTGGAAAGCATCTAGAGCAAATTCCTGATTTCGTGGAATGCGGCTTATGTCAATCCTGACCCCGTAGGAAACGTCCAGAGCGGATCCTGGTCCTCACAGAACATGGCTATGTCAATCAGACCCCGTAGGAAGCATCCAGAGCAAATTCCTGGTCACGTGGAACGCGGCCTATGTCAATCCTAACCCCGTGGGAAACGTCCAGAGCGGAGCCTGGTCCTCGCAGAACACGGCTGTGTTAATCAGATCCCGTAGGAAGCATCCAGAGCAAAATCCTGGTCATATGGAACACGGCCTATGTCAATCCTGACCCGTGGGAAACGTCCAGAGCGGAGCCTGGTCCTCACAGAACACGGCTATGTCAATCCGACCCTGTGGAAAGCATCCAGAGCAAATCCTGGTCCCGTAGAACACGGTTAAGGTCAATCTTGACCCCATGGGAAACGCCTAGAGCAACTCCTGACTCGATGAAATGCGGATAATTGAAACACCATCAATCACTAACGGGTCCTCTCGACCCGTAAGGAAGAAAACTCTCTTGTAAGATCCTTATGACTTATAAGAGAAAACGCACTTAGGAATCCTCATGATTTTTACGGAGAAAATACACCTACGAGATCCTCTCAACTCGTAGGGAGAAAAGTCTTTATTAGACCCTCACGGCTCATGAAGTTGAAAAGCCTTAGGCAGCAGATTTGAACCTTCTTTCTAAGCCATCACTACCTTTCAAAGAATTCAAAATGGAATACTCTCTCTATTATCTACAGGCTACGCTTACTAAGGTAATACGCCGGCAGCAAAGAAAAGAGAAGAAAGCAAGGGGTGACACAAGATATTACGAAAGAAATGTATCTTTTATTCATAAATTCAATTGGGTACAAAATATATCATATGAAAGAATAAAAAAATAAATTTTATTCAAAATGACAAATGGTGCAAAAACAATTATTGAGAGGGAAGCATTTTCAATAGACCAATTAGCCGCTCGCACACTTCCCTCGACCCCTTTTTATGGTTAGCTGCCGCGACCAACTCTGCTTCAACCTGAGCACATTGCTGCAGATAAAATGAAAGTTGCTCGTCAACGACCCGCTGAGCTACCTCACGACCTTGCACATCTTGTTCAATGAGGTCGAGTTTCTACCTCAGCGTTAGCCCGTCAGAAATACATCATAGAAGGCTTTCAAAGATGACTTTCAGCTGTGCAGCGTTTGTATCAACTTGAGCATGCAAAAGATTAGATTTGCTTAAAGTCTCCTCGCGCTCCTTACGCCTCAAAGCCACTTTTTGTTCAAGATGGCGGAAGTAAGGGGTGCTCTCCTCGACTCATGCAGCCTGCTGGGAGTTTACAGCCAAGACCTCGGGGGCAGGACGTCTAAACTCGAGCTCATGCAGGCCTCGATTTTTCTGCAGTGATTAACCCAGGACTCCATGACGCCTTCATTATGAAAGTGCACGAGCATCGTCGGCATGGGATTAATCTCAGCAGCGAAATCTACAGCAAGGGCAGGAGTCTCCGCATCAAGCTCCTTGAAGTGATCGATCAACATGCGCAGGCTATTCACAGCACCTTTGGAAGAGAGACGTCGAGAGAAGGGGGCTGCTGGCATTATAACTTGGGATTCGAACGGAGCTGAATTCGGTGTCACAGCTACAAAGCAAATCACAGTCAAATAACGATTCAAGAAATAAAGGAGGTTCATGAACAACGGAGTTTACTATACCAGCCGCAGCAGGTGGCAAGACCGGGAGTACCGGTGGTGCAACTGTTCTTTTGTCTCCTCCTTCGATCTGTAGGGCTTCAATTAAAACAAAGAAGAATTAGAAACGATTTGACTGCCCGTAAAAGAAAAAGAAGAAACGTTAGCTAAAGGCTGTACTCACCAGCTCCGCTAGAAGAGGCAATCCCTGACTGAAAGGAGAAGTGTGGGTGTAACACCTGCTACAGGTGATCAAAAAGGACTCCAGCAAGGATGTAATAATGCAATGTCAGTACATAAAGTATACTACCTACAATGAAGCTGATGGGTTTCAAATCCGCACCTTCCAGCATTTGAGAGGGTACGAGATAAGGTAAAGGAGCGGTTGTTCCCCTCCGAATGACGCGGCGGAGACGCGGTGGACGTCTTGCCTGAAATTCAGGGCAGATGCAATTTGGTTTTATCCGTCCACCTCTCCGAAGATGCCAAGTTGATTTATGGCACCGTGTATCGGAGGTTTAGACGGATGCGGCCGATGTAGCAGACTTCGTCAGATTCCCCCTTTCTTGAGGGGGTTTTGATTGTGGGGACGCTCTTCACTGCAGGCGCAAGCCCCTGCAGTTAATTACGCTACCGCATCGCGGTAGCCACTTTCTCCTTCTCCAGATGGTCACTTCGTGTCGTGGGTGTTTGTTTTGTTTGTGGTTGCCCGTGGATTGTATACGGAGACTAATTTATGTCGTCGCCCGTAGGACGTGGATTAGTCCAAATCCGTATTTTCTTAGATTTGGGTATGGTGTTTTAGTTTAAGGATACGTTAGCCATATTGAGGCTAAGATCAGCTTAAACTTTTGTTAAGGATATGTTATCCTAATCTCCAGACTAAGATCAACTTAACGGGATCGTTTGGATCCGGCAAGAGAGCAATTGGCTCTATTGTTTAGTTTAATGACGTTGCGGTCGATTTTCAGTTTAGGGACATGGTGGTCCATCATTCCTATTTGGGGACGAGCATTAGTATAATAACATTTCGGTCCAACGTTCCCATTTTGGGACGAATATTAGTGTAGGGACGTTTCGGTCCAACATTCCCATCTAGGGACGAATATTAGTTTAGGGACGTTTCGGTCCAACATTCCCATCTAGGGACGAATATTAGTTTAAGGACGTTTCGGTCCACGAGTTTAGGGACCACGCGGTCCGTATCGATGTGTGGTTGTCGGGACCCGTCACCTCTCTGACATCGTTGAAGGATTACAACGATAGGTGTCAGAGGAGTTCGGAGATGTTCCCTTGAACCGGGTGTAAATTGATTTAAGAGAGCAGCCGTGCTCAGTCAATTTAATTTGAGGACTTACGGCCATGATTGGGCTAAGTCCAGTTGAAAAATGTTCAACGTTTTTATTTGTCTTTGGTCTATTAGGCATGTGCTAGGGCTTTGGCCCTTTTTAATAATGCACTGCATTTTATTCTGGCCTGCTAGGCCTTTTTGATTTGGGCTCAGTCCCTTTGTAAATGATGCAGAGCATCTGTTTTGGTTTGGGCTCTGCCCTTTTTAAAATAATGCGTTGCATTTTATTAGGCCTGTTAGGCCTTTTTAATTGGGTTGGCCCTTCTGTAGATAATGCAGTGCATTAATTACTTGACAGTGGCTTGTCAGGCGCTTTGCGCTAATTATTGAGCGCAAGCGCTTGTCGTGGTGACACGTGCCACACTCTGGTGAGCGCGAGCGCAACAGCGCAGTGCGCTGCGCCAGTGCGTTGCGCCAGTGCGCTACTGACACGTGGCGCGCTCTGGTGAGTTGCGCCAACTTTAAAGAGCAATGCTCTATTTTTAAAAGCACATAGCGCAAGTGGTTCTGGAGCTGACACGTGGCGCTCTCTGGTGGCTTGCGCCAACCCAGGAGCGCAACAGTGCAGTTTTTGCAAGTGCAAGGCACTATTTCAATAACTTGAGAATCTTTAAGATTCCAGAACCAATGGTTCATAAAAAGTGCAAGGCACTGTTATTATTTATTTTTTATTGAAGATCATTGATCTTGTTCTTAGATCAATGATTTATTCAGAAGAAGTTCTTCTCTCTTTTTTTTAAAGGTTTTTACCTTCTTTCCCTTCTTCAGTTCTTCTCAAAATTCTTCAGAGTTCTCTCTGTTTCGTTGTTTTTGAAGTTCTTGATGTTCTTCTTCTATGTTGATGTCTTTTGAATTGGGGTCTAGGGGCCTTTATATAGTGCCCATTAATTTGTTAAATTTGTTAAAGAGATCATTCCTTGAGTGATTTGGGGAATTTTCCCCACTGTTGGGTCTTTGATCCAAGGGCTTCTGTTTTACAGAAAACAATCTTCTTGTTTTAACAAGAACAGAATGATCTTACTAGAATTTTAATTCTGTTTGGCGCAAATGCACCAGCGCTTGACACGTGTCGCGCAGCGCAACTGCGCTGCCACTTGTCGCACAGCGCAGAGCGCGGCGCAACTGCGCTTGCGCAACTGCGCTGATACGTGCCGCACAGCGCGACTGCGCTTGCGCCACTGCGCTGACACGTGCCGCGCAGCGCAGTGCTTGCGCAACTAAAGCGTTGCTTCCTT
This sequence comes from Agapanthus africanus, assembly GCA_030015575.1. Classification (NCBI taxonomy): domain Eukaryota; kingdom Viridiplantae; phylum Streptophyta; class Magnoliopsida; order Asparagales; family Amaryllidaceae; genus Agapanthus; species Agapanthus africanus. Next base: position 35,294,432 of record JASDDO010000018.1, on the reverse strand, counting down.
TAATTTTGTTTTAAATAGAGCATTGCTCTGATTGGGCGCGCTGCCTCGGGCGCTGCGCTCCCTGCGCTGGCGTGCCTGATTTTGACACGGGGCGCACTGCGCGCAGCGCAGAGGATCTGAAGCGTTGCTTCAATTTTTGAATTTTTGAAATTCAAACAGAGCTTTGCTCTGATTGGGGGAAATCGGAAGCGTTGCTTCATCTCCCGTCTTGGAATTTGAACAGAGCTTTGCTCTGATTGGGGTAAACAAATGCCCCCCACCATTGCGCTTACGTGGCTCCAAACACGAGCGCAACGGTGGCAGAATTCCAATCGTTGCGGCAAATTTTGGAAGTTGAAAGGGCATTTGATGCCTATAAATAGGACCTTTGGTCCTCAACAGATGATTATCATCTTTAAGATTTTTACTTTCAAAACTTCAGAGCTTTGCTCTTGCCTTTAAGAACTCCCAGAGTTAAATTTTCTTCAAAAGAAATTTTTTAGGTAAAAATTAATCTTGAATTAAATTAATTTCAATTAATAGAGCCTTGCTCTCATAGATCTTTTGATCTAAAGAAAACCCCTTTTGGGTTTCACCAACAGAGCCTTGCTCTCAAGAATCTGTTTCAGGGTGAATCTGTTTCAGGGTTTCTTAACCCATGAATAGAGCTTTGCTCTTTGGCAAAACATAGATCTCTTTGATCTAAAAATATAATGAACTCTTAAGAGTTCGAATATGGATAATGAAGATTAAAAATGGAGTTTTGTCTTTAATGGATTATATCATCTTTTAATAGTAAGGCTCTCAGAGTTCTTGGGGAGTTTCTTTAAATTCCCCTCATTATTGGATTTTGACATTCACTCCTGTTTGCAGAGCATTGCTCTCGAGGAGTTTAACTCTCTGTGTTTTTTTTTATCGCTAATCTTCCCATGATGTTTTCTCCAGGTATTATGGCGGTACGTCTATACAGTTTGCACGAATTCATCACCTACGAGGATATCCGTGTACAGGGCCATCAACAAAACCAAGAGTTTACAGATGCCCAATGTGCGGAGGTCATGGGTCACCTTAATGCAAGAGTTGGTTGGCTGCTTCCTCGTCGTTCAACACTCTTGAAAGTCGTGTTGGGAGCAGTATGGAGAGCACTTCCGGGGTTTCACGAGGCCCTACCGCTCAATGCGCTGGATGATGCCGAAGACAAGGTGCATTCGGTGTACCTGTCTGGGCTGATCTCGAAGAAACGGCGGGATAGCCTCATCGACATTCTGCATCAAATTTTCCAGCAGGCGACGATAATCGCTGCTTATCGAAGGATGGGGGGCCTCGCCGAAGATCTTGACACACAGGAGCGCGAGAGGCTGCGCACGAGAATAATCAGAAAGGCCAGAAGAACTCTAGATGGCCTTACTTTTGAATTCCTCAATCCGTGCCCTAGATCTGAGGTTATACCATTGTAATAATTTGAATAATGTTTTTCGTTTATTGCTTTCATGATTGTAAGAATTTTTGGCAATATGAATGGAAAATTTTTATTCCAGCTTGTCTTATTTCTCGTTCTGAGTCTTTTGCCCATGCATGAATGAGTGTGTCTCGAATGCTTGATCAAATGTAAATCGGATGTTCTTTCTGTCGCTTTCTTCTTTCTTTTATTCTCAGCATGATGTCTTAATAAACAGGGTTGACAGATAATAGAGTAAGCATCTTAGTTTCTTCAAGAGATAGCGATGACTTAGGCCGCAGGTTTAGATCTGCTGCCTAAGACTTTTCAACTCTATGAGCCGTGAGGGTCTTATAGAGATTTTTCTCCATACGGATCGAGAGGATCTCGTAGGTGGATTTTCTCCTTAGGAATCGTGAGGATTCCTAAGTGCGTTTTCTCTTATAAGTCGTAAGGATCCTATAAGAGAATTTTCCCTCTTACGAGTCGAGAGGACCCGTAAGTGGTTGTTTCCCTCCTTGTCGAGATTCGACTTTGGAGAGTGAGACCCGTGAATAGTATGCAAGAGACCGTTTTAGACCGACTTGCAGGGTCCCAGTGCTCAGGAAACAATTTTTTTAATCCCTGCTGCCTAAGGCTTTATCTTGCAAGTTGAGACGAATCAGGAAGTTCTCGCGGAGACACTGGTTACTCTGCGGGCCGACGTGAATCAGGAAGCTCTCATCAAGGACGCTAGTTTCCCTGAGTTGAGGAGTTTGCCAAGGACACTGGTTTCCCTGGGGTTGAAACGAGTCGAGGTGTTCCTGCAAAGACGCTAGTTTCTCTGCGGGTCGACGCGAATCGAGGTGTTCTCGTCAAGGACACTGGTTTCCCTGAGTCGAAGTATTTTGCCGAGGACGCTAGTTTCCTCGAAGTTGAAACGAATCGGAGTATTCCTGTGGAGACACTGGTTTCTGTGCGGGCCGACGCGAATCAGGAGGCTTTCATCAAGGACGCTAGTTTCCCTGAATTGAGGTATTTGCCAGGGACACTGGTTTCCCTGGGGTTGAAACGAATCGATGTATTCCTGCAAAGACGCTAGTTTCTCTGCGGGCCGACGCGAATCAGGAGGCTCTCATCAAGGACGCTAGTTTCCCTGAATTGAGGTATTTGCCAGGGACACTGGTTTCCCTGGGGTTGAAACGAATCGATGTATTCCTGCAAAGACGCTAGTTTCTCTGCGGGTCGACGCGAATCAGGATGTTCTCATCAAGGACACTGGTTTCCCTGAGTCGAAGGATTTTGCCGAAGACACTGGTTTCTTCGGAGTTGAAATGAATCGGAGTATTCCTGTGGAGACACTGGTTTCTCTGCGGGCCGACGCGCATCAGGAGGCTCTCATCAAGGACGCTAGTTTCCCTGAATTGAGGTATTTGCCAGGGACACTGGTTTCCCTGGGGTTGAAACAAATCGATGTATTCCTGCAAAGACGCTAGTTTCTCTGCGGGCCGACGCGAATCAGGAGGCTCTCATCAAGGACGCTAGTTTCCCTGAATTGAGGTATTTGCCAGGGACACTGGTTTCCCTGGGGCTGAAACGAATCGATGTATTCCTGCAAAGAAGCTAGTTTCTCTGCGGGTCGACGCGAATCAGGATGTTCTCGTCAAGGACACTGGTTTCCCTGAGTCGAAGGATTTTATGGTGATCTTTCAGGTTTTATGTAAGTTACCGTCAGAACCGTGAAGGTAGGAATTTGATCTTCGCTTCGTTTGCTGGCACTGTGTCTGTTGCATCAAGACGAATGTCGCGGTTGTCTCGAGGCCGTTGGTGAACCGTCGAGATTTGGTTTTGCTTTCTGGCGGAGCCTGTTGGGAAGGTGTGGTTCCGTCTTTGTTTGTGCCCTTGGATTGTATACAGGGATCGATGTGATCTCACCAGTAAGGCAAAAGTTTCATCATTTTTATTATATTATTGCTTTATTTCCACGATGCTCTATCATTACAGCTTTTATATCGCGAAGGTCGCGATTGCCCAATCATTTCGGCTATTTATTTTATTTTTACCCGCTGCTTTTTATTGCGAGTTGCCCAATCATTTCGGCTGTTCTATATGCATACGTTTTTATTTGCTGCTTTTTATTGCAAGCTGCCCCATCATTTCGGCTATTTTGTATGCATGTGCGGCTTGCTGGCTTTTCGCCGTAAGCCTGGAATTAAACACCGGTTTCGGCATCAACACCGCTACAACTGGGATATTGCCAGGAGCGAATCATCATTTTCCTCTGTTGATGTCGAACAAAGGTGGCTTAGCGAACAGGGTTAAGGTCCTGTCGGCTAAGGCTTTTGACTTCATGAGCCGTAAGGGTCTCACAAAGGTATTTCTCCCTTTAAGTCGTGAGGATCTTATAGGTGTATTTTCTCCTTAGGAATCATGAGGATTCCTAAGTGTGTGTTCCTCTGTAAGTCGTAAGGGTCCTACAAGAGGGTTTTCTCCTTGTAAGTCGAGAGGACTTATAAGGGTTTTTCATCATGCGTACATATCTCCAGTCACGGATAGGACTTGGTTAGGGAAATGTTTATTCGCGCCCGTGGATTGTATACAAGGGTCAGAATTGAACCACTTATAGGGCAAAATCGAAGGTTGTGGAGGTTGCTTAAGCACAGGTTTAGGTCTCTGTAACTCAAGACTTTCAAATCTTATGAGCCGTGAGGGTCCCATAAGAGAGTTCTCCTTACGATTCGTGAGGATCTCGCAAGTGTATTTTCTCCTTAGGAATCATGGGGATCCCTAAGTGTGTTGCTCCCTTGTGAGTCGTAAGGATCTCACGCGGATGGTTTCTCCTTACAAGGTCGAGAGGACCCTGTAAGTGTCCTTTAACGAGGTTGCGCCCTTTCGAGTTTTCACAAACATTCGCCGGTAGTCCTGCTGTTTTTACTCACGGAGCCCTTTCGGGTTTTCATCCGTGCCCATTTTGCTTATGGACATACCGTTTTTCTTTTTATTCTTTTTATTCTCTTTTTTTTTTACGAGGTCGCGCCTTTTCGGGTTTTCACGAACACTTGCCGGTAGCCCTGCTGTTTTTACTCACGGAGCCCTTTCGGGTTTTCATCCGTGCCCATTTTGCTTATGGACATACCGTTTATTATATTTTTTTATATATTTTTTTATATATATATTTTTTATTCATCTCGTCAACCTAAGGATGCTGCATTAGTAGTTTAAAGACGTTTCAGTCCTTCGTTAGTTTAAGGACGTTTCGGTCTGTCATTAGTTTAAGGACGTTTCGGTCCGCCATTAGTTTAAGGACGTTTCGGTCCGTCCAGGAGAAGGCTGGCTACTGCTTATAAAGTTTGAGCTTAGGAAGATAGCGAGCGGACATAGTCGTCGTCGTCTATCATTGACCTAGGCGGTAACTCGCTAAGCGTAGTATTTCTTTAGGAAGCGACCATTTATTGGCCTGAAAGGCCTTTCACTGTGCATATCCATGAGTAGATAGGCTCTACCCTGATAGACCTTGTCTATGATGTACGGCCTTCATAGTTTGGCTCGAATTTTCCCCGCTTGGCGCGATTGGGGATCATAGGCCTTTTGACCACTAGCACGAGTTCGCCTTGGAGGAATGTCTCGGCTGAGTCAATCTTCATATGAGCGCGTCATCTTTGCTTTATAGGCCTCCAGATTTTGTTGCGCTATGAGCCATGTTTCATCAAGGGCATCAAGTGTTAGTTGTATGTATGCCTAGAGGCCAGTATTGTACAGATGATGTATATTATATTGGATGCTTGGACATATATAGAGATGACTTTCTTGCTCGATATGATAGTATGCTATCTGGTTACTCTTTATCTTAACATGTACACTTGTCTCTTTAAACTGTCCTATAGTTACAATGTTGGTAAAGCCCTTAGGATGTGTACTTGACTACCTCGACTATGATGCAGATCATACTAGTGGGGACATGGTAGTCCATAGGTACATCCTTCATGGTCCCTAGTCGTGGGTGTATCGAGACGGGCATCGATATACCAGAGTAGACTAGCGTATATGCTTCTCGACCCATGAGATGGGCGATGGATGATCCCATATCCATTGGTTTTTGACATCAGAGATGGTGTATGGGTGCTCAGTGGAGATGGGTACACTGGACGGACTCGCCGAGAACTCCCAGATGGTATTATACCTCACGTCAGATGGCAGTTCTCAGGTGACACTTGTACAGGTTAGTCTGTAGACCCGAGATCGTCATAGAGTCTTGTGTGATTCCCACTGTGCTTTGATCTCCACCTTACCACGTCCATGAGGGCATGCAAAACGGTGGTCTTTGGGTACAGTCCCGAGTCACATGGAGGCAATGAGCGATAGGAGGGGTTTCGTCTCTCCCGGTATTGGGGGTTGATGTTGCGCTGTGCTCGATTGGCCGTAACAGGGAAGTCCCCTGGCCAGGGCTGATCAGAGATTTGCTGGTAAGTGTTACCAGTAGTTTCTCGACCGTTATGAGCCTCATATCGGCACGACTTATCGGTTATTGGGGTCTGACGTTTACCACCCCTAGACTTGATATGCGACATATCAGACGAACAGACCGGACTGTACGGTAAGTGTTACTGGTTGGATTCACAGGAGTGTGAGCGGGCTAGCTCGTCGATCTTCTGATCGCTCAATACCCGGACCGTTACGTTTAGCAGACCGCTTGCGGCTTGTGGGTGCTTGATATGATCATCATCTGCTACCGGCGTATTGACGAGTCTTTAGAGTCCTACACAGAGGTTTCCTGACTCAAGCGAAACGAAATAGGAGCGCATATGAGATATGTGCAGGACCGAAATAATGCGTGTATGTGATACCGTATTTCATTCTCACGATGGATGTATCGATTGGTTATATTCGATATGACCTAGTTATCGAATCATTGATTCGATAAATCGATACATTGGATACTAGTCGGTTGTGTGCGACATGACCGGATCATTGAATCAAATGTTGATTTAATGATTTAATGTATAATTATATATTTGATATATTACTTTGCATTAGCTAGTATTGGTTCACTTTAAATGGATTTTCTCACTGATGTGCAAGAAGTATATGTGATATACTTTTGTGCACATATTTGTATCATGTTTGATGATACTTGATCATTTAGTTAAGTGTATAGAATTAAACCATGGTTAATTTGATAATTAGGGTTTTGCATATTCATTTATTTATTTATTTGTTTATTTGTTTATTTGGAAAGGATAAAGATGAGAATGGTGGCTTTCTTGTTTCTTATTGAAGCTTCATGAAGCTTTGACTTAATCACCATTCTTGTCTCATGCTTAACCCTAACCATTTGAAGTAACCCTAGTTTATTCTCTACACTTAACTATGGTTAAGATTATGATAAGTATTCATTTTCTTTTTCATTTTAGAAAGACTTATCATAATTCTAGCTTCATCTTCTTCTTCATCTTCAAGAATGAAAACTTGATGCCATCAATGGCAACTTGAGCAAAAGTGAGAGAAATCCAATTCTAAAGTGAACCCACCTCCTATTTCTTCATCCTCTACCTCTTGCCAAGTGGTTTTGGGTGTTTTCTTCACAAGTTTCACAACTTGTGCAGTCGGAGCTTGAACCTGTGAAACCTCGACGTAGATCATCTTCGGCACGAAGCCGACGACCTTGCCCGCTCGTTTTTCCGATGAAGCCGACGATCGAGTCTAGGATTCGAGATGGACAGCGAGAGGACGCCTACGTGGAGCTAAGGAAGTGGAGAACCGGATCTACAAAGGTTGTAGCCTCTCTCCTTTAGTTAAGTTGTTAACTAGTTTAGTTTTTCGCCTAGATTTCTAGTCAACGATCCGTATTAGGGTTTCTCGGCACCCGTAAAATTTGAAATTGGCATGGTTGATACCTTATGAGACTTCTTTAGTGTGCCTAGGAACCCTATAGTGGTATCAGAGCCTAGCTAGAGCCTTAGGCGATGTGTAGACGGAGTTTGAAACCCGATCGACCGAAACCCTAACCCGTATTTGCTCTCAGGACTTTTTGAAAAAAATGGGATTTTTCCAGATTAAAAATTGCTAAAAAATTCAGCAGGAAAATATAAGAATTACGGTGCAAAAATTATCCATTGAGTCATCAATAGTGCGGCGGAACCGCGGCACAAGCATGGCTTGTGCGGCGGTTCCGCGGCAACTTTATCACTTTATTTTATTATTTTTGCACAGTAATTTATATTTTTAGGTTCTGGATTTTCTGGGAATTTTTAAAAATTTATTCATGAGTTGAATTTTCTGGGGTGTATTGGGACTTGATGAATCGATCGGATTATTTAACTTTGTCTATGTGGCTTTCCGGATAAATTTTTGAATATGTTAAAAAGTTCGACCGGATATAAATACCCAATTTTTCCCCTGTCGGGAAATTTCCAAGTGTTGGATTTTTCCGTGGTTTAACGACGTTCTAAGTAGTACAAGTAACTCGATGGACCCTCTAGAAGACAACAAACCTTAACTCGATTATGTGACCGTCTTGAACTGCCCTTTGAACCTTCGGTTTGGGCAGTACGGCGTGCCACATGTGAGGCGTTGGCTTGACCCTTCTACGGCTGGACCGTTGGTACTGAGGCATGAAGTGAATGTCGTTGAACCTATTTCATGTGTTGGACGGTTTCGGGAAAACTTGGGTGTTCGAATGTTCGATCGGAAAGTTTAATATTTTCTATTTATCTGGATGGGATACAATAATTGGAATTCACAAACAGTTATGAGATAACTGAATGAATGATATAAATCTAGCGGTTTAGTTTCATTTGATATTGAAAAGAGTTTTCGATAATGAGACTAAAATGCAGGGTTTATAACTGTTAGGCATGTGATGTCTAAGTATTTTCATATGATTAGGCATGTGATGTCTAAAGAGGTTGCGGATTCCAACTGTTGTAGTTTTACACTTTCTTTTCTGTGACCGGAAGTGTAGTATGTTCATATCGCCGCGTTTCGTTGCTATATGTCAACGACAATTGGGATACGCATATTTACTTACGTTGATGACATGTGATGTTATGTGTTGCTGGATATGTTATATTGGATCGTCGTGTTTGAATAGCCGGGGGTTTTTATGTGAGATGAGTGTTTTTCATTTTCATTCATGTAAAAACTTGTATGTAATATTCTTTTTTTTTTGGGCACTTCCAGGTTGCGGAAGTTATCACCTTTTGTATATTATTTACTTTTCCGCATTAGGATAGACCCAAGGAGGGGAGCACAAGTAACCGGGTTCTGGGGTCCAGTTGGGAGACCAACTCGAGAAGTCGAGTCCGGGTCTCCTAACCCTAGAATTGGCAGGGTTGCTTGCGCTCTCGTAGGGGTCTAGGGGTGTTGGGATTGGCTATTCATCACGACCGTGGAATCCGTGTTTTATACTGGCTCGTATTGAAAACACGGACGTCCTAGTATATCCAATGTTTCATATGATTCTTCTGCTGCGATATCTGTGATGTGATCATGTGATGTTCTGTGATAGATACAGTATATAGTATATATGATATATTATATAGACGTTACTTATGTTTTGCACCCTTACTAGCCCTGCCCTGCTCTGTCGTTAGTTACCTAACCTAACGGTGCACGAGGGGACATCCAGGCGAATGCGGATGGCATAAGTGTACGTCGTATTTATCTGTGATGTTTAGGTGACTTAAATGATGGGACTTCATTTATGTGATTAATGAAAGAAAAGAAACCTAAGATGTTGTAGAATCAAATTTTAAATTAAAAAGGGTAGCTACAGTTCTTGCTTTGCACAGCGGTATATGTGATATATCCTGCACCTTATTCGATGAGGAAAGGACCGAGATCCCTTCACCGGGAG